>OY728140.1:1576932918-1578132918 GCA_963277665.1 Viscum album | reverse complement strand
GGAAAAATTGTCAACATTTTATTTATGGTTTTTTATTTATGTTTTATGGAATAATTATCTAAAACTATCCACCAAAATGTATCTTCAATGTGAAAGAATTTTTAATTCTTCACATAACTCCAGACAAAGAAATTTTTTAAGAATATTTCATTAATATAGGATTAATAGGACTGGTTTAGATAAAATTATAAATTAAGATAATGTTAATAGATTGGAAATAGAATATATTAGGTAATGGTTTTATCAGAATTATAAATAATTTAAATATTATAATGTTTAATAATATAATATATTATTTTAAAAAAAAATCCCAAATTGGAAATGAGGATGCTATAATGGGAATGCTCCTAGAGGAAATAACCTTCCGAATTAGCATCCCAATATCGATGGAGTAAGAAATGAGAAGTATTTTCCATCACGGTTCAAATGAAATAAGATACAAAGGGTTGTAGTTTCTATGAAATATTGAAACTAGAAATACCTTATAGAAACATAATGATATTGTAACATTTTCTGATACAAATGACCACATTATTTAAAGGATCAACTTACCCCATGGTTGTTTAATGATGTATTAAATATCCTTAAAAAAATTTTATTTCCTCGATTTCTCGGATTACCCAAATTTATATATTTTAATTTTTTATTTTTATGTTGAAGTCAATCAGTGGTTTATAATAGTGAACAATATCATGTAATGTTGAGAGATTGATCCCTTTAAATTGGATGAATTTATTGATATTTTCCTCTAGAAATATTTATCTATGGATTTTCAACATAACATGGAAAATAAATTATTGTAATTGAGAAGAATGGATTACGATTTGATGGTTTAATATGAAGAAAAAAATCAATCGACTTAGATGGTACATCCCAAAATTTATATGATATAACGATAGTATGATAAATAATTTTTAATCATTATTAAGATAAATATATTGAAGGGCGTTGGAATCTCATGTGTTCAGAAGCTCTGAGAGTCATCCTAAATGTGGTAATAAGTAAGAAATGGATTTATTCAATGATCACATGTCCCATAATAACTATAAAATGAAGAGGTATAGATCAAAGGAAGTTGGAATTAATTCTATAGAAATGTTTTGTTGTAAGAAAACCAAACACCCATATTTTTATGATTTTGTTAAAAATAATATCATAGAATTCATTTTAAAATATGTGATGTGAATTAAATATGGTAATTTTGGTAATATGACTCTGAAATTAATGATGTTTTAACTATAAAAAATATTAAAAAAATGGTAAGTTGTTTTTATTACAGTGAGTTAAGTAAGTATGGAACTGGGTGTCATGTGTTTATTTCCATGGGAGGAAACCATTTAATTCCAAATCAAAAATGTATAGGTAAACATTTTCATAAAACTAATATTGATGATGGTTCTTCAAATGAATTTTTTATAGGTCTATGGATTTTATTTTTTTCGATTATTATTATGAGGTATGATTACCATCATCTAAATGTGTAGTAGGATACCATTATGAATACATCATTCCCGAAATGATGTGAGAATATTTAATTGGTAGTAATTCCATTTCGGTTTTCTAAATGAATAATTCGATTTATTAATCTAATGAATGGAGTCTTTAGATATATTTTTGATCAGTGTGTAGTGGTGCTTGTAGATAATATTTTTTAATATTCTAAAAACATGAGGAATATAAAAGGGACATAAGGAATATTTTTAAATCCTAAAAAACAGATATATATGGAATGTTTAGTTAGACTAACTATTGGTTGAAAAAAAATCATTCTGTGATTTTTTTTCTAAATATGGAATAACTATTTACGTTGTGAAAACAAATGTTACTAAAAAGTGGACTAGAGATACCAATTTCAATGTGAATTGTAGTTTTCCTGGATTAGTTGGTAATTATAGAATGTTATTGTAAATTATATCTCAGTTATCTACACTAATAAATTATATAACACAAAGGAGTGTTATATTTGTCTAGACATGATAATATATTCATTGTTTTGTATATATGAAAATAATAATATTCAATGATCATGTTTTGGTATATCCACCCCGAAAATTTAATTTTCTATTCTAAAATTATGATTACATTAATGGAATTGATTATTTCCTAATGAAAAATGACATGGTGATTTCAATTTCATGACATTAGGTGAAAAATAATTAGTTAAATTACACTACACATGATTTTGAATAAGCTAATGTTTTTTTCTTTAAAAACGTTGATAATAAATTTATAAAGTATATTTTCATATATATATATATTACAAATGTTTTAAGTATACATTTACTCAGAAATAATTGATATTGAGACATAAAAAATATTTATAACTAATTTGGGATTAATATTTCCTTTATTATTATAATCTTGGAAATGAAAAGATTTTTCCAATGTATTGAGTCTAAAAATAAATGCTAAATTAAATATGTTATGTTTGTAAAATTACCCTTTGGATAATGATTTGATTAAATTTGGCCTATAAGTTTTAGATGATGGGACATAATCTATTTTCATTTATTTGTTAGTGTAGACTAAATTTTCAGAAAGAATTAAGAGAGATAAAAAGGTGGATCTATATTTGTAAGAGATGGTATACTATTTTAATAATGTTATGTTTTTCATTTTTATATTGATGAAGAATGTTATTTTAAATTTTGGAAAAATATTTCGTGTGCCTTGTGATTCACATTTTATTAATGTGTTGTTGACTAAAGAAACTAGTTTTCTCTTTTCCATAAATGAAGGATGAACTAATATATACCATGATATTCATTAGTATTATAAGTGGGGTGGAATGAAAAGATACATTGATGACATTATCATGATTTGTGTAACACGACATCTGGTTAAAGAATAAAAACTCATACTGAAGGGGATTATTCAACTATTTCCAGTTCTAGAGTATAAATGAATGAATATATCAATGATGTTAGTGTAATTATTTCCAAATAATTTTAAAAGTAATAATTTGATTTGGTATATTCCTAATCAATTAAAAAAATTTAATATTTCCTTCCAATATTATATAAAATAAATTTATATCAGCTTTCACTAATTTATTTAATATAAATTTTTAGGATATATATAGTTCCTATCTATATTATGTCAGGCCAGGATCTATGGTTTACATAAAAAATTTTAAAATTACATTATATATCATTGGGTAATAACTTAAATTTCAATACAACATTTCATCTCCAATTTGATTGATAGTCTGAGAATATGATTTCTAAAATGGATGAGATTATTTGTTCTTTATCAATAAATAACCATGGAATTTGGGATATATATCTTTATTTGGTTGAGTTTTCTTATAATAAAATTTTTCATTCAAGTATACTAAAGTCACATTTTGTATAAATATATTTGAAGCGGTTTTAGAAACTGGAAATTAGTGATTATGTTAGAAAGAGGTAATTAATATGATCAAAGAAGTTAGAGGAATCATTGAGGAAAGATAAGTTGATTCAGTGAAATATGAGGATAGTTCAGTGATGGCGGAATTGTTATATAGATAAATGGAGAAATGATCTTTCTCTCAAGGTAGTATATCCTTTTCTTCGAAATGATTTCCTCCCTGTAAAAGTGTGTAGTTTTTTTCTTAAAGGGGGTTGATTCAATGGTGCTTTAGTCCAAATTAAATCTAGATCTATGTTTATTAGTTTTTTACTAACTAAATTTATATAATATTTATCCCATGTAAATGATTTAATTCATGTTTCAATTTTAATGATTTATGAATTAGATTAATATCATGTTTTGATCATTGTAGTATTTCAGTTGGAAGATAATCTTTCTTATGAGGAACTACTAGTTTAGGTTAATGACCATAATGTGAAACTGTGGCGGAGTAATTTAATCCATCATGAGAAGTTTTTATTGAAAAAATATATGGTTGAAGAGGAAACATGAGAATCTAAAAATTCATTGAGGGAAACATGTCTACACTTATTTAATAAGATCATAAAAATGATAGGAATGAATTTCCAAAACGCGGAAATTTTTAGAAAACCAATATGATTATAAGATATTTCCATTTAAAATTTATTAATATTTATGAATCTAAAAGTAATTTTATAATAAAATGTCTTTTACATCCAATAATATAATCAGCACAGAATAATTTTTTTCTATAAAATATTTTGTTGTACGCATGAATAAGTTATAACAAACAATAGTATACTATAAATAACATGATTTAATATGTATTTTTTCACCAATTATTGGTATAAATTAATTAAAACTATATATGTACTCTTTTATAAATTTTTATTACAAAATATAAATAATTGTTGACAGGAAAATATAATAAAATACTTTGTGTTTTTTGGTATATTCTAACAACATTCATATATTAATGAATAATTTATAATACTGATTTTTGTTCAAAAAAATAATTTCTCCCAGTTAATATATATATATATATATATATCTGTTTTAAAAAAATTTCAACTATATTAACATCAAATATATATAATTTAATCTGATTTAGTTCATTTTAAGCAGATTCTCACTGCATTTATATATGTAAAAATAGGAAAGTATTGAACATTTCACTTTTAAACCCCTTTTTATCGAGCCATAATTGGGATAAATTTTTAATTAAATACTCCCACATGTATGATTGGAATTCAAAAAAATGGATTTGTTTTTTGGAAGAAGAATAAATTATAATATCAAATGTGGTCCATATAGTTTTTGATAGAATATATTAGTGAATGTAAATTTCATGAACCATGTTTGGTTTCCATATTACCTAACACTCAACCCGGTCTAAAACAATTCTTGAATGGTATTCCAAATCCCCACGGGCTGGCACAAGTGTATAGTTATCAAAAATAAACATGGGAAATCTCTACCAGAATAAATCAACCTAAAAAACAGCAAGATGAAAAAACTAAATCTAAAAAAAATTGTCAAATAGATCCTTAAACTATGTTCATATTTAATATTTATAAATTCAACGTAAAATATAAAAGTGTCTACAACAAAGGAAAAAAACACAAACTCAAACCTCCATCTGACATGAGGAGTGACATCCCGAATCCACCACCACCAATCCAACACAAGGAAACCACTATCAACTTGAACCACCAATGCTATGCACGATTCCTCAAATTGGAATTCAAATATAACAAGATCTACATACACCCAATTGTGTATGCCGGGTGTGATCAATGATCATAGAAGTAATCTACTGAGAAAAAGGTTCCACACATAATTATTAAATGAAAAAAAAATTCTATTTTAATTACTAAAAAGAATTAAATCCTTGAACAATTTTAAAAAAACATGATTAAGGAAAACTGTTTCAAAATGATACGACATAATTTAAAACACACACACTTACATTTTTAAAATAAACAAAGTGTCATACTAATGAGCTTATTGAAAAAAATGATCAGAAAATATGAGAGAGAATTCATGGAAATTAGATAGACTGGTTCCCTTGAAATTTATGTCTCAGTGATAGGTGGCATAGAAACCACGACCCTCAAAAAATGTGTCTTAGAAACCATAACCCTCCACAAATGTGGCATAGAAACCATGAAACTCATTTTAACCTGGATTAGAAGACATGAACCTCATCAAATTCATATGATTAGTTAATGTTTCATTTTTCAATCTTGCTAAGAGAAAGAGGGCCAAAGCCTCCCCCCTAGGGATCACTATCCCAGTAGTCTAGTCCAACCTCCTAGGTACTACAACTTTCCGCTTTGTGCTCAAAAACTTTTCATGTTCTTTTCAGACATCACACTTATTCATAAAATCCAAACAGGTTACTTACACACACAAAATCACCATTTTCACACTCAAAATATCTTTTAAAACCATAAAAAAATAAAAAATCATTTTAAATGTTCACTGGCATAGGTTACACACCCAATTAAACTATATGCACAAATTAAATAGACTAATAATTAAACAAACCAAATGTTATATGAACGAATACCGTTTGGAAATAGGACGCACACTAAAATATTCTCCAAATACGATTCACAGTGTTTATATAATATAATAAACTATTTAAAAATATTATAATTTAATGTTTAAATGTTAACACAAGACCTTCCACACAAAACACACATAAAATATCTTCTATGATTAAACACACACAAACACTTTTATAAAATTCAATTTCTAACCCTTGTACTTTTTTATGAACTAATAACGCGTTTTAATAAAACAATATATAATGAGTCAATATGGATTTTTATCAAAATCAAACCATATATTATATTAATAAACCACTTCAAACAATCAAAAACATAATAAACTATCATAAAAATATTTTCTCTCTGCTTAAACCATTTAATAAATCAATTGAACACTTAATAGAACAATTATAGAGTGCAAAAAAATGATTTACCACCAAACTTCACTTAAATGATTATCTTTAAAATCCATCCAACACTAAAATATTCTCCACACACCCTTCTAATCATTTAATCAATTTTAAATATCACCTATGAATTTCAAAAAATAATTTTCACTATTTAATGTATTAATTACTTAATTTCTAATACATGTAAAAAAAATTATTTAAAATGAGTTTTCACAAAAAGTGGACTCTATAACATTTCAAAATTCTACAAAATTTAATAAAAGAATAAATTAATCAATTTCTAAAAGATAACATTTCACAAAAACATTAATTTAAATAATATGATAATTTAATTAAATGTGCAATTTAATTCCTTAATTAATAATCAAACACGGAACTACATACCGTTATGTAGAAGACTTTATCAAAATTTTATGCAATGATCATTTCACTATAATCACACTATAAAGGACCTATGGAAATGGTTCAGATGGATGACTAGGCAAGGGGTAGACCATTGAAGGTATGCCACACCAAAAGACTAGCTGGAAAAGTGGGTATCATAAGTGTAGGGGTGCAGGGCAGCATAGACAGTGCGATTTCAGCATGATGAATAAAAGTCAACATGTGTTGGTGTAAGGAGAGCTGAAAGGTGTGTGGAGGGGGTTGTTGGTTGGTGAACCTAAAGGGAAGAAGTCTGGGAGGGGCACCGTAGAGGAGTAATAGGTCGAGGGGGCAGTGCCAAAAAGGAGCAGGGTGATGGGGTGGCGATGGATAAGAGGATGTAGAAGGGGTGACACCGGATAAGAGTAGGGCGATGGGGAAACGATGGACATAAGTAGGCTGATGGGGAAATGCCGGAAATGAGCAGGCCAATGGGGCATCACTAAATTGGAGCATGAGGGAGACACTGCTCGAGGGGGAGGTGTGGTGGCCGGTTAGATTGAGTAAGAGAGAAAGTGGGTGGGGATTTTGGTTCGAGAAGGATTAGGAGGGGGCTCATATGCATTACAAATGGGGGGAAGGAATCCATGAATGAGAAAGGGGAGAGTACGATAGAGGGAGGATAAAAAGATAATGAAAAAAATAAGACAAAAATAGAGGGAGGAAAAGAAAAAAAGAAGTTGGAAAATGAAATAAAAATAAAAGGAAATACAATAAAAATAAAATAATAAAACCAACATCTAATTAATATTAAAAAATTTATATACTAGTAATAATATTAAATATAATAAAACCAACATAATAAAAACAACCAAATTAATGTATTAACTAAAACAAAAACTATAATAATTACCTAATTGAATCATTAACATAAATAATAATAATACTAATCATAAAGCTAAAATAATAATAAAAACCAAAATAATAATATAATTATTAACTGAGGTTTGACACTGTGCCAAGTCACATGTGCGGTCGTGTGTGCGGTCTAGTTCCTGGTCATGCGTACTATCGCACACCCATATAAGATCCCAAATTTCATTTAAAATTGAATTGGTTCAAATATCCGATCAAAAGTGAGACCCAAAATAATTAAATTAAAATTATGTATCGGTCGATGTTTAAAAATTCTCCCCACAATGAATCATTCTGTCCCCAAATGTCCTAAAAGACTTGGAAAAACTATGAGTCCAACAAGAACATGATGATACATAAAAAAAATCCTCAATCACTCGATGACGGGGAATTCAAAACACTAATATTCAAAAACTCCATAGATCTCAAAACAAGAATCACCATGTTAAATAACCAATAGTAATGAATTCACCTATAAAAACAACTACAACATGGAACTCCCTAACCCCTAACTTAGGGATCACCTGGGCTACTTGAGATCTCTAAGAACACTTATCAAGTGAACAATTGCCTGAGATAACCAATTACCATGTTTATGGTCGGGTGGCGAAGATGTAAGGGGTTTCCCCGCTAAGCGCACTTTGAAAATATGGTTTTTTCAAAAAATCATCCTCTTGTGGCATCCCGAACATATCCTGAATCTATTCAATAATGGGTTTTCCATACAACCTCTCACACAGGCTTGATCCTCCATGTTCTCTGTTTTCAATCCACCAACACAAATGAAGATGATCGTGAGACCCTCAATTGGTCTCCCCACAATTTTTGAATTTCCATAATATAACAACATCGACACATCATTTCACATATATTTTGGGTGATACTGGTCGAACACTTCATCACGAACCCACAAACATGAGCTGTACTACACAGATTATTCCAACACTGGCCAATAATCTACCGCATCGGAGGGGTTTGGAAAAATAAACCAAAAGAAAGAGGTGAATTGGAAAAGTTCACATCAATTCCACAAGACAATAGAATCTCCAAAATGAGTACATTTTCAATCCATAACCGACCCCAAGAAGGTTTATAGAGCGCACCCACTAGATATACAAGAATACATATTCACCGAACATCCATAGAGCCCAAGAGGAACTCCCCTAAATTAAGACCACAATAAGGATACAAGAGATTCATGCTCCCCACAACAAAAATAAAGCCTTCTGAGATGGCACTGTAATAAGGAAATTTTATCCATCCCCGTCCCATTACTATGTAAAAAATTCGGTTCAAGACCATCCTTTGTCAAATGAGTTTTAACTGCACCCAATTTTCTCCCTAAGACCTACGGATGGGGCCCTGATATATAAAGAATCTACCACCTCGCATTCATAATATGACCACCTCAAAAAATAACTTCCTCTGCTGGAAAATTAACCCACATTCTTCTCCTCATGACCCATGCAGCCACTCTATCAACATACCAACTGATAATTGCAGTAGACTACCTAGAGTTTCCGACTGACCACATTAGAGATAAGATATTGACCGTTCTGTCAAACACGCGATTAAAAATGACGGAAGGAAAAATCCATGAACAAGTCCTATTTGTTTAAACTTCTCAATGGATGAAGACCCTTCACTTAAAACAATATGAGAATGAACAAAAACTATTACAAATTTTAAACTAATTACTCCACACTACTTCTAGGGAACATGAAACCAGCTTAACAGAAAGGACAAAAAACATCTTTCACCATCGGTTGACTGGTCGAGCACCTACGAGATCCACCACATTCCATCACCTTCAATTCCTTAGGTACAATCACATTGTGTAGCTAGTCTTGAGTATTTTACCCTACATCCACATTTGAAATGAAAATGGAACAATGACCCCTTGTTGGTGTAGTCATTCTATTCAAAATATACTTGAGACCACATAAGTTTACACAACATTTGGTGTTCCTAAAAAACTGGTGACACTCATATCTTTTACTAAGCACACAATGAAATCCAACCGACCTCGACATCTACAAACAGTCGACACAGCTGAGAAGAAACCAACTCCACCACTCCCCTAAGAGTCTGGGTTAAACCAAGAACCAAAAGACTAGCTTGAAACTAGTGGTATGTTTCTAGGGGCATATCCCGAACAATAAAAACAATAAAACCTTCCAAAAAACCAAAAAAAATTCAAACCAAATATACACATACCTAAAAAATCCAATAATCCCAATTTAAATCCCCAATTCATTCTTTATGAAAATCACCAACTAGAAAAAATGATAACATTACAACAAATACCAACAGCCCTTTTGAACCCAACACTTTCTTTATGGCCTCAAAACCATTTTCCAATTTCAAAAACCATTTAATCACAAAACACAATTTTTGTGAAAAAAACCATTTCATGAATATGGATTGAGCAATAGAAATCAATAACTCACCACTAATTTTCATTGAGGCCTCGAAAATATGCATTTTTGTGCCACTTAGTCACCCACATACCCGGTCTACCAACTATCTATTAATCATGTCCACATGTGAATGCAATCACCCATATGAATACCGTTGTAAAATACATGGCTATTCCACTTTCAAAACAAATCAATCCCATTATTATGAAAATACCTATTTCCAAATAATTTCAATAAAAAATTCAAGATAAATTTTCAAAATTCATACAATTTCCAAACAGACCAACTTTGGATACAAATATTCCATGAAATGTTTTTTGAAATTCAACTTCGATAAATCAAATGCCAAATTAGAAAAACGTGGTTCAAAAGAAACTTAGCACAAAATCATGTTATACTCACAACAAGAGAAAATAATTTCAACCCCAAAGTTTGATTTCATAATGAAAACCCCTTCGCACCAACCAAAATATTATCCCAGACATCACCAACATTAATTCACCTAGACAAAGAACTAGTGGTCATGGATAACACTACTACATTGTTTAGCAGACCAAGAACTACGCATGTACCGATAACTAGGAGTGTCGAACCATACTCTCAGGAATCACATGGGTCACTACTCTATGTGATAACATGCAATGTATCTATTTAATCCGACTGTTTCCCCATACTAGATATACCAATGTCAAAAACATAAGTCCTGGACTACCCCATGTTACTCAAGGATCAGAACGAGTAAGAGTTCGAGACACTCTTCCCGCACCTACCACTCGAGTACCTACAATCCTATCTCTGATCTACCTAACACCCCAAATAACTAGAAAAAACATCTTTTGATACCATTTTATGTCGAACCAAGATGGGTCACTATCCGACCAAGTGCCCGAATCGGTCCATGGCTAGGCCTGAAGGGCGTTCCCGATCACCAAAGGCTGGCACAAGTTCATGAGAATCTAAAATAAAACATTGGAAAGGATTACCTGAATAGATAGACTTAAAAAATAAGAAGATTAAAAAAAGTAAAATCAAACATCGAAACATAACCTTAAACTGAGTTCACATATAATGTTTAAAACATGAACGAATAAATCAAAAGAGACTACAATTATGGAAAACCAAAACTCTAACTCAAACCTTTGTGCAACATGATGAGTCACTTCCCCAAGCCACCACAACCAAATGAAACCAGATAATTCATCTAAAACCCCGAACAACCACTCATATGCATGATACCTCAAAAAGAAATACAAAAACATGATATATATACACACAGTTTTGTACATATGGTGTGATCCAAGAGCCCTGTAGGATGCCACTATAAGGCCCCATCCTTAAACCTTACTTAATCTTGAGTTATTACAATATTACACATTGAGGATATTTTCGGGTTTAGAGTTTTAGAGAATTAGATCATAAAACATTCATTACATTTCACATATAAACAATATGGTTACATAAAGATAGTATTCATTTTTCCCATCAATGGAAACATATTTAAAATAAGACATGGATTCATTCTTGACACTTCCTTGACACTATCATCATATCATGTACCTTTCCCTTGACCTATGAAAAACATTTCAAAAAAACATCGAATGAGCATAAAAAGCTCAGTAAGGGATATAAAAATATGGAAAGGAAACATGGGTACATATATACATAATAATGAAATTAAAAATTACCCACAAAACATAAGCACTTTAACAAACCTCATCAAATCATGAATAAATCATAGAAATCATAAGACATAATGGTAACTTGAGGCATTCATAACATTCTTATGTAGGGAGTAACCCTCTTGGTTACATTTGGAATACCCATCACAGTATATTCCCTAAATCTCTTCGGAGAAACCTTAACATTTCACTCCTTCATGTTACCCAATGCATTGGAGAGCTATATCGGCCTCACCCGCCCTTAGTCTATCACGGAACCACCTGTCTTCATAATAATGCCCATGAACCTCAACATATTCGTATCACATAAAACATGCATAATGGAAACATAACATTTCCACCTTTCAATCAAAAGATATCAATACAACACATTTATATAAAAACATTATGAAAACAATTTTCAATACCAAAATAAAAGAAATGTAAAACATGGTATTTATTTTTTCTTTTTTAAATAAAAGTATGGCTTGTAGAGGAAGCCGAAACTCAAATAATGGTCACGGTGGCGGAGAAGTCGTTGTCGCCGCATACGTACGACAAAAACATTCCCTTTTGTCATTTAGTAAATTATTTGTATAGGAAATATTCCTTTTTAATAAACGTATAATTCAAAGGGGTTTATACACCGTATAAAAGACGGTTGTGTATAAAACAATATATGCCTCAATGAAAGGAGATTGAGACGAAGTCCCATACCTCGGGTCCGACTTGACTCGATCGTTCTTTAATCTCCTGAATAATAAACTTGAGTTAATTTCTACTTGTTTATGAACCTTTTTGAAGATCATTATTCCTTTTATATCACTTATTTCCATGTCATGAACACTATGTAATTATTTAAGTTAATAACGGTCGTTTTAACGATCATTGGTACTTGAGTCAAAAATAAACCATTTATAATTACAAGTTGTTCATGTATCCACTATATCCAGAATGGTATTCATGATTTAGATATCATATTTTTCATATATATCCAGTATATACATGCATTTATAATATTACATAATCATTTAGAGGTAAGAAATGAAATGCACCGTTCATGGAGACGGTAAGCCGTACATACGCATGAACGCTAATTTCATTTCTATTTCGTATTTTATAGAATGGAATCATAATGATATAAATGTATATTATAATTCCATTATAATATCATATATAATATTATAGTTCCATCCTCTATACGTCCCACATATGGTATTTAACGAATCAAATTACTTTGAGGGGGCGGTAGTCCGCACTTCCTTAAATGAAGATATTGCGTTTACCCATAATGGGAACCATAAAGGTAAGACCAAAATTAAAAATACAGAAGCTTAAAGAAAACATAAACATATTATATATTATATATAAATATAGTTACATCTTAATGGCCACCTTTGAAGGTGTTAAAATAATTTTGAACAATCATCATTTCGGGAGGCATAAATTCACCATCCACAGAAACAGTATGTTCTTTAACCATTAGATGTAGGTGTGTGTAATTGTAGCTCGAATACTTCTTATAAAAACATTCTAGTATATTTAAGATACTGTTGTTGTTATAAAAGAAATTAATAAAAATAGTTTAGGGGGTTGGAGAAGCAAAATAAAACAAAAGGACTCAAGTGAAGACATTGCCATAAAATCGGGTAACTCCCTTTGGTTTGAGCTCAAAGGCTTCCTTGGGAAGACTTCTGCCCAAAGTGAGGCTTCAAGGAGTAAGAGAGGGATGTGGAGAGACAAAATGGGCAGGGTTTGGCCGAGCCAATGGCATTGGGAGTGTGGGTATGGAGGTAGAGTTGGGGGCCTTTTATAAGAGGAGAGGAGGGGCACTCTTGGAAAGTAAATAAATATTACTTTATTTGAAATGATTTTCGGATTAAAAAGGTCCCACATTGATATAATTCAAGGTTAAGGTGATAAGGGTTCTAAATCCACTCATCCAATAGGTTTTGGACATGTTTAGGTCTTAGATAATACATTATCTTTCCATTTTATTTAAATCCTTTATTAATGAGGTAATCGCTGCATCATCATGATGTCATAAATAATTTAATTTATTTAAAGTCTAAAAATTATAAAAAATATACTATGATGTAAGAAATCGTTTTATCTTTACAATGACTATTTATAATAAAAAATCTGACTTTTATAAACCCATGTAAAAAGTGTTTTAGTAATACATCTCATGTTTGTGTCATTTTTACTTTAACATTAACTAAAAAGATATTTATGTCATTTCCCATCCAAAGTGGCTCCATGGGGTCCCCAAGTTGACCCATGGGTTGTCTTGGTCTGACATGACACATCCAATGATGGTAGGACATGTGTCAAGCTCATCTCATATTATTACAACATTATTTTTACCTTAATCTAAAATAATTACCACTAATCACGATTAAGAACTTAAAAGTTACTATTCCACAAAAAATTATTTTAATCTCATTAAACCACATTTTAATTCTTAATGAAAACCATTTATGTCGGATTTTTGAAAATCAAAACACAGAAGTGGCAATGTTTCATTTAAAGGAAAAATCGGTTTCTTTAACTACCACTTAGTGGTTTCACTATTCATCAAAAATTGAAGTTTTTCAGAAAGATACCAAAACATCACCCTAAGCTATATTTGATATTTCGAATTCAAAAATGATGTCTATTTTTCAAAATTCAAAACATGTAAGTCGCATTAATTAATTTAATAAATAATTCCCGCTGTCATGAAAAATAGCGTGTTTTTATGAAACAATAAGTATCAAAAGATTGACACTAGTTTAAGTCCAATTTCGAAGTGAAATTGATTCCAATGACCACCATTGGATAAAATGGTAAAAATATATTTTAATTTCACTTCAAACACAATTAAAAATATAATCAAATCATATAAATAAATTAGATTAAAAAGAGGTTTTGAATTAAAATACAACATTTTTCACTATTCATTTAAAAAATGAACTTTATCGGAAAAATACAAAAAATTCACACAGAGTAAATTTTGATGTCTCAATCATAAATAATAAGTTTATTTTGACAAACATAGCTTATAAAATTGTCAAAATATAGATTTCAAAAGGGTTTTCCATCAAAAGGTAGTAAAACAAATCTTTTACGAATATTAGTGTATTCCATGAATAAGATTTTATTTATTTTCATTTTAAGCGTCTAAAAAACTATCTAATTCATTAATAGACACAGATATAAATATCTATTATTCATTACATACTTGGGATGTTACATCCTTCCCCCCATTAGAAAATTTCATCCCCGCAATTTATTTACTTATCAAATAAATGGGGGTACTTATCTCTCATTGCATTTTCAGATTCCCTGGTTGCCTCTTCCATCATGTGGTTTTTCCACAAAACCTTTACCTGATGAATCACCTTATTCCATAACACTTGCTCTATGTGGTCAAGAATCTGGACCGGTAGTTCCTCATATGATAGGTTCTCTTCCAACTGAACTACCTGTGGACTCAAAACATGAAATGGATCTGGCATGTACTTTATCAGCATCGAAACATGAAAAACATTGTGTACCTAAGATAAACTCGGAGGTAAAGCCACTCGGTAAGCAACGGATCCAACTCTCTCCAGAATTTCATATGGTCCAATGAACATTGGACTCAGATTTCCTTTCTTACCAAATCGCATCAAACTTTTCCATGGTGATACTTTGAGAAAAACATGATCACCTACCTCAAAAGAGAGATCCTTCCTCCTGTTGTCCACATAAATCTTTTGCCTACTCTGAGCTGTTCTCATGTGTTTCTGTATCAGAAGAACTTTTTCTACCAACTCTTCTACCAATTCTGGTCCCATCAACTTCCTTTCACCCACTTCATCCTAGAAAGATGGAGTTCAACACCGCTTCCCATATAATGCCTGAAATGGTGCCATCTATATACTAGAATGAAAACTGTTATTATATGAAAACTCAACCAAAGAAAGATGTTGGTCCAAAATTCCCTAATAATCCATCGAACAAGCTCGTAGAATATCCTCCAAGGTCTGAATTGTTCGTTCTGACTGCCCATCTGATTGAGGATGAAATGTTGTACTAAAATTTAATTCAGTACCCAATGACTTCTGAAGGCCTTTCCAAAAGTTAGAAGTGAAACTGGGATCACGATCAGATACAATGGAAAGGGGAACTCCATGTAACCGGACTATCTTTTTAAGATACAAACGGAAAAGTTGATCTAGGGAAAAAGTATCTTGTATAGCAAGGAAATGAGAAGATTTAGTCAAGCGATCAACAATAACCCAGATTGCATTATTACCTCGAGATGTCTTCGGTAATCCCACAACAAAATCCATGGATATATTCTCCGATTTCCACTCTGGAACTGATAAAGGCAGAAGCATCCCTTTCGGTAACTGCCGCTCTACTTTAACCTGTTGACAAGTCAAACACTTCACATTAAAATCAGCAATATCTTTTTTTATTTCATCCCACCAATAATACTCCCGCAGTTCTCTGTACATCTTAGTACTACCAGGATGAACTGGAAATAGAGAACAATGAGTTTCACATAACAAATCTCTCTTCAACTATGAATCACAAGGCACACACAATCTCTTCCCAAATCTCAAAACACGATCCTTATCAATGTTGAATTCAGGCAACTTACCTTTCTGAACCAGCTCTACCTTTTTCTGCAACTCACTGTCTTGCTTCTGTGCAAGCTTGATTCTATCTGATAGAGATGATCTCATTGATACTTGAAACAAAACATAAGAACATCATGTGCCAAAAACTTCTATGCCAAAGTTCATCAAATCCTTAGCCAAAGTATCACATTCCAAACGCAACATTGCTAACGAAGCATTACTTTTTCGACTAAAAGCATCAGCCACTTTATTTTCTTTTCCCGGATGGTAATGAATTGTACAATCATAATCCTTGATTAATTCCATCCATCTCCTCTGTCTCATGTTTAACTCTTTCTAAGTGAATATATAATTTAAACTTTTTTGAAAAGTATATATTTCACACTTTACTCTATAAAAATGATGTCTCCAAATTTTTAAATCGAAAACAATAGCAGCTAATTCCAAATCATGTGTAGGGTAATTTACCTCATGAGTTTTCAACTGTCGTGATGCATAAGCAATTACCTAATCATTCTGCATTAGAATACAACCAAGTCCTTTCAATGAAGCATCACTGTTGATAAAAAACTCACCATTCCTGGAAGGTAGTGCCAAAACTGGAGCATTCACCAATCTTCTTTTTAGTTCCTGAAAACAATCATCACATTCTTTTGTCCAGATAAACCTAACACCCTTCCGAGTTAGCTTAGTCATTGGACTAGATAACCGTGAAAAAATTATAACAAACCTTCGGTAATATCCTGCCAAACCAAGGAAGCTACGAATCTCAGTTACATTTGTGGGTCTTGGCCAGTCTTCCACAACTTTTGCTTTCGCAGGATCAATAGTTATCCAATCTTTAGAAACAATGTGACCATGGACAGAAATTTGTTGCAACCAAAACTCACATTTGCTGAATTTCCCATACAATTTCTTTTCTTTTAAGGTCTTAAAGATAACCCTTAAATGTCTTTCATTCTCCTCTTTACATTTAGAAAACACCAAAATATAATCAATAAAAACAACCACAAAGTTATCCATGAACTCATGGAAAATTATATTCATTAAGTCCATGAATACAGCAGGTGCATTGGTTATCCCAAAAGGCATTAATACAAATTCATAATGGCCATATCTTGTACGAATTGCAGTCTTCGGAACGTCTGCTTCCATTACCTTCAGCTGATGGTACCCCGATCTCAAGTGAATCTTTGAAAAATACTGAGCTCCCTGGAGTTGATCAAACAAATCATCGATATGAGGCAAAGGATATTTTTTCTTAAAAGTTATGTTATTCAAGGTTCAATAATCAATGCAAAGTCTCATTGAACCATCATTCTTTTTAACAAATAAAACAGGAGCACCCCATGGTGATGTGCTAGGTCGAATTAAACCTTTCTCTAATAAATCATGCAATTGATCCTTCAACTCTTAAAGTTCAATTTGAGTCATTCGATAAGGGGGTTTTGAAATTGTCTTAGTATCAGAAACTAAGTCAACAGTAAATTCAACTTCCCGATCTGGTATTATTCCAAACAACTCATCAGGAAAAACATCTGGATACTCATTTACCACGGGCACATCATTAATCTGAACAGTTCCTTTATTTTCAATGATGTGTGGAATGTAACATTCATTTCCATCTTCTATAAGTTTCTCGGCCTCTTGATAAGTTATCAACAGTAAGGGTTCATTCTTGTACACAAACAGAAATTCTTTCTGAAAAGAAACTTCTTTAGCTCTACAATCAATCATAGCATGGTAAATAGAGAGCCAATCCATACCCAGGATAACATCAAACTCTACTAGAGGTAGAACAATATGGTTTTCAAGTAGGTTCTTTCCATAGATAAGGATAGGAAGATTCTTATAAATTATTTTTTCCTCAAAATTTCCCCCAGGTGTTTTTACCAAAAGTTCAGGAGTCATTTCTTGAGATGGTATTCCCATTTTACTAGAAAAGTTTTCAGAGATGAAAGAATGTGTAGACCACGAATCAAACAAAACACTAGCATAATCTGAAAAAGCAAACAAATTACCTGATACAACTTCATTTGATGGCCCGACATCTGCTGAAGTAGTTTCAAAGGATTTCACCACCCCTTTCTGCTTGTAGTCTAACTGCTTCCCATCACTCAAGCTCTTTTTCGGACACTCGTTTGCATAGTGACGCATCTCATTTCACTTATAACATTTCACTAACTGTAAATCAAATTTGGTCTTACCTTCACCTTGATACTTTTCAGTGCAATCACGAGCCTTATGTCCCATATTACCACATTGGTAGCACTTTCCAAAATTCAGAAGACATTCCCCAGCATGCCTTTTTCCACATTTATCACAAACTAGAAACTTAGTTTTCTTACCATCAGACATTTTTGTAGAATTCTTGCCTTTCTCCTGCTACCTCGGTCTCTTCTTATATTGGTTGTTATAGAATACTTGATCATCGGAAAACTCCATTTCCACCTTCTCATCACATCAAACAAGATTTTCATAACTTTTAAACTCATGAGAAGCTAATTCCCTTCGTTATTTTGGATTTAATCCTGAGTAAAAATGATTGATTTTTCTATCAAGGTATCGGATAAAATTTGGAGCATACCTTGCCAATCGAGTGAACCTTTCTTCATATGTAGCCACTGATTCTTCCTCTTGCCTCAATTCCAAGAATTGATTTTCCAACCTAAGTCGAATAGCCTTAGGAAAATACTTCTCAAGAAACATACCCTTGAATTCATCCTAGTCAAGAGCATCAATCTCATCGGCGTCCCTGATATTTTTAACCATAGACCACCACTGATCTGCCTCACCCTCCAAATGGTAAATAGAAAGACTAACCTTTTGATTGTCTGAACACCCCATGACATCAAAAATCTTCTCCAGTGATTTAATCCACCATTCAACTAGCACAGGGTCAGATGATCCTCTGAATGATGGGGGATGTTTCCTCATGAAATGTTCCACCAATGACATGTTCCTCTGTGGTTGATCTGGCTGATCTCGTGCATGGATACCACCACCATTTATCTCTTGAGTCAACTGCGTCATTACTGCAAAAAACTGTTCAGTTCCAATTCCGACCATCTCAGGAAGCTAATTCGGAAGGTTATTTCCTTTTGTATGCCTTCCTAGCACTGCTTCCCAGTTTCCTCTGCGGAAAACCACTCTGAACAAACATGTCTTAGATGAAGAAGAATGGTAATTTTCAAATATATATCACATAAATTTGACCATAAAAAAATATTTTTGGATAATCATTTAATAGAATTATAACTCCTAAAGTTATCTAAACCGACCTTTGATACCAACTATATGGCCCCAAACTTAAACCTTACTTAATCTTGATTTATTACTAGATTACACATTGAGGATCTTTTTGGGTTTAGAATTTTAGAGAATTAGATCATAAAACTTGAATTACATTCCATATATAAACAAAGTGGTTACATAAAGATAGTATTCATTTTTCCCATCAATGGAAACATATTTAAAATAAGACATGGATTCATTCTTGACACTTCCTTGACACTATTATCATATCATGTACCTTTCCCTTGACCTGTGAAAAACATTTCAAAAAACATGGGATGAGCATAAAAAGCTCAGTAAGGGATATAAAAATATGGAACTGAAACATGGGTACATATATACATAAGAATGAAATCAAACATTACCCATAAAACATAATCACTTTAACAAACCTCATCAAATCATGAATAAATCATAGAAATCATAAGACATAAAGGTAACTTGAGACATTCATAACATTTTTACGTAGGGAGTAACCCTCTTGGTTACATTTGGAATACCCATCACAGTATATTCCTTAAATATCTTCAGAGAAACCTTAACGTTTCACTCCTTCGCGTTACCCAATGCATTGGAGAGATATATCGGGCTCACCCGCCCTTAGTCTATCACGGAACCACCCGTCTTCATAATAATGCCCAAGAACCTCAACATAATCGTATCATATAAATCATGCATAAAGGAAACATAACATTTCCACCTTTAAATCACAAGATATCAATACAACACATTGAAATAAAAACATTATGAAAACAATTTTCAATACCAAAATAATATAAAAGTAAAACATGGTATTTTTATTCTTTTTTTAAAAATATAATGGATTGTAGAGGAAGCCAAAACTCATATAATGGTCACGGCGGTGGAGAAGTGGTTGTCGCCGCATACGTACGACAAAAACATTCCCTTTTATCGTTTAGTAAACACTTCGTATAAAAAATAATCCTTTTGAATAAATGTATGATTCAAAGGGGTTTATACACCGTATAAAATAAGGTTGTGTATAAAACAAAATATGCCTCAATGAAAGGAGATTGAGATGAAGTCCCATACCTCGGGTCCGACTTGACTCGATCGTTCTTTAATCTCCTGAATAATAAACTTGAGTTAATTTCTACTTGTTTAAGAACCTTTTTCAAGTACATTATTCGTTTTATATCACTTATTGCCATGTCTTGAACACTATGTAATTATTTAAGTTAATAACGGTCGTTTTAATGATCATTAGTTCTTGAGTAAAAAAAGCCCTTTATAATTACAAGTTGTTCATGTATCCATTATATCAAGAATTGTATTCATGATGTAGATATCATATTTTTCATATATATCTAGTATATACATGTATTTATAATATTACATAATCATTTAGAGGTAAGAAATGAAATGCACCGTTCATGGAGACGGTAAGCCGTACGTACGCATGAACGCTACTTTCATTTCTATTTTGTATTTTATAGAATGGAATAATAATGATATAAAGTTATATTATAATTCCAGTATAATATCATATATAATATCATAGTTCCATCCTTTATATTTCCCACATATGGTATTTAACGAATCAAATCACTTTGAGGGGGCGGTAGTCCGCACTTCCTTAAATGAAGATATTGCGTTTACCCATAATGGAAACCATAATGGTATGACCAAAATAAAAAATACATAAGATTAAGGAAAACATAAACATATTATATATCACATATAAATATAGTTATATCTTTATGGCCACCTTTTAAGGTGTTAAAATAATGATGAACAATCATCGTTTCGGGAGGCATAAATTCACCATCCACAGAAACAGTATGTTCATTAACCATTAGATGTAGGTGTGTGTAATTGTAGCTCGAATACTTTTTATAAAAACATAGTATTATACTGAAGATACTGGATTTGTTACAAAAAAATGAATACAAAGATTTTATGGGGTTGGAGAAGCAAAATAAAAGAAAAGGACTCAAGTGAATACATTACCTTAAAATCGGGTAACTCCCTTTGGTTTGAGATCAAAGGCTTCCTTGGGAAGACTTATGCCCAATGTGAGGCTTCAAGGAGATATATAGGGATGTAGAGAGACAAAATGGGCAGGGTTTGGCTGAGACAAAGGCTTTGGGAGTGTGGGTATGTAGGTAGAGGTGGGGGCCTTTTATAAGAGGAGAGGAGGGGCATTCATGGAATGTAAAGAAATATTACTTTATTTGAAAATGATTTTCGGATTAAAAAGGTCCCACATTGATATAATTCGAGGGTAAGGTGATAAGGGTTCTAAATACACACATCCAATAGGTTTTGGACATGTTTAGGTCTTAGATATAACATTATCATTCCATTTTATTTAAATCCTTTATTAATGAGGTAACTGATACATCACCATGATGTCATAAATAATTTAATTTATATAAAGTATAAAAATTATAAAAAAATTACAATGATGTAGGAAATTTTTTTTTCATTCCAATTACTATTTATAATCAAAAATCTGACTTGTATAACCCCATGTAAAAATTGTTTTAGTAAAACATCTCATGTTTGTGTCATTTTTACTTTAACATTAACTAAAAGGTTATTTATGTCATTTCCCATCCAAGGTGGCTCCATGGGGTCCCAAAGTTGACCCATGGATTTCCTTGGTCTTCCATGACACATCCAATGAGGGTAGGACATGTGTCAAGATCATCTCATATTAATAAAACATTATTTTTACCATAAACTACACTAATTACCACTAATCGTGATTAAGAACTTAAAAGTTACTATTCACCAAAAAATTATTTTAATCTCATTGAACCACATTTTACTTCTTAATGACAACCATGTATGTTGGATTTTTGAAAATCAAAACACAGAATTGGAAAAGTTTCATTTAAACAAAAAATTAGTTTCTTTAACTACCACTTAGTGGTTTAACTATTCATCAAAAATTGAAGTTTTTACGAAATATACCAAAACATCACCCTAAGCTATATTTGATATTCCGAATTCAAAAATGATTTCTATTTTACAAAATTCAAAACATGTAAGTTGCATTAATTAATTTAATAACTAATTCCCGCTATCATGACCAATAGAGTGTTTTTATGAAACAATAAGTATCAAAAGATTGACACTAGTTTAAGTCTAATTTCAAAGTGAAATTGATTCCAACGACCACCATTGGATAAAATGGTAAAAATATATTCTAATTTCACTTCAAAACCAATTAAAAAGATTATATAATCATATAAATAAATTAGTTTAAAAAGAGGTTTTGAATTAAAATACAGCATTTTTCACTATTCATTAAAAAAATGAACTTTATCGGAAAAATACCAAAAATTCACACAAAGTAAATTTTGATGTCCCAATAATAAATAATAAGTTTATTTTGACAAAAATATCTTATAAAATTGTCAAAATATAGATTTAAAAAGGTTTTTCCATCAAAAGGTAGTAAAACAATCTTTTAAGAATATTATTGTATTCCATTCATAAGATTGTATTTATTTTCTTTTTAAGCCTATAAAACACTATCTAATTAATTAATAGACATAGATAAAAATATCTATTATTCATTACTTACTTGAGATTTTAGCCACCCATAAAAATTTCCATGAATAATTATTAAATGACAAATACATTTGCAATTATAATTTAAAAAAATTATATGCCTGAATAGTTTTAAAGAAAATAGGTTTAAAGAAAATAGATTCAAATGGAACAACATTAATTAAAACACACACACTTACTTTTTTAAAATAAACAATGTGTCACACTGATGAATTTAAAGAATCCATGGACAACCCAATATGGGAGACTCCATATGGGTGTTAGCTAGATGGGGTCCCTAGGTCATAGTCTCACTGTGAAATGTGGCTTAGAAACCATGACCCTTAGAAAATGTGGCTTTGAAATCCCATCCCTTAGAAAATGTGTCTTAGAAACCATTACCCTTAGTAAAAAGTGACTTAGAAACAATGAACCACATTCATTCATATGTTTAGATAGTGTTTCACTCAACAATAATACTATGAAAAAAGGGCCAAAGCCACCCCATATCACTAGCCCACTAGTCTTGTCCACCCTTCTAGCTACTCAGGCTTACCACTTTTTGCTCTATCAATTTTCAAATTCATTTCATAGGACACACTTATGCATAAAAGAAGAACGAGGTACACACACACACAATCACTATTTTCACACTCAAATCCACTTTTAAAAGCATGTACATTGGAAAAATAATTTTAAAACATAATTCACATAGGATACACACCCAATTAAACAATATTCACAATTTAGAGATACTAATAATTAAACAAAACACAACTTAAACATAGAAATTCCATTTTGAAATAAGTATCACAAAAAAAACATTCCCAAAACATTATTCACACCATTGAATAATTTAATATAGTATTTAAATGTTTTATAAAACAATGTCCACATGAATACACATGACCTTTCACACAAAACCCACTCAAAAATAACTTTTATTATCAAAGGATCACCTAAAAATTTCTAAAACACAAATCCCATCCCTTGTGCTATTCAATAAACAATCTACGCTATTTAATAAAATAGTATATGATGACTTTATGTGGATTTTTATAAAAAATGCACCCTATATTATATAAACCTATCACTCCAAAAATAAAAATCATAATAAAATACCTTAAAACCGTTTTCAAACCACATAAACCATTTAATAAATCAATTTCAATCTTAATAGAACATTTCCATTCTGCAAAAAAATGTTTTACCACAAAACTACAGTCAAGGATTATATTTAAAATCCAACCCACATGAAAATATTCTCCACACACCATTCACATCATTTAAAAAAATTGAAAAATAACCAATGAAGTTCAATAAATCATTTCCACTACATAATAATTTAATTAATCAATGTCTAATATAAGTGGAAATAAATTATTTAGTATGAGTTTTCTCAAAATTCAGACTCCATAACATATAACCATGCAACAAAATTTAATAAGTGAAACAATTCATCAGTTACTAAAAAATAAATTTGTACTAAACAAATAATTAAATAATATTATAATTTAATTAAAGGTGCTAATAAATTCTTCAATTAATAATCAAAAATGGAACCACAAACTATTATGTTATGGACTTCCCAACATGGTGTGAAATGATCAGTGCACTTCAATCAACCCACAAAGGACCTTCGAAAATGGTGTAGATGGACAACCGGGAAAGGGGAAGACCATTAATGGTGAGCCACACCGAAACAGTAGCATGAAAGGAGTGCAGTGTAGGTATGGTAGTGTGAGGTAGCCTGGACAATGGAAGTTCAAAATGTTGCGGATAAGGCATCATGGGTTGGTACGAGTCGAACCGAAAGTGGTGTGGAGGGGTGAGGTCGCTATTGGTGCATCCAGAGGGAAGAAGGGAGGTCGTGGTAATGGATGGGAGAAAGATACTGATGGGGTGGTGTCAAAACAGGGATGGTTGATCAGGCGGGTCGAACAAGAGCAGGCTGATGGGGAATCTCCGGATAGAAGCAGACTGATAGGGCGGTGCCAGAAAGGAGCAGGCTGAAGGGGTGTCATCAGACTAGAGATGGATGGTGACACAACTAGAGGGGGACGTGCATTGGCAGGTTCACCAGAGAAGGAGAGCACTGGGGTGGGGGGCATTGCGGTTCGGGGTCAGTTTAGATGGGGTTGCTACACAATAACAAATGGGTGGGGGAGTCTGTGTGAGATATAGGAGAGAGTAAGAGATAGGGAGGAAAAAAATTGAAATAAAAAATGAAGAGAGATATGGATGGATAAAATGAAAAAAAAGAGGAAGTGAGAAAATAACATAAAATTAAAAGAAATTGAAATAAAAATAAAAGCAAAAAATATAATTAATAAAAAAAATTATGACACTAGTAATAAAACAAAAAATAATTAAACCAAAAAAAGATAAATGAACAAATTAATGTATTATCTAATATAATAATAATAATAATAACATATTTTAAACATTAACATAAATTATAATTATAATAAAACTAAAATAATATAAACAACCAAAATAATAATATCATCATAAAGTGAGTTTAGACACTGTACATGGTAGCATGTGTGGTTGAGTGCGCGGTCGAATGTGTGATCATGTGTACGGTCATACACTCTTATAAGATCCCAACATTCGTTTAAAATGGAACTGGTTCAAACTGCAACTCAAAGGTGAGAACCAAAATAATTAAATTAAAATGAAGCTATACATGGGGTGTGACAATAAAATCAATTAGATGTAGTGATTAAGATAAAAAAGTTATTACATTGTGATGAAACATTAATATAAAGATTCTAAATGACCTTGAAACATGTCCATAAATCATTGGATGGACATTATTCAACCATATCATCTGTTGGATCAAATTGGTATAATTATTAGGTGCACATGACTTAAGGTCTACCTCTAAATAGTTCCCACCATTTTATAATTACTAGAATATCACTACCCCTCAACTACAAAAAGGAGTTAACCCGCTTTATTTATTCATATCATTCAATAATCGTTGGCTATTCAAACCCCTTCACAAATATTCTCTCAAAATATATCCATTCACCCTAGAGTCCCCATTTTGGGAATTAATTATTCCATGGAATTTCTTTCGTGACAATAAAAAAGAGTTACTCGAAAAATTGTAATATAAACACACATTTGAGAACCCAAACTCAATGAAATGGGTTTCAACAGAATCTCCAATAATTGAGCCATTTAATGATTGAATGAACATTTATTCTTTGATAAAGTTTATATACATCTCCTTTGACATTCTGTGTCAATATTTTATCTATTCATAAATTATTTAATGTTTGGTTAAATGTTATTTAATCATGTGGATTATAATTTGAATGTTCAATGTGGTATGTGATGGTTTGAATGATTAATCATTTAAGATTTTATTCAACTTAAATATTAATGAAAATATTTTACAAAATTATTTACATGTATATAATTGGTTCATAAATGAAAATTTATATTCTCTTTTTTGTATTTGGATTCCTCTACAATCATTAATGTTATTTAATAAAAAATGATATACCTCTTTACATGTTTTGGGTGTTTTGTTATTTGGAATGTGTCTGAAAATGGATTGATTGTTTCAATATCATGATTTTTTGGTTGAAAATTAAATTTTATGTGGGAAATTTTTACAATCAAAATCTTTCATGTGTTATGGTTATATAATGGCACTAGGAAATTTTATGAGTGGTTCTTGGATAATCCAATGATGGTTGGATCCTTGATATTCCAATGATGGTTTGTTCCATGATATCTATACAATGCATTTGATATGGGAGTAATTTATATGGTTATTCCATTTGAAATTGTGACTTGAATATAAGTTGACCACATTGTAGTTCTATTTATAATAGTGACATGTATAATGATGTCCCCATATACAATTTTCGATTTCTATAAAGTTTATCAGTTTTTTTGTAATCTTGTGAGTATGAAAATGGTATGAAATGGTAATATTTTCAAAGGAATGTTTTTAATACATATTAAGGGTGATAATAATTATGTTTGGATAATGTTTTCAGGGGTACTAATGTTTTCAATGGAATAACTAGTTCATTATTTTTATATCGATTACTGAGATTCTTATGCACATACAAGGTTATTAATGTTTTTCACATTACATATGTATGAATAAAGGATTTGAATAATTCATTTTCAATGTCTTGATTTGTTTTCACAAAATATATCAGGATTTACTTTTTTAAAGTTTTATATAATGAAAAAAATATATAATTACTAGAAGTTTCCACTTTTTATTTAATGGTTTTGTTATGTATTATTAAAGGTTTAATTTTGTAAAATAATAAAACTAAAAAGAACCAAAATGTAAAGAATGTAAAATTAAAGACTTATCTCATTATTATAATAAAAATTAATGCTATGATCCATAGTATTAATCTAGCACATGTAGATCATTTTATCCAAAATGTTCTTACCGCCCTATTTCTTTAAATGATTCCTTTTATAAACTCTCTATTAGGTATTAGAGTAAGTTTTAATATTATTTTGTAATACAAAAAAAATTATATTATCATGTGTCTCTATTTTAGGACTATAGGTGATTATGAACAATGAAAAAAAATTGTAATACTATATATCATTCTTTCTCAATTCACATGGAGTATCCTAAGGTCATCAAGTTTTATATAAATTTACTACATTGTTTTCTATGAATAGTAGTTGTGTTATGGATTAAACCTCTAATTCCCATTATTTTCTATTTAAATTACATAAAAAAGTGAATATTCTTTCTATATTTAAATTATGTAAACTCCATGTTTTTCAAAAAATGTGATCTTATCATACATCAAAATCATCTAGAATACCAGATAATTCATTAAGAAGAGTTAAGATTACATTTTATTTGATATTTTAATTATCATGAATCCTTATTTTCATCTATAAAATGTCCTTCATTAAAATATTATAAAATATCCCTGAATATAGTAATTTCTTCATAAAATGTCAGATGGGAAAATATACTCCTTCTATGAAATCTCTTTATACAATCTACATGGATCAAAATTATTTTTTATGATCATGATGCTTAAATAGATGAAGACCAACATATAAATCACTAGAATTAATATACATTCCTTCCATGTTCTATTTTGATTAACACACAAAATTTTTCCCTAATTTTCCATATTTTATATGTAAATGATTCATACACCAATGACTAATATAAATATCCTCATTACTTATACACAGAGCTATATGATTACCAAAAAAATATAATTACTCATTCAATATATTACTATAACTCAATGTATCCCTAGATATCTCCACTGAATATTTTATCACTACTAAAATAACTCATAATTTAATTTGAGATCATACATACACAACAACCATTATTCACTATTAGAACATTCATGGTCTGAAATGACTCATATAAAAATATAAATTTTCTATGAATGAGATCATATAGCGTCATTGAATAAAAATTATGTTCATGGTGATTCCTTCATGAATTTTCAAATACTCAACTATATAGTAAGAATATATTTATACATGTTCTGAATGAATCATATATTTTCAGTTCATTTTGAATTTTTACCTCTTGTCATTATATTCAGGGAATTAGTCCAATGGTTTCAGAACCATTTAAATTGATCTCGAGTAGCACTCAATCATATAAATACATTTCGAAAAACTATTGTTGTAATTAAACTTCACATTCAGCTTCAAATGTCATTTTCCTAAAAAAATCATACAAATTGTCAAATTTAAATGGTAACAATGTTGAATATGTCGGAATGAGATATCAAATAAAATTATATAAGTCCCATTCCAATTATAATTGAAGAATAATATTTATCTTCTTCACATATTATAAGAAAACATTACATAAAAATTACTATATACCAGATTATTGATCAAAAATAAAGTTCCAAAAACTGGATCTCCAAGATCAATCATCAAAACAAGAATCTTACTAGTCTCATCCATGAGGGATATTTTCTCACCTTACAATGATTCTTCTACTGTTATTTCAATTTTTTAATTCCTTTTATGTTCCATGTAATTCTTATTCATGTATAGCATATCATAGATGAAAAATAAATCTATTATTTCTCACGTATACTCTTAAATATCAACTGGATTCTGTTGTTTACTATTACAAAGTCTTGTAATCCCTTCATTTCATGACTAATATTACATAATTTATATGAAAAAATAATTTTAAATGAATTAGTATCTATATATTTCTAATCTTATGTGACTACCATTATCATATTTTATTTTTTTCAATATCATTATGTAGTAAATTGATCACATGTTCTTCATATTATATCAATACAATTCTTGTGACATAAAATTACATGTTCTCAATTATGATAATCTAACATTAACCAATTTTAAAAAAATTATTCTCTGACCATAGCTTACAAAAAATGAAAAATATTCTTATGTAAAAGTAGAATATATCCATATATTCCCACTATGAATCCATAATTACTATTATACAAGATTTTCAACATCTTATAGAACGACTAAATCTAAATTTAATCTAGAACTCCATATAACAGTTTCACATTATTAATTCAATTCAATGTCTTAATAAAAATTTGAATTTTTTTAATCTAATTAATTATTAAATAAAAATTTTATTTCAATTCAAGTTGACACATAGTAAAATATTTCACTATTAAATTCACATAATTAAAATGAATCAAAATATTCAAAAAAAATAAAAACATTAATATAATTATTGAATATTGATTTAATTAAAATAATATTACTTATAGAAATTGCAATAAACTATTTAAATAATTTAATGATCTGCTAAACATACAAATTACCATGAAAATGAAGTTAAATAGTTATCCTGTGAAAAATATTTATGTTATTATTGACTAAATATGATTAAAAATTCTAACATAGAACCACGAACAAATGAAGAAAAAATAAATGTTTTAGAAAAATATAAATGGAATTTAAATTTATAATTGCCTCCCATACGTATAAATAATATATCATAATATTATAATTTATTCATAAAATCCTTTATCATTGGAGTCAATCTAAATATTTTAAGAAGTTAAAAAAAATTCCATGTATAGGATTTAAACATTCATATTCTTCTAATATCATCACAAATAATATGAAACTATTTGAAACAATTCTTTATTTATTGTATCCCATTATATAATAACATGTATCAGGTTAGTATTCATCATTTAAAAATATATATCAGTGGGGAGTCACAATATTAATTTTCCTTGATATACAAATCCTACATGTTAGTTTGAATATTTTATATTGATGTTAAAAAACATAAAATTCAATGTAATGTTATGATTCTCAAAGGAAAGATTCTAAATGGTTAGAAATGTTTAACTAACCTCATATTTTAAACATATTTCATATTTTAAATCATCTATGTATGTTTCTAAATTTTTTAATTTGAGTTTAATATAGTTGTAGGTCTCTATAGAATAATTACAATTTGTACGTAATGGGAGAGTCATACATAAGAAACACATGGTATTTGATATAAATTTAATGTGTAATTGATCGAGGTTTAGTTAAAATAGAGTATTTTATCAAAGATACCAACTATTAAGTGGAATTGTATTGAACAACTATTAGACTCATTTGTATATTTGAAAAATAAAATGTAAATTTTATCTTCTATACTCATAAATTTTACAATAACACTACTTATACCCCATAATTTTAATAAATTTCCAGTTTATTCCATTTCTATTGCACCTTCCATGACCCATGCTGGGATGCGATCAATACCGCCATCTGACCTGGTCTGAGACATGGTCCGAAGGGAGTTCCAAAACCCCACAAGCTTTAAACATGTTAGGGGAATGAATATAGTCACTATAGGGAGTATGGTTTCCAATAAAAATGGATGAAATAAACAAACTAAACAAACTAATCTTGCAAAAACAACCCAAAAAACTAAATCTCAAATGAACATATATAACTGATTTAGTTGCAATAGTATAAAAACAACGAAACTAACAAAAAAATTGAAACTGAAAAACATTTCCATGATCACCATGTGATTAATTAGTGACTTCCAACCATAACACTTACCTACTCTAATAATGGTCACATGGGATAAGAACTAAAACATGTAAAATAGCTCGGGTTTAATAAAATTGAATGCCACAAGTTTGGTGTAATCTAGAAAACTCAGTAGCCAACAACCACAAAATCAATACATTTAACTTCCCAAAAACATCCATAATACAATATTTTGAAATATATTTGTTAAAATATAAATATATTTTAAATAAATATCACAACATCACCTTTTATAAAACAACACATTCTACATTTCCATTCATCAAAACAATTTATCATTTTGGAATCCCATACCCGAACAAAAATCAAAACAACATTACACCAAGACATGGGGAAAATAAATCAGTATTGCATGTTGGAAACTATGTGCACCATAAAATATGTAAGAAAATATAGATTATAATCCATGAGAATTTCTTAAACATCCCTTGAGTGATCCATGGACATACTCAGACTCATCTCACTTACCGGTGTGTTGTGAAAATGCATAGTAAATAAATATTTAGTTCTATTAAAGTAACATCACTAGTTGCACATCCCACAAGGCCTCCAGACATCCAAAGGCTTTTTACCCATCTAATCGAGGTCAACAAGAAACCATCACTTGATTATTTAAAATACACCTAGGATATGTTAATGTTAAAATATGTATGTAATATGCTATTTCACATATGACACTCCTTACCTCCTATGATAACACTTGCCTACCAAAAACACTAACACCACCTATACAAAAACCCATATATGAAAATCCCTCTATTAGGGTTCCCTTCTTATAAAATACCATTCAAATTTTCTAACAAGTCCAACACATAATTAATTATTTCAAAACCTTTCTAAAAATGGACTATACATCTAAACAGACATTTTTTTCTTTTAATGTAAAGATTCATTTCCAAACATCGTAATGGCCAATAAGGCCTTCCACTCTGTCAATTTCTATAAAAAAATATTTTATTAACCTTTTCTAAAACATCATTAGACACCAATTTTATGTTCTAATTTACAAACTAGATCTTCTGTTTCACATCTGAATACCATTTCTACCACAATTTCGAAACAATGGAATGGAACCAAAAAATTACCAATGATTCCATACATGCTTTTATTCCATCGAGAAGTTAATATTTTCTAAAGTGTTATATGGGCCATAAAATCTAATATACTTTGAAACCAAATTCTTTTCATTAATAACTAAGGGACCATTATAAAATAAAATATGATTTTGCAGAAGATATCAAAGAGAGGTAAATATATTTTTAAAATATATGTTTTTAATTTGAGAAGGTTGATCCAAATCCATCATCATTCTGGATCACATCCATGTGTTCTACTTGATCATAGATGGATGTAACCACATCTTATGGAACATCTTAAGTATATTTGAAATCCCTTATTGACTATTTATGAAGAAACACCACATGTAAGAAGAACATACAAATTCCACCAATTTCCACAAAACAACATCATATTTAACATTTAATTTTGATATCATAACAAACTGAAGCTAAAAAATTACAGAAATGACAAAATTTACCTTTTATCTACACATGAAATTTGATTGGCACATTGACTGCACAGATATATAGGTTTTTTTAATGAATCATTTTGAAAAAAATATATAAAAAGTATACCATAAAAAAAGAAATTAAATAAATTAAATAAATTCATCGACATCATTTAAATCATCGAAAAAAATTAATTGAAATCACCAAATCATCAATGGGATGAATCAAAAAGGAAGAGTATGGAGACATCTATCATAAACAAATATGAATGAAATTATACTACATTGGAATGGAGAACTGTGCCCCATGGAATATCCAAACACTCTAGATACAATTAAAATCAAATAACAAATAAAACCTAACCCTTAGGGTTCATACAATATGATAACCCCACATGGAAACCATTATAACTTGATGTAGAAAGGAAATATAAGTTGAAATTTGAAAAAAACCAAACAGAAATCACATTAGTAACCTTCAAGGGGAATCAATGGTAGTTGGGGAGTAAAGGATAGTGGTTTGGATAATCCCTTTATTGATCCTTGGTATGTAGAGGAGAGGAAATAATGATTTTGTGATAAAAACATGGGGTTGTTTTTGGAAACTCAAAATTTAATGAAGCTGGGGAGGTCATATAGTTAGTCCAAATAGTTTGAAAAACCATGCTCAATCTATGTGACATCCACTGTCCAAATAGACAGAACCTCATTCACAATTTCGATATAGTTTCCAGACACATTAACAAATAGTTCTCCCTACTACTGGACCCTAAAACGAGCTACACAACATCTTAGGAAAATCCCCAAGGTTTAATTTAACTTTTCGCAAACTGTGCCCAGGCTAAAAAAACTCGCCAAGAATATCCAAAATTAATAATTTTATACTTGGAATCGACCCAAACCGTATCCCAAAAGATTCAAATTGATGAAAAAAATAATGGAATTCATAAAGATTTGGTGTGACAATTCTCCCCACAAAATACAATTTTTCTTCTAAAAATCATCCAACTGAAATATTTTAAAAACTTGAATCCATGAAAGATCATAACATATAGAAAAAATATTTCTAGAGGAGACCTTCACTCTACAAGTCACACCCAAACAATCCAGAAGAAACCATTGAATAATAATGAGTGTAGAACTTGAAAGTTTTCTCCCTAACAAAAGAACCCAACTAACCCCTTTGCATGACATTTAATCTTCCAAACATGGAAACCAACAAAAAAATTTTCTTTTTAACTAAGAAAAATCCCTACCATGATTGATAAATCCTAACATAACCAACCCAAACGTCTTAACAAACACTACATGACACCACCATCAGAGCTGAAAATTGACCACAACAGTCAAAATCCCCAGCACAAGGGGATCAACCCACAAAAAGAACATCAAATCAAACCAAAAACCTGGAAGAACCATCCATTGATTCCACACAACATGAGCATCTCAAAATGATAACTACTAATACCAAAACCAACCAATATTTGGGATAAACTACTTAATAGTAGAACAAACATTTCAATGAGACACATTCAAATGAAAAAAATACATAGATTAAGATAGAAAAAGTCCATCACACATTTAGAATAAAATAATGAAATTAAATCAATTCTAAAATAATAAAATAAGGAAATTTAAAATGAATCCATCCCAATAATGGAGAAAAAATAAGACCCAAGATTCCTACATCTTTGAAGATTCCTGGCTGTGTGCTATATTGAATCTGAAGGTTTTTACTAGAACACTGACACCCAATGAATTTAATGCCTCATAGAAAGGCTTGGGAATACTATGGTCAATGCTTCTTATTCTTTAAGAGACACAATCTAAAAATATCTCCAGATGAACTATTTGGCCATAATTATGATATGATTTTAATAAATTGTCATGTGATGGATTAGAAATCCCAAAATGGCCACAATGGTGGCACACAAGAAAACGATTTGATGAACCAGTATCCATAATCAATTAAAGAGAATCTTCAAAAATTGGTTCCTCTAACACACCCCTCCCACCGTATAAGGACCCTTCATTAGTACTGACTATCACTGATATCACCCCAAGATCCGGATCCATAAAAATTCATCATCTACAGAATTTTTGATGCAGTTTTCCCCAGATAAGACAACATTTTAAAAATTTTATGAATCATGACCCAAAAAGAAAGTATAATATTTAAACTGATCCTCTAACACTGCCTCATAATATAAGTAACCAACCATTTATAGTGGTTGATATAACACATCACTTATTGTTAGCCCTACCTAACATCTTGCAGCTACACTACATTCCTCATCTTCACCTCTTCATGTATGAATGTGTGGATGAAAGTGATCTTAAAAACATCCATTTCCATCCCAACATGAAACAATGATGGTATAATCAACTTCCAAAGGTCCAAATATACACCATCAAACAAACCCAAAACCACATTAAATCACACAACTTCACAACTTCCAAAAATTCAAAAGACACTCATGATAACATTTACCTATTCTAATGCCTCTAACGGACCACGATCACCAGGATTGATAAGAATTTATTGAGAAGATCTAGATACTAGAGAAAACTCACTATATATGTTGGGGAATTTTTTGGGGGTTCAATATTATGAGTAACAAAAAGAACATATTTTAGAATCAACTTAAAACAAAAAATAACCAATATAACATATCGATACAAAAAAAGGCGCCCAGGCTCATCACATACAAAAACAACCAAAAATAAACTTTTCAAAAACCGTTTTTAATTTAAATTTAAATTATTCTTTATTTAAAGGATAGTATCAGATCCAAAAATCCACTTTTTGAAAAAACAATATCTACATTCTAAAACAAATGCCAATTTGGGAATATCATGTTAAACCATTTATCTCATATATACCCCATTAAAATCATGTGAATCCTCACATATGTTCCAATTTATTTCCATCCACATATTCCAACACACACATTCCACATATACTCAAACTTATGTGAAATTTCATAAAAAGTTCAGAGGATCATGATTTCGATTTCATTATACAAAATGAAGTTTTACAAAATTTATAATCTAATGAGATTTCCGTTAGAACCAATTTTTCTAGTATGAATCCTTTTCAAATGAATCATTCCCTTGTAAAAACAATTTTTCATTTTAAACTATCACTTACTCCCAATATAACAAAAATATATCACAACTAACAGTAATTGAAACCATGAAAATGAAAAACTCACTTCAAGAACCTAGGAGGATGAATTAGTGGTCATGAATTACCCTATGACATGGTAGTGGTCTATACCCAAATTATGTAATAGAATATAAGAATAACATTAACCATTCACTAGGACTCCACAAGTGTTTATAATCCATGTGAGTTAACAATGTGACACTGAATCACATCTATTTTCATCTGTCAATACAAAAAAGTCTGAATAACTCAATTCACAGATTACACGTGGTAACTTGAGTGTCAGAATGAGAAACTGTTCATGATGATATTTACGTACCTAGCTCCTTTGTCCCAAAAATTTAATTCTCCCATCTTCCTGACACTAAAAATATGCTTATTTTATTAATTTTTTACATGAACCAATCTAGGATTCCATGAATCTTAACATCTAACCATGTTTGATACATGTCCTGAAGGGCGTTCCTGATCCCCATGACCTACAAACTTATACTGAGCAACATATTATTAAATGTGGGAATTATTTTTTCCAATAAACCATGATCAAATAAACTAAACTAAAATAACGAAGCACCCAAAAATATCTAATAACAATTATATCCCAAAAGAACATATATAATTGATTTAGTTATAACAACTCAACAAAAAAGAAACTGAAAAAAAGAGAAACTGAACTATGCTTCCACGATCTCTCTGTGGCATCTTGGTCACCACATAACAGAGGACCGACCTTCACCCACAACATTCACATGAAAAATAAACCATATGCTACAAAACAACTCAATTATACCAACACCAAATGGCATAGGTAGGATGTGTGATAGACATCTCAGTAGGCAACCACCATAGAATATATATGTTTCTTTTCTCAAAACTGTAAATTAACACTAGTTTGAAATACATATATAAAATTATGTTTTAAACATTTTAAATAAACATCCCAACTTCACATATTAGAAAAAAACACACCACATTTACAATAATTACTATAGTTTACCATTTTGGAATGCCAAAACAAATATAAAATCCATACAACATGACACCGAGTCATACTGGTAATAAGTAATCAATGTAAATTGGAAACCAAGTGCGGTTCAAGAATAAACGAGAAAATATATATAGAAAACCATTGGAATTTCCTAACAATAAGTAGAGAAATCCCAAGACATAATCGATCTTGACTCACCTGTCGAAATATAGTGGAGCTACATTGTCAATAACCATTTGGAAGCTCTCAACTAGCCTCACCATCTAGATGTCCCACATGGACTCTAGAAATCCAGGGGGTTATAAGCCATATAATTCGGGTCAAAATGAAACCATCACTCTAACCTCTAAAATATGAATAGGAAACCTAAGGTCACATACACTATATAAGTAAGAGGCCCTCATAAGAGAGATAATCCTTACATGTTGTCAGTTCACTTAGCAAATCAAAACTCTGCCAACACCTATATGATAAAACATATAGGGAAATTCAACTTCATGGGATCCCTTCATAAAATAAACCATTCAATGGTGCCAATTGGGCTGTCACTTTATTAAGTATTCAAAAACATTCTCCAAATGCACTAACATTACAACCAAACTTTGGAATGTTCAATTCGATGATTCATTTCCAAACATCATAATGTACCAATTGGGCCTTCCACTCTTTCAATCCCAACACATAAAACACATTATATACACCAATTCTATAACCACATTGGACACAACATTTATATTCACAATTCCAAATGGACCCTTATATTCAATATCTAAATTCCATTTCTATCACAACTTCAAATCCATGAAGAGGAACCACTAAATAAAAAATGATTCCAAAAAATCATACGTACAATGATGATGTTAATCCGTTATCATGTTCCATTCAAATAGAAACATCGAATATAGTTTGAAAAACATTTGTTTCATTGTGAACCTTGGGACCATTATTAATGAAAACATGAATTTTATGAATAAGTGAGAGAGAGGGGGAAATGTTTTTAAAATATGGATTTTTTTCTTTAGAATATTAATCCAAAACCATCATAATTAATGTTCCCATATATGTGTTCATTTTGAGTACCCATGGATGATCTCATATCAAATGGTATAACTCACATGTATATGAAGAGACAAAATAATACATTTAAAGAAACTCCACATGTTAGAATCACACATGAAATCCACTAATTTTCAGAAATCATAACCAAATTTACAATTCAAAAATGATATCATAACACAATCAAAGATTAAATCTTTACCAAACAAATAATTTCCCATTAAAGGAGAACATGACATTTTTATAAGAAACTTGAGTGCATACATACATAGGCGTATTTAATGAATCACTTAGAAAAACATTTTTGACAAAATATACTAAAACCAAATTACTAAAATAAACTAAATAAATGATTCACATGAATATGAATCATATTTAAAAATTATTTCAAAGAACCAGTGCATCAATGGAGTCCATCAGAAAGGAAAATTATACATTAACTAAAATCAAAGGAGTGAAAATGAAATGTAACTTCATAGAAAGGGAGAACATAGACCAACAACCAATTCACGGACCCTAGATCCAAAGAAAACCAAATCAAACACAAACCACAACCCATAGCATTCGACCATGAGGGAAACTCTACAAAGAAACCATAATAACTTATGAGGGAATAGATATAGAAGGGTAAAGTTTTCCAAATACCAAGAGAACACACCTTAGGAACCATCAAGGGGATTCAATGGAGGTTTCGGAGTATTTATATGAGTTTGGAGAATCCCGTAGGTGCGCATATTTCAGAAGAGGGGGAAAATCCGGATTTTGGATTAAAACATGAATGGGAAATTTTGGAATTTTATAATTTTAAGAAACTAGAAATCTCACATGGTTAGTCTGTATAGTTTGAAAAACCATGTCCATGCAATGTGGTAGCCACTATCCCAATGTATAGAACCTCATGCATTATTACCACAATGTTTCCCAAAATCTATCTAACGACCATATTTTTACATACCTGGAAAATCAATTTCTTTTATAAAAAAATTAACAAATTACATAAATATTTTCCCAAAGGTCATATTAGTTTATGTTATTTTGAAACATGGAAATCATTCTTCTATCTTAGTGAAATATCTTAAACATCTCCTATCAATATCTTCCCATTTAGGTTTCTAACCTAAAACCCTTTTTTATATATGGGAAAAAATATAACATAAAAAGGGTGATCTCAAATGCTCTATAAGGGTAAACATGGAGAACATAAAATAAAAGTTAAACATAAGAATTTAAAAACAAAAACAAAAATTTTGAATATAAAAATTTTAGAGTCTGGAAATATAATATGGTAGTTCCTAGGGAATAAATCAATATGGATCACAAACCATGATAAATTATCATTGAAAAAAACTTGGAATAGTGGAAAAAATAAGTATAGAAAATAATTTCCATATTAGAAATGTATCATTTCTGAGACTATCATAGTGGATGGAGTCCATTATTGAATTGGGATTACTTTCCATTCCTTTATTGTATTACTAAACCTGATTTACATGTCCTTATAACCATTTATTACTAAACTAGATTTACTTGTTGATCCAAACATGTATTATTATATCATATTTACTTTCAATTCCAGTCATGTATATCTAATGAGACATAAATCGTTACCCATTACATTAGAAGGAGATATAGGTCCCGACCATCTCATAGTGAAATCAATATTTAATGTTCCAAAATACCAAAAATCAGTCATCATAACATAACCAATGGAATAAAATGAATTTATTAAAAAGAATTCCATCATAACATAATCCATATAAAGCAAATAGAATTTCTAAATTACATTCCATCATAAAACTGATCATTCAATAGAAATTTCTTGGACTGAAAAAATGAATCATATCCATATTAATGTATCACATCTTAGATGGAAAATATTTTTTATAAAACACTTGAAATTAATTCTTGAAGAAAATATCATTTATTCATTGAAAAAAATTTCTTTTCTTAAAACCCATACAATTTTGAAAGAAAATATGTTCTTGGGGAATAACATTGATTACATTTAAGGGAAACTTTATGGAACTATGGTGTTACGAAATCATAACAATCCATTCTTTCTATTTAAGTAAAATTAAACATTCTTCTCATTCTTTTTCTGGAAATGTCAAAAAGTATCTCATATGGAAAATGAATGAATGATTCCTTACAATCCATGTAGTAAAAGTAAACAATGGATAAAAACGACTTTAAGCATCCATATTAGAATAGTTATCATCTTTTTGAAATATGGACGTGGATGATAAATATACATTTATAATCGATCATGGATAATAATGAGATAGTGAAATTATCCCGTACCAATTTATAATCAGTCAAATAATTCAAATAATAAAATAAATAAAATTAAATTCATATTAAAATATCATAACCATCATCATAAACACACCCATGGGCTACATAAATACAATAGAATAGAAATAGCTGGTGCATAAGGATTATGTACCAAATAAATAAAAGTGCAACAAAATAATCCATTACCATAGGTATGACTTCATTTGTACATATCCAAAAAACCAATATGATGTATTAAATAATTTCATTAAATTATTACAAAACAATATTTATATTTATAATATCATATGTGATCATATTAACACTCATTTAAAAATATTATATTTTTACTCTTCTTTTTTTTGTTAACTTCTTTATTTTCTCTTGCATGTTTTATAATATAATTAACAATTCATGTAAATATGATGTAGTTCCATAGTTTAAGAATTATATAATTGTAATATATATAATCATTATCTATTAAATAAATTTATATAATAATTGATGAATGGTGTACATGGATATGAATCACATAGAATTGTAGAGATGGTAGGCCATAAATACACTTGAGCGACGTTATCATTCAAATAATTGTGAAATGTTATATAATTTATTAGTATATTAAATTTTTCAGAAACCATTTCATGTTATAATAATAATATATAATGATTATTTCCATCATTATAATGACCCATGTAATATGATTGTAAGAAACTAAGTACAACATGGAGTAGAGATAGTAGGTCGTACATACACACATGTGGGGATTTTAATTTTTATTGGATGGATAGAAGGTGGAATATGCATGTTCCCAAACAATAATTTTTTTTATTTATATGGGTTATTTAGGATTATTTACTTTATAATGGAAAAAATGAAGAGAATTTAAAAGAATATATTATCTTAAGAGATCAGCTAAAGGATATTACTTATTCTTCGGAAATCTCCCTTTATATCTATTCTTAATGGCACTAGAGATGGTATTTTGAGAAGAACAAAACTTCTTGAATTTTAGTAAAGAATTTTAGAATGTAGGTTGTCAGGGTAGAGTCAAGTCTCATGGGTAATAATGGATTGAAATTTTGAGGGAGGATGTGTCCTTTTATAATTGACGTGAGAGGCACATTTGGAATCTAAAAAAATTATTAATTTATAATAAAATCAAAAAACTACAAAAAACATCTGAAATGAAATATTTTAGAAGATTATATGACATAATTTTGAATTCTTATCAGCCAATAAATTTTGGAAATGTTTGTTTGTCAACTAAAACATATCAAGTTAATTTAATACATAGTTATTAAATTTAATTTTATCTAGGGTAACAACGTTTTCAATTTTAAAATGGTGAAATATTTACTTATTTGACATAAATTAAACCGTAATTAAATAACATGATCATTTTAGAACATATTGTAATTATTATATATTTTTAAAATAATTTATGAATTTTGTATAATTTAATAAAGCATTGTATTTACAAAAAAACAATTGTATCAATTTTGAAACTATTCAATTTATAGATTTTTTTAAAAATCAATATAAGATGTTTTCATCCAACCAAATATTTTATTATATCCATTTTATGCCTAGGTAATCTATAAAATTCATTGGATATATTAAGTATCAAAATATATATTTATTTTATTATTTTTAATAACATAAATTTGATATTTCCATTAATAAAATAATTTTATTATTTGTTTTGTGTAATAACTAAAAATACATATTCTTTGGGAAAAAATTAATAATAAAATAATATGATTAAGAAAAATATACTTTATTACAGTATAACACTCATAGATGAATATGTGTTCTTGAAACAACATCATTAAAAAATATATACTCATTAAATTATTAATGCGACAAGTTTAACATCACTTTAAAAAAATATATCTGTTATTATCTATTGAACAAGGATTAAAATGGTCAATAAATCAAAAAATTGATTATTATGGTAGAGATATGTGATTGAAAAAAGATTTTGTCAATTTATTTCCTTTTAATCATTATTATTATTTTAATAAAAAATAGTTTATGGATTTTTTAACAATTAAATAATTTACGAATCATCAATATATATACACTATTAGAGTAGTTATTTATTTCCTAAAAATTACATCTAAAGTACCATGATAAAAATAAATTTAAAATTTAAATTATTAATTATTTTCCAATTTATCTTCTGTATAGCCTTATATTGAAAATGATATATTATTTAAAACATTAATGTGATATCTTTATATTTTCATAAATTAAACAATTATAAATACCATAATATGTCTCAAATGACCCAAAAACGTCAAAAATAAATTCATATTAAGAAAAAATGTTTATTATGTAAAAATTTACAATTATTTTTGTATATATCACCCATTAGTCCATATGTGGACAGATAATATATATTAATGTCATAAAAAATGACACTTTGTATGTTTCATGGATTTACATATTATTTAAGACATTTTTATTAAAAAATGGAACTTAATTGACCTAATTTTGATTTTTAAATTTTAAGGGTCGAAATAAAATAATCAAATATTGTTTTCTACTTATTTTGGCCAGTTTATAGCTATTATAATATTATTTTTGAAGTAAATTACCTAAATTAACCTTTATTGTGGTAACAAAAATTTAAATGGTTAATATTAATACCAGTAAAAAACACAAGGGGAAAATAATTAAAATTTTACATCTTCAAAAATATGTGACATTCATTTTTCAAAATTTAAAAAACCTAGAAGTTGGAGAATTAAATTTAAAATAAAACTGATAAAATGTCACACAAAATTTTCCTTTTGAAAAAATGCCAATTTTTTAAATGGAAAATATTTTTAAAATAAATCCATGTATAAAATCATTTTAAAAGATAAAAAATTGATAAAAAATATCTAATTAGTATTGAAAAATAATCCCCAAAAAAAATATGTACTGATGTAAAATGAAAATATAGTTTTCAATAAAAATCAGAATTATTACTATTCAATAAAAAATGAAACAAATCAAAAATATACCAATAATTTCAATTAATTAATTATTTATATTCTGAATTAAAAAAAATATTTATTATATCATATTAAATATAGAAAAGTGTGAAAAACAAGAATAAAAATGGGTACACCCTGAAAATGTAAAAAAATGCACTTTATTGAAAAATACTTTGTTTACCCTAAAAATGAATTGGTTCATATATCTTTTGTATAAAACATATTAGATTAGTTTTATATATTTTTAATTAATTAAATCCACCGAGAATGATTTGATTAATTTCTAGGCTCACTTATTTGAATTTAAATATTATTTTAAGAATAATATTAATAATATACATACCCGCCATTATAATGAAAATGTTATTATATTTATTTTTTCAATTATACTTAATATTACATGATATGAATTATAAAAAAATTAAATGAAATTTTGATTAAAACATGAAAATAATAGTGTTGTGTATACCACAAGCTGTTCTCATGTTGTGTATACTAAATTCTATGCTCGTGTTGTGTTTGGTTTTAGCTTATATTGGTGTAGCATACAAAAAAAGAAAAAAAATATCTGTCATAAAAATATTGGGATGTTACACTAGGTGCCACCTACGTCACCTACTCTTGGACACCAAAAAGAGATGCATGGATACCTGGGAAAAGGAAAATGGTTTCTTGAAATTGTTTAAAAATCATGTGCATTCCAAAAACTCACCTGAAACATAAAAAATTAACAAAATTAAACTGATACGCAAGCGGAACGTCAACCAAAAAATAATATATATTAATAAAAAAAATATAATATTTGGATTATAATGGTCATGTGGTGACCAAATCTCACTTACTTCTACTATCAATATCATTAAATCCTTCATTATTTATTATGTAGATCATTTCCATGATATCTGATGAGATCATTTCAGAAATTGGTTGACTAAGTTCTTTATATAGTCTTCATATCCCTTTATTTTGTAAAATTATTGGAAATCATATCCCTATTATACATTTTAAGTTTTTTTGACACACTTATATTTTATTTTATTTCATTGTATCTTAATAATTTTTGAATTATTTATTTGAAGGTATAGGGAAATTATATTATTATTTTTTCTTACTCATAATTGTTTATTCATAATGACTAACTCATACACCTCTTTAATCTTATATTGGATCATTCATTCTTATTCGGGCAAACCATATTTACTTGTACATCAGTGTAATTTTTTTTTCATATTTTAGGTGGTTATCGTCTTCATATTCATTTAATCAATAAAAATTGGTGTATTAGTTGTATTTCAAAAAATTGAATTTTATTTTGATGAAATCATTTAAAAAAAATTCATAAATTGGTTTATTCAATTTAAACTCCTATTATTATTATTTTTTCATATTGTAATGTTATAAAAATATTAAAAATATTTTACTCATTACTTATATATGTCCCTTGAAAGATCAATATGTTATATTGGTTCAAAAAATTGTAATTTATTTTATATCTATGATTTAAAATTATACACCAATTTTTTTAGATATAATTCAATATGTTAAAAATGTTTCCTTTGTATGAAATAAAATTTTATGTCATAGAGTTTTGTGGCTGGTATATTTTGAATATATTATTTGTAAAAAATTTATGATGTTATTTCATGTATGGTTATACAGTACAGAATGTTTTGAGGAACATTTTAATGTAATGGTTTGATCCCACATTTCCTGATGGTTGTATACCACCTAAATAATTTGGAAGTCAGGAGTTACAAGGTTTCCCGATAAAATGATAACATAATTACATTATTTCATAATGATATTATTATTATAACCCAACATCGTTATATTTGATAGTAAAAATTTAATAGCATAATTTAGTAGTAGGTATCTTAGGTAAGGTCCCTTTATATATTGGTGTTATGTGTTATAATTGTACTCATTCCAGGTATAATTGATAATTAATTTTTTCTAATTATAATTATTATTGCTCTAGAATATCTATTTTCTTTCATACACATTAGTTTAATATGTGATAAATATTTCATTTTAATGACCATCAACAGTGTATGATATACTCACATCATATATACATATCATTATAATAACATTTTCTGTTTTTTTAAAGTAATCAATACTATAATTATAATGTATGGGATACATATTTCTAGATATGATAAGAATGGGATAATTAAGATATTTTGTTAGTAGGGGATGAATTGTTCAAAAGGGTTCAATATGATATAACCTACCCTTTTCCTAGATGTAGATTTCACTCATTGGGCTTCTTCATATATTTATATAGTGTACAATTGTCTTATTAAACATACTTTTTTTATTTATAATTGTTTTGTTATATGTTTTGTGTTTTTATATCATTGTTAGTAATTATATGTGAAATTATACTTGTTTATATAAGTTCAATAATTTTAGTTTATTATAGATTTAATGTGATTATCTTAATCAATAAGCTATACTATTTGGATAACTATGATCCAGAAAAGTGATTCCATTTTTTGGTTTGAATATTAGTCACCATTTTTTATTATATTGTGATAGAATATTATCCCACAACATTGTATTATTAATACCCCACTGTTTACAATATCATCAGTTCAAATGAGGTACAATAGAGTTGTTATGGTAACCTTATCTAGTAAAATTCCAATCATTGGATAGATGTCCTTGACTATTAGATATGAAACGATATATTAGTTTTGGTTTCGTATATAAAGACTTGTGATAATTTCAATTTTGAAATTGAGTATAATATTTGTGTATACAAATTAATCATTTTTCAATGAATCTAATATTTATATGAATGTTAATAAATAAAGGATAAATTATGTATATAAAAAATTTATTCCCTCGTATAATATTTTATCTAGGTTAGTTGGTATATTATGACTATACTAAATGATATACTTATTATACTCATTTAGTATTTACCATGAGATCATTACGTTGACATTGGAAACAATCATTTTACAATAATGAAATTTATCAATTTTATAATATATATATATATATTCAAAATATAAAGTATATTTTATAAAATTAAAAAACTATTAATGAAGTAGATGCCATTTTTATAAAAATACAAAATGATTTAAATAATAATAATTTTAAAAAAACCAAATGTTATATATAGTTATATTATTATTTATTGTTATTCCTAAAATACATGACGGATGATGATTATTTATTAGTTCCATGGGAATAATGATTTATTATTTGTTTATTATATTTTAAACATTATATTTATAATAATACGTATGTTAAAATATATTTTTAATTGAAACATAATTGATCACCTCAAGAAATACAATATGAAACCATATAAATTATACTCAAATAACACTCAAGACATATACCTAATTATTGTGGGTAAAAAACTATATGGTGGTAGTCATTCGTGGAAATTAGTTAGAATTGATCTCATAGTGACCTCCATGATATTGAATATCTCCCATAGGAATGTTTCTTCAATATACTATTTTTGTGGTTTATATTGTGATCGATGAATGGAAATACATAAGGATTTTGACTCCATTGTAATTTTTCAAAAATATTATTCATATGAATAAAATTTACAAATTCATTTTAGATAATCACCAATATTTTGTAAAAAATATAATATAATGGATTTTATTTATATTCCCCATCATATAATCTATTTGATATTGATCAAATCTCATGATTATTATTTTGGTGGCTTACATTACAAAGAAACATTTTATTAATAAATTAATTTTAATAATTGGATTCCTATATACCCAAATAAATTATATATCAAAATACAATATATGATCAATTATTTCATATAAAATACAATAGTATAATGGACACATAAACACTTAAATTTATAATACATTTAGTTAAATACTTCTCTAAAACGATTCATTAAATGTTTTTCACTAATAATAATACATATTAACAATTCTTATAGTTAATTCATTTCTTATTATTAGAGAATGATATGTATTTTCCAATAAAGATAAATATAGTATGACTCGAAAAAAAAATTACTTGTTGTTTTATTGATCTTGTAATTATCTATTTTATATATAATTTATCATTCATGTAAGATTTCATTTTAAAATTTAATATAATTATTTAATTATATAACTATTTATTAATTATTTATAATTATATTTTATATTTATATTTTAAATCTAAATTATTATATTGAATTAAAACTCATACTAATAACACATGTTGATTCATTTTTCGAATGTTATGTCACATTACATCTATAGAAAAAATAAAATTACTTTTACTATAAATTATTAAATATGAAAGAAGTATTAATATTTTGTAGTTGATATTAAGTTATTAATAAATATTATTTTGAATAATGACATCATTAATTTTATTTTCAAATTTTGTGATCATTTATAGATTTTCTTTTTAATGTAAAATTATTATATAATGAAATGAATTGTTTAGTTTTTTTAAGGTTACATGATGATTATTATATGATGATTAAAAAGGTTTTAACATTCAATCAATATTAAATACATGAATAATATTTTAGAATTAATATTATTTAAATATTATATTTAATTTAACAGTTTTATTTTTTAAATAATGGAACAAAATAGAAATATTATTAGTGTAAAGACTCAGATTTTCCTTTATTTTTTTTAATTATATTAAATTTATTACGAGTCTGCTAAAATTGAATGCAAATGATTCTGAGGCCTGGAGTGCTTGGAATGAATTTCAAAACATTGTTTCAGGTTTGTTCTGTAAATACGTGAGTTCCGTTTTCTAACTTATGAACCATTTCATGGATTAAAAATATGAGGGCACCATTGAATCCGTAGGGCCGAGATTTTCTTATGAGGGGATTAACTTTGAACTCAATAGGTAAGGATAAAATGTAAAGTTTTACGACTTTTTAAAAGAAATGAAATAAAATAATTTTATTATTTTATTTCATATCCTTCAACGGAAAAGAAAATGGGTGGGGCTAGTGATATTTCGATACAATAAATGGCTCGACCTACAAACCCTATGTAATGATGTCGTTCGTGAAGTAGGAATCTTTCTAATTGTTTATCCCCATTAAACATTAATGTTGTTATATACCATACCCATCTTCTATATATATGGATATTGGGGAGGGTTATTGGCACAAATTCACCATGAAAAGAAATGCTGAAGGAGTGTTGAGAAACTAGACCCTTATAGGATGGAGCCGATCTGAGCAAGAGGTGACAGGTGACACCGAACCACGAACCAAAGGATGAAATAAGAGTGGTGTTGTTGGGAACCAGTTGTGGGAACTAGGAACACGATACAACTTCAAGAACAGATTCTCTCCAACAGGTTTATGAGGTAGGGGGTTTATTCATTTATGCATTTTAAATGATTTTCCTTTTCCCCGTTTTTTGAATAATATGAAGAACACTGGCCAACTGACTAAAGTGTTGACCCACGATTCATTTGTTTTTGCAGGAGGTGATTGCGAGGTATCTTTGTGGGGATTATCTTGATTTAAATTGAAAGAGCTTTTCCAACCCATAAAACCCCTCATGTTTTTGAGTTAATGTAGAGGGCACGGGCCAAACGAACCCAGCCTGAACCCTATCTTACTATTCTAATTTGGCACCTCCATGGGACACCAACGATGCATCGATACTAATAGTCTACGTTGGGGATAGCACGTTGATGAACACTGCAAGAGGATCCCACATCCCAAAGTCGTGGTGGACATCGGAGTGGTAGGTACTGGCTGATCATGGAAGAGGTGTGATGGGTCGTTACACCCCACCGAGGAATAAAGGAGTCAGTTACTTATCATCCGCGATGATAGGATTAAAGCGGTCGGCAAACCGGCCGGCTGCGATGGTTCTGGTAGGGGTGGGACATGAACCCTATGGTGCACACACGTGGCTTTCGATGGCCACAATTATAGCAAGGGCTGCCATATTGATCGGCGACAGGTGGACAGGATGCACGCCAACGGCGAGCCCAACGGCAAAGTCGCAACCCATCAGTCGCGGCACGGGGGACACAAGGTCCCACATGGAACCGTCTTCGGTCAACCCCTATGGGATGACCCACATTCGTGGCTCCACATCATGTCAGGATTACCCAGATGTGCCACGTCTGGGTATCCCTAGCGTCCTATGCCGCCAGGCGGGTGGCACTGCCGGGTCGGCCAAGCGGACCGAGCCACAGCCAAGTGGGCTGACCCGCGGCCCACCCGGGTCGAGCCGGGCCTAGCAGGCCAGGTTTACCCTGGTCAGGTCAGACCCGATTCAGGTCGGGTAAACATAGTTCGATTTGGGTCATCCCATGCCGAACTGGGTAGGGCCGATCTGACTGAGGTGGAACAGACCCAGACCCAGTTCCCTCCAGTTACACAAAATGTGCCCTAGCTTCTAAATGAGAATTCTATCTGAGGAACCGTCTATGGATATGGGATCCTTGGAGTGATAAAATACTTTTTTACTTACACCAAGAGAGTTTTAGAGAAACGTGGAGTACATCCAGGTTGGATTGCACCCAAATCCAACTGGGCCCTCAACACTGAAATGCCAATAATGCACAGACCGTGCATCTGATTGACATGTTGTCTGCTGCGTTGGAACCCTAGTGAAAAGAAAGATCATTGAGTTATTTCTATCTGATATTTCATTGTGGTGGATGATATAAGATTGATCACATGGAAAGTGGTTCCCCCAAATGCACTATGTATGGAACCCTGCGACTAGCTGAGACATGAGGACTACTGACCTTTCAACTAGGAGAAACTCAATGTCCTAGTGGGGAGCGCCTCTGTGTGACACAACAAACCCATGGTGGTTAGATCCTCTATGTGATGTGTCCTTACCATGGTACACGACAGGAGGACTACCTCAGCAGTCCACGAGGGGGAGAACCCTTGTGTGATGCGACAAACACATCGGGGGAGCGCCTTTGGGTAACGCGACAGACCTACGATACTCGACAGGAGGTGTACCTTAGTAGTCCATGGTTAGTGGGAATCGACACTGTGTGAAGCGTAAGGCCCACTGTACTCATTAGAGGAGGAGTTATATAGAATCCAAGTTGTTCGACGTTTTGACTAGTAATGTAACATGTTCATGGGCCTAGAAAATTAGTGGCAGATTATCAGCATTCATAGCGATCCTGTGTGGGTCAAAATAATAATCCAATTTCTATGAGTTTTATAACTGGTTTGAGCTAAGACCCTTATTGAGCTGTGTATATCTCTTTGTGCATTGTGAGTGGGATCATACTTTGTGGTTTTGCTTATAGAATTCTGAGAGACCTTCAGGGGTCTCTAGGTACCTACTGAGTATCATTATACTCACCCATGCATGGGATACGGTCACACCATGTAGTGTATTATACAGATGACGAGTAGCTGGGCTCAGGTTTGAGGGATCCAAGACTAGGAGATATGTGGAGGAGACATACATGAATGGAGTGATGAGGAGGAGATCCGTACCTACACTTCATGTAGGATCCCCAATGGATGACTCAATATATTTTTTCCATTTTTCAGTTGTTTTTTTCTTTTCAGTTGTATTTTTACTTTTCATTTTTACTCTTACTTTAAGTTGTGCTTATATTCTGGCCCCCTTTTACTACCAAAACTCCTTTTTCTACCACATTTTACATCAAAGATTCTTCTTATTGTGTTCATGGACCATGTGTTTGTACAGGTTTAAAGGAATTTCCATCTCGTTTCAAGGAATACGCCTTTCAGTGCTATTCAACATCCCCTGGCATATGGATCGCAGGTTTGGGGTAGTCACGGGACCGGCCCTGGGGGATGGGTCGTGGAAAATTTTAATCATAGGAATTCAATTCAACCCATGAACTAAGTCTATCACATTTTCTGTGTGGGAATAATGTTATGTTTTATTATTATGGTTTTTAGTTTGGAGAATCTAGTGTTGGTGTGGTGGCCGACGTATCCTTTTACCAGGACCCTGAATTCTGATTTCCAACTCAGTGAACCAATACACTAATTGCGTGTGTTTTGAAAAGTTTTCTTTTTGATCTATTGAGTCAGCTCACAAGGTATAAAATATTGACCATGGGACACCTATTTTCTTTCAAGATTCCTCCACTTAGATAGTCATCCGGGATTCCTGATATAGTTTGCGATGACAGCCCACTGATTGATGAGGTCGCGGTGTAGGTCCCTCTGACAGCGTTAGCACCTTCAGGTGGTGTACCGATAACACCACTACCCATTGGGTAGGTGATGCCACCAGCCCCACAACTAGAGGATTCATGCTAACTGAGCACGTTTCATGTGTTCCCGTGGTGAGGATTCTAAGGTTCCGAGGTGGGATGGATCCTCATGCAGCTATACATCGGCTGGAGGCTATGGCATGAGTTTTTCACTAAGTTGGGACACCAGCTAATTTTATGGTGATCCTAGCATTCCGCCTTTTTCAGGTAGCAGTAGCGAGATGGTGGAGCCTGATGCTCCAGATGAATGATGAGGAGACCCTCATCTGGGAGACATCAATGTCCTTTTTAGGTTAGAGTTCATCCTAGTAACCATACGCTCTGTGTGTATACCGGAGTTTCTGCACATACAGCAGGAAAGCATGACAGTGGCCCCGTACTCTGTTATGTTCACTGATCTCTCCTGTAACTCTACCAACATGATACGAGACACATTTTAAATGTTTCAGACTCTTGACAAGGGTCTCCGAGGGGAGATCAGAGCATTGATGGTATCACTGAGCATACCAACTCAGGATGGGGGTGGTAGAGTAGGTGCTTCTGGTAAAGATCTTCCTATATGAGTAGGCACCGATAACGAGACCCACCACCGAGAGACACATGGCATATTCATCTGGATATGGTAGTAGGAAGATAACATAGAGTTCTATGTTGACCATACCTTTTGGTGGATGGGCTTGGGTCGTAAGGTCGGAGTTGCGGAGCTCGCGAGGCAGATAAGATCATGCAAGGGACAAATAGTGCTACATGTGTGGTGGTCCGAGTTACATGGATCACGATTACCTGACCCACCGTATAAATGAATAGCAGATGGTCGAGGAACCAATGAGTCATAGGAAGATGTTCGATCAAGGAGTTCTGTAAGAAGGATGCAGACATGAAAGGGGAGTTGGTCATGTATCAGGAGGTGGAAGACATTTCGAGGTTCTATCGCCACCACCTCTAGTTGGTACACCCTGACAATAAGGATAAGGAGGACACGGACGAGCTCTGTTATAATAATTTTAGGCCTATGACCGCATCGCTCCAGATATGATTAAAGGAATGATCTGTTTCAACTCCACGTTAGATTTTGTACATATAGACACAGGTTCCATTAATTTTTTTATTTCCATGGCCTTCGTTTGGAGCTCGGAGGTTATGGTGGAGCCTTTGGCTCGATCATTATGGCTAGTTACTCATACATGAGTGGAATCGACAATTACACACTGGTGACAACAATGTGAGATTTCTCCAAGAGGTGATAGATTCTACTGGGATCTCATAGTAGCGGCGTCGAGGCCTTACGACGTCATCTTGGGTATGGACATGATATCTACAATCCACGCTGAAATTGACTGTATTAGGCACAATGTGAGGTTTTTCCACAGAGGTTGGACCAGGTTTTACTTCACTGTTGAGAAGAGAGCCTTTGTAGCGCATTATGGACATACCTAGAGGAGGGTGGAGATGATTACTTATCAGTTGGCTTGACTTACTCTTAGAGTCATTGATTTTGAAAGTCCGGGCTATGATATTGTTATGGACCAGTATGACGATTTATATCCTTATTATGTTATGATACAACTTCCACGCAGATAGGTCGACTTTTACATTGACTGGTACCCTGATATGACACTGATATCTATGAAAGAATATCAGATGGAACCTGTGAAGCTTCGTGAGTTACTGGTACAGCTGAAGGACTTTCATGGAAAGGGGTTAATAAGGCAATGTGTTTCTCCTTGGGAAGCCCCAATTTTGTTCCCCCATAGGGCAGATTGGAGTTCTTGACTCTGTGTAGAATATCGGTGCATATACCAGGTGACTGTTAAGAATAATTATCCACCACCAAGGATTGATTATCTTTTCAATCATATGAAGGGAGACCGTTGGTTTTCAAAGATAAACCTCATATCAGGCTATCATCAGCTTAGGATACAAGATGGGGATGTACAAAAGTAACTTTCAGATTTTGGTATGGCCATTATGAGTTCATGGTTATGCCTTTCGGCATGAACAACACCGCAACAATGTTCATGGGACACATGAACATGATATTTCATCCATACATCTATCGCTCTGTGGTGGTTTTCATTAATGAAATATTGATTTACTCCGTGATGCATGAGGATCATGCCTATCATATGTAGATAGTTCTGGATACACTCTGAGAACACCAGCATTATAATATTCTCTCAAAGTTCCTGTTCATGATGTGAATGTTACACTTTTTGGGACACGTTATCTCGGAGGCTGGAGTTACAGGGGATCTAAGGAATATAGAGGCTATTCTTTCTTAGTTACCACCTAGGAGTGTGACCGAGGTGCGTAGTTTCTTGATTTAGGATGGATACTACCAGAGATTTGTATTTGTCCTTTCCATAGTTGTGGTACCCTTGTCACCATTGATGATGAAGGGGAATCCCTTCATATGGATGGAGAGATTCTTGGAGAGTTTTCAAGAGATGATTTATATACTGATGAGTTCCCCCATCTTGTGGGTACTATAATATGTAGATGGGTGTGTATTCTACTACAATGCATCAGGGACCAGACATGGGTGCGTACTAATGCAGGAGCGAGCAGTTTTTCGCTTATGGCTCGCGACAGCTGAGACAACATGAGAAGAACTATTCTACACATGACAAGGAGTTAATAGTAGAGGTATTTTCCTTGAAGATTTGGTGACATTACATGATGGGTGAAAGTTTTACAACCTACTTTAATCACAAGATTCTCAGGTATATCTTCTCTCAGAAGGAAATTAACCTGAGACAATGGCGATGGATAGAGTTCCTCTAGGACAATGACTGTGAGATAGTATATAATCTTATTATGGGGAACATTGTAGCATATTCACTCAGGTGGAGGTCTGTTCTGTAGTTTCTGAGTGAGGTGATAGAGGAGCTAGCCACGTTGCATAAATCCTTCATGGATAGAGAGGAAGCAGCTAAACTCCAGTCTATAACAGTCACTCCCCCACTCCTTCATCGAGTTAGGGAGGTGTAGCTAAGGGACATTGATTGTGAGGCTCGAAGTACTCATATATCCTTAGGGAAAGTATCTGTTGGGTTTTCTAATGTTGGGAGCACCTCATCCTCTTCAGTGGACGTACCATGGTACTAGTGGCGCTACGGGAGGAGGTGTTGAGGGAGTTCTATACGTACCCTCTGGCAGTACATCCTATTGTTGAGAATATATACATGGACATCTATTAGTATCACTAGTGTACAGGAATGAAGAAGGTGGTGGTAGTGTTTTATTTTTCACAATGCCTCACTTTTCAGCATTTGAAGGTCGATCATCAGGTTCTAGAAGTCTTAGATCAGCTACTAGAGGTTCCAGAGTAGAAGTGGGATGGGATATCTATGGACCTTCAGACAGGGAATTCCACGTACGTCTTGGGGACATGACTCTTATTGGATTATTGTTGAATGACTCACAAAGTTATCCAACTTTCTACCAATCCAAGATCATGGATCAGTACAGTTCTTGAGATGCCTCTACGTTTCGGAGAGTTTTCAACTCCATGTGGTGCCCTCGATGTTCATATCTAACAGTGCCACATGTTTTACATACCAGTTTTGGAAGGGATTCCTTGAGGCGTTCGGGACATAGCTATGTTTGAGCACCACATTTCATCCTCTAACAGATGGTTAGACAGAAAGGACCATTCAGACACTAGAGAACAAGCTTCATGCATGGGTCCTAGATTTTGGCCGTAGTTTGGTGGATCAATTGCCCTTGTTGAAGTTCGCATACAACATTATTAATCACTCCACCATAGGTATGCCACCATTCGATCCATTTACGGACGACCTTTCTGATTACCTCTATGATGGATAGTCACAGGGGAGTTAGTACTTATTGGTCCAAAGTTGGTACGAGCAACCACAAAGAATGTGCAGACCATCCAAGAGCATATGAAGACAGCACAGAGCAGACATAAGTCATATGCCAGGAGGAGAGGGATACTTCTAGAGTTCCCAGAGGGAGACCACGTTTTCCTGCGAGACTCTCTTCATCTGGGAATACAAATAATTGTATGAGGTGGGATTTTATCATCGAGTTTTTTCTGGCCATTTTAGATACATTAGAGGATAGGCGAGGAGGCTTACCAAATAGAACTTCCACCACATTTAGAGAAGGTACACAATTTCCTCCACGTATCCCATCAATAGAGATATGTGCACGAACCATCTCATGTCATCGACCATGGAGATATAGGCATAGAGGATGGGGAAATGTTTAGGGTGTTTCAAGTAGATATTGAGGATCTACAAGATCAGGTCCTTCATGGACGGTCGATACCTCTGGTGTGTGTTTGATGGAAGCACGGAAACCTCCAAAAGAGTACACAGAAGCAGGAGGTTTATATTCTTGCTCAGCATCCCCATTTTTTTCATTTTCTATGTTGCGTATTTTGTGAATGAAAATCCCTAAGGTGGGGAGAATGTGAAGACCCAAATTATCAATTTAATGTTTTTAATTATATAGAAATATAAAAAGTCTGCAAAAATTGACGCTACATTATTCCGAGACCTGGAGTTCCCATAATAAATTTCTAAATATTTTTTGGGTACATTTAGTAATCCCATGAGCGGCGTTTTCTATCATTTGAAGCATTGCTTGGATTAAAAATCTAAGGGAACCATTGAATCTGTTGGACTGGGATTTTCTTAATGGAAGCTTTACATTGACCTTATTAGGTACAGATAAAATGTTATGTTTTTCAACTATTTAAAAGAAATGAAATGAAAATATTTTATTATCTTATTTTATATCCTCCAATGGACATGAAAATTGGTGTGGCCAGTGATGTTTCAAGAAAATATATGGCATGACCTTCCAACCCTATGTAACACCGTCGTTGGGGAATTAGGATGCTTCTTAATTTAGGAGCCTCATTAAACCCCAACTTCATTACATGCATTCCCTCCCTCTTATATATATGGAGCTTGGGTATGGGAATCAGCATATCTTCTCCATGCAACGAAGAGTTGGAGTGCCGTGAAGCCAAACCCTTAGAGGATGGTTCCAATCCTTGTGGGAGGTGATGGGCGGCACTGAACCAAAAACCTAGGGACGATGTACGAGTGGCGATGTTGGGAACCAGTTGCGGGAATGATAAACATGATCCACCTTCAAGTGTGGACGCTCTCCAACCAGATTACAAGTAAGGGGGTTTATTCATTTATGAATTTTAAATTATTTTCCTTTTTCCCATTCTTGAATAATCCAAAGAACATGGGTCAAACGACTAATGGGTTGACCCACGATTCATTCATTTTTGTAGGAGGTTATTATGGGGTATCATTGTGGGGTTTATCTAGATTTAAATTCTAAGAGTTTGTTAAACCCTTAACCCCCCCTCAAGCTTTCGAGCTAACTCAGAGGGCACGGGCCTAACGAACCCCGCCCAAACCCTCCATAACATTGATAATTTTTCACCTCCATGTAACACCGACAACACGAAAATACCGACCGGCTATGTTGAGGATAGCGCGTCGACACACACCACAAGAGGAGGTCACATCAAATAGTTGCGACGTTCATCAGAGTGGTCGGCCCATACTAGCCGCAGAGGAGGCACAGTGTGTCGTCACGTGCCGTTGAGGAACAAAGGAGGTTGTGGTTCATCTCCCACGATGACCAGAGGAAGGCGACTGTCACACCGGTTGGCCATGGGTGAAGTGCGAGCAGCATTCATGTGCCACTGGTATAAGGCCCCAACCATAAGCGTTACATAATCTTGAGTTATTACAAGTTTACACATTAAGGATCTTTTCAGGATTAGAGTTTTATAGAATTAGATCATAAAACTTGAATTACATTCCACATATAAACAAAGTGGATACATAAAGATAGTATTCTTCTTTCTCATCAATGGAAACATATTTAAAATAAAACATGGATTCTTTATTGAAACATCCTAGACACTACCATCATATCATGTACCATTCCCTTGACCTGTGAAAAACATTTCAAATAACTTGGGATGAGCATAAAAAGCTCAGTAAGGGATATAAAAATATGGAAAGGAAACATGGGTACATATATATATAAGAATGAAATCATACTTTATCCATAAAACATAATCACTTTAACATACCTCATCAAATCATGAATAAATAATAGAAATCATAAGACATAAAGATAACTTGAGGCATTCATAACATTATTACGTATGGAGTAACCCTCTTGGTTATGTTTGGAATACCCATCACAATATATTCCATAAATCTCTTCGGAGAAACCTTAACGTTTCACTCCGTCACGTTACCCAATGCATTGGAGAGCTATATCGGGCTCACCCGCCCTTAGTCTATCACAGAACCACCCGTCTTCCAAATAATTCCCAAGAACCTCAACATAATCGTATCACATAAAACATGCATAAAGGAAACATAAGATTTCCACATTTCAATCAAAAGATATCAATACAACACATTGATATAAAAAAATTATGAAAAACATTTTCAATACCAAAATAAAAGAAAAGTAAAACATGGTATTTATTTTTATTTTTTTAAAAAAGTATGGCATGTAGAGGAAGCCGAAACTCAAATAATGGTCACGGCGGCGGAGAAGTCGTTGTCGCCGCATACGTACGACAAAAACATTCCCTTTTGTCATTTAGTAAACGCTTCATATAAAAATGATTCCTTTTGAATAGACATAAAAGTAAAAGGGGTTTATACACCATATAAATGAAGGTTATGTATAAAACAAAATATGCCTCAATGAAAGGTGATTGAGACAAAGTCCCATACCTCGGGTCTGACTTGACTCGGTCGTTCTTTAATATCCTGAATAATAAACATGAGTTAATTTATACTTTCTTAACAACCTTTTTCAAGTTAATTATTCCTTTTATATCACTTATTTCCATTTCATGAACACTATGTAATTATTTAAGTTAATAACAGTCGTTTTAACGATCATTGGTACTCGAGTCAAAAATAAACCCTTCATAATTACAAGTTGTTCATGTATCCATTATATCTAGAATTATAATCAAGATGTATATATCATATATATCCAGTATATACAAGCCTTAATAATATTACATAATCATTTAGAGGTAAGAAATGAAATGCACCGTTTATGGAGACGGTAAGCCGTACGTACGCATGAACGTTACTTTCATTTCTATTTCGTATTTTATAGAATGGAATCATAATGATATAATGTTATAATATAATTCCACTATAATATCATATAAATATAATATTTCTACCCTTTATATGTCCCACATATGGTATTTAACGAATCAAATCACTTTGAGGGGGTGGTAGTCCGCACTTCCTTAAATGAAGATATCGCGTTTACCCATAATGGAAACCATAAAGGTATGCCCAAAATGAAAAATACAGAAGCATAAGAAAAAACATAAACATATTATATATCATATATAAATATAGTTACATCTTAATGGACACCTTTTAAGGTGTTAAAAGAATGTTGAACAATCATCGTTTCAGGAGGAATAAATTCACCATCCACGGAAATAGTATGCCATTTAACCATTAGATGTAGGTGTGTGTAAGTGTATCTCGAATACTTCTTATAAAAACATCCTATTATATTGAAGATACTAAATTTGTTACAAAAGAAATGAATAAAATAAGTTTAGGGGGTTGGAGAAGCAAAATAATACAAAAGGACACAAGTGAAGACATTACCTTAAAATCGGGTAACTCTCTTTGGTTTGAGCTCAAAGGCTTCCTTGGGAAGACTTCTGCCCAAAGTGAGGCTTCAAAGAGTAATATAGGGAAGTGTAGAGACAAAATGAGCATGGGTTGGCCGAGCCAAAGGTTTTGTATGTGTGGGTAAGGAGGTAGAGCTGGGGGCCTTTTATAAGAGGAGAGGAGGGGCACTCTTGGAAAGTAAAGAAATGTTACTTTATTTTAAAATGGTATTCGTATTTAAGAGGTCCCAAATTGATATAATTCTAGGCTAAGGTAATAAGGGTTAAAAATACACTCATCCAACAGGTTTTGGACATGTGTAGGTCTTAGATATTACATTATCATTCCATTTTATTTAAATCGTTAAATAATGAGGTCATTGCTGCATCATCATGATATCATAAATAACTTAATATATTTAATGTCTAAAAATTATAAAAAAAACTCCTATGATGTATTAAATCTGTTTAGCTTTCCAATGACTATTTATAATCAAAAATCAGACTCGTATAACCCCATGTAACAATCGTTTTATTAAAATAACTCATGTTTGTGTCATTTTTAATTTAACATTAAATAAAAAGTTATTTATGTCATTTACCAACCAAAGTGTCTCCATGGGGTCCCCAAGTTGACCCATGGATTTTCATGGTCGGCCATGACACATACAATGAGGGTAGGACATGTGTCAATCTCATCTCATATTATTAAAACATTATTTTTACCCTAAACTTCACTAATTACCACTAATCACGATTAAGAACTTAAAAGTTACTATTCACCCAAAAATTATCTTAATCTCATTGAACCACATTTTACTTCTTAATGACAACCATGTATGTCGGATTGTTGAAAATCAAATCACAGAAGTGGCAAAGTTTAATTTAAACGAAAAATCGGTTTCTTTAACTACCACTTAGTGGTTTCACTATTCATCAAAAATTGATGTTTTTTAGAAAGATACCAAAACATCACCCTAAGCTATATTTGATATTCCGAATTCAAAAATGATGTCTATTTTACAAAATTCAAAACATGTAAGTTGGATTAATTAATTTAATAACTAATTCCCACTGTCATGACAAATAGCGTGTTTTTATGAAATAATAAGTATCAAAAGATTGACACTAGTTTAAGTCCAATTTCAAAGTGAAATTGATTCCAATGACCACCATTAGATTAAATGGTAAAAATATATTCTAATTTCACTTCAAAACCAATTAAAAAGATAATATCATCATATAAATTAATTAGATTAAAAAGTGGTTTTGAATTAATCTACAACATTTTTCACTATTCATTAAAAATACGAACTTTATCGGAAAAATACCAAAAATTCACACAAAGTAAATTTTGATGTCCCAATCTGAAACAATAAGTTTATTATGACAAACATAGATTATAAAATTGTCAAAAAATTGATTTAAAAATGGTTTTCCATCAAAAGGCAGTAAAATAATATTTTAAGAATATTAGTGTATTCCATGCTTAAGATTGGATTTATTTTCATTTTAAGCCTCTAAAACACTATGTAATTCATTAATAGACATAGATAAAAATATCTATTATTCATTACTTACTTGGGATATTACATCCTTCCCCCCTTTAGAAAATTGCAACCCTGCAATTTATTTACTTATCGAATAAATGGGGGTACTTATCCCACATTTCATTTTCAGATTCCCATGTTGCCTCTTACATCATGTGGGTTTTCCACAAAACCTTTACCTGATTAATCACCTTATTCCATAACACTTGCTCCCTGTGGTCAAGAATCTGGACCGGTTGTTCCTCATATGATAGGTTCTCTTCCAGCTGAACTACCTCTGGACTCAAAACATGAGATGGATCTGGCATATACTTTCTAAACATCGAAACATGAAAAACATTGTGTACCTGAGATAAAGTCGGAGGTAAATCCACTCGGTAAGAAACTGATCCATGTCTCTCCAGAATTTCATATAGTCCAATGTACCTGGATCTCAACTTTCCTTTCTTACCAAAGAGCATCACAATTTTCCATGGTGATACTTTGAAAAAAAAACATGATCACCTACCTCAAAAGAGAGATCCTTCCTCCTGTTGTCCGCATAACTCTTCTGCCAGCTCTGAGCTGTTCTCATGTGTTTCTGTATCAGCTGAACTTTTTCTACCATCTCTTCTACCAATTCTGGTCCCATCATATTCCTTTCACCCACTTCATCCTAGAAAGATGGAGTTCGACACCGCTTCCCATATAATGCCTGAAATGGTGCCATCGTATACTGGAATGAAAACTTTTATTATATGAAAATTCAACCAATGAAAGATGTCAGTCCCAACTTCCCTGACAATCCATAGAATAAACTCGTAGCATATCCTCCAAGGTCTGAATTGTTCGTTCTGACTGCCCATCTGATTGAGGATGAAATGTTGTACTAAAATTTAATTCAGTACCCAACGACTTCTGAAGGCCTTTACAAAAGTTAGAAGTGAACCTGGGATCACGATAAGATACAATGGAGAGGGGAACTCCATGTAACCTGACTATCTCTTTAAGATACAAACGGTAAAGTTGATCTAGGGAAAAAGTATATCGTATAGCAAGGAAATGAGCAGATTTAGTCAAGCAATCAACAATAGCCCAGATTGCATTATTACCATGATATGTCTTCGGTAATCCCACAACAAAGTCCATGGCTATATTCTCCCATTTCCACTCTGGCACTGGTAAAGGCTGAAGCATCCCTTTCGGAAACTTCCGCTCTTCTTTAACATGTTGACAAGTCAAACACTTCACAGTAAAATCAGAAATATCTCTTTTCATTCCATCTCACCAGTAATACTCCATCATATCTCTGTACATCTTAGTACTACCAGGATGAACTGAAAACAGAGAACAATGAGCTTCACATAAAAACTCTCTCTTCAACTATGAATCACAAGGCACACACAATCTCTTCCCAAATATCAAAACACAGTCACTATCAATGTTGAATTCAGGAAACTTACCTTTCTGAACCAACTCTACCTTTTTCTGCAACTCACTGTCTTGCTTCTGTGCTTGCTTTATTCTATCTGATAGAGATGATCTCACTGATACCTAAATCCAAAAAGAATAACATCCTCCGCCAAAAACATCTATGCCAATTTTCATCAAATCCTTAACCAAAGGAACACGTTCCAAACGCAACATTGTTAATGAAGCATTAATTTTTCGACTCAAATCATCCGCCACTTTATTTTATTTTCCTGGATGGTAATGAATTGTACAATCATAATCCTTGATTAATTCCAGCCATCTCCTCTGTCTCATGTTTAACTCTTTCTGAGTGAATATATACTTTAAACTTTTGTGATAAGTATATATTTCACACTTTACTCCATACAAATGATGTCTCCAAATTGTTAAAGCAAAAACAACATCAGCTAATTCAAAATTATGTGTAGGGTAATTTACCTCATGAATTTTCAACTGTCATGAAGCATAAGCAATTAACTGATCATTCTGCATTAGGAAGAAACCAAGTCCTTTCAATGAAGCATCACTGTAGATAACAAACTCACCATTCCTGGAAGGTAGTGCCAAAACTGGAGGTTTCACCATTCTTCTTTTCAATTCCTGAAAACAATCATCACAGTCTTTTTTCCAGATAATCTTAACACCCTTCCGAGTTAGCTTAGTCATTGGACTAGATAACCGTGAAAACTTTCTAACAAACCTTCGTTAATAGCCTACTAAACCAAGGAAGCTATGAATCTCAGTTACATTTGTGGGACTTGGCCAGTTTTCCACAACTTTTGTTTTTGCAGGATCAACAGTTATCCCATCTTTAGAAACAATGTGACCAAGGAAAGAAATTTGTTGCAACGAAAACTTGCACTTGCTGAATTTTCCATAAAGTTTAATTTATTTTAATGTTTTCAAGATAACACTTAAATTTCTTTCATGCTCCTCTTTACTTTTAGAAAACACCAAAATATCATCAATGAAAACCACAAAAAACTTATCCAAGAACTCATGGAAAATTCTATTCATTAATTCCATGAATACAGCAGGTTCATTGGTTTTCCCAAAAGGCATTACTACAAATTCATAATGGCCATATCTTGTACGGAACACGGTCTTTGGAACATCTTCTTCCTTTACCTTCAGCTGATGGTACCCCGATCTCAAGTCAATCTTTGAAAAATACCGATCTCCCTGGAGCTGATCAACCAAATCATTGATATGAGGAAAAGGATATTTGTTCTTAACAGAGATGTTATTCAAGGCTCTATAATCAATGAAAAGTCTCATTGAACCATCTTTCTTTTTAACAAATAAAATAGGAGCACCCCATGGTGATGTGCTAGGTCGAATGAAACCTTTATCTAATAAATCTTGCAATTGATCCTTCAACTCTAAAAGTTCAATTTGAGCCATTCGATAAGGGGGTTTTGAAATTGGCCTAGAATCAGGAACTAAGTCAACGGTAAACTCAACTTCTCGATCTGGTATTATTCCAGGCAACTCATTAAGAAAAACATCAGGATACTCATTTACCACTGGAACATCATTAATCTGAACAGTTCTTGTATTTTCAATGATGTGTGCAAGGTAAAATTCATTTCCATCTTTTACAAGTTTCTCGGCCTCTTGATATGTTATCAACAGTAAGAGTTCATTCTTGTACACAAACTGAAAGTCTTTCTGAAAAGAAACTTCTTTAGCTCCACATTCAATCTTAGCATGTTAAATAAGGAGCCAATCCATACTCAGGATAACATCAAACTCTACTAGAGGTAGAACAATAAGGTTTGCAAGTAGGTTCTTTCCACATATAAGGATAGAAATATTCTTATAAATTCATTTTGCCTCAACATTTCTCCATGGTGTTTTTACCAAAATTTCAAGAGTCATTTCTTGAGATGGTATTCCCATTTTACTAGAAAAGTTTTTAGAGGTGAAATAATGTGTAGACCACAAATCAAACAACACACTGGAATAATCTGAAAAAATAAACAAAGTACCTGATACAACTTCATTTGATGGCCTGACATCTGCTGAAGTAGTTGCAAAGGATTTCACCACCCCTTTCTACTTGTAGTCTAACTGCTTCCCATCACTCAAGATCTTTGTCGGACACTCGTTTTCATAGTGACCCATCTCATTGCACTTATAACATTTCACTAACTATAAATCAAATTTGGTTTTACCTTCACCTTGATCCTTTTTAGAGCAATCACGAGCCTTATGTCCCATCTTACCACATCGGAAGCACTTTCCAGAATTCAGAAGACATTCTGCAGCATGCCTTTTGCCACATTTATCAAAAACTGGAAACCTAGTTTTCTTACCATCAGAATTTTTTGAAGAATTCTAAACTTTCTCCTGCCACCTCAGTCTCTTCTTCTGTTGGTTGTTATAGAACGCTTGGTCATCGGCAAACTCCATTTCCACCTTCTCATCACATCGAACAAGCTTTTCATAACTTTTAAACTCACGAGAAGCTAATTCCCTTCGATATTTAGGCTTTAATCCTGAGTAAAAATGATTGATTTTACTATCAAGGTCTCGGATAAAATTTGGAGAATACCTTGCCAATCGAGTGGACCTTTCTTCATAGGCGGCCACTGAGTCTTCCTCTTGCCTCAATTACAAGAATTTCCTTTCCATCCTAAGTCGAACAGCCTTAGGAAAATACTTCTCAAAAAAACATACCTTTGAATTCATCCCAGTCGAGAGAATCTATCTCATCAGCGTCCCAGATATTTTTAACCCTCGACCACCACTGATCTGCCTCACCCTCCAAACAGTAAATAGAAAGACTAAATTTTTGATTGCCTGAACACCCCATGACATTGAAAATCTTCCCTAGTGAATTAATCCACCCTTCAGCTAGCACAGGGCCAGATGATCCTCTGAATGATGGGGGATGTTGCCTCATGAAATGTTCCACCACTGACATGTTCCTCTGCGGTTGATCTGGCTGATCTCATGCATGGATACCACCACCAATTATCACTTGAGTCAACTGCGCCATTACTGCAACAAACTATTCAGTTCCAATTCCAACCATCTCAAGATGCTGATTCGGAAGGTTATTTCCTTCTGCATGCCTTCCTAGCACTACTACTTCCCTGTTTCCTTTGTGGAAAACCATTCTGAACAAACATGTCTTTGATGAAGCAACATGGTAATCTTCAAATACTATATCACTTCAATTTTACTATAAAAAAATATTTTTGGATAAACATTTTATAGAATTATAACTCCTAAAGTTTTCTAAACCGACCTCTGATACCAACTATAAGGCCCCAGCCTTAAACCTTACTTAATCTTGAGTTATTAAAATATTACACATTGAGGATCTTTTTGGGTTTATAGTTTTAGAGAATTAGATCATAAAACATGCATTACATTCTACATATAAACAAAGTGGATACATAAAGATAGTATTCTTCTTTCCCATAAATGGAAAAAAATATTTAAAATAAAACATGGATTCTTTCTTGACACTTCCTTGACACTATCATCATATCATGTACCATTCCCTTGACCTATGAAAAACATTTCAAAAAAACATGGTATGAGCATAAAAAGCTCAGTAAGGGATATAAAAATATGGAAAGGAAACATGGGTACATATATACATAATAATGAAATCATACTTTACCTATAAAACATAAGCACTTTAACAAACCTCATCAAATCATGAATAAATCATAGAAATCATGAGACATAAAGGTAACTTGAGGCATTGATAACATTATTACATAGGGAGGAACCCTCTTTGTTATGTTTGGAATACCCATCACAGTATATTCCCTAAATCTCTTTGGAGAAACCGTAACGTTTCACTCCTTTGCATTACCCAATTCATTGGAGAGCTATATCGGGCTCACCCTCCCTTAGTCTATCACGGAACCACCCATCTTCATAATAATGCCCAAGAACCTCAACATAATCGTATCACATAAAACATGCATAAATGAAACATAACATTTCCACATTTCAATCACAAGATATCAATACAACACATTGATATAAAAACATTATGAAAACCATTTTCAATACCAAAATAAAAGAAAAGTAAAACATGGTATTTATTTTTCTTTTTTTTTAAAAAGGATGGCTTGTAGAGGAAGCCGAAACACAAATAATGGTCACGGCGGCGGAGAAGTCGTTGTCGCCGCATACGTACGATAAAAACATTCCCTTTTGTCATTTAGTAAACACTTCGTATAAAAAATATTCCTTTTGAATAAACTTAAAATTCAATGGGGTTTATACACCGTATAAAAAAGGTTGTGTATAAAAGAAAATATGCCTCAATGAAAGGAGATTGAGATGAAGTCCCATACCTCGGGTCCGAATTGACTCGGTCGTTCTTTAATCTCCTGAATAATAAACATGAGTTAATTTCTACTTGCTTAAGAACCTTTTTCAAGTCCATTATTCCTTTTATATCACTTATTTCCATGTCATGTACACTATGTAATTATTTAATTTAATAACAGTCGTTTTAACGATCATTGGTATTTGAGTCAAAAATAAACCCGTTATAATTACAAGTTTTTCATGTATCCATTATATCTAGAATTATAATCATGATGCATATATCATATATATCCAGTATATACATGACTTAATAATATTACAAAATCATTTATAGGTAATAAATGAAATGCACCGTTCATGGAGACGGTAAGCTGTACGTACGAATGAAGGCTACTTTCATTTCTATTTCATATTTTATAGAATGGAATCATAATGATATAAAGGTATAATATAATTCCAGTATAATATCATATATAATATCATAGTTCCATCCTTTATACGTCCCACATATGGTATTTAACGAATCAAATCACTTTGAGGGGAAGGTAGTCTGCACTTCCTTAAATGAAGATATCGCGTTTACCCATAATGGAAACCATAAAGGTATGCCAAAAATGAAAAATATAGAAGCTTAAGGAAAAACTTACCATATTATATATCATATATAAATATATTTACATCTTAATGTCCACCTTTAAAGGTGTTAAAAGAATGTTGAACAATCATCGTTTCGGGTGGCATAAATTCACCATCCACGGAAACAGTATGTCTTTTAACCATTATATGCAGGTGTGTGTAAGTGTAGCTCGAATCGTTCTTATAAAAACATCCTAGTATATTGAAGATACTGGAATTTTTACAAAAGAAACGAATAAAAAGATTTTAGGGGGTAGGAGAAGCAAAATAAAACAAAAGGACTCAAGTGAAGACATTACCATAAAATCGGGTAACTCCCTTTGGTTTGAGCTCAAAGGCTTCCTTGGGAAGACTTCTGCCAAAAGTGAGGCTTCAGGGAGCAAGAGAGGGAAGTGGAGAGAAAAAATGAGCAGGGGTTGGCCGATCCAAAGGATTTGGTTGTGTGGATAAGGAGGTAGAGTTGGGGGGCTTTTATAAGAGGAGAGGAGGGGCACTCTTGGAATGTAAAGAAATGTTACTTTATTTTAAATTTTTATTCGGATTTAAGAGGTCCCACATTGATATAATTCAATGATAAGGTGATAAGGGTTTGAAATCCACTCATCCAATAGTTTTTGGACATGTTTAGGTCTTAGATATTACATTATCTTTCCATTTTATTTATATCGTTAAATGATGAGGTCATCGCTGCATCATCATGATGTCATAAATAATTTAATTTATTTAATGTCTAAAAATTATAAAAAAAATACTATGATGTAGGAAATATTTTGAGATTTCCAATGACTATTTATAATCAAAAATATGACTTGTATAACCCCATGTAACAATTGTTTTAGTAAAATAACTCATGTTTGTGTCATTTTTACTTTAACATTAAATAAAAAGTTAATTATGTCATTTCCCAACCAATGTGGCTCCATGGGGTCCCCAAGTTGACCCATGGATTTTATTTGTCGGCCATGACACATCCAATGAGGGTAGGACATGTGTCATGCTCATCGCATATTATTAAAACCTTATTTTTACCTTAAACTACACTAATTACAACTAATCACGATTAAGAACTTAAAAGTTACTATTCACCAAAAAATTATTTTAATCTCATTGAACAACATTTTACTTCTTAATGACAACCATGTATGTTGGATTTTTGAAAATCAAATCACAGAAGTGGCAATGTTTCATTTAAACGAAAAATCAGTTTCTTTAACTACCACTTAGTGGTTACACTATTCATCAAAAATTAATTTTTTTCAGAGAGATGCCAAAACATTACCCTATGCTATATTTGATATTCCTAATTCAAAAATGTTTTCTATTTTAAAAAATTCAAAAAATGTAAGTTTCATTAATTAATTTAATAACTAATTCCCGCTGTCATGACAAATAGCGTGTTTTTATGAAACAATAAGTATCAAAAGATTGACACTAGTTTAAGACCAATTTCAAAGTGAAATTGATTCCAATGACCACCATTGGATTAAATGGTCAAAATATATTCTAATTTAACTTCAAAATCAATTCAAAAGATAATATAATCATATAAATAAATTAGATTAAAAATAGGTTTCGAATTAAAATACAACATTTTTCACTTTTCATTTCAAAAATGAACTTTATCGGAAAAATACCAAAAAATTCACACAAAGTAAATTTTGATGTCCCAATCATAAATAATAAGTTAATTTTGACAAACATAACTTATAAAATTGTCAAAAGATATATTTAAAAAGGGTTTTCCATCAAAAGGTAGTAAAACAATCTATTAAGAATATTAGTGTATTCCATTCTTAAGATTGGATTTATTTTCAATTTAAACCTCTAAAACACTATCTAATTCATTAATAGAAATAGATAAAAATATCTATTACTCAATACTTACTTGGGATGTTACAGCTGGGGAGGTCGGCTGGCCCACCGATCGGCCACGACAGAACCATAAGGGGCCGGTAACGACCCACACGGCACGCCACCACGGAAGCAGGGTCACAGCCAGTGTTGGCCGCAACAATGGTAGGGGATTCCGGATCGACCGGCCGCCAGAGGATGGGTAGCGCGCCAGCGGCACACCCGTCAACGTGTCTCGGAACGGAGGATCTACAGCACCACGTGGTGCTACATTGGGTCAACCTCCACAGGTTGACCCGCTGACGTGCCACCATGCCTCGTCATCCCTACCCGGAGGTGCCGTGTCTAGGTATACCTAGCGGCCCACACCACAATTGGGTGGCACCGCTGGGTCGGCCTAGTAGACCAATGCGCGGAACAGAAATGTTAGACCTGAGTCGGGTCAGACCCAAGTCGTGATGGGTCATCCCATGTCGATTCGGGTCGGCCCCTGCATACCGAGTCAGGCGGGTCCAACAAAGGCAGACTGGACCCAGACCCCATACTAACTAGATACACTAAATAAGACCTATCCTCTAAACCATACTTCTTTTTGAAAAACTATCTATGACATTAGGATCATTGGAGGGAACATTCCTTTATACATAATTGATATGTGTTTTGAAAAAACATGGAGTATCGCCGATTTGGATCGCACCCAAATCCGATCGTGCCCTCGTTTTTGAAATGCTAATAAAACAATGACCATGTGTCCTATTGACGTGTAGTCTATTTATTTGGAACCATTTTGACATGATGGATCATCATGTTATTTTATTTTTGAGACTTGGTGCTGGTTGGAGTACAACCGATGGATTGGGAAGCGGTTCTCCCATGATTACTATGTATGTAACCCTACGACTGGCTGAGACTTGAAGACTGCAAACCTTTCGACTCTGAGTAACTCGACAGCCCAGTGGGGAGCGCCTCTGTATGACACGGCAGACACATTGTGTGGATAACCTCTATGTGACATGGCAGACCCACGTTACCTGATAAGATAAGTTCCTCAACAAGAAACGAGGGGGAGTGCCTCTTTGTGACGCGACAGACCACTGTGGGGTGTGCCTCTATGTGATTAAGTAGACACATGGTACTCGACAGGAGGATTACCTCAGCAGTCCAAGGTTAATGGGAAGCACTTCTTTGTGACACGACATGACCACTTTACATGTTTTTGGAGGAGTTATCTATTAGAATATGTGTTCAACGTTGTGACTGGGAATGTTACTTATTCCTAGGACTAGATAATTTGTGGATGTCTATCAGCATTCATATAGATCTTCTGTAGGCCAGCATCATAATCCAGTTTATCAGAGCTGTATACCTGGTATGTGCAGAGAACCTTATTGCACAGTTTCTCTTGCTTTGTGCTCAATGATTGGGATCATGTTTTGTGGTTTTCCTTGTGGAATTCTGAAAAACAATTGGGGGTCTCAGGGTCCCATTGGAGTAGCATCACACTCACTCCTACACGGGATATGACATCATCTTGTTGTGTCTTGTGTAGATGAAGAGCACCTGGCCTGAGGTATGATGGAGCTATAACAATGTGGTAAGTGGAAGAGACCGGCGGGCGTGGAGTGATTTGAAAGTGATCGGTACATACCCTTTCGGTATTTTCGTCGGAGGTTGACACAGAAGCTAAATTCCCTTTTTCAGTTTTATTTCATTCAGTTGTATTTATACATTTCAATTGTACTCATACATTCAGTTGGGCTTGTATTCTTACCCCCTTTTACATCCATCACACATTTTTATACAGTAGTTTACTTCACATTTGATTCTTGTTGTGTTCTCGGACCTTGTGTTTATACATGTTTAAAGGCAATTCCATCCTGTTTTTTGGGAATACTGCTTTCTGTGCTAGTTAATAACCCCTAGCTTATGGAAGGTGGGCATCAGGAAGTTACAGAAAGGGCCCTGGGGGACGGGTTGTGCTAATTAAAATTATCTTAAATCTACATTATCGTTAATTTGGGTGCATATATTTTATTAAATTTATGTAAAATTAGAGTTGGAATCCTTATAATATGGATATTATGAAAATAAATGAGATGATCTAGATTGTCCATTACATTTGATTATTTATCATTAAAATATTATTTGAGTTCATGCAACCAGTTCTTTTTTCACATCATAAAATTCTTGATAAATACATAATAATGTATATGACATTTTATCACACATATTTGGAAATAGGTTAACAATTCGTATCAAATAAAATAATTCTTAATGTGGTATTTTTGAACAATGGTTGTGTATGGAAATTAGGATATCAATTTTTAGTTTTGAAATTATTATTTTATTTTCATTAACTTATTGCACTTGTATGGTAATTTTAATTATGTTTTAGTATAAAAAAAATTATTTCATATAATTTATTTATCCAGATTCAATAATAAAAGGATTAACCGTCATTAAAACGATAAAGAATATTAATTTATATAGTAAGAGAATTTTACACATCATTAAGGAATTAATATTGGTTCATGGATACACATATGTTATTTGAGAGATAAACATTATCCATCTATGTAGTCAACATTATTTTTTCACATACCGTATTCGTTCGATGACTAAATTCATATTTCTTATATTTTGAATATTGATAATATATTGGATTATCAATGTTATATATTTCATTATCAATGATTTTTAATTATTTACAGATATTTGTTTGACTATATACCATGAATCGTTGAATTTAAAATTCAATAATAAATGTTTGGGAACACATATTTTTATTTAATGAAACAAAATGTATTTGAATTTATTTATTCTCATTGTCAACATTTTAAATTCCAACCAATTACCCCTATGGATGTATCATAATTTTTTTACTGTCATAGTTATGGATGTCTAAATAAAATGTTGATAAAATATCATTCCTCTGTTGGTCGGGAGGTTTATTGATGTTATCTATGTGGGTTTCCTATTGTCCAATTATGGTCTGGACAATTACATAAAGTAATTAATAGGTGGTGGTTTATATTATTATTACAATCGAATGATTGTTATTAATAAAATTTTGATAAGGTGAGGTGGTAAATTTTGTTGGTATTTGGAATATTTGGTGTCATGGGTGAAACTAAAAGTGTTGATCCATGTTTAGGAAAATGATAACATCATGAGAATCATAAAAATTAGAAAATAAAAAAAATATTAGCACATATAATAAATTCATTATGAATTATAATATTTCATATGTTTTTTGAGTCTAGAGTTGGTATATGAGAATTAAATAATGTATCATAGTTAGTTTTAATATACATATTTGGTTTCTTTAGGTCACATAGATTATGTTTTGATAGAAAACATATCATGTTAAATTAAAAAATTAAAACTATATTTAACTAGTAGAAACTCCATGAATTACATATGGAAAAGATGAGGTTATCAGAAATACATGTTGATTATCACTAAAACCCCACATTTTATGTCTACTAGAGGAAAAAACCATATGATAACTTTTGATATGGATGGATAATGGAAATACAAACTACATTACTACCCATGGCTCATATACCATGTTTATCTAAATTATTAACTTATACTTCCCATGTATTTCAGTATTAAATATCTTACAAACTAATTATCATAAAAGTAAAATTAATATACCATTTAGAGTTTATTATCATGTAAAATTCAATTCCATGTATTTCATAATCTTGATGAGGGTCTCTAAGATATTCATTCAGATAGAGTTGTATGGAATTATAGAGATAGTGATGGGATTCATGTGAGATTATTATAGAAAGATCAAACTACGTACCCCATTGAGACATTTTGATGGAATGAAAATAAGAAACCACATATGTAATTTTTTTGTGCAACTCCCGAAAATTCTAAAGTAACAAAATTGAATTTTATAGGCTGTATGATATGCCAAACCATGACTTGATGGGTGTGTAAAATCCTGAGAACATAGAATATACTTATTCTTAAATAAATTCAAAAAAATAAATTTATTTCATTTCATGTAGCATTATTTTATGATTTCACTATACGAAGCATTTATTTTCATTTCTATATTTTGTAAGACACAAGGCTATGTTTTAGCAAACAATAATAAAATAAAAGTAATATTATTTATCATAATAGTTATAAAATTCATAATAAATTGGATGATATTAATAAGGTCAACTGTGTTATGAGATTATATATTTTATTAAAGTTAATTTCATAATTAGTGAAATAATATGAATCAATTTAATGGAAATATATATTTATAAAAAACAATTTTTATAAATGATGAATATTTCATGCTTTCAGCAACTACAATAAAATTATTTTTTAAAAAAAATTAGATATTTTATTATTAAAAATAACATCCATTTAATTATTTTTAATATAAACATTAGATTCATGTGATTTGTTGAAATTTTTTTAAAACTTGAATGTTTTTATTGAATTGAATAAAATATAGGCTCTTAATTATAAACTGTTTCTTAATTAAACAAAAAAGAATTCAAATTATATTGTTTATTGGTTTTAAAGTAAAATTTGTTAAATTTTATATCAATTAAAAATATTATTTCATATGAATCATTGTCTAGATGATTGATGGTATAAAAACGTTATAATATTTGGAGCATTTTCACTTTAAACCAAATCTTCCTTATCACATTTGTGGGATTAATATTAAATTATACTTTTCTAGTTTGATGAATTAATTTTGAAAATTATTTCAATATTTATAATAAGAATAATTTTTAACTTTTAATATGATAAAATTAGTTTTTAAATAAAATTAATAGTTAATGTAGTAAAAATAGATTACCATTATTAAGGTGTAAAATGATTTAACAAGGGGTTTAACTAAACCAATAATCGTAAAATGACTTATAAAAAAAAATTGTCCATATTTAGACCATAAAACTAATAATTTTCTATAATAATCCTTTTTATTTCTTTTTTAAATATTTAAAATGTGGCATCTGTGAATTATTTAAACAAATTACCTGACTGTTCTCTCCCCCACTTATAAAAGAACACCACCTCTAATTTGTTCATCACACTATAAAACAATATTTATTTTTATAATAAAATCATAAAACACTTATAAGAATTTATAACCTCATCTGAGATTCATTATTTTGGGAATCAATCATTCATATGAATTTTTTAGTGTTAACCAATAGAGGATACACAAACAATAGGTAATGTTTTTCCACCAACGTCTTTATATTACTACTTCCTCCAACAACATTAATTTTTATAAAACCATGCTGATATAATAACATATATATTACATATATTGTTCATATTTTATAATAATTTCATGACTTAATCAAAATTCACTTCTATAAAATGGTTATGAAATCCTTATTGGTTTGTAATACCGACTGCCACCATAGGAACCAATGTCATTTATATTCTAATTTCCACCTCTAAATGATGGGCATGATAATGGATATGAAGAATATAAATGGTAATAAAAAATAATAAAAACTTTTGAGTCAATATTATATATATATATATGTGTGTCTGTGTATGTATTTATGTTTATATATTTACCATCAATATTGTAAGAAATATAATAACACCACTCGTGTGTACGATGGACAACTACCTCATTAAGAAATGTGATTTTTCTTTCAGTAACCCTTCACATGGAAGATGATAAAGATATTTTTAATGATTATATAAGATATAAAAGAAATAATAATTATATTAATGATATTTTAATAATTATTCAAATATAATATATTTCATTTTTATTTCTGTTTTACTAATGTTGTGATTATATGATCCTTCAAGTACATCTACACTACAACGTTCACGAAACGATGAGACTCCTTTTTCATCATGACACCAAATGGATGATATATATATGTATATGAATATAATATTGTATATATGATATAATGATCAATTTTTAATGGAAAAATATTACTTACCTCTATTCATTAAATAAAATTAAAAAATGAATGTTAGCCATGTGTAATTATGGACAATCGTCCTTGTAATTGTAATATACTTCACATTTCATAACCACCATTAATAAATATTATTAGTAATTAAATTTATGAAAAATATGATAAATATTCCAGGATAACTATTATGGATATGATATAACTATATAATATTTTAAATACCAAGATCATTTATAGTTAAACACGGATAAGAAAACCAAGTCAATTAAAACCCAAAACAATGAAAATTATGATTGGTTATTAATGAACAGGTAATAAGATGTTATAAGATCATCATATTAGATATTATCAATATTAATATTGTTTTTGCTTTAGTATATACCATTATTAAAACAAATATACAAGAGTTTAATGAATGTTAACGAGAAAAGTCACGTAATGTATGCGATTTTTTCTAAATTTTGTTTCATTGAGGGATACTATGTTGTTATAAACCTAATTATTTTTACATAGAATATATATTTATCATTTACATTTAATTTAATTAATAATTAATTATTTATTGTATTTGAGTTTAAATTTTCAGTGATTTCATCTATGGAGATTTTTAATAATATTTACCATGTGGTGAATAATTCCGTAACTCTATTTTTTTAAATTCAATTATATTGAGTCCTTGATATTTTTAATATTTTATTATTATGGATATAATGATTTTTTATTCTATTATTTTGTATTAAAAATTATTTTTGGTGTATTTATTTTTCATTCAAATAATCAATTTATTAGATGATTCACACTTCATCGTTATGATCATTGTAGGGGTTTATTTCAAAATCTCATTCTCATTAAGACTGTTTACTCATTAAATTTAGTTAAAAGAAATTATTTTAAAATATCTTAATAAAAAATCATTTTATTATATAATGTATTTTCATGTTATTTTAAATTAATATTTCACAATTTCAACTAATTTCTATAAAAAATTTTGACGATTTTTTTAATAAAATATAACTTTATTTGTATCTTTGATCAGAAATCTGTTTTCATCCATAATAACATTTTTCTTAAAATATTTTAAAATATTTTTCAAAAAAATAATAAATTTATTATAAAATTCATTTTCACAAAGAATTTTTTTCAAAGAAATATTATTAAATTTTAAATATAAACCCCCTTATGGAATTTACTATGAATGTTAAATGAAACTACATGATTTTTGGATGAGATCATTTTTATAACCTTTTTAATAGTGAAAATCAATGTTTTTTTATAATTTTTAGCATGTGTATAGTTAATTATATTCATGATCATAATTTATTTGAATAATATATTTAAATTTTATGATGAAATATTTAAATAAAATCTTACTAAATTTAATTTTAAATGAATATAATTTTTAATTTTTTTTCAAAAAAATTGATATGTTCCTAATGAGTGATTTTGAAAACATTCTAATTTTATTTATATTCATTAATGATAGTAAACATTTATTTTTCCTTCATTTTTTATATTTTTATACCTTAAAAATTCATCGATGTGATTTTTTATGAGTAATTAGATAAAGGATTGTATTGGAATTCACTTCGATGTTTAATATTGTAGTCATTAACATCCCATTGAAATAGTAACTTTTATATGATAATTACACATTTTATTAACCCTCAATGATTATATTATTTAATTTTAGATTTATTATTGGGGGAACATTTATCTCATCACTACATGTGTTGTTTCACATTGACAGTTATTAGATTTAATTGGGAAATATTGATAAATCTATATCCTTTACTCAATATAAATATTTTGTGATAAAGAATATTGATTCATGAATTAAATTAATTATTGAATAAGTAATCAGTGATTTGGAACAATAGTGATAAGTAGATCCTAAAACAATATATCTTCTCAATGAATATGTTGGATTCCTTGGAAAATTCATGTAAAGATATAATTAAATGTGATTTAAAAAAAAGATCAGTTTATCTTCTGAATGGTATTATAGTATAGGTATCATATTCCTATAATATGGTCTCAAATAATTATAAATTCCATTCATTAAGTGTTCAATTAATTTATCCACGATTTTTTTTTTATAATTTCATCTCCTGATACATTTTCTTCTATGTTATTGATTTAATGTAATGTGTTTTTAGTTATTTTTCATGGAATATTATCTATTTATTAAAATGGAATGTGTGATCATTTATATACAATTACATATTAATTATATCTTGTCATGTTATTTAAAATCTATGTACGTTATGTTATATACCCTTACATACTGTTCATTCTTATTGACTTGGGATTTCTTCTACTATACATAACCCTTATATAAAATTTTAACTCTCCCCTTTTTCTCAAGAATCCATTATGTTTAATATTATTGAAATACAAGGATATGTTAGATGGAATAATTTTATACTAAAAAAAATGTTGTAATTTGTGCATTCAAACGTAGTATGGGAATTATGTATGTATCTATTTTGTGAAGACTACTAAATAATTTGGTCAATCAAGATGTGATTCATCTTTTATTATATAAATGTAATAAATAATATTGTAGTTTTGGCTACTAGGTTTATTGTCACAAGTGTCTATATCTGATCATGTTTAACAGAAATCATGGTAACTATATTTAGGAAAACATATCATATGGTACATAAATGTTTGATAGAAATTTGGTATAATTACATAATTACCTCATTCGGTTTAGGTAATCATGAGATTAGTTGGTATATAATTTAAATACATACTTATCTAGATATCATAAGTGGATGTGGCTCTACGAATGATAAACCTAAGGTTAATAACTTTGAAAAGGATACAATGTGTTTGACCTAATTGTCACACATTGCATGATAATAGGACTTTCTGGGCACATGGTTTGATACTACAATCAGATATTCTTTGGATAATTCATATTTTATTGAAAAACCATTTTGAATGACTTGGATATATTATAAAATTTAAATAACTTGGTGAAACCTAAAGAGAATTATAAATAAAAGAAGCTATATCATGTATAATAAAATTATTTAATGTTTAATAAATTGTGGCATAATGATAAATATTTTAGTGGAAATAGAACATTCTTATGGAAGGAAATAAATATCATCCTATAGATAAATTTATTATTCTTTGTTTTATATGTATAGAATTTATGAATTATATAAATCAAAAAAGTATTCTAAAGGGTAAATCTGAGACGGAGGAAGAGAAATTTTGATTTAAAATTGATAGCATATTTGTGTATTGGGATTCAATAATTAAATCTGTGAAGTACATTTACAAATGTTATATTTTAATAATAATCTTGAAATGTATAATAATTATGGAAAATTATTAAATAATATATGAATTATTTAATATAAAGTTAATGGATACCATCATGATTTATGATTTTATTATTTTTCATATATTAAATTAAATAACCACCCCATTTAATTATTTATGTGTTTGGTGTCTAGAATGATTTAGGACATTTTTTAGAAATATTTGGACATTTTATGATTTAGTAGAAAATTTAATTGAAGATTAGTTCCTTAACATTTTATTGAAATATGATTAAAGGTATTGATATACTCCTTTGTTAATAATATCATTAATTACATTTTTATAATTTTCAAATAATATTACAATACACTATGAAATTTGGATTTATTTAAACCATTAATAATAGGGTTATTTGATGATTAAATTTATTCCAAGTAAGTCTATTGTATTTTATTGGGAATTTTATTGGAATCATATAAGTATAGTTTTTAGAAATTACATTCAACATGATAGGTGAAAAGATAAATTATTTAGAATGTTCATGGGGATTAAACCCAAGACCGATATAATAGAGGGGTTTAGAGACTACAACCGGCCTATGTTATGTCCCTGTTAATATGTAATTAGTTAAATGATTTTAGAAATAAATATTAATTACGACATAGTGGTGTTAAATATAAGGTTATGAGATTATTTAATTATAAATAATTATATGTTCTATCTATATTAGTTTCTGAATATAGTTAGTTATAGACATAAAGACTTGTTTTAGAGATTTTACAATGTGTTAAATGTGAATATTAGTGTTTTTGGAATAAAAATATAATTTTTGAATATTAATTTCTCAGAGTAAGGGATGAATTTGAAATTGATCAAAGTGAAAAAAAATTTAATTTGTTCTTATAATTTAGAAACCCATCATGTAATTAAATTTTCTAATATTTATGAAAAGTAATTTAATTCCACATTATTTGTAAAAGGATGTGGAAAAAATTGTTATCATATTGCCTTAAAATAATATATAAAATACTGTCATTTAAATGAACCCATATTTATGGTTTTAGGGCCTTTAAAATTTCACTAATCAGTTATTAGTTTTGGGTTAATTACCTAAATTACACTCTATAATTATTTAAATTCCTCATATGTGATTTCATTTCAACCTAGGTTCTCCAAATTTGAAACCTAGTTATGAATTTATCCACGTAAACATCATACTTACCTTATCATTTTTTTAAGCAGTTGATTTATTAAAAAAATTTTGATGTGGGTTTAAATAAGGAGTATCATTATACCAAATCCTGGATAACCGAGATCATGATTAAATTTGTGGGAGGCAATTAACGTATGTTTGGTAGAAGGTAGCACCCAAAAATTCTAGAATAAGTATACTTTATTAGATAACATGTATGATACAATACACCAAGAATATATGGGAATATAAACCGCATGATATTATGGTACATTTAATTTAAATTAAATCAAATATCTTAAATAGTTTACATTACACACAACACTGAGTTTAGCTTGTGTTAAACACAACAACAAGATTCTTCAGTTGCATGCATTATACACATGACCGGGAATTACTAAAAAACATTATAATATAAATATTATTATTTAATATTATAGTTATAAAATAGGAACAGAATTCTATGTTATTAATAGGATTAATAAAATTAATAAATCTAGAGTTCATTATATATTATTAGTTTTTAGAGTATTGAAATAAGAATAAATTAATTGACAAATAAATTTTCATCATAAAAATTGTTTTTTAAAGAAGGGTTTTTCGTTCTTTCTTGACATAATATAAAATTAATTTTTAGTATTTTTAGATAATTTATTTTAAAATATAAACTTAATTTTTTAAATATAAATTTAAAAATTACCTTAGGGTGAATTTCTGAGTTTTTTATTAAATGTTCGAAATTTATATGTATATTTAAAATATTACATTTTAGTTGAAAAATATTTTTCATTTAAATAATTTATTGTTGTAAATTATATATTGAATTGGTTTTCATGGGAAATTAGTAAAATTTTATATATAATTATCCAATTATGTCCATTTTAATAATTTTCCAATTGAATTTATGTTTAAAAAATATATATTTATTTTAACAATTTAATGTTAAAAAACTACATAATCAATATATTTACAAGATAAATATTAATGTTATATTTTACACTTATCTAAATTCAATTGAAAATAATGGGTTCCAATTTTTAATTATATTAATATATTATTTATAATACGGAGAAATTAAATTTTTACCAAAATTAATTGTGAATGAAATAAAAAATAATTACCGATGTTAATGTAACATTGTGTTTACTATGGGTAAAATTAAAATTAAAAGTTTACTTTTGACTTATAAAAATTTATAAATATTATCATATGACTATATTTCAACAAAGCAACATATAAATCTCTATAATGGAACATTTTATTTCCTTATAACTTATGAAAAGTGTGGGGGAACTACATTCTTTTCAAAAATACCAATAGTGTCCTCCCTTCCCCAATTATAAATTTCCACCCCTCTCATCTCTTCTTCAAGCCATAAAATATCTCTGTATTGACCAATAACATCCAATATCACACACCAAGTTCCCTAAAATCACCATGAAACCTTATTTTTCTTATAAATCATACCTATAAGACTTTAGGGAATCTTAAGAGGGATACACAAAGTCAATGTATGGTTTTTCAATGATAAAATCTATTTGACTACTTTCTATACCTAATTAGATTTTTATTAAAACATTATTATATAATATCATATTTATATTAAATATAAAGTAATATTCTAATATTATGTTAATTACATAAATACATTTCCACTTCCATTAATATTGTTATGAAATAATCTTTCAAGAGTATTGTACACTTTCATCCTGAAAAGAAATTTCATTAATTTTACCATTTCCACTATCTATGATGTGTATGATGATTTATATAGTATACATATATATGAAATTTATAATATATTTTTTCCTTTTATATAAATATAAAATATTCTAATATTTATATTTAATCAAATTTGGGATACAATAATGTCCCTCGTGTGAACGTTGTATTACATCCTCACGACGTAATGTGATTAGAATATTACAAATGATTTACGTCTAAGGTTAAATTGATAATATATTGATTATATATGGTTTAAACGACAAAATATTTACACTCATGAAATATTTAAAATAATGAAAAGATAAAATAAATGATAGTATATCTTTTTATTTTCACTCATGAATAGATGATACAATTGTTTGAGTTTGTGTGCAGTACCTCTATAGTGAAGTGACATTATCCTAATTTTATCACCACAACACATTGATGATATATATAAGTATATAGTCTTTTATATATGAAATTATGATCATTTTTAAATGTTAAATATTAAATACCTTATTTCTATAATATTCAATGAAATATTGAAACTCTACTTATATGTATATGTGACATAACATCTCTATGATCGTAAGATAAATTATTATTTATAAACATTATTTATGGTTTTTTTAAATTTAAAAATAATGATAATATATGATAATTATGTAATTAATATTATTATGTAGTTGATATAAAAAAATTATATAGGAAATAATTAGATTTTTCATTATGAAACACGCATGAGAAAATTAGGCAATTAATTCCCAAAACATTTAAAATAATGAAATAATATTAATTAATGGTTTATAAGATATAATAAAATTATAAATAATTTTTTATAATTATTAATATGTTTTTAGTTTTTTTAATATTTGTAAATCAATTATACCATAGGTTAGTGTACTATCAAACTAAACAGATAAAATGCTAAGAGATTTAGTCTCAATTTCATTTCATTGAGGCATATTGTGATGTTATAAACCTAATTTATTTTATATATTGTATATACATCCCATTTGACATTATATATCATTAATATTTTATTATTCTTGTTATTTTGTGTGTATATGTTTTATTATTTCATATTAGTATGTTTTCATTAAGATTAATCAAGTGGTAAATAATTTCATAAATCAATATCATATCATTAGGTTATATTACATCCTCAATGTCATTAAAACTATGATAGTATTTATATAATAAATTTTGATTATCATAAGTTATATTTATATTTTTTATGAGTATTTATATTTTATTCACATATTATATTCAATGGTCGATTCTTACATAATTGGTATGATCGTTGTAAATGATTATTTAATAATCTCATTCTAAGAGAAATTATTTACTCTTGAATTTTAGTTGATGGAAATTATTTTAATATTTCTTCATAAACATATTTCATTCTATCATAATCTAGTTTTTAATAATATCATTAATATTGGTCATTTTTTCACATTGGTAATCACCTTAATTGAGAACCATTAATTAGAATTTCTAGCTTCATTTCGGTCTTCGGTTAGAATATTTTTTTCTTCCAAACCAATGTTTTCAAAACAATTCATTAAAATTCAAAAAAAAAAAATTGAAGAAAATTTCAACAACAAAATACTCTAACAATTATTTGAAGGGAATCATATTTATTTTTACAAAGAAAATTATGAATTGGAGTTTATCTAAAATCTGAAATAAATATTTTTGTTTGTTTCAGAAAAAGTCATTTTCATAAAAATGTTAAACTTAAAAATTATTTTTTAAAACATTTAATACATTTAAGGTAATACCCATTAAAATATACATATTTTCAATTAATAATCTAGTAAATGTTTGTAACGTTATATTTTTAAAATATTTTATAAATATTTATATTCAATGAAATGGATTTTCAATATGTTTTTTTTAAATTGAATGGATATTTTCTTCAAGAATGTTTTCAAATATCATTTAATCGTATTAATATTCATCAATGAAAAAAAACCTATATTATTTATACAATACATATATTATTATACAGTCATAATTCTTCCTATAGACTGTTTATTACTATTTAGACTAATACGATTATTTACATTCAATTTCATGTTTCATTGTCCACTGATTAATATTCCCTTGGAAAAATAACATTCAAGTTATTATTGGATATTAATTTTCCCAAAAATATCCATATTATTTATCATGAATATTCTTATATGTTATACCACATATCATTATTACATATCACGATTTTATTTAAATTATATTTTATTCACTTTTTAAATATTGATTATTTATTATCCTTTATTGAATATAGATATTTTTTGTCATGGAATACTGAATCAATAATCAAATTGAATATTTGACAGATGAGGAATGATTATGACATATAGTTTTAGGTGGGGATTGTAATTTTATAACCCCTCGATTCATCGATAGGTCTAATGATACAAATAAATTTTTGGTATCCCATAATGGAGTTTTACATGTAGCATAAAGCATCTTGAGAATGATATTGATGACATACATACCATATTCTTAAGACATTATGTCCAATTATTTTCCATTTCCTTTAATAAGAGATCAATAATTATTTCATACCAGTTGTTTCACACTGATATTATATTCGAATGCATCTAATTTTCTTTTATTGATTAAACTTTATGTTTTTCATGTAATTTTCCTTTACATAATGATTAAGCATGATCTTGTTAATTAAAAGGCATGTGTACTCAGTTATTTATTTTTCGATATTGATTATTCCTTATATTATTATTTAAAAGGAATGTTCTTTTTATTATTTACCTTCCCATATTTATTATTGTTATATATTCTTGATTTCATCTCTTGTAATTAATCCTTACTGAGATCAAAACCTCATACATATTTTTTCATTCAAAGTAATCTATGAAGTGTACTATATTTTTTATGAATAGATATGCTAGAGGGAATAATGTTAATCAGAAAAAAATAATTTTTTAATTTTTGTGTTCATTTACAGTATTAGAATTATCATTGTATATATTTTACCAATACCACTATACTATTTGGTCTATAGGGATGATATTCCTTAAGTATTATTATAATTTAATAATGATGACATTAGATGAAGTCAATTTATATAATGTCATATTATTTGGAACCTCTCCATAGATCCATAGGAAATTTCACAAACATTGAGCATCCATCTGACACTATGTTGAACACGATATGTAATAAGACCCACATAATAGTAATGTATTTTTTACTCTACCATTATATGGGGTATGAGTCCTTCCAATGTGGATTATATTCTCCTTGTATAGACACATTTCCATCATTATGTTATTGAACCTCCATAAAGGTCATCAGTCCCTTGATCAATGTCAATTTTTGGGTTCTTTATAGGTCACATACTATGATTAATAGAACACTATATATTTAATAGATGATATGATGTAAAAAAATTATTGTTCCTTAAAAATAAATATATCTTATGATTATTCAATTTATGATCATTCAGTAGATTAACTATGATGATGGAGATTTTTTTATCATATTTAGCCTTGAACTATATACCATATTTTTATTTACTTTTACTTTTTGAAATATTAATTTATATCCCATTAATTTTTTTTACTATATTGAACTATATGTATTTATAATCACACATTCACAAGATAAATGAAAAAATATGTTGTCTCTATAATTTTAAAGCACCATTTGATGGTTAATATTTGGGAGTTTTAGTTGAATGGTAATTTTATTTATCAAACATAATAGTGAAGGTAACTGATGGTGTTCTTTATTGGAATTTGTGTACTAAATACTTACCATTTATAGTTTTTAGTTATTTCAGTACAAGATGTGACCTTGATAATTTATTTTCTATATTGTTTATGAAATTTCATTTTATGATCATTAATTGATGATTATTGTATGTAACATGCATATAGTATTATAATTATTTATTATCTAAAATTTTTCATTGATCAATTATGATATTGAGATGTATTATAATGTGTAGTATTAGTTTCCTATTGTCTCCCATTTCTATGAATATAATCCACAGTATTTGTCAGTAATGCTGTATTTTTTTCTTTGGAGATCTTTGATGATTGGTTCAGGCTTAATAAAGAGAATTAGTCAAGTAGTATATTGTTTACATACCGAGACCTTTGAACGTTGTATATGGTATAGAGGCCGGAATATCTTTTTATGAGGACATTGATAATATTTTAGATAAATCATAACCAAAAAAATAATTTATAATTTATAAATATGATGATATATATTTCATATTGTGTGTAATTTATGATTTTCAAAATATCCTATAATTTAAAGGGGATATTGAATAAAATAAATATATTCACATATCAGATTCAAATTTTATATTGGGTTTATTCCATATCAATTTTATTCTTTCATTTCATTAAGAGATTGATTGATGCACTAATGATATAGGGACCTAAGTGAGTAGAGAGTCTACACCATTAAAAGACAACAAATCATATTATTATTATTCAAATTTAAGATCCCTTCCCATAAGTGGAAGATATGGTATTCTGATACAATTAAGATGAAACTATATATATGATTAATGAAAATATTTTTTCCATAAAACATTTATATTTTATATTTTATGATGTTATATATACTAAAAAAGAATTGGAATTTGTACAATTAATGACAATTCTTTTCCATAAAATTTTATAAATTTATTGCCAAATGATGGTTCTTGGTTCATTTCATGAATATTATATACCAAACCATTAGTTGTAATTCATCTATATGAATCATTAGGAGGCCATTTTACCCAATACAATGTTTTGGTGACTGTTCATAATGAATTATTATATAATAGTTATTAAGAAATAAATCATTTTAGAGATTCAAGATCTCTGATTGGGTTATATTATTATGATTTAGAATAATTTTTAGGTTATTCGACATCATAATGTATTCCATATACATGATTAATGATATAAATAATCAATATTTTATGTTAGAGTATTTAAATTTTATTTAGATTTTAAAGGGGTGGTTCCCTTCTACATTCCCACATATACTTGAGTTATATAGTGAGATTGATGTTTAATAGAATTTATCACCGAGATAAAATATAATTCTAGATCTGGTATATATTTACCTTGGAATATTAACCTCAAACATATATTATATGAAAACTATTATGATATATCTCAATACTAATATACATCCATTGACCATGCTATTTGGGCCAGCAACATAGAGACACCAGATGTGGTCAAATGATTTCGAAGATCTAATTTTTAAATCCTATATATGGAGGGAAATATTTATTTAATTTTTCCCATCATAACAATATAAGATAACATCTTATACATCACTATTTGTATTCCCCTCTTCAATAGGACTCTTTATGATCAAGGCCCTCCCCAGGATGGAATTTATTTCCCTTTAATGGGAAATTTTTGTTGAGGTGTCAGTAGTTCTAGGGGAGATCGAAGTATTTGAATCTATATGGTCAATATACCAATAAAACTAGCATGTTTTATTTATATTAAATATGATGTTATAATTTTGGAAAAATGAAAATTACTTTAACTATTGGATAAGATAATTTATTGTCATATATTGTTTCATGTCTGATATTTTTTTCTATTCTCACTACATAATTAGTTTGATATTTATAAATTGCGATGGATGTTCTTTCATGAATACTTTTTCAAGAATTTTTATATAGGTAACTATCCACTAGCTCATATATATCATTATTTTTCTCTTTCTCCATTAAAAAATAGGATTTCATAGTATCTCAATATGGTGGCTGTGAGACCCTATTTTTTCATCCTAAATATAAATTTGATATCCACAGAACCAGAATGAGTATATTTCAATAATTTAATTATTATATTACATTAAAAATCTTGTACATGATTCAATTTAATTTAATAGTTGATCCCTTGTATAATATGATAATTTCCAATCTTATAGTTCTTACAACCGACAACAAATCAGTTAAAGGGATTTTTTTGGTGCTATAGAATCATCATAGGGCATATTTTACATATTATTTCAGGAATTTTTTTACCTTTTCTATGTATGAATAGGGTTAAACCCTCATTTAATTATTAATTTTATCACAAATTTTCATAAAATTACTTTACTACATTGATCTAAAATTTATCCAATTTTCCTCAATTGATCTCAATGATATGAAGTAGTAGTTGGAGAATCATTTAGGGAAGGTTTTAATCATATACACTGTGTTCCCCCTGAGAAACTATATTTCAATTTTTTAATGAGAAAAATGGGATATTAACTCATTTTACTAACAACCATTTTATAAATCAATTATCAATGAACTAAAAACACCAACTTAATAAACTAACTTAATACTTCTACAAGAATCATTTAGTAACATTGTAATCCAAGGGTGATCTTAGGATTGGATTTAATAATCATAAAGATAGTTTTTAGAAAATATGAAATATATTATTTAGATGTATCTATTGACTTAATCAGTCCCTAGTGAAGTTGTTTTGAGTGTATAATTTCCATACATTTTCTTGTCATTCAGGAAAAAAATCACGTATTTTGATTAATTCTACGACACTTGAGGTTTAATTATAATAGGATAACATTCTATTTAAATATATTATTTTAAAAATAAAAATTATGATTTTTCCTATAAAAATAATAATTTTATAGAATGAATATTTATTTCAAATTTAGTTGGAGACAATATTCTTAAAATGAATTTTTGAAATTTTTAATGAGAAATAATATTTTTTAAAATAATAGGAATTGAGGTATTTAACTATTAATATTAATATTTTTAATATTATATTATAATAAAAGTAACTTTCAATATATATACCTAAAATTTTATCTTTTTTAGTTAATAAATATTTGATGAAAATGGGATATTTTTATGAAAATTTTTTAAGCTGTAATATATTTCTGTTTTACTAAATAAAAATAATCTTTAATGATGAATGATTTAAATAAATAGTAAAGATTAAATATATATATTTTTATATTCTAAATCTATATAATGATTTTTAATATTCATATATTTAATGAAAGATCATCTTATTCTTGAAAAATTGTTTTCACGATAAACAGTTTTTTATTATAAATGTGGGATTAATTAAAAATTATATTTTTCTATTTTTGTAAATTTATTTTGGTAAAATGAATTTTATATTTTTAATCAAATAAATTAATATTTGGTAATATTTCTAATTTATTTTTGGGTTATAATTAATTATAAAAATTTTAAAAATAATTATAATAGTTATGGATAAAACATTGTTTTTCTCATTAAACACGATTATGAAAAAATTAATGTTCCACATATAATTAATTTTTATTTGATAGTATTGATGTCATATTTTTAATTATTTGTTGCAAATTATCTAATAATTTTAAATATAATTTACTCTGAAATGATAATACAATAGGCATAAAATCTACTTACATTGGTAAAAACTAAATTAGTAAAATTTAGTAACCATAAATGTAAAGTAAATAAAAGGTTTAAAAATGTTTTATATTGTTTATGGTAGTTTGTATTGAAATTATATTTCCTATACTCAATTATTTATCATTTTTTTATTAACATGGGTTTGGATTTAATTTATATTATATATTTGTTTTGGATATTTAAAAAAAGACACTATTCAAAAAATAAAAAATGGAACCCCATCCCCTAGCTTTTTCACACCTATCATGACATTTGGATTAACAAAAAACTTAAAAAATTATCTCCCCAAAAACATTATCCATGTTATAGTGGTTTTATTCATCTGAAAAAACCCAAGTGTCAGTAATAATCAATTCAAATGAAGATCTTCTGTGAAAAGGTAAATGAATTCAATGAGATCTTTCTTTTTCATTATATTTTTTCAATATCAATTATTTCATAAAAATTGGAATATAGTAAGACCAACTTTTAACATGTAATTATATATTATTATGTTTATGTAATAATATTTATCCAACTAATTCTCTATCAATTGTGATTCAAATCTATTTCCAGTGTGTACAGTGGATTACCACATCAAAATCCTATGTAATGCATTTTCTATCATTTACTAACATGGATAGTGATGAAGATGGAATTATAAAATATATATTTTAATTTTTAAAATATATTTACTGTATAAACTTATTATAATATTCAATTATTAAACATTTCCCCCATTAAATAAATAAACAATTCTCTCATGTGTATGTACGACCTCCCTTATCAACGAGGTAAGGTGATTCATATTCCAGGTTCAAAAAACAATAATTATTCAAAGAATGTATTTAATGAATAAATATGATATTTGTAAATTTAATATCATTATAGTGATGATGAAACCATAACCTATACATAACTACCATAACATTGACAAATCAATGCATTTATATCACTATATAAATATTTATGAATAGAAATCCCATTTTAAATTAATATGTTCCTTGATTATGTGAGGAATTTTATTGATAAAAAATTCCCAAAATTTTTTATTGGAAAGTTATAAGTTATATCTATTTTAGTTTAAAAGAATATTTGGAATCATAAGGAATATTAATAAAGTCATTATACATTGATCATATGATTTTTCTATAATATATTTTTGGATAATGTATAATTGAACCATAAAAAATAAGTGATAGACTCCATATATAAGATTGTACATTATGAATGTCATTTATTTGATATTATTTTTGAGATATAATTAATGTTATTTTAATATGTTGAACCCTAGGAAAATATTAAATAACTGAATCATAAGAAAAAACAATTATAAGTGATGTTAATTATCATTGAGATCACCACCAAAACCATGTATGCAGAAATTCCCTTAGAAAATATCATAATTGCAATACATAACATGGGAGAATTCACTATTGTAATTTACGAATATGTTCATTGATACTAATAGTATGATTTTTTAATTCATTGAAATGAAAATTGAATATTTTTATCGAATTTTTTATTTTACATGAATGATTATATTATGATTTTGATATGAATTTGATTTTGATGCAATGAGACACAAGTTTTAAATTTGGAAATGAACCGTTTCCATAATGAAATACTATTTTAATGAGTTTATTAATTTATAAATAAAAAATATTTTAATATTATTAGAAATTAATCTATTAATATATAGATTATAATATTATTTTATGAAATAAGGAAAAAAATTATAAACATTAGACAACATTTGTTGTTAAAAACATGTATTTTTCAATCAATATGTTTTTTCATAAAAGGTATAAATTTTTTTATAGTGATATTTTCCTATATTAATTATTAAATTTGATTTAAGAAGGTTCATATTATCCTAAATTTAGTTTTCTATAATTTTCTACGATTTCATAATTTCTGGGAAAATAATAAATATGTTTTAAACTTATAGTGTCTATTATGAAATCATAAATTCCCAAAATTGATGTAAGAAATTAAATAAAGGATAAAAATGAACAAAAAATAAATATTCATTTGAATAGTTTTTTGTGGTTATTTGATTGATTTTATACACCCTTAATGAATCTTTTAAAATGTATGTTACATTTTCTGGATTTAAAATCAATTATTTCTAAACACAACTAACTTCTTCTTCACCAAGGGTATTATATTTATATGTTTTGATCATGGAATGATATAATTATTAAAACCAATCCTATTTGGATGAAAACATAGTAAAAAACCAAGGGTCTATTTTTTGTTTCATTAATATATAATGTTAAAAAACATTTTTTGGAAAATAATATATAACTACCCTCTAAAATACTAAACAAACATAACCATGATCCACTTCATATATTGTAAAACCCATTAGAGAAGGAATAAAATATTCCTTTTTCTCTGTATTACCCTCACACTGTTTTTCTATTCTCTCAATAATCTGTCACTAAGTGTTTTTGATAAACCCTCTTAGTGTAATTAATAATCTCATTCTCGTATTTATTAATGGATATTCATTATATAGTGTTTTTTAGCCAATTTAATTAGACTATATATTATTCCTTATATTCCTATTACTTCCCATACAATGTAAAATATATGATAAACACTTTTCAGTCTCATTTTTCACATCCATGGTTCCTTATATACCCTCATTATAATTCTTAAATTATCCTATTATTTTCCATGCCAAACATTTATTCAAGATACCTTTATCTTATGGCTTTTAATTTCTATTTTTTTCATTATGTTCTTACATATCCTTATCACTTAAATTATTATTCCAATGATATTATAAACAACTTTAACTATCATTAATTTCTCTCATGATTCATTATGTACCATAATTATGCCGATATAATTTGCCTTCATATTTTCTAGGTCAATCCTTTGTATTGTAAATACCATATCCCATTCCAATAAAGCATATTCACCTCCAATGACTTATCCTTTATTTTTAGGTGAGTACTATTTATATACTACACACTTCATAATCATGAGATTATATTTTGTAAAATTTAAAAATTTATTTAATGATATATTTTTGAAACTTATGCATATACCTCATATGAATGTGATATGTTCACATTGAATTATATTGTTCTTAATTAAATATTGAAATTTTTGTGTCGCATGAGTCACCATGTATTGGATTTGGTATTAAATTTGATATACTATGTAACCTTTATGATTTTATAGGATCAAATGTCTTTTTTTCATTAACATATTATTATGATGTCATTCATAACATTATTTCCATGTTCAAGTGATACCTTTTTGTCATCATGTTTTCTCATTCTTCACTGTTCAATATTAAAATTCTCACCCCTTTTATGTCCCATGGAAGTACCTATTGAAAAAAAACGAATAATTTAATCATTTTTTGTATTGTTTATACCTTACTGGGATTTATAGATTACCCTATTATAATGTATGTCTCCCTGATATCCCATTAATTTTTTTAATAAATGGAATTGTTGAGAATACAAAGGAATAATTCAATAATTTTGTTGTATCCTTGTATCATGTTGTTGTTCTACGTACCAAAATTCTCAACAAAAATTGGCATCACAATCTTTTGGGTTGTACAATGATTTTTAAAGCAATAAATCCTAAAATAAAGTGTAATTTTTTATTGTTTGTCATATTTTGTATCAAATTAATGATTAGAAATTTATGGGAATACAATTATAAAATAATAGGGAAAGGAATATGGATAATTATAAACATTTGAAAACACCCCAAAATTTGATAAATTATAGTGTATCTCATTTTCATATAACTAAATCCCTATCTAGATATAATAAGTTTTTGTAGTTGTGACAGAAATATACCACGCAGTAGCAACACTAAAAAATATATTGAAATAGAATAAATCATGAACTAGTGAATTATAATGGGCCTTATTGTGCACATTGTTTAACAATCCCATATGATATTCTCTTGTAAATATAATACTTTATTAGAAACCATTCTGAAGCGGAAAATCCTATTAATAATTTATTTTAGAAAATAGATCATGGATATTTTATATTAAATCTTTCATATTTATAGGCTAATTAAAGTATTCCATTTATGATTTATCCTATACAAGTTCCCAGTTTCTAGTTTATGGGTATAATGCTTTCAAAATTTTCATCTATATATTTATTATGGATATATTAAATTATTATAATGATAATTTAATAGTGAATTATTTCATACACTATATGGTTCTATACATTCTTTCTTATGTCATATTTTTAGTATAACAATTCAAAACCACTAAAAATCAATGAATTATAGAATTTTGAGAAAATGGATAATTGTGAAATTATTTTATCCCATTATATAAATTCTACTCTAAAAAATATTTGTTGGATGAAAAACCGTGTGAAACTTTTCCTTCAAACATTAGTGTAATTTGAAGAAATTATATTTATTTAATGGATTTATTTACCTAGACCCAACATAGATTATAAAGAGTAGAAAATTAACCACGATTTCACGAATCACCTTTTCAATCTATAAAATTGAAAGGATGAGGTTGAATCATCATTGGATTCATAAACCCATGCATAGATAATATTTGTCTATGTGTATGTATGCCATGATAAAAGTATTGATTTTATGGAAAATTCCATCCTTGAAGACATACCCTTTGTGATGGAATATTCTTATGTGTTTCCCAATGAGTTACTAGTTCTTCCTCAAAGTCAAGAGCAATAATTTTTAATAAATATTATACATAGATATTTTCTAGTATATATTAATCCATATAGAATTTAATTTATTAACCATGAGGAAATGAATAAACAACTAAAATATAATCTTAATAAAGGTTCAAGACACTGAATTGCTTCATATATGGTGCAATAAGGCTCTTTATCAAGAAGAATTTTGGGTAAAAAAGTTGATGCATTTTTACGTAGACCTTAGCAAGATAATAAAAAACATGTACCATTATCTATATATTTATGACATGTTCGACAACTATGTGGATCCCAATACTTATCCATGGTAGATATTTGGTCAAAATATTAAAAATAAAGGTTGTAATGGGGGATATCACAAGGATTATTTTCTTACAAGGATTACGAACTATGATTTGATAGCAATGATTATTGTACATAGTAATAATCCAATTATCTATAGGGTGTCTATGAATAGATTCTTTTTAGATTACCATGAAAATTTATGTGGTAGTATTTACATACAACATTCTCATCTACTGCAATATCATTCAGTAACATGAAATGTAGCTGAATAGAATTATGAATACCTTATAGAAATAAATGTTCTATTAAAGGTATATTAAATGTGTGATTTGGTTAGAGAACTAACTTTAATAGGGTATTTATCACATATAAAAATGTATCCGTGGATCATTTAGAAATAAGGATGATTGAATGATATATGAGACTTTAATCTATGATGGAAATAAAAGGATTCATAGAATTATATGTCATTATCTTCAATTTCTGAGATACATCTCCAATTTTAAAGCCCCGTAACAAAGATAACATGATAATTATTCATGTTTTTAGGAATGGTGATGATAATTAATGTTTTATGGATAAGAAGAAGGGGATAGTAATTTCACATGTCCTAACACTACCCAAAAGTGGGTATGGGTTTGCGACTTATAGTGATGCATCCAAAAATAAATTTTGGTTGTCTAATACTAAAAATGATAAGGTTATAGCCAATTATTCAGACCAAAAAATGTTATATGAGGATACCTACCCATCTAATTATCCATAATTTTTGAAGTGGTGTTTGTATAGACTATTTTATGACATTATCACTCTGCAGAGAAGTATGAAATATAATCATATCATAAAAGCCTCAGGTATATATTCACATAGAAAAACCACGATCTTCAGAAATAGTTTTTTTAGTGATGATCAATTATTATAAATGTTCAATCCAGTACAATCATGGTAAAGGGAAAAGTTGGTACATGATCTAAGTATAATAGATCCTAAAAATCTATTTATAATTATTATATTAAGGTATTAAATATTCATTGACATGAAAAGGGTATATATGGTAATACTAAATACATTTTTATCCTATAATGCTTAAATAACATATCAACCAACCATAATTTAGAAGACCAAGGTTGATCGGAAGCATGATGAGGTGAGAAATAAAAATGTAGTAATTATTATGAAGTTTAACTATGTTGAAGATTGAGTTATATGGTTACAAACACAAATATGTGGCACATTAATCCTTAAATGAAGCACAATCTTCATTATAATATGAATACCACATCATTATCAATTAATATTGGATGAAACATTATTTAAAATGATTAGAGTAAATGTTTATTGTTTTATAACATAAAGAGAGAGATTGAAAATTTTGTATCTTGCAACATATTATGTATGAAATTATATGAAGAATGAAAAAAGTATAAGGGTATTATACAAAAATTTCCTAACCCAATTTGGAAATAGAAAAAATGATAGTGGATATTGTTATATGACTCTCTATGATACCTAAAGGAAATAACAAATTTTTATGGTATTAACTTTGATCATATCATTAGCAAGATCACTGGGTGCATATTCAACTGGATGAATAGATTTTTATCTTTTGAAAGTCACATTACTCTCGTGAATCGTGTTCTGGTTTCTATTCCCATGCATGTTCTATCTACCCTGGATGTCCCCAATGGTGTTATTGTTAATGTGGAAAGAATTTTGGTGTCGTTTATATAGGATAGACAGATGGAAGGCATGCATCACTAGGCTTCGAGGAAGCATCTAGCTAGACATTTATCGGAAGGGGCATCATGTTGAGAAGCATCGCCTCATCCATGCAAGTGTTGTAGGTGAAAATCACATTGGAGGCCATGGAAGGTAGGACACTTTGGGGAATACCCATGTAGGGAAGAAATGTCCAGGATTTGAGTGTCCAAAGGTCACGACCTTCAAATATGAGGAGAATACTTCATCCGTACTTGGATCCTTTGAAGCCGCTCACACATTGGCTTGTGGGGAGAGGTTAAATCATCTAATGGCAGCATGATTGGTGGGGGGTTCTAGTTTCCAGGCTATCCCACACCATTCATGTCCTTTAAAAAGGCATGCAACAACCGTCGTTTTATCCAGGCTATACTCAATGATATCCAACAAGATTTTTATTATAAAATGTTTTTTAGTGATGATCCATATAGGCTCATCCTTATAAGTTTTTCTTCAGGAGAGTTCTCACCCATAGCCATATATTATGTGAGGATGTACTCAGTTATTGGTAATCCATGGGGGGACATGTTGTGGTACAAAGAGGTTCCATCTATGTTCAATTTTCTATTTTGGAGGGTGAGACACAATTCTTTACCCACAGATGATAAAATTCAATGCATGGGCATGAATTTGGCATCAATATGTAATTGCTGAAGAGATCATAACCAAGAAATGGTGAGTCACCTATTTGTCACAAGGGATTGGGGAAGATGGGTATGGCAGGAGGTAGGGGTCTTCTCAAGTTGGTAAAACCACAGCGGGTCGCTCCGAATTTGTTTCTGCTCCCGACTTCAGGGGTCCGGAGAACGGAGGCATGATCGGAAAGGTCGAGCACTCCTCCTCTTTGCAAGATTCCAGATCATTTGGAAGGCCTAGAATGATGCTCTCCATAGCACTGCTAAAGGCACTAAAACCAGTATAACCTTTAACTGGAGGAAATTTTTACTGGACCTAGTAAGCTTGAGCACTGAATGCCAGGTTGCTCCGTCGATCTGGAAATTTCACCCGAATAAAGATTCATCTAGACAGGATAGTAGGATGGTGTAAGGGATTTGGTTCTGTTGGTAGCACCCAACAAGCGGGGTCTAATATAACTCATATGGATCTCTTCTAAGTAGGGTGATGCGTGGTAGTGGGATCATTCCAGATAGGGAGGGGTCAGTCTTAGCGACATTCTCTACTTGTTATGGAAGCGGTGATGTACTGCAGGAATAGGCCCTATCAATGGCCACATGGATGGAGTTATGTGATCAGAGACACCTTATCATGGTGGTAGTGGAAACAGACACTCTGGATCTCTTTAACGCTCTCTTTGGAGTGGCTAATTATTCCTGGAACATCGAGTATATTATCAGGACTTGTAAACATCTCTTGGGTACTCCCACGTAGATTCCTCATACATGGCAGGAGGGGAACAATGTAGCAGACTTTTTGGTATCTAGGGCCCCTTCAATCCAATGTATTTCTGACTTCTTCAACTTGGGTTCCTTTCCAAGGGTGGGAGTCAATTTTTTTGTTAATGATGCTTTAGGACTACATTATTTTAGACCCCCGTGATATATCACTTTTAGTTCTTTCTTTACAAAATAAATAAAAATGATAATTTTCATTCATGTGTAACTGATATATTTGTAGAAAATTTCATCATGAATTAAATATAGAAGAGATATTTGGAACCAAATATAACCCTATGACAGATGGGTAGTCTGAACAAACCATTAAATATTCAGAATATAATATTATTACTATTTTAGTGGAGTTACATTGAATTATGGATCAAAATCATCCCCAAAAAGAGTTCTCGTATAAGAATATTTAATAATCTAGCACTCAAATGTAACCTTTTGAGGATTTATATGGGAAGTGATTTCACCCTCCAACACATTGTGTGATGTTGGAGAGGAAAACCTGATGAGACATTTATGATCCCAATTTTTTTATGTAACGAGATATTTATTATTTTAAATCTTTAATGTGTTTGGGTGAAGTACGGTAGATTTTTAAAGACATTAGGAATGTTTTTTGGGATTTTTTTTAAAGGTTTTAGTTTTAGAATGGATTGTAGAAACCCGGAAACCCCAACTAAAATCTATGAATAGTGAGATATGGTCTATGGGAAGGAGCATTGTTAGACGCACAGTTTGGAAAAACCATGCGCCCACCTAGGAGAAACTGTGGAATGTGGGTAATAGATATTTTAAATGATTAGATAAATGTTTTTCTAAACCTTAGGTCTAACCATTCCAGGCGATCCTAGATGCATAAGATGTTACATGGGTAGCACACAGTTTAAAAGTTGGATCCCAAAAACGTTGATCTCACTCATTTTCACACATGAACCACTAATTTTTCATTATATTCAATATTAAATCAATTTTCTACCACCCTGTGGTTTTGGAGTTTCTCCCCATTGACTTTTATGTAATTTAGTGGCAATTATTGGTGAGTTGAAGCTCGATTCCCTTGGTAAATATTCGTTTATGTAGTTTTCCATAGATATAATTCTCTTCCCCTAACATGGATTCATAGATCTATCCCACTATGGTGATATGTACTATTTTTTTGATTATCATGATGATATATAGGTCTTTTTATTTTATGTAATGTGATCTATAGAGGTTTTATGGATATTTGAAATAGTTTTGTTGGAATTTTCATTTCAGTATTCACTTTTTCAATAATTACAAATGACGGTAGATCCCTCAAGTGTCCTATAATTAGAACACATAGTATTAAATTAATATTTTTAAAATAGAAGAAATTTATTGTCAAATTTATCATCAAATTGTTGTATAACCATTTTATATTTATGACTTGTGGATTTGTGAAATTATATAGATTGTTTGTGTGACCTGATTTCTACTCATGGTTATAAAATATTCATTTTAAAATATGAATTTGTCATATTAATGAAAATGTTCTGATTGGTTGTTTTAAATGAAATGTTATTCTATGAAATGTCTTGGAATTGTTGATTTGAAATTGGTTCGACATACCTTCGTTTTTGTGAGTATACACTTTAGTTGTGACCATGAATAAGGAACATGTACCATTACGGTACAAAATGACATGACCCTAGATAAGGGTAATTAGTCATTGGGAAAAAATTATATTTTCCACATTTTTATGACATAGTTGATTGATGTGAAACTATTCGTGCATATGTTACTATCCGTGAAGCATGAATGAGTGGGTTTTTGTGTGAATGATGGAATAGTTAGGCTAAAAATGTATGTGAAAGGTTTAAAGAATATTTTGTTCTCATTCATTGTAATATATTTTTGTTTGAATTTATTTTTATTCATTATTTTTTATTTAACTATTTAAAATTGGTCTAATACTTCTTTATTTAAAAAAAATTCTAACATGTTTAATTCTAGTGACATGAGTAGGGAAGTCATTTTTGGGAAACCTAGTGGGTTTCAATACTAAAACCTGATTTAGAACATTGGTGATATATATTATATTTTCTAATAGTATACAGGTAATGTTAATGTGTCATAGTTTTTTATTGGTGCTTCATAATTCAAGGTCATGTAGATGGATTTGGAGCTTGGTGAATGGTGGGAGTTTCTTTATTGCTATCTTTTGGAGTCTCTAGGTTTCTATGGTTTGGTCATCCATTATGTATTTTGATTTTGGTTTTCCAATACTGTGGTAATCTATTTTTTTCTTCTATATGAAAATTTTATACATGAGATGTATAAGTTGTTATCATGTATTATTTAGTTATACTTTTTATGGTTTTTTTGAGTTGTTTATATCATAAAGGGAAAACCATCCCCAAATTTAGTTCATGCCCTTGGAATTTATTACATTCCTTTAGAGTTAGGGGTGTACAAATAATTTTGATAACTATAGGATATTGTGGGGATTATAATACTTGGAATAATATGAAGAGGGATACATATTTACAAGGTAGTCGGATGACACAAAATGAGACACCTAGATTGGTAAATATTCCTACAAGGCACAAGAGTAATGTTTTTTGTGTCTAATTTTCATTATTTTAACCACATGATGTAAGAGGGTATTGAAGATCGTATATAATGAAACATGAATATAAATATGAGGAATCATTAAATTTATATTCATAGTGCACTGGGGATGGATGTTTGGGAATCTACTCATGTGTTTCATATGTTGCATGATTCGATAGGAATATTTCATTAAAATACCTCTCTTATGGTGAAAAAAATCAATCCATGGTGATTATTCGAATTAAATGACTCTTCATGTAGTGAGATGTCAAACAACAAAAAATGAATAGATTGCAATGAGTATGTAGTTATATGGGGATGAGTGTGTTGTTGTGTATGATCAATCTGAACCATCTATGGTGAAAGGTAAGATTCATTGAAAGTCTACCTTTAAACAATATTTTCCTTATAGGTGTTTTCCATATATTTTTTTCTATTCAATATGTTGATTTTATAGGTTTAAATTTTGAGATGATGATTTCTGTTTTGAAACATAAAACTCATCTTGGTCAAGGAGAATGTTGAATAGTTCTGTGTAGATCATGTTTGATAACTATTTAGGATGGTGAGTTGCTATAAGATTACATTATAAATTAGATGTATTTCTAGGAAATAATCTACTTTATGTATTGGTTTATAATGTTCAATGATCATATCCACTATTATACCAAATTCATTGTTTTATAAATGATTATGGAGGAGAGTATATCTTCAGAGGATAAAAAAATACAATGGAATGTGCAATAGGATTGTTCACACCAACTATTGGAAATTTCATGTATAATTTGGGAGTGTTGGATATGGAATTAATATAAGATATAAAAAATAATAGTTCTCCCTAGTTTTTGATATGTTTCTTGATGTTTTTCCTGAATATTTATTGGGGTTCCCACCCACAATAGATTTGATGTTTATTAAAAATCTTCTTATGCGGAACATTTTAATTTATCTTCCATTATATAAACATGAACCAATAGAGTTAAGGGGATTGAATTTGTATATGGAAGATATGAATATTCAAGGGTTCATTTGGATGAGAGCATCTTTAGGGGAAGCACCAATATTTTTTTCAATAGATAATTTGAAAATCTAATGCTATGTGTCGATTATCATTAAATTAAAAAAGTTAAGATAAATAATAAAAATCCACATCCACACATTTATGATGTATTAGATAAATTTAAGGAGGATCTATAGTTCCATGTGACTGAATTGTGTAATGGATATCAACTATAGTGGATTTAGATTTTGTATATTTCAAAAAACATTCATATGTAGATATTTTTTATTATGAATATGTGGTAATTCATTTTGATCTAAGAAATTATGATTTAGTTTCTTTGGAATTTATGAATATGATATTCTAGAGATTCATGGATTCTTTTGTGGCGGTTCTTCTTGTTAACATATTGATGTATTGAAGGAAAATGTTTGTGCATGAGTGTTACTTTGTGACACTGTTGCGAATATTTTTAAATCATCACCTATATTCCAAATTATCAAAGTGATATTTTCGGGTACAGGAGTTTCATATACATTCCATTTAATCTGTTATATTTTTATTTATATTTATCCAAAAAAATATAGAGGATTTTATCTCATAGAACACACAAAATAATTTCATTGAATAATTAGTTTCATTGGTGTTTATGGTTGTTACTTATGATTTTTATATGAATTTCCGGGGTTGGACTCACCTATGATGTCTTTAACAAAGAAAAATGATTCATTACAATGTAACAAGGTATGTGTGATGTATTTTTAAGAGCATTACATCCTCCATATATCATAACTAATCAATATTTTTATAGAATAAGTATAGGTGTATGTGGAGTATTTTTATTCTATAGGATATGGGGGTGATCTCATGCAATTAGATCTTGTGGTATATTATGTTTCACAAAAGTTACAGTTTAAAGAAAAAAATTGCATTGAACATTATTTATCGACAAATTTTATAGTATACTATTTTATGAACTATCTGCATAACCACATTGGTTGGAAATTTATGGAGCTTACAGATCATAGTATATTAAAACATATTATATCTCAAAGGGATTTTAATCACAGACAAATGAGATTGATAGAGTATCTCCTAATGTCTAATTTTTGACTTCATGTATACAGTGAGACATGTTAATTTCGTGGACGATTCATTAAAGAGAATTTCATATGTACAGTTTGAAAAGGAGGATTTATAAAAATGGAAATTGATGTCGGTGATAGCTGACATGAACGAGGAATATGAAGATCAAGGAGATATTTTGTTCTTCTTTATAGTTTTCTTTGTTCCAAATTTGGTGGATATAGTTGAACTTGTAGAGTCATCAGATTCAAAATGAGTGGTTATGAGGTCCAAACACAATGGTGGGGGACTATTAATGGATGGAGGTTGGATGATAGATTAGTTTTGTTCTTGAAAAAATAGATTTTTATATGTATGGACTGTCATTAACAACATATTCATGATTAATAGCTTTTGATATGGAATATCCATCAAGGAAGAATAAATATGTATTTGTAACTGAAAGAACATTTTTTTGTTTTCAATATAAAAATAATAATTTATGAGTATGATTAAATATTCATAAATTTTCAATATGTTAATAAAAATAATCAGATCCCAGTAGGTACGATTCAATATTTACCAATTCATGATTGAAAGTGGGAGAATATAGAGGTGTATTTTTAAAAAGTGATCCCAAAAATATTTCAGAAACATTATTCTATGTGGTTTACAGTGGCTCATCTAAAATAATTATCTCATTTCATCCATATTCACGAATCATTTATGTTAGAATACATTTAAAAATACTATATCTAAGATGTTTTAATGAGGCATAGTGAACTAGCTTCTATTATATGAGACCGATATCCACGATTTATGACTCATTTATGGAGATCTATATATAAAGACCTTTGGAATGTATAGAAAATGAGTACTTCATATCATCCTCAAATATACTGCAAATCTGAAAGGTTGATAATAACATTGGAAGACATGTTGTAGGCTTGGTTAATGGATTTTGGTGGCTCACGGGAGGAGCACACACCATTAGTGGAGATCTCATATAAGAACAATTATTAGTTCACTAGAGATATGGATCAATTTGATTTATTTTATTGATTTAAAAGAAATTATCATCTCATTTGGGTGGGAAAGATTACAGATCAATAGTTCAATGGAAAATTGTCCATGAGATGATAATGATTATTTATATGATGTTAAAAAGTATAGAGATTGATAAAATTTGTTATAAGTAATATGTTGATCATTGTCAATGTCTATTTGAATTTTAGGTTACTAATACTTTGTTCTTGAGAACCTATCAAAGAATTCAGAATCACAGTTTTAGGAATTAATGATCATTTTCTCTTAAATACATAGTCCCTTTTCGGATACATGAATGGGTTGGTGAGGTGGATTATAGGTTCCCTTTTCCAAAATGGTTTAGTGTAGTGTGTAATTTGTTTGATGTAACTTAGTTGAAAATTTATAATCTTGAACATCCACATGTGATTCTATGGGATTAGGTTTAAATATATCCAAAGTCATCAATAGTTCATGTTCAAGTGCAGATTGTGGATAAGGAAGATAATTTTTTTGCATGGAAAACGTATTGGTTTAGGGACCATTTTGTGGATACATGGTCAGATTTCGGCTGATAAATGGGATTGGGAGAAAGAAATGATTGATAAATGGAAATTATTTTTTTTATATAAATGCTGCTTTTATACATTTAGGGGACTAAAAGGCCACTGGTAGGAAGAATGTAGACCCCCCCCCCATTTCAATTTTGTAGCCCATTAATTACGATTTTCTGTTTTAAATGTGTTCGCATTATGCTTCGAAGGGTGTTAAATGCTTTTGGAATTATTCAAGAGCATTTATATTGATTAAAAATTTAATCATGTTTTATAGAATCAATGAAATAAATGTTTGAAACAATGAAAATAAAGACATTGTTTAATGGGTAGGAGTAGGGTTTGAGAAAATCATGTAACCACCCATAAGAAATTTTGGAAGGTGGGACAATGAAACTTTTCACTCTTGCCACATGCTTTTTCTAACCATGTGGGCCAAACATGTGGGGTTATCCTTGCGGCAATATATGGTTCACAGTTTCCTAACTAGGAATATAATCAAGAATAATGTGAAAGTAACATCCTAAAAAAGTAGATCTAACTCCTTTTCAGAACTATACCTCTCATGTTCACTTTTTTCTTCCTTGATAAAATTTTATTCTTTCCAATGCCCACATAATATCTCCATGTTGATCGAGAAGAAATCTACTATCAAATCCTAGTGCATTGAAGCTTGATTACCATGGAACTCTATTATTTTTGGTATATTTCCTTATATAAACATCTCTTCCCTCTCTTGAATTCTTATATATATTCCACCATGGATAGATCTGTGGTTATTTATTCCAATAATAATGAGATAATTATTTTTTAATGATAGGTAAGGGTATCTAAGGTGGGTCTTTGGAGTTTTGACCCAATTTTTTGTGGTTTTGTGTCATTATACGTTTCAACCATAATTCCCTGGGTATGTGGATTTAATGTTCCATCAACATATTAAGACATAAATTTTTGGTTTCAAATTATTTTAAGAGAAAAATTTTATTTTGAAATTTATTTAAGCCAATGGTAGAATCTTTATTTAGATATATTTTGATGATTTCATTGATTTGTGGATATTGGTTATGCAATGTGGATTGTTTCCATAAATTTGAAATGATTATTTTAAAATAAGGACATGATGGATATATATAAATTGATTCGTTTAATTATTTTCAATTAATGAATTAATTTATTGAAATCTCATGGAATAGTGTATTTGAAATGGTTTTTGTGTACATGGAATTGTGTGACTTCATGCTTTCAATAGGACCCTGAATAAGAGGTGAGTACTATTATGGTACAAATAAACATTTACCTATAAAATTGGAGTCATTAATTTGGACACAAAGTGATTGTACATGTTGTGAGTACATACTAGATGCTCAAAAAACCTCTTATGATTATAGAACTATCAGTGAAGCATTCATGTGTATATTTGTGAATCAAGGAATGGGTATGCCAAAATGAAATGTGAAGTGGTTTAAAGAATGATTTAGTGTCTTTCCTTGGAATGAATTTTTGTATGAAATTTTCTATCCTTAATTATTTAATGTTGACCTATTTAAAGATGGAATTATATAATTTTATAATATAAATGCGATAACTTGATCTATCCAACATGTGTGAGTATGGAAGTCATTGGGGAAAATCCTACTGATATTCATTACCCACCCCTAGTATGACACATTGGTTCTACATAATTTATTGTCTATTAGTATATATTTAATGGTAATGATAAAAAAATCTTATGTGGTTATTTTTGATACATGGGTATGGAGTTATAGTTGGATAATGGAGAATGTTTGGAGTTTCTATATTTTTTGTCGTTGAAGTCTATGGGATCTTATGGGTTTGGACATCTATTGTGTATTTTGATGTTGGTAGTCTTATAATATGGTAATATGATTGTAGTGGGATTTTAAATTAGTTTTTTAGTCTTTATTTGTATATGTTGTTATCATGTGTTATTTAGTGTTTATTTTGTTATGATGTGTCTGTTTGAGGGGTTTATTTCAGAAAAGGGATCATTGTTGTACAATTTTATTAAATTCCATTGTTTTTATTTCTAGCCTATGGTTCCTTTGATATATTTCATAAGGCGGAATAATAATTCCCAATAAATATAATTCAATGTGGTTGTGAAGGGTGTTATATTAATTATCTAATCCAGGAGTTTATGGAGATGTTTGAAACCATTATGAATCATATGAAATCCATGAATATTCACTAAAAAAGCAATACATAAATTCATTTTTCTAGCCTGTAGTTTTAGTTCATTGATAAAGTGTTCATTATAATATCACCGTGGAATAAATTCATGAGTCTTGGGAAGAAGAGAATGAGAACTCCCAGATAAATTGTCCCCTATATAATCCATTATCACATCTGAGTGGTGTCTTAATTACTTTAACTCGCACCTAACCAATATTATATTCATTGTGTGTTCTATGTATCCCTTTTAAGGAATTACATAACAATAATCTCATATTAAATGAATCAAGTGGAGGATCCTTTGAAGAATTATTATTCATATATGGAGAAAATGGAGAAAATATTATATTGTATGAAAAATGTTCTAAAAAATTCGACATTTCAGCTTGAAAAAGTGGTTTGTCGAACCAATGATTTGAGGAAGATACATTGGAATTAGAAGAGGATATAGATTAATGTAACATTATCTATTTTAGAGTATCAATTGAAAATTTCAATGGTCAATGTTATGAATGGTGGATGAATTTTAATACCTAAAATATTACAAATATAATTCCCATTTAATCATTTCCAGTTCCTCATTTATGTAATGTTTTTCATAGAAATTACATTCACTAATTTTTATTTTTAAAAACAATATGATATTTCTTATCAAAATTTTAATGTCATTAATAATTTAAAACATCGATAATAGAGTCATTGTATAGTGATTATTTGATTAGTCTATGTTAATGTTAATTGTAATGTAAAATTTCTAACGATGAAAGATGAAATGAAATCCACCTATAGGAACGTACAATATGAATAAAATTTATCAGAGATTATAATGATGAATACATCACTAGGATATTCCAATAATCACTAAAATGTGGAGATTCAAAAACTAAAGCAACATGGAATCCATTTATATAATTTGGTCAAGCTCATCGAAATCATATCCCAAACTATGTGTGTCGATCCAACAAATTAAATTATCACTATAAAACACCTCACCCTTGTCAAATTCACTTATGTAATTAGGGACTATGTAAATATAACATAAGGTTGTGAATATTTATGTTTTATTTAGTTAAATAATGATTATATTTATACTTTTAATAATATTAGTTTCTTATTCATTAGATAATTAGTTTTATAAATTAGATGTTGATACGATGAAATAAGAATTATATTTTCTGAAATGTGTATTTTCAATGAAGAATCCCCTATTAATTATTTGAATAATTTTTGTATTGGATGAAATTTTAATATTATTATAACATATATTTAGTTAAATAAATATGATAACATAATTTTACAGAGTGAAAATGTAATTTTATATAGGTTATATAAATGTTATTATCAAAAATATATTATTTCTATAAATATGGACTTTTATTTAAAATTTAAAATTAATATGGTAATATAATCATTATAGAAAAAAAATTATATTTTAAATCAACATGTCAAAATTATCAATTGGTTCATTTTGCATATTTTTCTGAAAATTTCAATTTTTTGTGTAAAAAATAAATAAGATATAAATAAGAATTCTGTATTATGAAATATTAAAATACCAAAAGTGCTATTATAAATTTGATAATGTATATCAAATACAAAATATGTATTTCTATATTAAATTAATTTTTTTAGAATATTTTATTTATTTTATTATCATTCAAGAATCCTCCAAAACCAATATTATATATTATGGTTTTAAAATGTAAACATTGTACGAATGAACCACTTCCACATAAACAAGGGTATTAATTTAAAGTGTCTAGTAATTATATTATAAAATAATTAAAAGCACACCTCATTTATTTGAATTATGGAAATTTACCAATTGATATTTGTTTGGATTTTACCACATTATTGTATAGAGTGTAAAACCAATATATGTAAAATAATAAAGAACTCCCCTAACTTTACCAATATAAAACATCCCAAATCCAATTATATATCACTAAAATATATTTGAGAAAAACTATAAACTACTATTTCATTAATTTATCCATCCAATGGTTACACCAATCATTAAATACGCTCCTCCCAGTATTTTTTAAACACCATCTCAAGTTAAAGGATGTTGTCTATCTCCCCTTTACTCAAACACATTATTTATATAATTTCTTTTTTTTATACAAAAAATTATATTAATGGGATATAAATTTACAAATACCTATTTCCACCCATATAATTTAAAAGGGATGATAGACTCATTTCACTATCATTTAGCATTCCCATGATTCATTATTTAGCGATATTATGTTGATGAAAATATCAATTGTCTTTTACAATCCACATTTTTATTCAAGAACAATGTTTTTTTTCTAATTTCATACTATTCAATTTTGATTATTTTCACACATATCCAAAATACATCCCATATAAAATCCCATTTATTAGAGACCAATTTTACTTTCATTAACCCCTCCATAATTCATTATTTACACATGTGATGTTGCTGAAATTGTCAAGTGATGTTTCTATGGAAAAATATTATATTAGGAATATCGTCACCATAACCTCTCAAGGGTTTTCTACTAGGCAATATAATTCTTATTTTACTGGGTAATTCAATTATTATATTCCACACTACTTTTTCCATTGAATAAATATAATTAAATATGATCCTATTTTGATGATCTATGTTGCACACTAATGCATTACATGATATGAACGATATCAATGTGCCTAGAATTATATAGTATTATAATGTATTTAGTAATTTTTTAGTTCCATAAGAAATTATTTATATGGGAAAGAAGTAAACATAATATTTTATGGTACTTTTCCATTATTTTATTATTTCTTGGAAGCTTTCTGTGACCTATTCTTATGATATCATGTTTAATGTTTTTCCAACATGCCTTTGTTTCATTTATTCTATCATGTGTTAATCACACATCATTATTCCAGGTTATTATTATCTCCACTTTTATGACCCATTGAAGTTACAATGAAATAAAATTTAATACATTCATCATGATATTCATTGATTATTATCTTACTATTCATCATATCACACAAATTTCTTTTGTATTTCCTCATGTTATCTCAAAAAATATTAATTGTTATTCATTTTTAGGAAATGTTGAGGATGTTTTCAATAATTTTTTCAAATACATATATCAATTTGTTACTCTAGGAAAATATTTTTTTAATGGAACTATGATTCATGATATTATGTGTTTTACTATGTTTTTTCTGTAATAAATCATTGAATAATGTGTGTTAATGATATGGGCGGCCATAGGTTAAAACATGACTAAATTGTAACAATAAAATATTTTAAAAAATTTGTGATAAAATTTTATAAAAGGATCATATATGATTTTATAAATATTAATATAGTATTTTTATAAATTAATAATATATTTAAAAAATCAATATTTGAGGTGAAATCTAGATCAACTAATTAGATGTGTGAGGGTAGAGAATTTATTCTCAATTTACCATCCATTGGGATGTTTTTTACTATTAACATACTAACATTTATGTGGTGTATATACTAACAGTTTAATTTATTTAATATGAATTCATTTTTTTAATTTTTAATAGTTTTTAAATTTACATCCATTTTTTAGTGTGTTACGATTTAAAAGATTCTGAAGTTGTTAGAATTTATTCTAAATATCAATATTTATTTTTATTTCATTAATTTTCATAAATGTAATCATATAATTTATCATTATTAAGAACAACAAATTTATTAACATCTATATATTTATCTATTTTCTATGTTATCTTTTATATTTTTTCCTATTTGGAATGTGAAATAAGTAAATAAATGGTTAAATGAATATATGATCTTATTCCGCTTTTTTATTAAGTATATTTTCATTCCATGTATTTGTTTATCATAATTGTTTTAAAAGTGTCTTATATTTTCTCAATTTATTTATTATGGATATTTCAATTTATCCTTAACATGTATAATATTAATAGAATCTAAAAAAAGTTACAAAAAAATTAATTTTTTAAATTATATATAAATATAAAAACCATATCTCTTTTTAATATATAAAATGATAAACAACATCCCCTACTCTATGAAAATTTTAAAATATTGAGCTTATTCAACATGTTTCAAATAATTTTATAAAGAAAACACTTTAATGAAATATTATTTCTACATATCAATTAAATTTTATATAATTTTTAAATGAAATGATATTACTACGAAATATTTATTTCTAATGAACTAAGTGTCATATCTTATCACTTATTAACAGTATTATCATTAACAATCTCTTGAAACACTCACATTCTAGTTATCATTTGACATTACATAACACAAAAAATAATTATTTGTATCGTCAGTATGATTATTTCCTAAATCATATAAATTTTTTTACATATGGGGTTTTTTATAATGTATTTTCATTGAATGAGAAAAATCACAAAAAATCTATATTCATCACCCAATGGTGATAATAATTCATCCGTTATATATTTTTAGGAATTGAATTCTTAATTAAATAATTTTGGAAGTTAGTGGAAATGTAGTGTTGGGTTTGGATTATTTATATAAATCCCCTTGATGCATATATGGTCTCATGAGATGAAATTTTGTAACATATATGGATTTTAGTGTATAATAAGTGATCTAATAACATGTCTGGGAACATGTTCTTAATAGTTTCTGTTACATGAAGTCCTAGAAGATGGAATCATATTTTAAGAATCTCATTCATTGAGAATTAAATTTTTATTCATAATTTCATAATATAATCTATATTATCCTTAGAATAATGTCGTACTAAAGTTTATGTTTAAATGGAATGTGTTTTTTTACCTCACAATATTTATAATGCTTTATTTACTCATGATAAATTCATTTGTATGTACCACTTTCTATGTATTTCATCTCTAATATCTGGGTTGGATCTGGAGATATATACACAACGAGGATTTCAGATAGTGGTTTGGTGTTTGAGGGTCCTTTGGGAACCTCTTCTCTTCTTTAATTAGTGTTTCATCCCCTATTCCTTTCAAGGGATTAATTCATCTATCCTTTTTAGGTTTTCATCTACAAGATGCGGTGTTTTTATAATTTAGTTTTTCTATTATTTTTTATGTTCGATGATGCAGTTTTTTGGCATTATGGCAACAAATTTTGTCGGGGTTATTATTGCGACGAGGATGTCAGCGGTGAAAGACAAGAAATTATAGAATGGATTCTGAACATGTTCTTCCTTGATTTTGGCTCTTCGATAGATCTAGTTTTTGTGGTACGTTTTATTCTTGGAGGTTCGTATCGCAAAGTTGGTGGGTTTCTGTGGATCCAAATTCAGTTGGGTTCAACAGAATTTCTATGGTATGGGGCTTGTGTCGATGGACACATCAGCATTACTACTTGTGGATGTTGTTTCCAATTTTTTTTCTATTAAGGTTTTTTTTCTAGCTATCATGTTTTCACGGTTCATGGATTCCCAAATTATCGATGTTGGATAGTGTGGAGAAGGAGTTGATTTGGGGATTTAATTTAGGATTCATGGATTTGGAAGTGTTTTTATGGTGACTTGTATGGTGATGGACATTGTAAGATGCATTTGCGTGTTTCGGCCATCACCAATTTATGTTTGGATGATGATGGATTTTTTAGATGAGATGATGTTGTGGTGATCGGTTGGATTCTATTAGGGTTCATGATACGACATTGGACAAGGCCCGAGGAATATTTTGTATGAATAAAACTGGATTTTGGAATTTTATATTGATGTTGGATGTTACAAAGTGTGGTGGATTTTATTTTTGTTTTACCATATATCAAACATGTTTTTTAAATAATAGTATAATATGAATTGTGGATTTATGTATTTCTTATCGTCCATAATTTGCTTCCATTCCCCTAGAATTGATGAATATTTCTTTGTATTTATTAAGGGATTCAAATAATTTACATTACAATGTTTATTATACTATTCCTAATGCATAATTAGTTAAATATGATCATATGTTTCTCAAAATATAGTAAATTGATAGGTCCTTCTATATTAGATACTTTGAATCTTTTCCATTATGTGTAATAAACCACATACTCTTGGTTAATGGATTCAGGGATGTTAAATTAGGTATTAATGTATGTTAATAAGAAATATCAAGAGAAAATTATATGAAAACAATGATTTGGGAACAAAACCCAATGTTAGACATTGAGGAGTAATTTATCTATAGAATCACATCCAAAATATTTGGCAAGGTAGAGAATACGCGATTTTCCTATAAAATTAAATCTATATAAGGATGATACTTGTTGAATAAAAATGATTCAATTTTCCTTATTGGTTCTAAATATGGAATGGGGGCATTGGGATTTGACTAGATCATACATTCATGTATGATAATGTTCCATGTTGGAAACCTTTTTTTAAAATCTCATGGGATATGTTTTGAATAAATCATTTTTTACAGACCATTATGAAAGATATAATGATTATGAATTCTCCAAAGAAACCCTGTTTATGATTATGAGATTAAAAATATATAAACCTTCAAATTTGATAGGGGTAAAACAATATTTATAATTATAAAATATGATTTAAATTTCATCTTTTTAAGGTATAATATAGTATATGTAATAGTTTATAAATTGTTCCTATTATAAAGAATGGTACCAATAGTCCTGGAAAATTTATAAACATTTCTATTAAGAAAAATGATACGAATAGTGTATGATTTTGTTAAATGGTAAAAATATTAAAATACTACAAAAGGGGGGGACTGTGAATTGTAATTTATAAATTAAAATAAATAAAAAAAATTCTTTCTTATGTATGAATTGAATGATTATAAAAAAATGAGTTCATAATAGTTTATAAAAATATAAAAAAAATTCCTAAAAAAATAAAAAATGTAGAAAAAATACCGTCTAAAAATAGGTAATGTAATAAATTTTAGAGAGAGTAAGAGAAAATATTGAAATTTTATGTACTGATATATCCTATAAAATATATCCTTAAGGATGCCTATAACCCCAAATTTAGGTTTTCATAGTTCAAATATTTTTTACAAGTTATGTCTTCCATAAATAAGAAATTCAACGATATGAATATTAGAAGAATTATATATTTACTTATCCTTTGGAATCTCCTATCAACATTATCAGATAAACCTATGTCTACATATACCTAGAATCTTTCAATCGTATATTTTTATACAAAAAAATTACAAATGAAAATAATTGAAGGATTTTACAAAATTCATCACAAATAGAAGAATTAAATAATCATCTATAAATAAAAAATGAAGTATTTATATAGTAATAGCATATTACATGCCACTAAAAGAATAATTTAAATAAATTTGTGTCATTATTCCTCCTATCAGTTATGGGACACTATTTTTAGAAAATTCTCTCACATTCATCTATACACATCTTGGTGTTAGTTATAATGGAAATGGGAGAACACTTCATCTCATGAAAATTTATACATAGAAACTATTTTTAATGGTTATGATGTTTATAATCTACAAAATATTCATTGGAATATTTCATATATAGTATACATTTCATCTTTAGTCAAATAAATTTCTTTAACTAATTTATTTAATTAATGTTACTCTAGAGATCATGTTTGCATCTATCTGATATTGATTGATCGAGGAAATTTATATAACATATCCTTATAAGCATTCATAAATGTATTTAAAAAACTATATATAAATTATCATCCAATGAAATGAGTAAATTAATTTATTTTTTATATTATAAATTCCCATTTGAATACAGGAAAATGTTTACTCTGATTAAAATGGTTACTATATCCAGTAAAATATCATTTCTAAAAAATAATTATTAAAAATAAATTAATATTTAAGTTAGTGAAATTCATAGTTTTATGTGTCTGTCTTGTGATTTTCAAAATTAAGGATATAATGTATTCAATGAAAATTTGACAAAAAAATCTCCCCCATATTGGGAAGAATAAAAAAACTTTCCAAATATAAAAAATAAATATTTTAATTACATTTAATATACTTAACTCCCACTAACATAAGATCATTTGTATTTTAACTCAACCTTTATAGCTCCCACATTCATAATTTATATGATCATATATAAAATATATATTATCAATTTCAAAGATAAATTTTCACAATTTTCACCATTCTTTTTCTTTTTAAAAATACACGAGGGAATATAGATAGTGTACAAAAGAATATATTGAAAAAATACCATGAAACCATTAATATAAAAATATGAAATATATTCATCCAAAAATATAAAAGATATATTTGATAAATTAGTTATGAAAAATACCTAAAACATTTATATTGAATTACAGTAAAAAATATTTCTGTTACTATAAAATAATCATTCGTTCATTGAAATTAATTTTGGGTTTTCATAGTTATCATATTTATAATCATCTTCTATTTCATGAAATAATGCATATATTTATATAAATGTTCCTTATAATCCATCTTCATGGTCATCTCATATTCTATAGTTTGAACTCTATCACCAAGAGGATGTTGTTATTGACGATATGAAAGTTTTTCCTCAAGACACAAAAGTTATTCTTCTAATGTATGAACATTTTTTGATTCTGAATGATTCTCAAATTGATATGACATAATCTTATTCTGTAATTATAGTTCATATTTTATACATTCAATGAAATTTTATTGTTTCAAAAATTGATTATGTTGATTGATAATTAGAATCATATAATTATGAATAACACTTATTATTTCATAAACATAAAAGAAAATTACATCTTTATTATTATAACATATCATACAGATATGTTCTATTAACCTTATTGAATATTATTTATATCATTCCTTTAAATCTATAAACTCAGATTAATTTTGAATGAAACTATTAGATTGTTCTTTTAAGGTATTTGAATTCCAAAAAAAACGTGAACTTCATTATAAAATACCAAAATTTAGGTTGAATATCAGAGAATATATTCATAATTCTATTTATTTAATGAATTACATCAATTATTTAATTCTTTTTCATCTCCATTTCTTGAAAATATTATGCAGTTGAGAGATTGAGGAACAAAAGGTATCATATAGAACCAAAGGCCTTGATGGCCCTGAACATCATGTTCCACGACAATCTGTATTCTTAAAAAAGTCCAAAAATCATCATTTTGATCATTATCGTTACCATGTTCAACATATTAAATAACATCACCATCATTAGACATATGTGTTTTTGATATTGGACATTTATAAAATTGAACAATTTACCCATTCAATGAATATTCAATAGTATTAAAAAATAAAACATTAAAAATAGTCTTAATAGTTTATGAGGTTGAATATTATTTTGATATATCATAAATAAATAAATAGGTTCATCCTTTAGAAACTATTGATAAATTCATTCATATCATTTTCTTCACTAGAAAGAAGGTATAACTAGTTTTAATTCATAGAGCAAAATGATATGTCATTCACTTTTCTAGATTATTTTTTCAACTTCATCATGATATTCACATGAATGATTTAATTAAAATAATGGTAATTTACCATTAAATTTATCAAAATCCATATGTTGAATTAAAAATGATCATAATTTATTCTTTTGATGGTCTGAAGAAGGTTCCTCTACTGTATCAAACAGAGGAAATGTACCTTTTATTTATAATCAATATTTGAAATAATTATATCCATTAAAATCATGAAATATCTTATACTATTTAACTTCATCTCTTTATTAGAAATCCATTTCATTATTAATTCATAAAAAAGGATTTCATAAGAATTTTATTTCTAATCCAAAGCCTCATCCTTCTCAAATCCAAAAAATAGATCGTCAAGATTTTTATCTATATTTTTCTAAATAATAAAATAAAATGATTTTTCATACATTTAATTTAGTTTCTTTATAGAAAATAGGATTTTATATGTATACATTATTTCAATAAAAACTAACTTCTTAAAAACTTCTAAATTCCACTAGGAAATATGTTTTCTGATTTCCAAAAAAAATCTATGATACTGTATACACTAGATTCATATGATTATATATCTCTTCACAAATACACACACACAAACATATATATATATATATATATATATATATTTATATATTAAATCATGGTTATCAATTCATTATTGTCACTCTTTGAATATATGAAATTTAAAAAAATATAATGTTGACAAACATGATAGATAAGAATCTTCAACAGAATAGTTCCATCCATCAAATAATCAATAAAATCAATAATATACTTCAGAATATTAAATTAAAAATTATTATATAGGAAATACCAGAAATTTGTATCACGAAATTTAAATTAACTAAATCAAATTTGTAACATCCTTACCCTCCCCATTGTCTTGAGTCGAGGTGGAATTTCAACCTATCCTTAAGCGACATCTGGAACGCGCCAAAGGCTGGAAATAAAGTCCAATTTCTTAAATGTAATTGGGGGAGGATCTTCCCATTGTAAATAAAAATCCACAACCAAATAGAGAATTACAAAAACCATCATATCCCTCAAAATTACGATTTTTATTTAAAATAACACCCCACACATAACAACAACAACAAACACAAATGCGGTCCCCCCTATAGAGGGCGAAAATAATGTATCCCAAGTGCGTCTCCCCTAATCAGATTGACTCCCTCAGGTCTAATGGGTAGCACATTATCCACCCAAACCATATTAACCCCCGGAACCGGGATTGAAGAAAAAATAGTCCGCCACTTTGTTCCCTTCCCGCCAGGTATGAGAAACCCTTAAATTGTTCCCCATAATTGCCTTGCACTGCCTAATAGTGTAAGAAATCCTCCACGGTATCATGCCCTGTTCATGTAACGTGTCATGTATGATTTTTGAGTCAGTCTCTATCTGCTCCACCACCAGGCCTTTGTCCAAACACAACGATATCCCTGAAAGAACTGCCAAGGCCTCTGCCTGCACCGAGCTCCCCCTCCCGTAGTGTACCGTGAAAGCCAGCAGTACACTACCGCTACCATCCCGAAGCACCCCACCACCACACATGTTCTCTCCCGTGCACTCCCCATTGACGTTCCACTTTAGACCGCTAACTGGAAGAATCCATCGAACCCACAACCCCCGCCTCCTGAAAGTCTCATGACCACCTCTCATCCACGGGGATATCAACCCCCGTAAAGAGGGAACATTTTCCCCAAAACCCGCCGTTTGCACAAGATCCACCAGTAGACACCTTACCCTTTCCACCACTGCCCTCCCAGTGGATACACGCCCCTCATACCTGGATCGGTTCCGCGCATCCCACAGAACCCAGCACCCTGCATTGTAAAGCACTGATCGAACCTCTTTCTCCTCCCAGTTGCCACCACCCCCCTGATACCACGAGCCCGAAAACTGCTCCCAGGTATCCGCATGACCAGAGTACCCTATGAGGGTTCCCAAAAAGCTCCAAACCACTCTAGCCCATTCTCCTTTGAGGAAAATGTGCTCCATGCTCTCCTCCCTCCTCATTTTGCAGCACTGACATCCAGAAGTGAGGCTAACTCCCATGCGTTTGATATTCTCATCCGAGGGGATGGCCTTTTGTATGATCCTCCACATTAAAAAATTCATTTTCGAGGGGACCCTTCTGCTCCACTCTACCCTGCTTCCCGAATCTTGCGTCTGCTGGTCATTGGAGCTCCTGCGGAAATCTTTCAAGTTGAACCTACCCGAAACCGAGGGCATGAAAACACATTTATCCCTCTCCCGGTTAATCACCATTGAGTCAAAGATCCTTCGTGACACCACATCCAGCACTGCTCTGAAAAACAGAGGGTGACTCTTGGCCTCCCTAATAGAGATCCTCGGGGCCGGACACCCCGGGAACGCATGCACCCTTCCTGACCAGTTACAATCCCAGAAACCGATCCTCCCCTCCCTGATGATCCACTGAGCATGATTTCCCAACACCAGGACTATATTACACCCCTTGTCCCACATGGAAAACCCTTTCGCCGGAAGGTCGGAGACACTATCCTCGTACCTTCCCCACATACACCTGACCCACAACATCTCTCCCTCCGTAATTTCCCATGCCAGCTTCGCACGTACTCCGTGCACCATATCCGCCATTATATCTTTCATGAAAAAAGATTAAAGACAAATCAATGTAATACCATTAAAATGAAAACTAACACACAACAATATACCATAGTGAAATACTAAAATATCAAAGTATGAAGTGGAAAAAAAACAACAAAACAAAAAACAATGTAAAGTCATAACTGTATTGACTCATATTTTCCCGGTTTTATTTTTATAAAATTTTGGGAAAAATTATGAGATGAGGTGCTGAGACGAAGTGAATTTATGATGCTCTTAGTGCCTGAAATGGTTAAACAAAAAATTTTATGTTTTTAATATTGTACATGAGTGATTTTCCTGAAAAAAGTGGAAAAATATTATATGGGTGCTCAGATTCAAAATCAATGCATACAATTGCATTCAGAATTGTGGTTTTACCCTAGTAATGAAATAACTTTTATCAGCACGGGTGTCCAGTGATAAGCCCTAGAAATAAAATATTTGTAAATAAAATTATTAAATAAAATTATTTTATTTTAAAATCTTGATAACTCTCAAACAGTGACTCAGACTGGAAATCTGAGACAATTGTTGAGTTCGTAATATGTCATTATCCATTGATGGGGCTTATCATTGAACAACATTAGTCGACTATGAATGTTAATTTTTTGATGTTTTAAAGCATAATAAAATCAATTTAGTGAATTTTATTTTAATTATTTTTAAACGTTTTCTAGTGACACAATGATGTTGCGACATACCGATGAGTCATCCCATTTCATTTCTAAAATGAAACCCCATGGAACTACTGAAATGCAATAACGAGCCAATGCATTTTTTTATCCCTAATTAAACATCAATTCTGGGATAACACATAACCATAGAATTCCCTAGATATTTTGGGGAAATTAATTTTTATTTCCATCCTATTAGTGATTGAAAAATGATGATGAATGCCGAAAGATCACGGATAACGGATCACGAATCAGATATCGAGGATTAAGGATTGACGAGATAATAGGAGAACAACTTCATTATCCACCAATGATATATCCAAACCTCGAGGTAGGGGGAATATTTATTAATGGTATTTCAATATTTATTCTTGATTCCAACCACAAACATAGACCAACCCATGAATACGATGATCTGTAGTTAGACCATTCTTGAGGGATGGATAAACTGCGAGATTAGTTGGAATGGACTGACTATTATTCTACTTCATAATCCGTTTGACATAATCCAACCAAGTCCAACACGAAAAGGACAAGTTCTATTCTAAGGGAGTTCATATGCCTTTTCATCTATCCCCATTCTTCATTATTCATCGACAGACCCTAGTGGTTAGAGTGTCTTTTTATAGGTGGCTCTGAATGTGTCCAGATCCATGGATTGGGAGAATGAATATTTGGAGACCAAGAGAGTGAGGGTGGAAAATCAAATATGACAAGAGTTCCCCTTCTCCAAAAAATGGGACACCAAAGGAAACGTTATTATCTAAGGATTAGAGGCCATTCGTGGTGCGACACACCAGAAGGGAATCTACGACCATGATAAGTATGTTGTATGAAACCGTATCATTTGGATGAGAACCAAAATCTTTGATTTACTATGGTGGCACCCACAAAAATGACCACGGGCGGGTAATGTGGTTATCGCCTGCATTACACGTGAAGGGTTCCCACGTTGATCGGGAGGGGATGTGTAATGTCCCGAAATATTCAAGGAATTTTTTTTCTTAATTTTATTGGGAATTTTACAAGAACACAGTTTCTGACGGCACCTAATTCCGAGGCCCGGTGTGACCGGAATCTTTTTCCAAAGTATAGCTCGGGTACGTTCAGTGAATGAACGAGCGGGGTTTTCTAACTTTTGAACCGGTGCTCAGAATTGAATTCTGAGGGCACTGATCGAATCGCAGCGCCGGTAATTTCTTAGAAACACCTTTTCTGGAGTTGTGTTTGCTCGGGTGTGGTTTTTAATTTTTGGTGTTAAGTAAAGGAATAAAAATAAAAATTTGATGCACAATTTTTATTTTACTTTGTTCAACCTAAGATAAGTGTTGGAAATGGGAGCCACAATATCCTACCCACTAGGTAGGATATTTGTGAGGTCGGGCCCAAACGAGACCACCATTTCTTTTCTTATTAAGTAACGCAAATGCACCCCCTTTTTAATGAAGTCAAACCGTGCGTTTATTCTGGTTAAGAAATGCCTCATTAATGTGGCAGTTTAAGCGTTGAAATTAATTCGCTTAACTGTTTTTTTTGTTTTTGAATTTTAAAACAAAAGGCTTGTGAAATAAAAATAAGTCAACTCTTATTTTTATTAAACTGGTGGTGTTCAGAGGCTAGGGAGAATTCTCAGGCTCATGAAGTTCTTCCTCCTCGATGAAGAACGTGAAGAACTCGAAGAACGCGAAGAACGTCAGATCCTCGGAAATCAAAGACGCTTCTTTCATGAGGCCTTCTTTCGCGATTTTCTTTTCCACGAAGAACCCTCGCTCGACGACACATGAGGTAGGGGTTTGATTCAATTAAATCTTTGTGATTTATACCCACGACATATGTTTAAATATTTGTCGGAAGACTTTTAAAACTGCTAACGCGGTGGGTGCGGACCAACGAACAAGTCCAAACCCAGCGTTACTTCGTTCTTGGTGTGCGGATCGGTGGGCGACGATGAAGGAGGTCGCACGGACGTTTTGAGGTCTTCGCAGTGAAGGACCGATCCCGGGAGGGCCCTTGGCGAAGACGACAGGAAAATCCGACCACCAGAGCTCGTTCAGTGGTCAGCGCAGCAACCCGCCGGCGCGCCTCGCCGGCACGGCGGCGCCGGCGGCAGGAGGCGGCCGCCGGCACCGGCCGGCCGCCAGGAGACGGCGGCGCCCGGCGAGCCACCGGGAAGATCCGTCACGGCTGAAGCCACGGCGCTATGCCGATAGTCCCGCGACCGCGCGAGACCGGAGGAGGCGGGACGCGGCAACAGGCCGCGTCCGTTGGCAAGGGGCGGCCCCCACGCGGGGCAGCGGTTTCCTCCAGGGGAGCGCCCCCCCCCCCCCCTTTTGTGCGGCCGCTTGGTCAGCGCCAGTGCACCGGGCTAAGCCGCCTGGCCGGACCGCCAGCCCAGGCCACTCCCAAGTCAGGTCGGGCCACGCCAGCAGGGCCGGGCCTCACCCAAGAGGGCCGGACCCGGACCCGGATTGGGTCGACTCGGTTCGGGCTGACCCTAGGGGTACCAGGCCGGGTCGGACCGGGCCCGAACCCCCTAATACCGAACGTCTTTCGATCTATTGCCCATAACATAAGTTTCGGGCCACCTATTGATGCACTTTCAGTTGCATAGCGATCCTTGGATCGAGGCGGTCGTTTCAGTGTATTACACTCAAGGTTTCGGAGAATTTTGGGTTCGGCCGGGTTGGTTCGTACACGGATCCAACCGGGCCCTCGAAGCGAAAACCCTCATAACTTGAACTCCGGACGTCCGATTGATAAGAAAACATCCTCACATCCATTCAATCAGATATTTTTAGATATAATAGAATCATACTTATAGAAATTCGGATGCACTAACCTCTCCCTATAAACTAAATATTTTGAGAATGGTTTCGTAGTTGACATATCCTGAGATGTAGCTTCAGCAGACATTCAGAATGAAGAGCTCTGGAAGATTCGTAGTAGGCTTTATGAAGGGAGGCAGAACTTCAACATGCGAGAGCTCGAAGATCGATGTGGGACAACCATTGAGGGTCCCCATTATATAGGTGATGGATGTGACCTTTGAGCTTCCAAAAACCATCTAATGGTTGAAAAACTCTCTGATCTGATCTGACAGTTGAAATCATACCTAGAAGGAAATCTTGAATCCGATGTTTTTATGTTTTTAGAAAAATAATTCTATTTAAGAAAACTAGAATCCGAGAAATTTTAGAACTCATAGGAAAATACCAGTAATCAAAATAAGACTACGAAAAATTAAGGAAATAATACATTTTGGATTGTCCAGGAATTTTATTTGTAATATGTGATATTCTTATTGAAGAAAAAATTGACTACGAAAAACTAACTACGAATAAACAAAAAGTTGAAAAGACTTTTAGTACTAACTCTCAAGTACGAAATGTATGAGTACAAAAAAATCAAGTACAAAAATTATAAGTTTGAAATATTCCAGTACAAAATTTATAAGTACAAAAAAAATTCATTATGAAAATTCCGACTATGAAAATTCTTATTACAAAAGTTCCATTTCCAAAAATTTCCATTACGAAAATTTCAGTTCTGAAAACCCCATTACGAAAATTTCCAGTTCGAAATTTTCATTAAAAAAAATTTCAACACAAAAATATTGAAAAACTCTTTTCAAAAAAATTTAGTTACACAAGTTTGAAAAACCAACTATGAAAATTTTGAATACATGAGCTTAAAAAAATAGACTATGAAAATTTTGATTACAAAAGATTAAAAAAATGACTATGAAAAGTTTCATTACAAAAGCATAATAAAAAAACGGACTACGAAAATTTTGATTATGCTAACAAGAAAATGTACTCCCCTTATGAAAAAAAGATTATTACTATAAGTAGAATTGTTCAAAAAGATGTTAATGAAGATGGATTACCTCACGGTTACCATTCCTAACTTCGGTTTAATGTATTCCAATCTATCGGAGGGTAACGATTTTGTGAAAATGTCAACAATTTGATCTGGTGTTCTGATAAATTGATGAATAATATATCCTTTTAGTGTGTGATCCCTAAGAAAGTGATGTCTAATATCTAAGTGTTTTTCACGAGAGTGATGTGCGGGATTTTTAATAATTTCCAAGGAAATTGTGTTATCACATAAAATTTTAGTATTATAAAAGCTCAAGCCATAGTATGTGAGTGTGTGTTTCATCCACAACACTTGAGCTCAACAACTTCCAGCTGCTACATATTCAGCTTCCTCAAGGGAGAATGCTACTGAGTTTTTCTTCTTTCAGGACCAAAAACTAATGAATCTCCTAAGAAATAACATGTTGCGGATGTACTTTTTCTATCCATTCTACATCTATGAAAGTCAGAATCTGAAAATATTTTTAAGATAAAATCATTTTCAGAAGTATAATATAATCTTAAATCCATGGTTCCCTTTAAGTAGCGAAAAATTCTTTTCACTGCCTTTAAATGATATATCTTAAGATTGGATTGATATCTGGCACATAAGCATACTGAAAACATTACGTCTGGATGACTTGTTGTCATGTATAGTATACTTCCTATCATACCTCGAAAAGATGTTTGATCTACTGATTTCCCAACATCATCGAGATAAACTGTGTTTGAGGTAACAGAAGGAGTACTAATACTATTAGTGTTGTCAAAACCATACTTTATAAGAAGATATATAAAATAGTTATGTTGAGATATATAAGTTCCTTCTTGGTTTTCAGAAATTTGACAACCAATGAAAAATGTTAACTCACCCATCATACTCTTTTCAAACTCAGATTTCATTAGATCTACAAAGGAGTCAGTTAAAGATTTATGGGTTGAACAAAATATAATGTCATCAACATATGTTTGAACAATCAAAACATTTTACTTGTATTTATTTATAAAAATGTTCGGATAGCATTTCCCTTAACCTAGTTATTTTGAAGAAAAAATCATGTAAGTCTATCATACCAAGATCGTGGGGCTTGTTTAAGATCATACAAAGCTTTTGTAAGTCTAAAAACACGATCAGGATAATTTTTGTCTTCAAATCTAGGTGGTTTTTCAGCAAAACTTCCTCTTGAACATAACCGTTAATAAAAGAACATTTCACATCCATTTGAAAAAGATTAAAATTAAATAATTCTACAAAGGCAAGTAAAATAAGAATAGATTCATGTCTAGCTACTGGAGCATAGTTTTCTTCATAGTCTAATCCCTCTAGCTGATTATAGCCTTTAGCAACTAGTCTACTTTTATTTCTAACAATGACTCCATTTTCATCACACGTGTTTCTGAAGACCTATTTTACACCAATAACATAAGTTTCCTTAGGTCTTTCAACCAAGGTCCAGTATTTATTCCTTTAAAATTCATTTAGTTCATCTTGAATTTCTTTTATCCAATCATCATCACCTAAAGCTTCATCAGTGCATTTTGGTTCAAATTGGGAAATGAATGATAGATGTTCTACTTCATTTCTTAAGGAACATCTAGTCCTTACCAGTTGATTGACATCACCAATTATACTATCACTGAGATGATTCTTTAGAAATACCTGACTTGGGTTTTGTAAAACCTCTTCATCAACATAGGGTATAAAGTCTTCTGGGGTAAATGTTTCAAAAATATTTTCTTGAACATTTTCCTTATCATAAGGATCTTCTAAAAAAGTTTGATAATCATTTTTGGAAAACACGTTCGAGGATGTAGGTTGGGATGATTTAAAAACAAATGGATTAGATTCATCAAATTTTACATGCACTATTTCTTCAACAGTAGAAGTGTTTTTTTTGAAAACTATATAAGACTTAGATGTTGTGGAGTAGCCTAAAAAAATTCCTTCATCAGATTTTGGTGCGAATTTGTGTAAGTTATCATTAGTATTTAGAATGAATACTTTACATTCAAAAACCTTAAAGTTGGAAAATCATGGTTTTGTACCATTCTATAACTCATAAGGAATTTTATTAAGAAAAGGTCTAATCAAAACTCGATTTATTGTATAACAAGCAGTACTTAAAACGTCATCCCAGAAATGTCTAGCTATAGAATATTAACTCAACATGGTTCTAGATATTTCTTGAAGTATTATATTTCTTCTTACAACTACACCATTTTGTTGAGGAGTTCTAGTTGGTGAAAAGTTGTGAGTAATACCTTTTCTACTACAAAAAGTTTCAAAATTAAAATTTTGAAATTCTCCCCCATGATCACTAAGAATAGATTTCCATGGAAGGTTTTTCTCATTTTTACTTGTGCTCTAAAACTTTTTAAATACAAAAAACCTTTAGGCTTCTTTGCTAGAAAATAGACCCATTTAAATCTACTGTAATCATCAACTAAGACAAATACACAATACTTTCCCACAATGCTTCCAGTTTGTGTTGGACCAAAAATATCCATGTGCACAAACTATAATGCATCAGTTTATGAGACATCACCAGTTGATTTAAAACTAGATTTATGTTGTTTTCCATATTGAAAAGGATCAAAAATTTTATAAGAATCAAATCTAAGCTCTGGTAGATCCTTAACTAGTTTCTTCTTTGAGAGTTTGCATAAGGTTCTAATGTTACAGTGACCTAGTCCTCTATGCCATAACCACGAACGATCTTCCATTGCACTTAAGCAAGGTAAGTCTTGGATCTTAAGGTCTTATTTGTTTAATGTGTAAACATTCTCTTTCCTATTGGAAGATAGAATAAACTCTTCCTTGGAATTGCGTACTAAGCTTTTATCATTCCTAAAATTCACAAGGTAACCTTCATCACATAATTGAATTATACTAATGAGGTTGTGCTTAAGACCCAAAACAAACAAAACGCTTGAAATCAATGATTTACCAAGAAGAACAATATTACCTATACCAACATTTTCTCCCTAAGAATTATCTCCAAAAGTTACTTTTCCTCCTTTCGTCTTGATAACATTTTCAAAAGAGTTTTTGTTACCAGTCACCTTCTAGGAACATCCACTACCCATGTACCATGTATTTCTTTTGGTACATCCTTTATCTACATGAAAATCTGAAAAGAATTAGAGTTTCAAAATCCAAACATGCTTGGATTAGAGATTTTCAGATTACAAAATTCTGGGATCCCACATTTTCTTAGAAAAATAAGGCTTATAAAAACCTAAAGATTGGGATTTGTTTAATGAACAATTAATTTCCTAATTACCACCAAATTGACACTTGGTAAAAATGGGTCACTTTGAGGAACAAAATAATTATTACTAAAAGTTGGTTTTTCATGGGTATAACCGAATCCGGATTTGTTTCTTAAAGGACATATTTTTTAATACATCTTATCAACATTTTCTTTACCTATGGTATAGTTTGACAAACACTTCCTTAAGGAAAATATTTCAGACATGAGTTTTACACCCATCATTTTATCTTAAAAATTATTAGATTTGGAACTAGATCTAGGCTCAAAACACTTTTCTTAGAAATTACTTTTTCTAGATCTTTAGAAAGTTTATTCTTAAATTTACTTCTTCGAGATTTTATGAAATACTTATAAAATCAGAATATTACTAATCAAGATATTTAGAATGATATGATATTTCCTTAGTAAGAATAATATTCTTAGAGTTTTCCTTATCATGTTTTTTATTGAGTTTTGAATTCCCAATCTCATGAAGTTCAGCAAACCTAGAAACTTCTTTATAGGTAGGTAACGTATTTTCATCGTGAGAAGAGGATTCTTCATCCGAAGAGTTATAATATTTACTATCATTAGAATTTAAATGAAACATTTTTCAATGATTAAACATTTTGTACCTTATCCATAAAGCAATGATTGTTAATAGGTAATGTGGCTAAAAGATAATGATTCTTCTGTCCTGAGGATTCATAATCAGAAGATTCATATGAAGAGTGACCACCACTGGGACTCCATGTATCATTTTCATTCAGAACATTCTTATCTTTATCTTTATAATACTTCCTCCTATTCCATTTATAATTCCTCTCTTTTCTTTTTTCTTCTTGAGCAAAGGACAATCATGTCTTATGTGTCCAGCTCTCTTGCATTCATAGCATGTGACTTCTGAATCTTTCTTATATTTCCTTTCCTTCTAATTATACTTGGATTGGAAATTTATTTGTCTATCTATCTTGTTCATCCTTCGATCAAGATTTTCTAACTTATTCTTTGAGACTTCACTCTCACTAGATTCTAATTGGATAACAACCTTCTTAGATTTGGATCTAGTTACTCTCTCAGAATTCTTAGATTTCATGTGATTTGAAGTTGTAGTAAAAGAAACACTACCATTCCCATTCTTCTTTTTCATGTTGTCCGCATCTCTCTTCATCCTTGTTTCATGTTAGAGGAGATTCCCGAATAGTTCATCTAAGAAAATTTGAGTAACCTTCTTGTTCTCATCAATAGCAGTTCTCTTTGATTCCTACTCATTGGGCATAATATCAATGATCTTGTCAACAAGAGCTTCATCATCTAGACCTTTCCCTCTGATAGATTGTAATCTATTCACGATTGTCATAAACCTTTGTTGCACCATACAAATGGGTTCTCCATAATGAAAGTTAAAAACAATGATACTCATCTCTAGGCATGGATCTTCTAGTCACAATCACATTAGATGTACCAAATTGAGTAACTTCATGTTTCTTCTATGTATAGTTAGCTGCTTCACAAGAAGAAATTTGGCTATATATGTTCCTAGTAATTGAACAAAGTAAAGTATTGTGTACCTTATAGTTTAATTGATAATCATGATTCTCTATATTTGTGAAAGTACTTTCTTCCTTATTAGGAATTTGATAACCTCCAATAATCATAATTATGTTTTTTACTCTAGTATTGATAAAGAATGTCTTCATTCGATCTCTCCAATACTCATAATTGTTACCATCAAAAATTGGTGGTCTTGTAGGATTTATGTTGTCAACGGAACCAACATTGATTCATGCCATCTTAAAAAATCTTTTTACACAAAAACTTGTTAATAAAAAAAGTTCAGATTCAAGGAGATTCTTCCGAAGAAAGAAAAATATAGAACAATGAAAAACTAAGCAAGAAAAACTTATATGTGAATATAATTATTTCAAAAACCTCCTCTGATACCAATTGTATATTGGGACAAATTATGAAGTTTAAAAATTCTAGTTCTATACACTTGCTTAAATCTGGAAAGTGTTTCCAAAAAACTAGTTCCGGAAATATGGATCCAGAAAATGAAACTTAACCAAAGTTTAAAACATGAGATTCTTCCTTAAATCGTATAGAATATAACTAATTCAGAGCACAAGTGTAAGTAAATATAATAAGGTTATACTTTCCTTACTATAAAAAATGAATCAGAAAAACTTGTAATAAAAACAAGTAATACGATATAAATCATTTAACCCAAAGAAAAGTGTATCCAACAACCTAGGATAAAGGTCCCTTGATTTATACATTCAAGAAAGTCTGTCTTACCCACACCCGAGTAATCCCTCGATATGAAGATTGGAGTATCTGTCTTGCTATCCCCGCAAGCCCTCGACTTCAAGGTAGTTGGAACCTCTATCTTCCTCAGCAAGGAATCCCTAGAACTTCAAGGTAGTCGGAACCTCTATCTTCCTATCCCCAGAATCCCTCTATTGTGATCATCCACAATTCAAGTCGCACGAAAAAAGTCTGCACAAGGCAAATTTTGACCAAGTTGTTCAAACATTCTGCAAGAATATTTGAGAGTTAATAAGAGACTCTCTCTCTAGAAACCACTTCAACAAAAATTTGTCCATGATTAGTGTCAAAGTTATAGCTTCTTTTCCAATGAGCTCCTATTTATAGGATAAGCTCCTACGGTCAGATCCCTCCTCCAACGGTCATATTTTTCCATAAATTTCGGAGGGAACTGTACACATGTAACTCAAACAATGGTTAGTTAATAACTTAATACACGACATCATTTTTTAATGAATCAAGTGTAGGCATAAGAAAAACTGAAGTTTGAAATGTAAGAAAAATAAATGTTCGGAGTCTAATAAAAATTGAATTCAGAGTACATATTAAAAACATATTAGGATTCTGTTTTGTAGGAATTCAGAACCTGAATTCTGTTGAAATCTAGAGTATGAATTTCGTATGAAATTTCAAGTCTAGTTTCACTATAATTCGGAACTAGAACTTACAAAGTTCGGAGTTAGAGTTTACAGGAATTAGGAGTTAGAACTCAGAAGAGTTCAGAGTCTGAATTCAGAGAACTCTGAGTCTGAACTTGGATAAGTTTGTAATCAGAATTTGGAGTCGAGCTACATGAGAGTTCGTATCCATAATTCTGAATAGAACTTCATGATAGTTCGTATCCAGAATTCGAAGTGGAACTTCATTAGAGTTCGTATCCAGAATTTGGAGTGGAACTTAATTACAGTTCATATCTATAATTCGGAGTGGAACATCATTACAGTTCATATTCAGAATTTGGTGTGGAACTTCATTACAGTTCATATCCAGAATTCATAGTGGAACTTCATTACAGTTCATATTCAAAATTCGGAGTGGATCTTCATTACAGTTCTTATCCAGAATTCGGAGTGGAACTTCATTTCAGTTCTTATCACAAATTCGGATCCTAAAAGAGAATGATCCATATCTATGTATTATATGACTCCGAGGTTTTTGATATGAATCGAATTTTTATACATAATAAAAATATTTATATGAATAATGAATAAATGGTAGGGGTAAATTCCTTTGAGAAGGAAATTTATTTATATATGTAAAATGTAGATTTTCTTAAGTATAGGGTGTTTGTGATTTTCAAAATAAGAAGGAATGGAAAATTTCATAAGGAAAACCTTATTGTCTTAACAAGTATGAGAAGAGGAATTTTAAGGGTTTGGCTAAGCTTCAAGGCTCACAATTGGGTAAATAGAAGAGGGGGGAGGTGCCCTTTTATAAGGGAGGATAGGAGAACCTTTGGAAACCTCAAAAATATTAATTTATAATAAATTCAAAACCCACATAAAAACATCGAAAATGACTCAAATCCGAAGTTAGATGAGATAGGGTTGTAATATAATCAACCAATAAAATTTAGACATGTTGGTAATTGAATTTAACCATTATCAACTAGATTTATCCTTATTTAATCAATTTTATTTTATTTCTGGTTATATGATTCAAAATTTTAAATTGTTATAAATAATTACACATGTGTTGTGAATTGTCCATAATTGAATTATTTATGACATTTTAGACCATATAAATTTTAATTTATAATTGTTAAATATTTTTTTGATTTTTAAACACTTTTATATTATATTATTTTTATAAAATAACAATATTGTCAATTTTTACACTATTCATTTATTTGATTTTAAATAAAATCCACACAGAAGATATGATCGAAATAAATGCTTTAATATATTAATAACATGTCATATGTGTCAAGAAAATTAGTGGAGAACATTAAATAGTTCATATAATATTTATTTTAATAGTTTTAAAACCATTTATTTGGTATATCTATTAATAAAATAATTAGTACAACATTTTTGTATAATTATTTAATATACATTTTTGTTGCATAAAAATTTAAAAAAATTTCCTATGATGATGATAAATCTCATAGATTAAATAATAATACTTTTACTTGAATTTATCATCTTAAAATCACAACATGTAAATAGTTATATTTATTAAATTATGAAGGTGACAAATTTGGAATCATTTAAAATAAAATAATATAAGTCTCATAATCATCTTTATAAGGATACAAATGGTCAAAAATTCATCCATTGGATGATTAGGGTTTATATATACACTACCAGTAAGTCTTAGTCCGGTTTTTGGGCCTTTTGATGTGTATTATTATTTCAATAAAAACTATATTATTGATTTTTCACTAAATAAATAATTTCATCATCATTAATGTATAAGCTAATAAGCTAAAAAAATAATTCATAAAAATTAAAAATAAATTACCATGATAAAAAAACATTTTAGATTTCAAATGTTTATTTATAACCGAATTTATATTCTGTATAACGTTATATTAAAAATAGTTTAATTATTAAAGTTTGAGTGAGACATATTTCACTTTCTTTTAAATAAAATAAATTAAAGGTCTTAATCACATCAAAGTGGGTTATAATGGATTAAATTTCGACAAAAATATTCCATAGGACAAAATATAGTCATCCAATTTTATTAATACAATTGTTAGGGTATTTTATAAAATTTTATTTACCCTCAATTACCCGATTTACATATAACTATGGTCAATAAAATTTGTCGTAGTTATTATTCATGGTGCCAAAAAATAAAAAGTATCCTATTAACATAATTTGGATATACTGAATACAAATATGGAATCCATTTATCCTAATTCAAATCATCGAATTTTTAGAAATTAATTTAAAATTAATCCCCTTGTTAAGAAAACTAGTTTAAAAAGTTTAAACATTGCAAAACATTGAAATGATTTTACCTTTGAATTCAATTTAAAATCATTGCTAATGAACTATGTTATATTAAATGGTAAAAATATATTATATTTATACTTTAAAACCATTAAATATTATAATTTAACCATATAAAGTATCTCTATGAAATTTTTGTTTTAATTTAAATTTAGCGTATTTTTACAATTCATCAAAATAAAGTACTTATCAGAAAAATATCAAAAATTTATCCAAAGTAAATTTATATATCCTAATTCAAAAGGAGAATTTTATTTTTTCAAATTTAACTGATAAACATGTCAAAAATTAAATTTAATGTTGGTGCGCCATCAAAAGGCGGAAAAACTGCATTTTTTTAAAAATACTTATTTTACACGAAAAAATTTATTTTGTTCCCATAACATGTTCTATAAAATGTTGAAGATGCATAATAATGGTATAAAATTCAAAATTTAATTAATACTATTCATAAAGGCTAGTTTATAATAATATAATAACCATATATCATTGTTTATTGAACCCCGGTATTGCGTACAACACACGCTATCGGGGAAGGTCGCGATTGCATGTAATGCAAACCATGTCTGGGTTGCGTGTAGTGAAAGACTTCTTTTTTGTTGCGTATAACAAAATCCAGACATATTTTATTTATAAATTATATATATATACTAAATGTTTCTTAGAATAACTACTATTAAACAAACTTGAAATTGTGTGTAACACGATCCAAGATTACTGTTGCTTATACTACAAACTAATAAGGTGTTGCGTATAGTGCAAGATAATCTTGGTGTAGCGTACAAAAGAAGATATAAAAGAAATTAAAAAATATATGTCTTATTAAAACTTGGGGTATTACATTCTACCCCCTTAAAATGAATTTCTCCCTTTAAATTTTCCGGGGTTATAAATGGATTATTACATGAGAGTTTCTTTCACAGAAACCCACATTGTAAAAATGAATACAAAAAATTATTTCTAAAAACTAATGTATGAAACGTAACGATTACCTAAATTAACTAATCATTAGGTTTCCCCAAAGGAGAACATAGTTTAAAATAAGTATATGCATGAGAAATCTAACTGTAAAGTTCTGATGGAGAGTGGTAGAGAATTGGGCTATGAAAAAATTCAACAGTAATAATGCCATAAATTTGTTCTGATCTAAGGTACCATCTAATTCATTAGATATTAGAGATCTAGGAAAACATTTTTGGTTTTAAAGATCATTTCCCTAATGTTGATGAATTTTTGAATTAAAATAAAAACTTAAATGTTTTTGGTAAAATCTCAACGTTTCTCATGCCTCGAACAATTTCAACTTTATCTCTTAAATAAATGAAGTTGAATTTTTCTTTCACGAAGTTTTATCAGATCATGAGATAGAATGATATGTCATTCCATCTTTCTCAGACATAAGTTAGTAAAATTAATATACATAAGTCCATCTATGGTGAGATTAATCGGATATGTTTCCAAAACGGACTTATACTTCATCTATCATTTTGTTTAATAAAATAGAACTAGTTGCTAATAACTAGGGACTTCTTGTAGGCCAGTGGTAGGCAATAAAGTCCTGTCGCACATCGGTTGTGGGTTCGATTCCCGCAACCTTTTCTGACGCGACGGATTTTCGCTCGTCCTATGGGTTACCCTTTTTATAAAAATATACTATTATAATATAACAAAATGTTCTATCCTTAAACAATAATATCTGATGTAAAACTTAATCTATTCCAATATTTAGTTTTATCAAAAATACTTTTGTCCAATATCATAGTATAAATAAAACTATTACTTGAAAGGTCATGTACCAAGCATTGAATACAATCATTTATCTCCCGTATATCATAAGATATATATATCTTGTTGGTCAAATTCCAAACATGTGAATTCCTTAATCATGTATTCTCTTGAAAAATGAATACCCATTGAACCTTAGTGAAAACATGAATGTTTTCAAATGTTAACTCTTTCCACATACCAAAATCCCAAAAATCTGTATATGCAAACCATGATATCACTTTGTCCTTATACCAATCATGAGATAATTAATACTATCAAACATCTCATTATCTACTTATCCATTCATTATGAACTTATCATCTACCTTCCAAAAATATTTGAATAACCTTTCATGGTTACCGGTACCATTCAACATATACTTTCAAATACTTTATGAAAAACAATAGTGTAAAAATCCTTAGATGTTTCTTTATTCAATAGTACCATTAAATTACCTATACAACATAACTCTTGATAAACATACAATCATTCCACTACCCTCTTAAACCATTGATCGAGCATCCTCATTTTATTCCTCAACACTTCTTTCATCTCATATATCATTTGTAGTCTCTTCATCATCATCAACATAAATACTACCCATACAACCATGCTGATTCTCTTCATGATACATTCCCTTAGGGAATAGGTTTTCATAATTCCCATACATTCCAAATTTAAAACATTTTACCGTTTTTGATGTCTTAGCAATACCGTTATCATTGTCCATGGAGTTCACTGAACCTTTTCGTTTGCATTTACTGGATTTGTGTCCTTTTCCACACCCAAAGCATCTTCCAGTTCTTTTGAAACATTCTCCTTGATTACTCTTCCCACATGATTTACATGAGAAAAATTGAACATTCTTTCCTATATGATCATCAAGAAACTCCATCATTCTCTTATTAGCTGAGACAGGAAACATACCAAAGTTGAGATTATTGATCATATTATGAGATTTCTTATTATGCATAATAATGATGTTTGGGCATCCAAATATTGTTTCATTTGGTTTCTCAGGAATAATATCATTCCATTTTCCATCATATTCTCCATTAACTTGAATACTCTTATTTTTGGCCATTTTTAAAAACCCAAAAAGAATAGTAGGATATTGAAAACAACATAATCAAGGGGGATTAATTTCAATCTATAACATCTTAGGTTTGATTCTATGATCGTTACCGTAATTCTAGGACTATAACCTATACTTTTACTTATCTTTAGGGACATCCATAGACATACCTTAGAAATATATCTAGAGATCTCACTAATTTTTTCGCATCCTACATTAAAAAAGGTTATCTAAACCGTTCCTCTGATACCAACTGTAGAGACCCCAAACCTGATGTACTTGGAAATTACATTACTTTTGCGGAATACATAATACATAACAAAAACCAACACTCAGGGATCATAATAGTTTAGTGTCTTTGGAAACTCGGAACACAATCTTCTAATCATGGTCAAAGATCTTCAACATCTCCCATAAAGATCTTCCCCTTTTTTTCTTACCTAAAACCTTTCTTTATATCCTAGGGAAATGAAAACATAAAAAGGGTGAGCTAAAATTCTTATTAAGGGTAAAAATCGATAACATAAATCAATCCATAAACATTTGAATGCAAAAACATGAACATAAAATCTAAACATCAAAATCTTAAGCAAAGAAACAAATCATGGAAGTACGTAAGGCATATATCATAAAAGAACATCAATCATGATAAAATAGAATGGTAATAAAACATGTAATTGTGGAAAACCATTAATCACTTTATATTATTTCCATAGTAGGCAAGACATTGTGGCTAAGACCATCTTAGTTGACAAAGTCCCTTTCTGAATCGAGTACACTCCTCGTTCCCTTCCTGTATCACTGAACCAGATTAACTTACCGTTCCATCCATGTCTATCTCATGAGATGTAAATCATTACCCAATGCATTGGAGGGAGATATAGGTCCAACCTGTCTCATAATGAAATCATTCATACGTGTTCCACAACATAAACATAAATCATTCATCATAACCCAATGAATAAAATGGATTTCATAAACATCAACGCATCATAACATAATCCATATAAAACAAATGGATATCATTTCATCATAAGAAAAGTAAAACCATGTAAATCATAGAGACATTATACTTCAGACATACACATATAAAATAATGTCATCTTACATGTAAAATGGTTTTGATAAAACACTTGAAATGAATTCTTGATGAAAATATCCTTTCTTCTTCAAAATCATTTTCTATTCACAAAATGCCAAAAATTTTAAAACAAATGGGTTTTTTTTGAAAATATTCATGAAATATTGTATAGTATGCTTCATTGAAATAAGTTGTTATGAAACCATAAAAATCCATTAATGTCGTATAAGTTAAAAAAACATTCTTCTCGTACTTTGGACGGAATAGACAAAAAGTCTCTCGTATTGAAAACGACAAAACATTCCTTACATATATTTTACTGAAAATTCACCAATAGGTAAAATTTGATTTAAAAAATTGTAGGAGGATAGAAATAATATTACATATTGAGTAAACATGGATGTGGATGATAAATATACCCCAGTAAATTCTGATGTATAAACAATCTCGGATAAAAATGAAATTGTGAGATTTTCCCTTACCTTATGTCCGATATACTTCGTATGTATCCGAACCTCCTGTATAATGATTTAAATAATTTCATTGACTTATTAAAGAATCATATTCATTGTTATGATATCATATATGGATCACTTATGACTTTATATTACCCGTTCTTTTTTAAATTTCATGTTAACGAAGCGTTTTGGGTAAAATCGTTTCATTTATCGTACGAGTTTCGACATGTTGTTATTAATTTTTTACTTATATCCTGATTTACTTAATTCCAGAATGTAAAAAATGATATATATATATATATATTATATATTCATAATATATATATATATATAATAGATCGATAAATGGAACGAAATACACCATTCATGGAGATGGTAGGTCGTACGTACACATGAACGCTATTTTCGTTTCCTTATTAAATTTAATAGATGTAAGTAAATAACATATAAATAAATCCATTATCATTAATATGTCATATATTTCATGATTACTTATTATATATACTTTATAATCATTCTTGTATTGTTAACATGGAAAATGAATCTCATCGCGTCGTGGAGGCTGTAATCCGTACGTACGCACGAGCGATGATATCGTTCCCATATTTATTGAATGGAATTGGAGTAGAGGATATAATATCATAGATTCATTATGATGTTATAATAATAATATATAGTTATTATTTACCTCATCATTCCCATCCAAGTAAGGTGGTGGTGGAAAACAGATTACACCACAGCGTGGAGACGGTATTCCGTACGTACGCACGCGCAGTGATTTCGTTTCCCGTAGGATGGATAGAAGGTGAAATAGGGTTGTTTCATATTTATAATAACATATCAGTATATAATTAATTCTGATTTTATTACTTTATAATGAACAAATAAATAATATGAAGTAGACGAAGATTGAAACTTCAAAGAGTCTGTAGAAGAGATTACCTTTTCCTCGACGCAGCTCCTTTAAACATAATCTTAGGGAACTAGAGTTGGTCATTTGAGAAGAGAAATACCTCTATGATATAACTATAGAGGTTTATAAGAGGAATTGGGAGGGTTTGGCCAACCTTCAAGGCTCAAAATTGTTTAAAGAGAAGAGGGAGGAGGTGCCCTTTTATAAGGGAGGAGAGGGGCACCTTTGGAAACCTCAAAAATATTAATTTATAATAAATTCAAAACCCACTTAAAAACTTCCAAAATGACCCAAATATGATCTTAAATGAGATAGGGATGTAATATAGTTAACCAATAAAATTTATACATGTTGGTAATTTATTTTAAACATTATCAACTTGATTTATCCTTATTTAATCTATTTTATTTTATTTGTTGTTATAAGATTCTAAATTTTTAATTGTTATAAATAATTAATAATGTGTTGTGAATTGTGATTAATTTAATTATTTATGAAATTTTATACCATATAAATTTTAATTTATAATTGTTAAATTTTTTTGTGATTTTTAAAAAAATTTATATTATGTTATTTTAATAAAATAACAATAGTGTCAATTTTGACACTATTCATTTATTTGAATTTAAATAAAATCCACACAAATTATATGATCGAACTAAAAGCATTAATAGATTCATAACATATCATATTTCTCTATAAAATTAGTGGAGAAAATTAAATAGTTCATATAATATATATTTTAAAATTTTTAAAACCAATTATTTGGTATATCACTTAATAAAATAATTTGTACAAAATTTTTTTATAATTATTTTATATACTTATTTGTTGCATAAAAATTAAAAATAAAATCTTATGATGAATTTAAATATCATATATTATAAAATAATACTTTTACTTCACTTTATCATCTTAAAATCACATGATGTAAATAGTTATATTTATTAAATTATGAAAATGATAACGTTAGAATCATTTAAAATAAAATAATATAAGTGTCATAATATTCTCTATAAGGATCCAAATGGTCATTAATTCGGCCATTGGATTATTAGATTATATATATATAATTCCATTAAGTATTGTTCAGATTTTTGGGACTTTTGATGTGTATTGTTATTTCAATAAAAACTATATTATTGATTTTTCACTAAATAAATAATTTCGTCATCATTAATGTATAAGCTAATAAGGTTAATAAATAATTCATAGAAATTACAAATAAATTACCATGAAAAATAAAAAAAAATTATCTTTCAAATGAGTATTTATAACCGAATTTATATTCTGTATAACCTTATATTAAAAATAGTTTAATTATTAATGTTTGAGTGAGACATATTTCACTTTCTTTTAAAAAAATAAATTAAAGTTCTTAATCACATCAATGTGGGTTAAAATGGAGTCATTTTCGACCAAAATATTCCATAAGACGAAATATAATCATCCAATTATACTAAGACAAGTGTTAGGGTAATTTTATTATATTATATGTTCCCTCAATTACATGATTTACCTTTAACTATGGTATATAAAATTTACTGTAGTTACTACTCATAGTGCCCAAAATTAAAAAGTAACCTATTAACATAATTTGGACCTACTGATTCCAAATATGGAATCCATTTTTCCTAATTCAAATCACAGAAGTTGTAGAAATTAATTTAAAATTAATCCCATTGTTAGGAAACCATTTTTAAAAGTTAAAACATTGTAAAAGATTGAAATGATTTTACATATGAATTCAATTTAAAATCAATCCTAATGACATATGTTATATTAAATGGTAAAAATATATTATATTTATACTTTAAAAACATTAAATATTATAATTTAACCACATAAATTATCTCGATGAAAGAAATTGTTTTTAATTAAAATTTTGCGTATTTTTACTATTCATCAAAATAAGAAACTTATCAGAAAAATATCAAAAAATTATCCAAAGTAAATTTTTATATCCTCATTCAAAAGAAGAATTTTATTTTGTCAAATTGTACTTATAAAGATTTATAAAACTAAATTTAATGTCGGAGTCCCATCAAAAGGCAGCAAAACTGCATTTTTTGAAAAATACATATTTTACCCGAAAATTTTGTTTTGTTCTCATAGCATGTTTTAGAAAATGTTTAAGATGAATAATAATGTTATAAAATTCCTAATGTAGTTAATAATGTTTATAACGGATAGTCTATAACAATATTATAACCATATATCGTTGTTTAGTGAACCCCGGTATTGCGTACAACACACGCTATCATGGAAGGTCATGATTGCGTGAAATGCAAGCCAAGTTAGGGTTGTGTGTAGTGCAAGAATTTTTTATTATTGTGTATAACAAAATCCAACCATATTTCATTTATAAATTATATATATATATATATACAATCAATTTTGCGTAGAATAACTACTATTAAACAAACTTGAAATTGTTTGTAACATGATCCAATATTAGTGTTGTGTATACTGCAAGCAAATACGGTGTTGCGTATAGTGCAAGATAATCTTGGTGCAAAGTACAAAAGAAGATATAAAAGAAATTAAAAAGAATATATCTTATAAAATCTCTAGGTATTACACAAATCATTATCATTATCTGATGAATAAAATTCTTCATCTGAAAAAATTTCCTTATCAGGAAAATTTTCACTTGAAGACATATTGTTTAAGGATTCTAGAGTTCGTACATTATCCATAAGACATTGATTTGGAAACGGGGCATGTTATATTAAACCAATATTAATTTTCTCATATTATTCATAGTTTAGTGAATCCTAAGGACAATCTCCACCACTTTCACTCCATGTTTCATTAGCTTTTAGGACGTTCTTATGCCTTGACCTTTAGAACTTCTTCTTGTTTCTCTTAAAATTATTTTCCTTCTTGTATCTTTTATTTTGTAAGGGACAATCAGGATGGATATGACATGTTCTTCTACATTAATTGAATTTCACTTCTCAATATTTCTTATATATCCCATATTTCTTCTTGTATCTATATTGAATGTTATTCGGCCAAACAATCTTGTTTATCCTTTGATCAAGATTGGCTAATTTGTTTTCAGATGTATCACTTTCACTAGATTCATATTGAACATCAAACTTCTTAGATTTAGATCTGATAACTCTCTAAGGAGTCTTAGAATTCATATGATTTGAAGAATTTATAAAAGCAACACCTCCATTTCCATTCTTCTTCTTAATATTATCAGTATATCACTTCATTTTGGTTTCATGTTGAACAAGGGTTCCAAACAGTTAATCTATAGAAATTTGTGAAACTTTTCTATTTTCATCTATAACAGTTGTCTTGGATTCCCATTCATTATGTATGATGTCTATAATCTTTTCTAAAAGAGATTCGTTATATAAACATTTCACACACATTGATTGTATGCTATTGGCAAGAGTCATGAATCCTTTTTGTACCTTACATACAGGTTCTCCATAAGGAAAGAAGAAACCATGATACATAGATCTGAGCATAGATCTTCTAGTTTCAATAAATTTGGAAGTTACAAAGTTAGTTACTTCAAGATTCTTCCAAATAATATTTGTATCATCAGAAGATGAAATTTAGCAATATATATTTCAAGTCATGTAACAAAGAAAAGTATTACGTACCATAATGTCCAGCTGGTATTCCACCTTTTCCGGATTAGTAAATGTTCTAAGTTCCTTATCAAGAATCTTATATTCTCTAGTTATCATAATGTAGTTGTCTACACCAGTGCATATCACAAAGGTCTTCATTCTGACTCTCTAGTACTCATAGTTATTTACATCTAGGATTTGTGGTCTAGTAAGATTGAGATTATCTAGAGATCCAACATGAACCCCTTCCATACTAAAATAAATTTCCTTCCACAAAACATATTATAAGTAAAAGTATATTACAATAAAATAAAAAGAAAACATAAGAAAGAAAACTTATATGTGGATATAAGTATTTCAAACACCTCCTCTGATAGTAGTTGTAGTATAAAAATTATGAATAGAGATGCTCAATATACAAGAGGGGGTGGGGTGAAATGTATTCTTTAAAAAATTCCTTTGAAACATTTAAAGCATAGTTTAACAAAGATAATCGAACATACACAACGGCTCAAAAAAACCATTTCTTAAACATTACAACATTAAGATAAAGGCATGAAAAATATTTTCTTAAATGAACAATTCTACATTAAAGTGTATAGAATCTTTATTATAATCATAGTAATTTAATTATGAAGTATAAGAATGTTATACATTATATCTTTATCAATGATAAAATTAAAGTGGAAATAAAACAACTTGAAATAGAAAACTACTAACAAAAATATTTTATTAATCCAAAGTGAAGTGTATCCAACAAACTTGGATAAAAGTTCCTTATTTATACATTCAATAAATTCTTTTGCACCCAAACCCAAGAAATACCTCAATCCAAAGATTGATATCTTTCTTGATATCCCCACGAGCCCTTGATTTAGAATGAAATCAAAACCTCTATCTTCCAAAACAGGAAGCCTATGATCAGCACAATCAACGACTTCACAAATCATGTCTGAACAAGTTTTTCACACATGAACATTTTTTTCTTTACATCCGCACGAAGCACAATGATTTGAAAGATCCTCTCTCTAGAAATCACTTCATGGCATTTTCACATGCATCAATTTCATCTACTCTCTACAATACATATTTTTTCCATGCGTCGATTGTATTGGAATGATACATTAAACGACTCTAACATTATTAAGAAAAAATTATTCATAAGAAAAACATTATCATGAAAATTGATTGATAAGGAAAAGTAAATCAGAATGTGAAACTAGTATCTCATTTGCTCCGGAATCGAAATCATAAACTTGGAATGTCTTTTGCACCATATTTGGAATCATAAAATAGAGTCACCTTTTCACCAGATTCAGAATCATAAAACTGAGTCACTTTTACACCAGAATCGGAATCATAATGATGGTATCAATTATACACTAGAATCAATATTACAAAGATAGTATGACTTACACACCAGAATCGGTATAAAAAAGACAGTATCACTTATAAAATAGAATCGGTATCACAAACATGGTATGAGATAAAACAGAATTACTAATCTGTATGTATAATGGTATGACAGTATCAAAACATAAGAAAAAAAAATAGTTCTTAAAAAATATAAAATAAGAAAAGGTGTTTCGGATTTTAAAAACATAAGAACATAAGGAATGGAGAAATCATAAGATAATCTTATTGAATCAACACGTTAACCATTAATGAATGATTATAAAGTATAAAAAATAAATAATAATGAAATATATGAAAGGATAATTTGACATGATATAGGTATATATATATATATATATTTCATTTACTTACTTCCATTCTATTTAATAAGGAAACGAAAACAGATTTCATGTCCATCTATATGAAAGTTGTATTCCATTTCAATTATCTATCTATTATATATATATATATTTATATAATGAATATTTATGATATAAAAACCATGATTTACATTTTATATGTAATTAAATCAGTATATAAGTAGTAATATCAAGAATAAAAAGTCCAAATACCTATGATAAATAAAACAATTATTATACAAAACATTGTTTTAACATGGAATTGACAAATTAACAGGTAACATAAATTCATAAGTAAATCATATATGATATCATTAATATTATTATGGTTCAGTTAAAATTAAAAATATTCATAAACCCACTATATATGATTATTCGATACCTACTGAATAAATCATACAAATGGTAAGGGTTATCTTTTCCAATATCATTTTAATCGATGATTGCTTATTCGTAAGTATTTACTGGGGATATCTTAATCATCCATGGATATGTTTTCTAAAAAAAATTATAATTATATTATAATTATTATATTTATATTTAAATCCATTTTTACAAATTTTTTTATTTTTACTACATGGTATGAAATGAATCCTTCTTTTGGTCACCAGACGAGGTACTTTTTGACATTTCTAGAAAACATTATATGAGAATGTTTTTTACGTATATGGAATGCATGATTTTTTACATCTTCATAATGCCTTATTTCCAAGTATCTTATACTTCACTTTTACAAGAATATTTTCAACTAAATTATTTTCTTTTAAAATTGCACGACATTTTGAATAAAGGAATCTTTTCTGAAAAAGAAAGGATTTTTTCTTAATCAATTATGTTCAAGTGTTTTATCAACATTATATTCTATCTAAGATGAAACATGGTTATGTTTATATCCCTATTATTACTCTAATATTATTGTGTTTATTATGTAATGATATTTTATATGGATTTAAGAAACCCATTTTATTTCTTGGTTTATGCTATGATGAATGATTTATGTTTTGTGCAACATGTAATAATGATTTCATTATGAGATTGGTGGGAAAAAAATCTCTGTTAAATTCATTGGGTAAAGATTTATATCTCATAAGATATAAATTACTAGAACGACAAGTAATCCCAGTTTAATAATTATTTGATGGAATGACTTAGAATCCCAATTCAGAAATACCTAGCTGGAATGACATGTAAACCCAGTTTACCTATGAAAATTTTCCACTATGATTGTCTTTTCATAAATTCCTTGTCTACTATGGAAATTATATTAGGTTCATTTTTTTTCACACTTACATGTTTTATTTCCACGCTATTATATCATGGTTAATGATCTTTTATGATCTATGGCTTACACACTGGCATGATTTTTGTTCTTGCTCAAGATTTTTATGTTTAAATTTTATGTTCATTTTTACACATTCAAATTTATATTGTTTGATTAATGTTCTCTATGATTACTATTAATGAGCATTTGGGATCAACCATTTAATATTTTATTTTCTCGAGGATATAAATAATGGTTTTAAGTAGGAAAATAGAAGGGGTATATTTTTATGGGAGATGATGAATATCTTTCACCATGATTAAAATATTATGTTCTATGTTTCCAAAGTAACTAAACTAACATGGTATTTTGTCCTCTATTTGTGTTAGGTATTATGTATTCCATAAATGAAATGTAATGTAGATGTATTTCAAGCATGGGTCTCTAGACTATATCATTTAGTGTGTTTCCCTGAAATATTATATCAGAACATAATTAATAACATAATGTAATATTATTGCATTAAAATTGAAAATGTAGGGGCTTCCAAACACCCTTAAGGGAAATAAACACTAGTTCTTCATAAAATACATCTCTTATAGAGACATTCCTGACTTTAGTCTATAAAATATATGTTTTGGGATATTGAATACTACAAAAATATACTTTATATAAAATAAATGATAATTATCATTTTAAGTAGAAATGGATGAATAAATATCTACCAAGTCTATAATATTTAATTGTAGTATAAAATATTGGTGTGGTATGTATGGTTTACTATGATAAAGAAAATTACTAGAGTTCCAAACATAACATTTGAACACACCGATTATGTATTCGACCTCATTATTAGTCGATATATTAATTATATATTAATTTAAATATTTTTCAATACATATCCTAAAAATATTAACATATTTACAATCCAAGATTTATTTCTCAAAATCATAATATGTGAAATACAGGTGACATAATGTGTATTAGAAATTAAATATTTATCTTAGTTTTTATATTTCAAACAAACATGTTCATATATGGATGAATGAAGATGTAATATGTAATGGTATTTATGTATAAATAATAATTTTTGTAAATAATTTATAATTTTCTGGTTTTTTAAATATGGGTAGTGTAATTGCTTGAAGGCCTTAATTTTTTATTAATTTATATAATCCACATTTCAAGGGTTAATGTTGAAAACTTACAGGGCCTAAAGGTTTAGAGACAATTACATAACCCTTAGGTCTTAGAGGTAATCACCCAGAAAAGACAATATGTGACTTCTCCTCCCCATCATATGTCTTTATATCAGCACTCCACCATCATAGGGCTGGTCAACTGGCTATCCTATGCAGAGCTGCATGGGCCTGGTACTGAAGAAAAATACATAGCCTATTGTTCATCCAATTCAGGGTAGTTATTCTGTAGTGAATACGCCTACCCCGAATACTCAATTTAAGCCTTTTACCTTATAGAATTACTATTACATACGCCTAATGTGGCCCGAAATCCTTGGGGTGGACCTGGAGACTTTAGGTGGCCCTAACGGCCTTGAGAAACAATTGGCTGGAAAGCCTTGGGTGGCCCGAAATCATTGCAAGACCCAATGACCAAACCAGTGGCCCATCGGCCTAGATGGATGAATATTTTCGGCTGTTATAGTACCGAACAATACCTGAAACAGTGACTACTATAGTACCTAATATAGTGCCTACTTGGGAACAATAAAAATATCATTTTCTAGATGATACAATTGCCGAGTCCTCACCAACAAGGCTGAGGATCATGTGCTCTAGCATATGAAAAAATAGGAATATCTTTTTCTTACAATTTTAAGGACATAATGAACACATAAATTATGTGTTATATTGATCAATTTTCTCAGGAACATATTTTCATGCCTTATACAGAAAAATTCATTTTCATCTTTCAGACAATGGGAACACGAATTCATCTAACTACTAACCTAGAAGATGTTTCCCAGGGTTCATTGTTCTCTAGTGAAAACATCTCCATTGTGACGAATTTTAATTAAAAATCCATTTTTATAGAAGGAAATATTATTTCTAGAATAAAAAATAAACGAAACACTCAATCAATATTACATTAGTCTACTATCAATACAGATATTCTGGATTTCAAGTTTTCATTTCAAATGAAAAGTGTTCCAATGAAACTAATTATGATGGATTCACTAATTCCAATACTAATTATTTATTATTTATTTTAATTCATAAACTTTTTTAGATTTTAATATATAGTCATTTCTGAAAACAACTAACTATCCAAAATCCATTGTTCATTACTTTTATCATTGTGATTGATATTTCAACCATAAGAGAAATTTCTTTTCTAGTATTATTTTTTCCAAAATCATTTTGGAGTTTATTTATTAGAAAATAAATGGGATGGAAATAGAAAACAAAATATAAAAAGTAAGTCTTGACTAATCACACATCACACAGAGTGTGTAAAGAAAATGTATTTTTTTCTAAATATATAAATTAAAATTTTATATTAATCATTAATAAATTTTATTTTACTGGGATGAATCCACCAAAAAAACTATATCCAATACCTCCTAGATCCATTATAGTGTTTATTATTAATCCATGAAATAATAATTGTTTATAAAAATCTTCCACAACATATGTAATATCCTTAAAAGAAATACCATTGAAAACAAAATGCTATCTAGACAATGGATCTATTTTCTAATATATATATTACCACCAATCAAATCTCTTTCTTGTGAACCAATTTTTTTTATAGACTCATGAAATATTAGTTTCTATATTAAACTTATTCTCACCATTATTAGTGTATACATTTAGAATTTTTTAATGTAATTTTTATCTATTTTTAAAAAAATATAGAATCAAATTATTTTGGGAATATAAATGGAGATTATGAATTGATTCATCTCCTCTTAAATATTACCAATATATATGGATGTATTAAAAACTTCTTAGAATTATATTTTACATTCACCTTGTGATTTAATGTCATTGTATATTTCAAACACAATGGAAATGTAAATATATAAGTTTTATCTTCAGTGTTCGACATAAAAAAAACTTTTCTCACACATGGAAAAACTATTTATTAATCTCCATTATATTTTATTCAATCATTATGATTTAAATTTTCATTTCATCGAGTAGTATATTCAATATTTAAATCACTTTTAATATCATATATATTTAATATTTTAATCCATATTTCATGATTTCTTCCATGATGACCATATTTATTTAACATTTTGATCTCATTCATAATAAAAAAAAATTAGAGACATTATTTCCACTCTCTATTTATCATGAACTTAATATCAGTTTCCCTTTATTCTTATTATTCTTTTATGTTTATTTATTCATCATTAGTAATACTCTTAGCATTCAAAATTATAATAATAATATTTTAAGCACCTTTATAAATAAAATTGTAATATTCCACTTTATCTTTATTTTAAACAACTTCCTCACATTTAGATCATACTTTTATTTTTTATATATATTGATACCATATTATTATTCTATTTTTAATAATACATTGAAATTTATACCTTCTTATACCAAAATTATCTTGCACATCCCTCTTCATTTTCTTAATTCATGGAAAATTTACTATAGAATATAAAAAGTCTCCATAGTTAAAAAACATCAATAGTATCAATCTAATATACATCAATGACCCCCCATTATATTTATATTTAATAAAAATTGATTTCATATTACTCCTTAAAAACATTTTATAAAACAAAAATAGATAAAACATTTAAAAAAAATTAGTTTTCATGCTTAGTGGATTAGAATGATTTTTTGAGACCATTAATTCATTTAATTTTCCAAAAAAAAATTTAATTCTCACATTTTTAATTATAATAATATAATAATAATCCTTAGAGACTATTTTTAGATTGGTATTTTATAATTATGACACTTTTACATCACATCTATTATGAATTTTTCTCGATATATTTTTAATTAATGGTCAGTTTTATATTTACTCTATATAGATTTTTAAGGTGGATATAATATCATTAACCATGTAAAGAACAACAAAATATATTCATTCTCACATATTTTAAAAATTTAGTGTTTTTATCTCTATATAAAAAAATTATATTTATTAAAATTCATTTTCAATTAATAATTATTCTTCATTATATAGCTAATGAATTTATCCATTCTAATTCATTCAACCAACTATACATTACTGTCTCAAGGAGGGGAATACGAAAATTGTATATTTTTGACTAAATTCTCCCAAAAACCCTCGTCTAATGATATTAAGGGGAACCATTAGTATGATGATTGGAAAAATATGTTTTAGTTTAAAAAATTGGCCAATGTATAATAGATTGGGTGGTATCCTTAAATTCTAGTTTAGATAGTTCTTAGAACATTAATATGTATCCCCTAACCATTATTAATGATCAGTATAATTAGACTAGTATTATCCTCCCATAAACATCAAATATCCAAATATAAACCAAGGAATATTCCATTTCTTACAAATTAATATTGAAAATTAGAATCAATATTACAATTGGGGGTAATTAGTTATCAATAATTTTTTTCATTGATTCTTTTATGAAAAACAAAACCTAATTTTATTGAATATATAATATGGTGAAAACAAAAAACAAATCAAATCATAAGAAACATTGAATTTCGATGTGTAACTTATCAATAATTTTATATAGTATTTTAAGGATCTAATAAAATTCATGATCAAACACACCACTAAAAGACTACCCTTGTGGTTTATAATACTCAAGTAATATAAAACAATTGTATTACGCTATAATAATTTGACAGGTCATGGGTTCTTCAAACATTTTATATGAAAATGATTTTTGAAACAAAGGAATAGATAATAACTAACATTAATTAACAAATATTGAAAATTATAATATAATTAATCACATTTGAACATTTCCTTTTTGGTTATAAATATTCATTGATTTATTACATAACAATGATTAGTAATTTTTAATTTATTTTTTATATATATTCTTACCAAATTACCATCAATAATGATATAGAACAAATATATATTATATAATGCATTGTTTTTGTAACATATTTTCTTTATTATTTATATATATATTTATCATCAATAATACATTCAATTTATATATAAAAATTTATTAGATATGGTTATTATAGTGTCTCATGATTTTGGACAAAGTGAAATTATCCAAAGTAACATGAAATTTTCATTTGGTTTGAAGTCAAATTAGTTATCTAGGATTCAGAATGTAATTCAGGGGGATAAAAATTTTAAATTCCTTTTTTTATAATTGTTTTGAGGCCCATTTTGATTCATGGGAGTTCCATTGATTTTTTTTAGCGTTAGGATTTGGAACATCAAGAACGGGATAATCATGTAGGGTAATTTGGTTTATTTGAAACTGTGCATCCCTATATAAGAAATTTTGTAGCCAGTCCAAAGGGGTTGTGGTTATCGAATCGGTTTTTTTAAAATGTACACAAGACTATGCATGTCCATGTTGTTGGTTTAAAATCCTTGATAGAGGTGGATGACATGGGTTGAACGTGGTTTCTCAATTGGTGTTCAACAACCATGTGACCATCCATCATATGAAGTATCCCATGTATAGTTGGTGAAGCTTATATCCTAACACAATTCCAACCCATGGACCTCATTTAAAGGTTATAATTTCCCTTTCCCCATATTTCCTTCTATTTATTCCTCCTTTATTTTTCCTCCCATCCATAAGTAAAAGTATCCAAGATGTGAGGATCCCCCAATTATACTACATATATGGTGTCATCTTCTCAGTCAAGACTTTATTTCGAGTTTTATTAATGACATTTGAAGTGTATTGATGAGTAAATGAATCATCAATCCAGTTTTATATATTTATTTTTCAGAATTTGGTGTTATATTCTTGTAATATAAATCACCCTATTTCAATGGTGTTAGTTCATTTCGATGATTTCAATCAGACAAGACCAAATCAAGCCTATATATTAGAGGAGTTAAACATACATGGAAAAAAATTCGGGGGTATACTAAATTTCCCTAATGTATTCATTTTTTATAATTTAATTCATGTTCCTAGATGGTGTATTTTTAGTGAGTTACCTTTAAAATCTAAAATTAGTTTTCTAAGACCTAGTGCATTAAATTATATTAACATTATATTTTAAAAAAATGTTACAAGATTTGAACTTTAACATGAACCACCCCATTAGGAGAGTTATGTATACTCCATGACCCATTTGCATCCTTAGATAATTAATCCACACTCTTTGGGTGTTGTTTATATAATATTGATAATAGTTCACTAATTATAATTAATTTATTCTTGAATAATATTTAGTGATCCATCTTGAATGTTTAAACATAAAATAGTAAAATTAATTTTATATCATATACATTCCCCTTTTTATAATAAAATCATTATTAAGGTTCTTTGTATTCCTTAAAAAAATTGGAAAATTGAATGGGTTAATTGAACTGATAAATTTAAAATCACCTACTTATATATACATGGTTTATGATAATTCCATGATTATGATATGAACCATTTTATACCATTTCATATATGGTGTTTTCAATATTGGGATGTTAACCTAGACATATAATATTTATTCAATTCTTGGTATTCCCTGATAATGGGAAGGATCGCATTGTGAATTGAATTAAATGATTTTGGGAATATACCTTTTTAGTATTCTAGCATTGTGTTATGGAATTATCATGGTCATGTCATACTTTATTATTTTAATTGAATTTAATATGGAATGGATGATATCTTATTCTATTAAACAACCAAATATTCCATTAATATTAGTTCATTATCCATATATTGATTTCTGATACTATATTACATATTTTCTTAGTCTATGATCATGTAGGGAATGTTTTATTTCCTAGTACAACAAAAACTTGGATGTAATTTATTCAGGGTTGTTGAGCATTTCATATCATACCCTGATGATAGGATGACGGTCATGGAGTCTCACATCACTCATGTTGGTGGGAAGAAATTTAAAAACACCTTTTTAAGGATGGGGAGCATGATAGTCACATTATTGATTAGGATGATAGACATGTCATGCATATACTATTTTCCGGATATTCGGAATATGAACCATAATTAGTAAGACAATATATAATGTTATTACTGATCTGAGACAATGGGAAAGGCTATCCCTTTTTAGGCATTGAGATCTTATGTACATGACATGCATTAAATTATTCTTATGGGTATGGTACCATTATTATTGATCTTGTTCGATACACAACTCCCTTAGCATGATATCCCGGTATTACACTTCGATTACACACAAATACATGTATATCTATTAAGATTATTGTATGTAGTATGGCAATATATACCTGATATTCATTATATCAATACATTCCATCATAGTCCCAGGAATGTATCCTTGGAAAATTGTATTTGTGGAACCTAATCATGGATTGATTATTGTTGTTTATTCATTATCTCAATACAATAATTTTTATTCCTTTACAATATAGTATTTATGATTCTGAGATTCGATTTATCATTATAAATCATTGGTGGTTGCCTACTAAAAATACCATATAATCTTCTTGGGCTTCAATTGTACTGGGGTACCCATGTACACCTCATGTTTGTCAATCCACGTATTATTTCATGTGTTTTGAATTGCACTTGTGATCAGAGTTGTACAAGACTAAGCTAGTATTTATGATTTTCAAGGAGATAATATTTGGTTGTTTATATTTTTTTTCTTTTACATGTATGTTATTGTACTAACCTGTAGTACATTTCTCACATTGGATTTTTTATCATCATAATCACATTCATTCACAGTTTTTTTAGAGTTGGTAATTTTTTCCCTATTATATTCTTATACATCAAGATATTTATAATTACTATTACTTGTATTCTCTATAATTTATTTATTATTATACAATTTTTATACTCTTATAATGATGTTATATTATCCCCATCATACCATCATTAAAATATATGTGCTATTTGGAAGCCTTTTGTGTATGGGGAGGTGTAATTTTTGTCATGATATTTCCTAGATTAAGTAACCATTTTAGTATCTCTGAGGATGAGTTGTTACAAAGAATTATCATAGGTTTTTTTTACTTTTGATAACCTAGTATATTAGATCCAATAATTTTTTTGTTTCTTGGTAAATTGCTCATTCTAGGCATTCATAACCCTTGCACATGGAAAGGGCCATGTTGTAGATGTTAGGTTTTTCTCATTCAATTTATTATTATAGGTAATTATGATTTAATATTGAGTGAATGATTCCATGTATATGGTTATTAATTATTGATATTTATAGTAACTTGTTATGGAAATGAATTAGCATTACATGAATACATATAGAAACATAGATATTCACATTACATGCATTTTATTTTCCACGTAGGTCCTATTCATATACTTTCTAATTTACTGATATGTTCCTTGAGTGTTATTCCATGTTTATGATATTTATATATCAAGGGTTTCTATATGGAATATTTTAATGATTATTGTACCATGTTTAAAATTATTAGTTGTGTAACATTCTTTGGTGTTTTTATGCTTATGTATTAGGATTCTATGTTTATTTCTCATGGTTATATCCTCTTATTTTCATGTTTCCCTATATTTATAGTTTTTTATAACATAACATGTTATGATTGAAAAAATAATTTGGATGAATAAAACGTATACCAAAAAATGAGTAGTTTTTTATATATAACATGATGGTGGTATTCAATTTGTCCAACTGACTAAGGAATGATTGTGCCATAGACCATTAGTCACATGGGAAAAATCATATTTGTTGCAATTGAATGGAATACAACATTCAATCTATCGAGTTCATGGGTGATTTATAAATTAGAAAATGGTGACCCATATAATCAACCCATCATATATGAGTTTTATATCGCTTAATATATGTTTATGTAAATAGTATCTTAAATTATGATTTTAGGTGAAAAGATTTTCTATAGACCATTTTCATGCCCCAGACAAAGTATGTCGGTTTTATATTGTTATAGTTTTGACCTAGAATAATGTAATGCAACATAGGTTGGTGATCATGATAAATCTTATTAATTGAACCAAATAATGTTGTTTTAGGAATTTAATGATTTTAAAATGTGTATGTATTCATTTTGAAGAACCTATAATGGATAAAGGGACCCTCATTTTTACCTTTTTGGGTGTGGGTTGTTACATAACTTCTTAGAGGTCAGTTTATGTTATATAGGGATTGTTATTTATTATTTCTATCACCACATAGAAGGATTCATATATATACGTATGGTTTAATATTACATGAAAATTCATTTTTTATATTCATTGAAAACATTTTATCATTTTTTAGTAGTATTATATGAGGTTTGACTTAATTTACATGTAAATTAAACCATAAAGGATGTTTTTCATTATATATTGGAATTTAATTTCTTTTAACTATTATAAGTTGTTAGAACATAATAGAAAAATAAATAGAATAGAAGATAATTTATGTGATAAATTTTTAATTATGATAGGAGTTCAGTTAAATATCAATGTTTAAAAAGATCTTTAATATTAGATATTTTGGTTCTGTGTGGTGTTGGATGAATAAATTTTCTCTGTACATTCTTTCGTATTACTGGTACATTATTTTTAAATTATGCTTTAGAAGTATTAAAAGAGAAAATTTAAATAAATGAAAAAACATAAATAAAACCACAAGTTGGTGTTTTTATTTTCTAAACCCATATAAGGTAATTTTAAATGTTTCCCTAATTGTATCCATGGAGAGAGAACACGACTATTTAACATTTGATTATTCATTTATATCTCAAGAAAATATATTTTGTGGTAGATCATAGTGACCTCTTCCACGTGAGCTATATATTGAGTTAATGCTTTCATATTTTGTAGGGGAGTATCCCATGAAAGGTATCTCCCTATGATTTTTATAAAGTATTTAGTGTGTTTGATTTATTTAAAATGTGAATGGTCATTCGGCTAATATTCTTCCAGACTATGGATCTTAGCTTCTAAAATGACAAATGGGTTTTATGGGTAGTCATGTGATAATTTTTTCCTTTTAATATGTACGATAATCATGTCATGCTCATTTTCTGTGGGTTATACATGCATAGGGAATGGATGGATACATAGTTGGTCATGAATAAATTATTCCTCATTGATTAATAAATCAGTACATAATGATATATCCTTATGTATAAATAAAACACGAGATCCAATAATTTTGATGTGCCATTATTTACTCAGATGTATAGGGTGATAATCCAATGATTTGTGTAAAGGATATTTCATTGTGATTGTGTATACTGAATTATTAGGAATTTATATATGTGGTTCCCATAATAAAATATCATATAAAAAACCATGTGAGTTTGGTATCAGTCGATTGAACCTTGATCCAAAAAAATTTGGTCACATGAGTGACCAGGGTGATAATGGTTTTTGATTTATCCTAATTATGTAGATGAAGTTTTATGGAGGATATTGTTTTTTACATAGTGATTTGTATGTTTTGAATATATTACTGGTTTATAAAACATGCATCCACATGGTCCTAGAAGGAAACATGATAACATCTAAATACAGTTTGTTATAGCATTATTTTAAGTGGGGTTTATTCATTTATAATATAATGGTTATTGGATATATAATTTTATAATATCTAAACCCCATATTTGATGGAGGTGATATTGTGAGTCTCTTGTGAGGATCTACCTTTCATAGTAAATGAATACTAGGGAACTATTATGGAGTAGAGAATCTAGTTAAATGTACTTTATTTTTACCCCCCAAGTTGAGGGAGTAAAACCATCAAAATAACATTTGAAAGTGGTATTTTTTTCTTTTGAAGTTTATGACAACATAATAATTCATGAAATGTGTCTGTTCCTAAAATTCATCACATTGATATTATGGTTATCCATGTATAGAACATCTAGAAAGGATATTATTTAGGGATAAAAAATGTTATATGTTCTTCAGTGAACAAGCAATGCCTCATGTAGTAATGGAATTGTGGTCAGGCTGGGGACGTGTTGGTAGGTCCATCTCAGCGTCTCAGAAAGCATCAACCCAAGGTGTTATGACTGCCTTTTCCATTGTGTATTATTATTAGGGATAGTTTGGTACTACACCGAGCACTGTATTGTTTGAAACATGAGGGTATTAACTCCTTTTTTGTAAATCATTTAAATTTAATTATTATTCTTTTGTCTTAGTTATGTCCATATAATTCGCGATAGACTGAGAATGAAACATTTATACATTGAACTAATTAAGAATTCCACTCTGTTTTAATGAAAACACCCCATGGGATTTATTATTATACTCTGTGTTATATTAATAAGCATGGTTATCATGAGTGGTCAATGGATTCCCATTTAATAATTACATTTATATAATCGAGGACACCAGTTGATTATTGGATTTGACTGACACTGGGATAGGTTAGTTGTATACATACATGGTCATTTCAACTATATAAATCTATCTTAAAAAACAATACTAGAGTATAGACTATCTTGGAGAATCTGTTTATCTTAAATCTATTTAATTTTTAGTTTTATGTGGACTTGTTTCCTTGATCAGATGATATGATTTAAAAGGTTACTATCCATTTTCAGTGGAAGGAGTATTATTCTATATATGGGTCATGGAACAAGTTTCATAAAATAGCATTTTGTATAGATATGTCACTAAAATACAATTATGGGTTCCAATGGACATGCATGAGGTATCCAATTTTTTCCCTAGTAATGGGAATCATTTGTTGTGATGTGATACAACAATCACCTAATAGTAGATTTTTTTAAAATCAGAAAACATGTAGAAGTTCAACATTTTCTAATATGGTTTGGTTAAAATGTTGTTGTATTTGAATCATTCTAGGAATGTAATCATGTTTAAATAATATAGTATAGATCAGAAAAGGAACATGTATTAGATATTAGGTCCAACATGATATGTTAGGTTTGTTGGGAATCAATAATTTTATCGATGTTGAAATCATACAAAGAGATTCACAATAACAAAAAGGGTTATGATTTTAATATGAAATGCTAATGGGAAAGGTATAATGGCTTGGAAATAGTTATTAAATTCTAAAACCCATGGTTTTGGTAATTACCATTGGGTTTTGGGTGGTAGGTATGAAGTGGGGATTATGCCGTAGGTGATATTGGTTTGGGTAAGATCCATATGAACATTTTTATTTTTAAAAGGATATTTGTATAGAGTTCTTAGAGGTTGTATATCGTATAGTAAAATGTTCTTGGAGCTGTGTCTAGGAATTTTAGATTGCAATATGACTGACAATAAAAATTTTCCCCACTTAAGTAGTTCACCTGTTTTCCTTACATTTACAAATGTTTTCTAGAATGAGAATTTTATGGGTGGGGGGGGAGATTGTAGTTTCTAGTGTATTTGGACTAGATGAAATATTTTCAAGGGTGTTGAATTTTTAGTTAGGCGGGAGGACTAATGTCACTAACCAGGATAATATTCCATCCCACACGACAACTAACCTGATCTAAGATAAGGCTCACAAGGCATTCCTAATCCTCCAAGACTGGTGATGAGTTCCATGAATCAATGTTATCACAATGGTAATGATTTATCCCAAAAATCTGAGATAAAATAACTAAAAATTTATATAATACATGAGTCTATAATAAATGAACATCAATATACCTAACCAAATCAAGATTCAAGAACATCTGAATGAAATATAATTTCCTATAAAACAAGAACTCAAAAGACATTACATGAAATCCATGTGACTACTTAGTCACCACTGACAATATGACTAATATTGAGAATGATGAACCAGATCAAGAAACCTAATCCTCCAAATCTGATCAGGTCCAGATAATCTAAGATTTACTAGTATGGTGTGTTCATAAATAGATCATCAGGTAAACACTAAAATTTCCATAGATTTATTTTCCTGAAATAGTCTATAAACACATGTTTGAAATAAATATATAATATATGGTTTTCATCATGTTATTGAAACAAACACAATTTTCTAGAAATTTCTTTTTCATAACAACAAACAAACATTTAATTTTAATGTTATTTTTAATTTCAAAATCCATCAAATATACCAAAACCCAAATATGAATCCATCCTTTGTGATAAATAAATTGATGTGACAGAAATAGAAAAATCATTTTTTGTTGGAAAAAAAAGTGGAACTAAATTTTGGGGTATAGAAGATGAAAATAAAATAAAAATATAATAATAATAGGAATTTCGTAGACACCATTAGAATAAATCCATAGATATACTCAGTTAGACCTCACCTGATGGCGTATAGTGTAGCTCCACAGCCAATAACTAACTGGCTACTCTAAACTAGCCCAACCAGTTGGACGTCGCATCTCACCTCTCAGTAAATCATAGGTTTACGAACCCATTTAATAGAGGTCTATTAGAAACCATCTATTTAGTATATATATGACACCAAAAAATCCCATGATAATATTATATACAGAATGAGGATGTCCTCACTTTCATGACATAAACAGATAACTCATATGCCACAATTATTTCCTACAAAAAACACTGACACCACCGATGTGATCAACCTATCCTCAGAGGGTCAACCATAGTGATTCGAACCATACATAAAATCATCCAAAGTTTTAAATGGACCTACACATCATATTGCAATGAAACATGTTTTAGAAAAACATCATAATTTACAGACTTGGTCATTAACTTCCAAATAAAAATCCATTTATAAAAAATTACAAAAACAATATTTACGACCAAGTATAAGACATAAAACAAACCTTATGTGGACAAATGGGTCTCTATTACATTTAGAAAAAAACAACATTTCATGATGACATATTATAATAGATATAGAAAAATCTATTGAAACTATATTTTTCATTTTGAATCCATGGAACCATTTTAGAATAACATCGGGTTTAAAGAACTATGTGAGAAGTGGAGGGATAAAAACTATAATGGAGATAATATGAGTTTCACTTATGTGATTACACAATCATTTTTATGCCCCTAAATATATGCACCCTACACATATATAGATACATCCACATCCAGCAGAATAGATGAAAAATCACCAAATTGCCAAAATCCATGTTATAAATCAAAGAGATATTTTCATCCATTTTACACATAACCATAAATCCATAAAGAGGCACCCAATCCATATTATAGACTCTATTAAAAAATATAATCATACTACAAAAACAAAACCAAGGAAAAACACAATCTATAACCCCCAATGGCATTTTGAAAAATAAATTTACATTACATTAAAAACATTGTATAAATATAGATTTATGTATTACCAATTAAAACCCTTCATAATTTTTTTATCAAATTTATACAAAAAACACAATACAATAAACAATAACAAAACATCCAAGAATAAATCCATTAGTAATCTTTTTAAGAATGCACAAGCATCAATGAAATGTATCGTAAAGGAAAATAATGTCCAAAACCAACCCCAACAGAGTGAGGATGCAATGAAAATCTATAAGAAAATAGAAAACACCTTAAGAAACAATATTCATACACTATATTCAAATAAACCTAATATAATCATAATTAATGGATTCTAGGGTTTGTTTAAGAGAAAAGAAACCCATGAAAAATCAAGAAAAAAGGGGGAGAATATGTAGAGAAACTGAAACCAAATCCCATAGAATCTCACATTATAAGCATAAAGGGAAAACATAGGAAGGAGGAGGAACCCAGAGAAGGGGGATTAGGATCTACATAATGGACCAAAAAATTGATAAAATGGGTGGAGGAACAAAAAATGAGTCAAAAAATAGAATTAAAAACATGAAATTTAATTTTTTTTGGGAAATTGGGTGAGTTTCATGAATAGGATTGAAGATTTAGCAGACAATGATATAATCGTGCACACCCTCATAGGATGAATAGGACACCTACATGTGATTTCATCACTATTTGTATAATAATACACCATATTTTAAAAATGGTTCAACAAAATTTCATAGACCACCAACAATTGATGAATGGTTTCTCATAATTGTATACAAGATCAGCACCTTTAACCTTACACCAATAAAGGTATCATAGTTTCTTTTGAGACTCTCATGGTCTATGAAAAACTATGCTAATTTAATTATAGTCACACCACATATGTCTCTATTGATCTAGAAAGGTACTGAACCACATTTGGCTGCATAGGTATCCCTCCACACCATGCACAAAAAACCATCAATGTGGTTAAAACTCACCAAATGTTTATAAAACTCACAAAACGTTCTCTGATAAATAAACATAGAGCTCTATCATGGGATCCATCATTAAGAAATTAATATGGAAAAAAATTGGTCCATGTTCGAAAATAATCCCCACCAGAAAATGCACGTCCCTTATAAGATCACCAGTCTAAATGAGAGTCAATAATCAACCTCAAAACCATAGGGAACAAAATGAAACCAAGAAACTCATGGTGAATATTTTAACTCCACAAGTAACTCCCAACCAAGTTTAAGTAAAACAAAATATTAATTAACCATTATAAATGAAGAGGAAATGGCTCTCCCCACCACATGGAAAAACCTTCACTCACATCAATGAAAAGGGAAACCAAACATTATGAAATAGATATACATTCTGTAATGAAAAACTAGCATGTCTATCAGGAATTCAAGACCATGAAACCCCCCTGACATAAGGGAAAATCATGTAAGATTCACTTAGAATATAAAATTAAACCATTATGTAGTTCATTGATTCTATGAAGTGATGAATATATCTAAAATGAGCACAACCGTAAAATAAAAATAATCCAAGAGGGACAATCACACAAGGGTGAAACCATTTAATGATTTAACTTCATATGGGATAACTATCCAAACTACATGATAATGAATCGAAAATGAATATCATATAAAATAGAGACCTATAAATTGAAGGAATCCTTTACAAACAATGAAAAATTTAATGAAGATACTGAGAAAAAAAAAGAAAAAAAATAACATGGAAATATAAACCAATACCATTCAAAAATTAGAGATGGTTGTAGAAAAAAGTGTCCTCATCCCCTCGGAAATTCTAGACTGCATGAGGAGCCTCACTCCATGAATTTTTTTTAGCACCCAAATGTCTTAATAAATCTAATTTCCCATATACAAGAACTAAAAAACCTCAAATAAGACTACTTGCTCTGGAAATGATTCATACAAAACATATTTAGATGACCCAACGGACCACATACAAGAAAATACTATAGAATATGATGAAATTTCGGCTTCAAATACCCAAACATACCACATATTAAGAACATGATTGATTAGTCCAATGAGTGAGAATACATAAGTGATAGAGGGGACTACTTAGAAATAGGTTCCTCCAGCCTACATCTCTAACCATATGGGTAACCTTCACATGAATCAACCTTCACCGGTTCCACTAAAAGAACTAGCTTGTTTCAAAATTCATCATTCACTTACTTTTTGAATAAGAAATGAACATATGTAGTACGATATCCTTGAAATATTGATTAATACCCCACAAAAAAGTAGATCATCCAGTTGATCTTCTGATTCTACCTCATATGGAAGGGAAACCAACTCCTTGATGATGTTAGAATAATATTTCACCATCTGATGACCATTCCTAATGATAATCAGATATTACACCATCCATACCCTCAAATCCAATGGTATGAATATTTTTTTGAAGAGGTATTAAATAGATCCTATCACATTCCATCTCCTAATGAATATATGATGATCACATTCTACCACTCCTTTCATAGACCTTTTCAGATGACTAGAATATCTTCAACCATCACATATTTTTTATTTTATAATATTAAAAAAAAAGAAAACTTTGTATTACTCATTCTAGTAGAAAAACTATAAAAAACCATGATCACCACGGAAAATAGGAAACATACAAGATGAAAAAGGCTCCAATAATAATCTAGGATTCGTAGATATGTCAACTACTGAATGAGACTCATTCAAAAATCATGGGACCATTATGGAAGGTCTAATATGAAAATAAATAGATTATTAAATCAAAAATCAACCTGAATCCAAAATTTAACAAAAATTATATCTTAACCCAAGGCACACATATCACAAGAAAATCACCAAAAAATAAATCCTATATCCTCATTCAAAAAACCACAATTTTAGTTCAAAAATACTAACAATTTATCTCCATGACACATTGAAACCCCAACAACAAAATCTCACATTCAAAATAAATAATGTTACAAAAAAAATTCCTGGTTTAATCCCTGTTACTAAAAAAAATTCTACATTTTTAAATCAACAAACACGAGTAAAAATCAAACAAAATATAACTCACACTAAAAAATCCATGAATGAGGTGCCTATGATGATTCAAAAACTGGTGACATGGATTTTTGGATTATTCTTGAGATAGCACCAATAACTAGGGGGACCATGATTCATACACTCAAACTTGAAATATTTAACTATTCCATGTGATACCACAACACATTACATGTTTACTTAATTTATCATTCATTATCCACACACCCTAAAAAATGAATATATTCTCAGAGTACCCCTAGAAACTCATGGAATGACATTAAAAATAGATTGCAACACTATTTCCCTTCCTGTATCTTGAGTCCAAAAAAATGATTATCTGCTACTTAGTTGAAATTCTGAATAACGATGGGCTAAAATGAATCCATTATTTCACGAAATGGGTCAGGATACAATCTATCCTCACATCCAACCTGATTTGATATAAGGCCCAGGAGGTGTTTTCAATCCTCCTGGGATGGAAACTAGCACCTAAAATCAAATTAATCACAATGTGAACAATTCCGAACAAAATCAATAATGATCAAATTAATAATATTGGGAATATAGAAGAAGTTTGTAAAAACTGAATATTGAAATACATAACAAAATCCCGATAAAACAACATCTAAATAATATAGATATGAAAATTACACTAAATACAATGCGACATAACATGAAACCCATGTGGCCACATGTTCACCACTAACCATATGACTAACCTGTTATAATGGAATAGAAAAATAAGCATCCTAAACCTAAAAACATCTTTGAACTTCTGAATACAATTGTTACAAGTTGGTGCGATCACAACATCTTAGTAGGTAATCACCACAACGTCTATAAATATTTTGTCCTAAAACATTTGATAACAAATGTTTTGAATTCCAAATAGATAATATGGTTTTTATAACTTTTAATAAACACATACTATTCTCTAAAAAATACAATTTTCACATCAAAGAAAACATATCTTTTTTTCAAACAGTTTTAAATTTGAAAATAAATCATATAAAACATAAACCAAATAAGAATCAAACCTCAGTGATATGAAAGGGATGTGATAGAAATATTGAATACTGTTCTAGAAACAATACACAATGGGAATAGATAATCAAGGTGATAAATAATAGAATAGAACATAATAGTGTTATTCATTTAAATTTCCTGAAAATCTCTAGAAGAAATCCCGACACATAATCGGGTCAGAATCACTAGATATTATGTGTTTTTCATAGATAGTAATTAACATATATTCAATACTAAATCATCCTTATTATTTCAATGTGTTACCCTGAATATATGAAAATATAGGGGGTTAAAACACAAATAATCAGGGACAAAAATCACCTTTCCCTCTTCCCTCTTGATGAATCATAGGAACACTGTGATAATATTACATGGTGTATGATTAGGTCCTCATAGGTGGGGCATAAACCAAAAAATCACAAGCCACCATGCTTACATAGCACAAACATGGATACAACTTATGTGATTACTCTCTACTTGGAAGTTCCACCAAAGTGGTTTCAATCATAATACACATCATCCAAAGTGTTATCCTAACCTCCACAACACATTACATTGAAACCAATTTTCCAAAAACCTCATAATGTGACAATATAGCCTTTAGAATTCGAAATAATATCCTTTTACAAATAATTCCAAAAACCAATTATATTAATAAGAAGATGAAAAAAAATATTCATTGAATGACCTAAATGGTCTAGTAGTACATTTAGAAACAAAAAAATCATTACATGATCTATAACGGGTTTCAAATTATCGATAAAACTTGAAACTCCCTTAATTCAATTGGAATAGAAGGAATCATTTTCCAATCACTAATGGTTTGAGGGAACTGTTTAATTAAGATGGATATATAATAGAATGAAGTGAATTGGATACTATTATAAGAGAGGACACTATCATTAGTGAGCCCATCTACATTTTTTCCCTTTTTACATATGGATGTACACACCTCTTGTGAAACACATTAAGAATCCCCATGCTATTCAAAATACAAGTAATGGATCAGAGAGATCTTTTATCCATTTAACATATAAACATCATTACATAATGATTCACATTATCCATACACTTAATAGACATCACTAAAAAAGTAATTTTTCAAAGGTAAAGGATAATCTATAACGCATTGTCAAATTTATAATGCCCAATTTGCATTCCATCAAATACTGGGGTAACATATATCGTTTTGCAAGACTACGGAAACCCTTTAAAATGGATTTTTCTCAAATTTCCACTATAAAATTTTTTCATCATAATAAAAATGAACATCAAAAGTATGAATCTCACCTTTAATAAACTATCTTGATAACTCAATCTTAATCTTAATGTTCTAGAAATAAAAACAATTGATTCCTCTGCCTCAATTGAGTGTGGATTCAAAAACAAAACCAGGAGAACGTTTTACATACACCAAGACACATACTATACACCCTTGAAAAAATGGTAGAAATTATAGACATAAACCTTTAATTTGTGGCTTATATAATAGATAATCATCCCATGTAAGACAATCAAACTAAGAGGAAAAAAGAATAAGAGGCTAAAATTGAAATCAAATCCTAATGAAAATCACTATAAAAACACAAATGGAGCACCAAGGGAAGATGTTGGACCATGGGAAGGTTTTTTGGGAGCTCATCATGTGAAAAAAATGAGATAATTGGGGGAAGAACATAAACTGTGTTATAATGTCGTAATGAAATCAATAAATTTAATATTTTAATAAAATTGGGCATGTCACTTGGTTAAGACACATGGTTATCCAAACTATGCACTAATTGGTTGCACCCCCATTGGAGGATTAGGAAACCCTTATTGGCTAGACACATAGTTTCAAAAACCATACACAAAACATGTGAACTTGTTCTACTAAATTGAAGAGCCTCTCTTTCAGATTTCCCGACAGTTTCTCCCATCCATGCACCAGTCTTGAGGAATGACCCTAACCCCAAAATTATTCAAATGGTTTATCCTAACACTCACAATAACTGGAAAAAATCTATCCTTAAGCCAATCAATAAAATCTATTAATGTTCAAATATTGATTGAATGGACCTAATCCAAAACAGGTTTCATTGTTAACACCTAGATAGTTTAATGGGACAAAACCCACATAGAACATCTAAAAATGAAAATTGTTCTCCATAAAATTGGCCCTAACATTGAACAAAGTATGAAACATCATAAAATTAATAAGAAAATGAAAACCATATTAATGGTTTAATATCCACATTTTAATTCATGATTCAAAATGTATGTCCATGGGGGATTGAATACATGAATGTGTTGTTTTTAGAGTTTTTTAGTGGCATGAGATGTGTTACAAGAGTTTCAAAGTGTTTTTGAAGCATCGATATTTGAAATATAAATATTTCGAGAAACTGTAAGGTGCTCATGATTTATTTGAAATCATGTAGCAATGTTAAATAAATAGTGTGGCCATTCGAGAGGGGCTATGGGTGTGGCATTGTTTTTTCTACTATTACCACATGGAGACTTGTCCATGTGACTATTTATAATTAAAGTTCAATTGAGGGTGGAATATTTTTTTGGAATTGTTTCTAAAACTGGGTGCATGAACCATGATATCCCCCATTATAGTTAGTTGTTAATGCACATATAGAACATGGTTTTTCAAACCAAGTGGAAAAACATTTTCCTCATTAAATGGTGAAATTTTAAAATTTTCCATATATTATTTAATTTGTTCCTCCCACATTTACCATTATATCAACACATAGTATATTCCTAGGATCTCCCTATTCTATAATAATAATGGTGATATATACTCTATTCATATTTCATTTCTACTACATTTCATCAAGTTAGAAGTATATCAATGAGTATGTTACTTCTCCTCTATAATTTTTCAATTTATCTCACAATAATTTCTATTATAATTGTGTCAACTATTTTCCCCAATATTAGGGTGTTATGTAATTCTTTAATTTCTCTCTAAATATAAGAAATCATTACTATAATCATATTACTCTAGATTCCATGAAATAAGGAAGGAAGTCAAATTCTTTTTTACTAATGTATTTTTTTTAATAAATTCTGTCATGAAATTGCACACCAATTTTTCAGTGTGTTTCAATTTAACATATTTAATTACTTATGTATAAACTAGTGTGCTAAATTGTATTTTAATTATTCTTGGAATTAAAACATAGGAGGAAGTTCACCTCAACCCACACCACCCCCTTTGTGAGAGTTGTTGGTGAAAATTATCTTGTATACTGTATAAAATAATTAAACAACCATATTGGGGTGTTTGTTAGATACCCTTGATCAGCATTCCTTGTTTATAATTAATTTTCATTGAAATTTATTGTTTTATCCCTCATGTAAAAGTATATTAAATGGATTTACTGGAATTTTTTATTGTAACCCATCCATTATTTATTTAAACCAACTTTGGACTTCTGCTATCAATATTTATAAAATGGGAAACTTGAATGGGATAATTCAATTGATAAATTTACATACAAAAACTTCTTTATAAGAAGATTATGATAATTGATTGGTTGTGGTCTCACAGATCATACATCGTTGCTTGTATAGTGTTACATTTAATGTGTATACCAACTAACCTTATTACATTAATTCAACACATGGTGTTCCTTAATAATGTAAATGATGTATTAACAAATTAACTGACATTTTCAAGGGAATTGAACACAAATATTCATTATATTTTTTGTGGTATTTTTAAGGTCATGCACTTCATTATTTTTAAAATTGAATTTATTGTGAATAATCTAGTGGTCTATTACACTATAAAGGGATTCAGTCATTATGGTCCAATGCACGATGAGTGATTTCATATTCTTCTATAAAAATTTCAAATGATAAGGGATCAGATAGAATGTGGTATTACCTAGAACATGATAAATTTGGTGGAAATTTGGTTAGGGTCATTAAAAATGGCCTCTCAAACCCCCCATGTTAAGGATGAGGGACATAACAAATCACATCTCATGGGTTGATGGGAATGATTTGGATGTTGATCATGATGGTCACATAGAAGAGTAGGATGAGGGACATGGAATCAATATCCCATTTTTTAGATATTTCTCCTAAGAACCATTATTTATATGAACATGATTTACGTTATTACTCATTTGAGACTGGAGGAAATGATTCCCCTTTCTATTCATTGAGAACTTATGGGCCTTCTTAACCTTACATTATAATTACGGTTATCGAACCCTCGTCATAGATCCGAGTTGATATATTATTCCCATATGATGATGAAATAGTATTACACAACATAACCATGATGGTAGAAGATAATTTAGGTATATTTTATTCTATCATATGAACATATATATAGGATGAATATTTTGGATAAAATTTCCATATTAGGATGAAGAATGTATGGTTGACCGTGCGTCCTTGAGGAAACTAACCCCAGAAGATTAGATTTAATTATTTCTTATCTTTGAACCTTATTTATAAATATTCTACCCTAATGTTTTTTAGTATAAATACTATATTTATCTATCGAATCAATTGGGGGTATTTAATAGTTTAGATATGTTAGCTTGATTAGGCCGCTAGTGTACTAAGGTACCCAAGTAAACCCCATTTTTATAGGTACATGGATTATTCCTTATGTTGTACAATTTACATGGGAGATGAGGATCACATTACTAACCTAGTACAAATGATGATCAGATAGATTATCATTAGGGATTCTAATTATATTTCATCATTCATGAATTGTATATAACCTACATTTTTTATGTTTCATACTTTTGATTTTGTAGAAACACATAGACATCTTTAAAATTGTGTATTTTGAGTTGGGAGTGAAATTTCTACCTAGTATATTATTCCTTTTATTTTAATTATTTGTTACTAATTACACTATTTTTATTGATTCTTCATTATTATTATTTTGTTAAACTATGATAATGATGATATAGACTCCAAAATAGACCACCAATAGATCATATATACCACCAGATAGCCTCTCTCATATGTGGATGCACGCTTGAGGTCATATGACCGACCATCATGAGGCACAAATTTATTTTCTATAGGGTGAGGATTTTAAAATATATTCAATAACATCCATATGAAACTAGATCAAAAATATAGTTTAATTATATGAATACGAGTAATAATATCACAAAATATTCCAATTCAATTAAACCAGATTTTCTTCGACATTAAATCCCATGAAATCATATTGAAAATTTAAAAAACATGTATAAGATCATTTTAAAATCAATTCACCTAATTATTTGACATAAATTATATTGATATAACATATAAATTATATTCTCTATGTATTCATGCCTTACGATGAAATCATCCTCTTTTTGGATGATGTATTTAGAATTCTAATGGTTATCCAGAGGCTTACAATCATTCCTTTTAAAAACTTCTCCATTTATATTTAAATTATAATGATGTTTTCTCAACATCAAAGTGATACTATTATAATTTGTGACTTTCTATAGTCTTCTAATGGAATTCCATCATACATTTTCCATTTTTCTACCTTAGTTAATTCATATGATTATGATTTTTATACGAAGAGTCTTTGACATAGAAAAGATACTGAATATCTATATTAAAGATAGTATCATCATTGAATTGATGTTTTTCATTGAATATAATTTTTTATCAATAAATATTTCTTGGATCACAATATCTTATTGATTGATTAATAAATGAATATTATCTCAATAAAATCATTAATTTTTATTTTATTCAATGATATAAATGGAAAATTATATTATATAATTGTATGGTGATCTTATTTAAGCCTTTTATTCACCCATAGATGATCCATGCTCAATAAATATCCTCAAAAATGTTCTATGTGAATAATCATGAATGAGTTATACTTCTGATATGGAAGATGCAGGAAAATAATCGATTCTCAAAGGAATGGAAGGTTGTGCTCATGTCAAGTCTATGAAAACTATTTATTTTCATTTTAATGGGTGATCATTATAATTAAGATTATTTTTTGAATTTTCAGATCAAAGAACTGTTTTCCAATATAATTTTACTTATTTGACAAAAATATTCATAACAATGAACCAAAATAATCCTCTAATAAACAATGCTCAAGCCACAAGAAAATGCTAAAATTTCCACTTAATATTCTTATATAATTCTTGATTAAAAACACATAAATTTTCAAACATATGCAATCTTGTTATTATATTATACAAGTTTATAAGATAATATTAAAAGAAAACAACATAATTAATCCTTATTTAGTTTTAGTTGCTTCTTTACCAATCATATGACAATATCAAGTATACCTAGTATCAATATATACAAATGTTGATATATATATAATTAAAATTAATCTTTTATTTTAATATGAATATCAATTTATCGGGTATATTTATAATAAATCAAGGCAATATTTTTACAATAAATCATAATATTATTTTATTTTAACATGATAGGTTTTTAAATCTTATATATATTTTATTTAGAAACTATTTTGACAATATTTTCTTAATTCTTAGTTACCTAGTTTAGTTTGTCATCATATATAATTCATTTAAATGGATAGTGAAATACACTAAAAAAATAATATCTTAATGTGATGTAATGTAATTAAATTAAATATATGAATTCTAATATATGAATCATTCTTATAATTTGTTTGAAGAAAGTGGTGATAAATAAAAATTATAAATAATTATTTTCAATTTTAATATTTTAGATAATATTACGTTGTGATATATTTAATTTACAATAATGTTTTAATTTATTTTGATAATTTATGGAAAAATTATTTTTTCAAAAAATAACTTGAGAATAAAATAATTATACTGATTGAAAATAAAGAATTTTAGAATAATATAAAATATCATGAAAATCAATTTGGATAGAATATTTTTTTAAAAAAAAGATGATATTTGAAAATAATAATTATTAATCATTCTTTTATGATGTTGGTATGAATTATTAGAGTTTACCTAATTATCCCTATAAGTTATTCTAATTATGAAAGGATTTAAAATAATTTATAATTATATATGTTCTTTTTTAATAATTCATGACTGATGATTATTTTATATGAAAATAATTATACATCAATGTAATTCCCATTTGATACAAATAGAATTTACATTTTTTAAAATATTAAAATATTATGTTGTTTTTAAAGTAATATATGACAACAATAAACATTTATTTCTTTTATTTATACATTTGAATTAAATTGTATATCGTAATTATATAACTAAATATTTTCAATAAAATTTAGATATAGTTTAACAAGAGATAAATAATATGATTTTTATTATAACTATGATAGGTATTCTATTTGATATAATTCTTTAAAATAATAATTTGGTTATTATCATTTAAATCATTATTACGTTTTTATTTCTGGTAATGAATAAAAATATTATCAGAAAAATATTTTATATTTATTATTATTTCACTGAAAAGAATACATACGCTAATATATAGTTTTCATTTCAATTTTTAATCACTTTGATTGGATAAAAATATTATGGGAATAACTATACATCCATGAAACTATAATCATCTATTTATATAGTTATATTCCAAATTATTTATTTCAAGTGGTATAATACAATAATTTATTTTTATATTAATACTATTTATACCACAATTACATTCAATAAGATATTTCCATATATTTATTGTCTGCTGATGTACTTTCAATCAATTTTTTTCACATTCATAGTAAGCGAATGAAAAATAATATACTATTTGATTATTTTTAGTGGAATAGTTTTTATACACCCAAATAATATATTATTCCCATATGGATTCATTACTAAAACTATATAACATATTCATAAATATGTCTCCACTATAAAAATTTAATATGAAAATTCTTGAGGTGATATTTTAATGACCAGAGCTTTATAATTATATTTGTTTCCTAATTTTGTGGGTATATTTAAAATGTGACCATTTTTTATCGACTATTATATGACCCTTGTTCAATATGACCATTGGAAACTATAATCATAACTTTTTTTTATAAATATGGTTGTCTTGGTTAATTGTTACAGAAAAAAGATTGAATGGCCACATCCAGTAGACTCGAGCCATATGAAGCCCATCTGTTGTAGCTTGGGAAGGAGGTAGCATCACTGGGCTTTACTTTGAACCAATCCCAAGCTGAACTTCAATGTATGAAGCTTGAACAAGATCGCCTAAGGGAGAAGTTCAAGCAGATTGAAATCACCACTCAAGCAATGTTGTCCGAGCAACCCTAATATTATATCACCATAGCACACCTAACACTTAGGTTTCATGCTGGTGTAATACAGGGCTATGTTACGAGACCTTACCCTCTTTGGGAAATCCTTTTAAATAAATAAAATTGTTATTTCTTCTTATGGAAAAGTTTTTGAATTTCAAATACCCGGATAAATATGGGATGTGTATTATTTAAGAAAAAAGGTATTTTAAAATATTTTTGTATTCATTAAATAACTAATAATGTGAAAAATATTCAAAAAATGGTATTCTACTGTTGTGATCAGTGAGAAATTTAGAGTCTAATAAGATCAACTTGGTTTTTAGTGAATAGTATAGTAGGAATAGTAACATACCCATATTAATAGTAATGAATAGTAATTTGACCAAAAAATATAATCTTCTCCCATGAATGTATAAATACATTTTAGACATCTTAAAAGTTAAAAAATGATCATAGTTTATGTTTTGGTATATTTGTATGCCATAAATATTTTATTTAAACTTTTATAATTAATTTAGTAATTTAAAATGTAAATTTATCTTCATAAAATTTAATCATAAATTGTTACATTATTGTCTTATGGTTATAAGATAATTTTATTGGACCTTGATTACTTTTTTAAGGTGTTACAGAATGAGTAATCATTTTAAAGTTGTATTTTTGGAATAAATAATGATTTTATTTAAAAAAAAAATTAAAAATATTTAGAAAATTATTTTCATAAAATGGAATACATTTTTTTAGTGAATCGATACTAAGTTAGGGTGATTTTTTTGGTTTTTTATGGAACAGTTGAATTTTCAGTGAATAGTAATAATGCAGTTTTGTGTTTCGGGTGTTTAATGGCATCATTAATGAGATAATAATGATGTATGTTTTCTGGTCGACTTATGAATAGTGATATATTCTATGAGGTGTCCCATGTGGACAATACCATGGGAAAATACCATGGTGACGCCTATGGTTTTTCAAATACCACTGATGAGGTGTCCCTTGGAAATTAATAATTTATTCAGTCACTTTTCTTATAAATACCAATCCATTTTTCTAATTCATTTCATTTAAAAATCATCGTCAACGAATTTAGGGTCTCCATACCTCCAAATGAGTCCTCCCACGATTCCCTCAAGCCTCCCAAGGTCTCGACCTTTACTCTTTCGAAGTTACTCTTAAATGTAAGTGATCCATTCACCATCCTCTTTTTATTCATGAATTCCTTTTTGTTGTGTCTTATAGTTTCAGTCTCTTTATGTTTAGGGTATTTTATTATATGTTCTCATTTATTTCCATTTAATTTCTAATCGTTGAGAGACCCTTTCCACTTTAATAAATTTGTTTTCTGAAATTTTTTAAGTGACGCCGTTAGGCTGCAAAATTTCTCTAAAAAAATCACATCTTCTCTATCCTTTTCTTGAGATATGTCGTTAAAATATTCATAACATTATCTTATTCAATTCCCATATTTTATTATGAATTATTTATGAGAGGGTGAACCTTGTCCCTTCACTTTTCGATGTTTTCAAAAACCATGTTATATAGCCGTTATGCTGCAGATATTTCGTCTCAAAATGACTATATCTTTCTCTCAAGAAATTCACTTGTTTATTTATGTGAATACCCAGACCAAATTCTTTTGTATGGGTGCTTATAAATATATAAATATGGTATATTTTATTCTGTAATTGGCATACATATAACCCTCACTCCCTTTCCATGGGTTATAAATGATATAATGATATTATTTTTAAGCTCTCATTAAACGTCACGATTTTGACACGAAACCAATTTCTTTGATTCTATATGGGTTGTTTATGAAATTTTTGATTATGATCTATGTGGATCACATGTATGTAAAGAAATATTAAGGGTTCTACCTGATTGAGCTTCAATGCACCAGGTAAATAATTAATCTCTAGAGATGACAAGTTTCACGATACCTTGGTGACTACCCTAGGTGATTTTTCTGACACATGGGGATGGACCTTGGTGGAATGTTCATTAATGTCTACAAGAAATGATGTAGCCACATTTTCATGTTATGATTCATGTTATTTTCATTATGATATTCCTATACATCCAATTCTCATGTCCTTTTGTTTTTATTTATGTTTTTATTGACTTCACAAGTAAAAAAATTCCCCGGTTTACCCTTACTTGGCCTTCTACTCACCCTTTACTTTGAATGTATGTCTCCAGGTTATGAGATGTAGTAATTTTACCTAGTATGAACATATGATGAAGCCTTACATGTATATTAGAATAATGTTTTATGTTGTTTTTCTAGTTTTATGTTCCTAATTTCCATGACACTAGACTTTAATGATCCTCTATTTGTAAAATGTAATGAAATGTTATGTAATAAAAAGGCAGGATTCCATCGTTGGTATCAAATGATAGTTTAGTTATTCATGGAAATTAAGCAACGAAATATTTAGGAATAATCCTATATAAAAGTTTAAATATAGGAAATCTTCCTGGTATTTTGTTGAATATTGAGTAAGTGGTTTATCAAACAAATACATCCCTGTATGGATATGAGTAGGTAGAGGCAGCTCTGGCACAGATGTACATAGGGGTAAAACCCGAAAACAATGCTTGGAGCTAGACCTGAATGGGAACTGGTGCATGACAACAGGCCTTGTTGCACACTTTGTTACGACACTCCTGGATGATATGGTTGGTTAATCACAAGATTTTTATAAATCATTATGATGGAATTATAAAGAAATGTAATTGTTTAAGCATGAATATTTCAAAAATAAAATATTTTATAGTTAAAAGATTCGTAAATGAAATAAGTTTCTCACTAAGGTTTTATTCTTTTAGAAAATGGCGGGAAATAGGAAGAACCATGAAAATAGTGACCGCAATGGACCATGTGTTGACGACCCTCCAATGGAAGCTGGATTGGAAACATTCATGCGAATTATGAACAAACTGACTCATGTTATGGAAAATAAATTGAATCAATATCAGAGACCAATATCACCGTGACGGGAACAACATTCTGTTGAGTCCTTTATGAGTCAACAACTACCAACCTTCAGTGGATCGACGGACCCATTTATTTCTATGTAGTGGATCAGCTCCATTGAAAAGATCATTTCTATCCTCCACTATTCAGAGCAAGAGAAGATCACTCGGGCTGTCTATCGCTTAGAATGGGAAGCTGATCAGTGGTGGGAAATAATTAAAAACACCAAGAAAATATTGGAAGTTGAATATTTGGTGTGGGAAGTTTTCAGAGGGATTTTTTCAGTATGTATTTCGCACGTTCCATGAGAACAAGAATGGATAAGGAGTTTCTCAAGCTGAAGAAAAAGGAGAACGAATCTGTCAGAAGCTATGAGATGAACTTCACCCGACATTCACGAAATACCTATATCTTTGTCATGGATCTAAATGGTATGGTTGATAGATTATTTGATGGACTGAGACCTCATCTGTTGAAGAATCTAGCCAACCGAGACAATGGAAGCTATGAGGATATTGTGCGAAGTGTGATGAAAGTATAATTGGAGTTTGGTGAGACGCAGTGGTCTCATAAATCCAATGACCAAACAAGATCAATGGAGCCAATCATAGGGAGGATCATTGCCCAAGAAAGAGGAGGCAAGCTAGTGCAACATCCCACATCTCATAAAAGTGGGAAGAAGCATTCGGGGAACTACCTTCTCGGTAGCGGAAAATGCTACAAGTGTGGAAGAGATGACCATATTGCAATAAATTGTCGTAGTGAGGTGAAATATCAACTTCCAAACACTAACGACAAGGGGAATATGGTGCAGGACCTACCTGATGTCCAGTGCTTTAAATGTGGACAACTTAGGATCTTTTCCAATCATTATCCAAATCTGAAGGTAGTGTAGGGGAACCACCATCAGCCTCATCAAAGGCCAAGGGAGCATGGATGTACTTTTGCTATCATGATAGCGTAAGTTGAAGCTCAAAATGATGAGGTTGTAGGTACTCTTGTTGTTATCTCAATGCTAGCAAGTAATTTTTTTGATTCTGGTTCTACGCATTCCTTTATTTCATCTAAGTTTGAGAAGAATTTTGAACCAACCCCCGACTTGCTAAAAGTAATGTTATAATTCAAGACTCTTAGTGGGATTATCCAAGAATCATCATTTTTTAGAAACTCTAGTATTTAATTTGGTGAGAAAAATCATATCACAAATCTAGAAGCCATTCCCATGCTGGAATTCGACATTATACTAGGGATGAAATGGCTCTCAAGGTATAATTATAAGATCAAATGCAGAAGTAAGGAAATCTTAGAAGTCCTGAATGGAAAACCTATAGTTATCTTCCATGGAGTGACATTTCAACTGGATCTTGGTCTATAAGAACCTCTTATATTATTCATTATGGAGTTGATCGGTGAAGAAGAAGAACAAAATGAGAGTTTGGGGAGATAAAATGTACCCATCATCCAGGAATACATTGACGTATTTCCTGAGGAGTTTCCTGGAACTCCCCCCGAAATAGAGGTACAGTTCTCCATTGAACTCTTACATGGATCTCCTCCAATATCAAAGACCCCATATAGGATTGAAAATGTGGAGCTGGAGGAATTAAAGAAACAACTCCAAGATCTTTTGGAGAAGGGTTCTATCCAACCAAATGTGTCTCCTTGGAGAGAACCTATTCTCTTTGTGAAGAAGATGGATGGATCGATGCGGCTATGCATTGATTATAGAGAACTGAACGGAATCACAGTAAATAACAAATACCATATTCCAAGAGTTGATGACTTATTTAACCAACATCGTGGGGCTCAATTCATCTCTATGATTGATCTTCAATCTAGTTATCCTCAATTGAGGGTGAAGAAAGAAGATATTCCAAAAAATACCATCCGATCAAGATATGGGCATTATGAGTTTGTTGTTATAACTTTTGTGCTGACTAATGAAGCTACTATTTTTTTGGAGTTGATGAATAGAGTCTCTAAAGACTATCTTGATAACTTTTTGGTAGTTTTTATTGGTGATTGTATGATATATTCCAAATGTTGTGAGGAGCACGAGGATCATATATGTTTTATTTTCCAAACTCTACGGATGGAGAGACTTTTTGGAAAGTTTAGTAAATGTGACTTATGGTTACAAAAAGTTTCTTTCTTGGGGAACATTGTTACCAATGAAGGAATCACAGTTGACACTACAAAGAAAAAAGTTGTAGAGGAGTGTCCTCAACCTATAACAATAACATAGATTCATAGTTTCCTTGGATTAGTAGGATATTACATGAGGTTTGGTAAAAAAATTCATGACATTCTAATCCATTAACCATGTTAACTCAAAAAGGGGTGAAGTTCATCTGGAAAAAGGATTATGAGGAATGTTTCCAAGAGCTGAAGAATAGATTGGTTACGACACCTGTGTTAACTCTACCCTCAATTAGTGAAGGATTAATTATTTTAAGAGATGAATCTCTGAAAGGGGTTGGCTACATCCTCATGCAAAATGACTAGGTCATTGCTTATGAATCTCGATAGTTGAAGACTCATGAGAAAAATTATCCTACGCATGATCTGGTGCTTGCTGCAGTTTTTTTCTCTGAATAAATGGAGGCACTATCTTTATGGAGATAAATGTGATATACAAACATACCATCAATGTTTGAAGTATATTTTCACCAAAAAGGAATTAATCATTAGACAAAGGAGATGGTTGGAGCTTCTTAAAGGCTATGATAGTTCAATTCATTATCATTCCAGAAGATAAAACAATTTTGCAGATGCATTAAGCAGGAATGACCCGGTTTTTCCTTCTATGATGAGGATTCAGAAAGATCCTTTGATCAGTGACCTAGTAAAGCATTATATGTGAATTATTAGGGAAGGGACATCATTAACCCTAACCCAAATTATTTCTCAATGGTCATTACTAGATAAGATCATGAATTCTCAGAAAGAAGAGCCTTTAATACATAAGAATTTTGAGACTATAAAGGATGAAATGTTTCGTGAGTTCAATACTGATCAAGAAGGTCTAATGAAATTTCGTACAAGACAATGTGTTCCATCTATTCAGGAAATAATGAAGGAGCTGATGGATGAAGCTCATATCTCTACTTTATCTATACATCTTGGTAGCACGAAAATGTATTGGGACCTTCATGATCATTTTTGTTGAGATAATATGACATGTGAGATTTCTTACTACACATCAAGGTGCCTTGTATGTCAGCAAGTGAAGGTAGAGCGAAAAATTCTTAAAGGGGTATTGCAACTATAACCCATACCAGCATTGAAGTGGGACAATATAACTATGGGCATCATCACTGGTCTCCAGAGAACATGAAATGGAAATAATGTGATATGGGTTATTGTGGACCGTATCAACAAGCATTCCCATTTTTTCAACATTCGGGACGATTTCTCTCTTGATCAACTTTCCAGGACTTATGTGATGGAAGTAGTAAGACTGCATGGAGTTCCACTTTCTATCATATCTGATCATGATCCAAGGATCACAAAAATATTTTAGAGATGTCTTCAATAAGCTCTAAGCACTGAATTGAATTTCAGTATGGCCTATCACACCCAAACTGATGGCCAATATGAAAGGACTATTCAAACACTCGAGGACATGCTGAGAACATGATAAATGGAATTTAAAGGTGGATGGGATAAACATATATCTTTAGTAGAGTTCTATTACAACAAAATCTTCAAATCGAGCATTCGAATGGAACCCTATGAAGCTCTATATGGAAAGCGATGTAGAAATACTGCTTGTTGGGATTAAGTTGGTGAGAGAAAGCTTCTTGGGACTGATCATGTTCAAGAGATGGCTGAAAAGGTCCCTGCTATCCAACAACACATTAAGGATGCTTAGAGTTGGAAAAATAGCTATGCCGACAACCTTCCAAGGGACTTGGATTTTGATGTTGGTGACAAAGTTTTTCTTTGTATTTCATTGTGGAAGAGAGTCTTGAGGTTTGGGAAGAAAGGGAAGCTCATCCCAAGGTACTTTGTCCCCTATGAAATCCTTGATCGTGTAGGAGTGGTGGAATATTAGCTTGAACTTACTCCAAATATATCCCAAGTTCATGATGTCTTCCACATATCCCTATTGAGGATGTACATACCTGACCCTTCACATTTACTAAATCCATAAGTGGTAAAACTCGAACAAGACCTCTCTTATAAGGAGCAGCCGGTGGAGATCTCGGATCATAGAGACAAGGCTCTACTCAACAAGACTACCCACCCTGTTAAGGTGTTGTGGAGGAACCACAAATGTGTAGAAGACACGTGGGAACCGTAGGAGTCCATGAGATAGACGTACCCACACCTTTTACCATCAGAGGGTACGAGATAAAATTTCGGGAATGAAATTTCTTAAGGGGGGAAGAATGTAATGACCCAAACTTTTTTATTATATTTTTTTGCAAATTTTTTTGGTATATTTAAAATGTGAACATTTAGTTTCGACTTTTGTATGAATGTTGGTCAATATGTGCATTTAAAACCATAATCATAATGATGTGTATTTTAAATATGTTTATCTTGGTTAATTAATATAGTAAGAATATTGAATCGTCTCATCTAGTAGATTCGAGCCATATGAAGCCCCACTGTCGGAGCTTGGGAAGGAGGTAGCATCACTCAGCTTTGCTATGGTCCAAGCCAAAGCCGAACTTCAACATATGAAGCTTGAATGGAATTTCCTAAGGGAGAAGTTCAAGCTGAAAGTTATCACCACTCGGGATATGTTGTCTGAGCCACCCAAGGAATATATCACTATAGCACACCTAACGCATAGGTCCTATGCTACTGTAATAAGGGGCTATGTAACGAGATCTTATCTGTTTTGTGTAATCCTTTTATACAAATAAAATTGTTATTTATTATTATGGAGATGTTTGTGAATTTTAAATAACCGTATAAAAATAAGATGAGTATAATTTAGGAAAAGGGTATTTTAAAATATTTTTTGTATTAATTAAATAATTAATAATGGAAAATGATTTTCAAAAAATGGTCTTCTACAGTTGTCATCAGTGAGAAATTTAGAGTCTAAAGAGATTAACTTGGTATTTAGTGAATAGTAAAATATGAATAGTAACATACCCATATGAATAATAAGGAATAGTAATTTGTCCAAAAATAATAGAAACTTCACCCATGAATGTATAATTACATTTTAGACATCTTAAAAGTGAAAAAATGATCATAGTATATGTTTTGTTATTTTTGTATGCCATAAATATTTGATTTAAAATTTTATAATTAATTCAATAATTTATAATGGAAATTTACCTTCTTTAAATTTAATCATAAATTGTAACTTTATTGTCTTATTGTTAAATGATAATTTTATGGGTCCTTGATTACTTTTTTAAGGTGTTACAAAGTGAGTTATAGATTTAAAGTTGTATTTTTGGAATAAATAGTGATTTTTTTAAAAAATTAAATTAAAAAGAGTTATAAATTTTTTTTTCATTAAATGGACTTCATTTTTTATTTCAAGGCATAGATATTAGGTTGGGTGATTTTTTTTCTGAAACAGTTGAATTTTTAGGGAATAGTAAAAATGCAGTTTTGAGTATTGGGTGTTTAATGACATCATTAATGATGTAATAATGATATAATCTTTCAAGTAGACTTATGAATAGTGATATATTCTGTGTGGTGTCCCAAGTGGAAAATACCCTGGGAAAATACCATGGGAATGCCCATGGTTTTGCAAATACCACCGATGAGGTTTCCCTTGGAAATTAATAATTTATCCACTCACTTTACCTATAAATACCATGCCATTTTACACATTAATTTCATTCCAAAATCATAATCAAAGAATTTATGGTCTCCTTACCTCCCAAGGTGTCCTCCCAAGGTTCCCTCAAGCCTCCCAAGGTCTCTAACTTCAATTTATCGAAGTTACTCTTCAAGGTAAGGGATCCTTTCACCCTCCTCTTTTATGTCGTGAATTCCTTTATGTTGTGTCTTCTAGTTTCCACTTCTTTATATTGAGGGTATATTTCTATATGTGCTCATTAATTTTCATTTTATTTATAATTGTTTAGAGACCATTTACTCTCTCATCAATTTTTTTTTGAATTTTTTTATGTGACGTCGCCAGGCTACTGAATATCTAGTAAAAGAAATCACATCATCTCTTTCCATTCATGTTTCATTTTCTTTTGTTATGTCATTAAAATATCCATACCATAATCTTATTCAGTATTCATACTATATTATGAATTATTTATTAGTGGGTGACCCTTGTCCCTTATCTTTTAAATGTTTTAAAAAATTATGTTATATAGCTGTTATCATGCAGAAACGTTTTCTCAAAATTTCCATCTCTTTCTCTCAAGAAATTCCCTTGTTTATTTATGAGAATACCCAGACCTATTTCATTTCTATGGGCGTTAATAAATATATAAATATGGTATATTTTATTATGTAATTGAAATACATATAACCCTCACTCCCTTTCCATGGGTTATAAATGACATAATGATCTTATTTTTAAGCTCTTTTTAAACGTCACGATTTTGGCATGAAACCCATTTCATTGATTCTATTTTGGTTATTTATGAAATGATTGATTATGATTTATGTGTATCACATGTAATAAAATAAATATTAAGGGTTATCTCTGATTTCAGTCCAATGCATTGGGTAAATAATTAATCTCTAGAGATGACATGTTTCACGATACCTTGGTGACTAACCATGGTAATTTTTTTGACACCCTGGGGATGGACCTTGGTTATATGTTCATGAATGTATAAATGAAATTTTGTAACCTCATATTCATGTTATTATTAATGTTCTTTTCATTATGATATGCCTATACTTCCATTGATCATGTCCTTATGTTTTTTTTTTCAGGTTCTTATTGATGTCACAAGTAAACTGATTCCCTTGTTTACCCTTACTGGCCCTTCTGCTCACCCTTTCCATTGAATGTAAATCTATAGGTTATGAGATGTTGTAATTGTACATAATAATAACTTATTATGAAGCCTTAAAAGTGGATTAGAACAATTTTTTATGTTTTTTTCATGTTTTATGTTCCGTATTTCCAAGACACTAGAATTTAATGATCCTCTATTTGTAAAATTTAATGAAAAGTTATGTAATAAAAAGTCGGGATTCCATAAATATCATTAAAATATTTTGGGTTTAAAAAAAATTTCTGATGAATAAGGAATATTAATTCATATTTTATATCAACACTATATGGGATAAAAAATATGAGAAAAATCTATTTTATACTCCCAAACATGACGTTTTTTCAAAACCACAAAGAATACACCATTATATTATATACCATTATATGAAAACAAAAACTAAATGAATATACATATATTATTAGTGGAAAATAAGGAAAATATATAAAATTTTATTGAATCATCATGTGTCAATTTAATTTAAAATATCATTTCCAACAATTTTTTCCATCATTTATGAGGAAATATTCTCCATGTCACCCATAAATTTCATTTCATAATGTCAATAAAGTGAGATAAAAAAAATTTATCTAAGTTCAGTTATAATTTTCTTCATCCTTGGAAAGAAAAAATATTATATATTGATATTCTAATATTGAAATAAAATCTATGTTTATTTTTTAAATTAATATTGACCGCATAGACCCTCAATGTTTACAACATTAAGGACATATATAACTCATTACAATCAATTCAAAAAAAGATAGATATTATACTATTGATTACAATATCATTCCTTGAAAAATAAGAATAATATTAACCCTCATTAAATAATCAATTATCTCCAAATAATTCCATAAGATTAACCCTAATGGTCTTCTAATGGGATATACCATTGTATATTTCTCATTTCATTCCCTTTCTTTTTATCATAGATTTATATTTTCTCACTCTACCCATTCAATAATGATTCGCCATTTTTAATATATGATTATATATATTTGGTCATGATTGAATCCAAACTATTATTTTTTAATAATTATTTAATTCGTCACACTTATAATGTAAAAATACCATCAATTATGGTTCTAAATCATGGTAAAAATGTATAATATAAATATCATAAAATATCTCAAAACTATTGGTAAATTAATTTAATGAATATATTTTCATTAAACCATTATGATGATACCATCAACATCATGGAATAGTCAACCATATAATCTTAAAAATCAATATTGATCTTCTAACTCCCTAGGTAATAATACATCATGAAACCCAACTTCGAAGGTGATCAATGTTTTCCAAAAATCATTCATCACACTACGCAATTCATAGAGTGTAAAAACACAACGGGTTCTATTTTTTACAACTCATAATGGCATATAGAATCCTCAATAACATGGTATCCATATAGGATACCCAAAATATACATGAAAGTATACCTATTATAACAATGTGACATATTGTATGTTACTATTACGTATTATCTCTTACCTCATTTTATTCATATGTAGCATCCACTATGACACAGATTTCCATAACAAGGTCTATTTTCTTGAATTAATGTTATGAGTTTATGCTAAGTATATGATTATTCTATAACTAACATTGGTTAATTAGTTTATAACATCAAATTTAGTATTAACATATTCTATTATGACACAAATTATTTGTTCTCTCCAAAAACACCCATACTAATATATCATGATGAAATATTTGTGACATTATAATGGAATAAAACCAATAATTTAGATTTTATATGGATCCTTCTATGTAAAATAACTTAAAACAATACAATACATAAATATTTTAAATACATAGTCCCATGAATGAATAAAATATCATTCTTCAACATTATAAATTCTAAATCCACACCATGTTTTCAAGGATGACATTGGATGAAATCGTAAGATCAATGTTATATATATTGAAAATTCATCACAACTTGTATTCATACATGCAACATAATGAATTTGTATTCTCAATGTGTCCTTAAATAATCCTAGTTGATTTCTTCATGATTTAGGTCAAAAAACCACATCAATTCTTTCTTTGTACACAATGTAATAAAACAAATTTCCATGGGAATTCAATAAACAATCTCCCCTTTGAGTTGGTTGACTATATATTTCTGAAAATTTGACAATAAAAAATCTAACAACATCATCCACACATGGATTTTGTAGTAATTGATTGATAATAATTCTATTAAATTTAACATTAGAAATTCAATCCATGAGAAAAAAAGATATGTGGCATGTTTTTAATGGGAAAAATAGTTCAATAATAATGAATCTTGTTGTTTCTGTATATTGATTACACATTCTATGAATGTAAAATACATTCCAAAATACTAATAATTCAGAACTCTACACTCAAAATTCATTCAAAAATAATTTTACCCCAAAATTAATATAGATGAGAAAAAAAAGATAACATTCCCACTCCTTAAATAAATTGTGTATCTACCAACCAATGTTTCAATGAACTCAATGATCAATTATCAGAATAATAAGAGAAGAAAATAAAAACCTCAATAGAACAATAACATATTTCATATCTTTTTGAGAAGTTGGGGTTCATCCTAAAAATCATATTTTTTATTGGATTTTTTAACTCCATGATTAAACTGATTTCTATAAATATATTGGTTGGGTAGTTACCTTATCTTGATATTAACAATTTTTAATTTACAAACACATTTATAGACTTAATATGTGTATATTAAACTGCCACATATGTAAAGTTATATTAAATCTCAATATTCTCTTCTACGAAGTGCTATGAAATAAATTATAAAAAAATATTAAAACACATGAAATCACCCTTGATTGAAATATGAGACATCACATCAACTCCAACAGACTCAATCTATTTAATTATCCATTTTAATTGATTATAATATTTATTTTTTATATCGAAAATTATTACCATATTACTCAGTGAAAATTAGTGTTTCATATTAATCATATATAAATTATGAAAATGTATATGGTAAAATTAATTCTCATATGAATCTTGTGATCATTCAATTTATTTAAAATATACACATATATGACCGCTAATAACCCTTGATATGATGTTTTTTGAAAAAATAGTATCAAATCTATCTTTATAATGAAATAATGAATAATCTCATATAATGTATGCATGTTTTTTCCCATGATTATTTTTTTAATGATTTATATTCTGAAGAGGAAAATATAAATCATTTTGATGTATTTTTTTACATAAAATATGATCCCAGATATTTTATTATATATTGTTACAAAAACATCTATCAAATTCACATACATTGACAATTTTTTCGGGTTGAAACTATTTTCATCATCACCATGGAATTTTTATTAGAAATATTTTCATTACCAATCCATTTTATAATTATTTGAAATTTAATTATCTCTTCCTTCCTTGAGTCATAAATAAAATAAAGTAAAGTGTCATATACTCAATAACTGAATTCTAAAACCCAAACATCCTAAATTTTCACAAATGATTGATTGGGATTTAAACAATTTTTATATTATTATTTCATCTATATATATGTCGTAAAATTTCCTTTAATAATTTATCATTATGATTTGTATATTTTCATAACCATATATATCGGGAATTGATGATCAGTAAACTTTTAATCAAGCCATGAATACCACGATATTTTCAATTAATTCAAAAAAAAATATCTTCTTTATTTAAAACATGTTTCTGTCATTAGTATCAATATGAAAATAATTAATTTATTTTATATAAATATAATTTCTATAAACTTATTAATGAATGTTAATATATAGACTATTTTCTATAATTGGGATCTCTATTGTCCACAAATTTCTATGAATAATTTTATTATTTATAACCTTGGTATAATCTCAAATAAATTTTCAACATTTGTTTCTTTCTATTTTTCAATAACCAATTAACTCTAGTAAATTTTTTCAAACAAAAATGATTTCTTTATTGAGTTTATTTAAAAAACCCACATAGTTCCATTGAAATTTCTATTCATTATGTTAGGAATTACAACCAAGTATTAGAAATTCCAAATTTATAATGAAATTAATGGAAAAATTGAAATATATTTGTTATTATATATCCCCATAAAACATCATTATCAATTGTTAAAATTCATGATATATTGAATAAAAGGTCATAATTTTTTTTGTCAAACTAGATATTTCAAGTCACCATTGTTGTTTCATTCATATATATGTGTTTTGATTCTTCCTCTTATTTAAATTATTATATTTATATTACAATCATCATCAACGTATTATTTACAATCAATTTGATTCCCTTGTGATCTACCAGATCTATAAATAATAGAATCACTTTATTAAGGAATTCCATCTCTTCTTCTAGTGAAATTTTCTTATCTCCCATTATAATGTCATATTGTATTTCAATGTTTTTTATAATAATTGATGAAACGTTTTTAATATATTATTTTCAACGAATAGCCATGATAAATACCCTGATATATTAAATATTGATACACATATATTTTTCCAATTAGTTAGAATAAAAAAACTACTCCAAAAACTGAAATGTGAATTAATTTAGATTTCTATCAAAACACATCTCACAATGAGTATTCTATTAATCTATATATAAGAAGGAAAAATTATATTTATCCACTAATCTGGGTATTTATTCATTCAGGAATTTCACTAGTATGTTTTTTTCAAAGATCATTATTCGGGTAATATTCATGATAATGTAGTACTTCTATTTTACCCCAATATTATTTCATTGATTAATTTACTATACATGGGTTCATATCCCATTATATTGAATATAATCCTATAAAAGGGTATGGGTAAACACTATACCACTATTCTTATTAAAATTAAATGTCTTATATTCAACCATTATATTTTCCTCTGACTAATTTTGAGTATTATATTTGACCAAAAAACATTGGGGTAATCCCAATAAAAAATGATACCATAACAATTTAATCAATATGAATACCACAAAATTTTCTTCAAGTAATAGCCAATAGTAATATTTTCAAATAAATATCCATATTCACCAACTCATGAATATAATGAAAATAATACGAGTTTCATTTATGAGATTACACAATCACTTGTGATCCCTTCAATATATACACCCTTCACAAATAAGGATACAACCACATCCATCAGAACACATGAAAAATCACTAAATTAAACAAAATCCATGTTATAAATCAAAGATATATTGTCAAACATTTTACACATAACCATAAATATATAAATAGGCACCCAATCCATATTCTATTCTCTATTCTAAAATAAAATAATACTACAAAAACATAACCTTGGAAAAACATAATCCACAACCCACAATTTCAATTTTAAAGTGAAATTGGGATTCCATTAATTACATTGTACATATATATATTTATGTATAAACACTTAAAACCCTTTAAATTGTTTTTATCAAATTTTGTCAAAAACACTATAAAATAACAAGAACAATATATGAAAGAATCTCATAATTAGTAATATATTTAAGAATGTACAAGCATCAATGAAATGTATCAGAAATGAACAATAATGTCAAAAACCAACTCCAATAGAGGGAGGATGAAATGAAAAGCTATAAGAATATAGAAAACAACTTAAGAGACAATATGCACACACTAGAATCAAATAATACCAATATAATAATTATCTTGGGATTCAAAGGTTCGTTCAAAAGAAAAAAAATCCATGAAAATTAATGGAATAATGTCAGAGAATATGTGGAAAAACTTAAACAAAATCCCATAGAATCTCACGTTGGAATCATAGAGGGAAAACCAAGAGAGGAGGAGGAACCAAGGGAAGGGGGATTTTTTTCCACATCATGGACCAAATATATGAGAAAATGGGTGGAGGAATGAGAAAGGGGACAAAATATAGAATGAAACATATGAAATTTAATGTTTTAGGGAAACTAAGTGTGTTTCATAGTTATGATTGAAGATTTATCAGAAAATGTTATAATCGTATACACCCTCACTGGATGAAGGTGACACCTACATGTGATGTTCACACTTTTTGGATAACTGTACACCAAAATTGAAAAATGGTTATACCAAATTTCATACACCCACAACGATTGATGAATGGTTTCTCCTAATTGTATACAAGATGAGTGCATTTAATCTTACACCAATAGAGGTATCATAGTTTCTATCAAGACACTCATGGTCTATGAAAAACTATTATAATTTCATTATAGTCACACTTTACAATTTAGGATTGATGTAGAAAGGAAGTCATACTCATCTAGCTACAAAGGTATCCCCCCAGTCCATGCACAAAAAACCATTCATGTGGCTAAAAGTCACCTAATTCTTCCAAAACTAAAGAAATTTATCTGATAAATCAACCTAAAGCTCTATCTTGGGATCCATAATTGTGAATTTAATATGAAAAATGAAAAAATGTGGTCCATGTTTTATAATAATACCCACCAAAAAATGCAATTCCCTGATAAATTCACCCATCTAAATGACAACCAATAATCAATCTCAAAACCAAAGGGAACCAAATGAAATTAGGAAACTCAGGGTGAATCTTATAACTCTATATGTATCACCCAAACAACAATAAGTAAAACTGAAAAATAATTAACCATCAGAATGGAAGAGGAAATGGATCTCGCAACCAAATGGAACATCCTTATCTCACATTAATGACGAGGGAAACTAAACATTAAGATATGGATAAAACTTTTGTACTGACAAAATAACATAGCCAACAGGAATAAAAAACCAATAATCCCACAAAACATAATGGAAAATCCAATAAGATTCAATTAAAATAGAAACCAAAACCAATATTTGGTTCATTGTTTCCACAAAATCATGAATATATCTAAAATGAGCACAACCCTAAAATAAAAATAATCCAACAGGGCCAATCACACAAGGGTGAAACAATATAATTATTTAAATGAAGAAGGGAAAACTATCCAAACTATTTGAAAATGAATCGACAAAGCATATCATAGAAAATAGAAACCTACAAATTGAATGAATCCTTTTGAAACAATGAAAAATATTATGGATATGCTCAGAACAAAAAAAATAACAAGGAAATATAAACCACTACCATTCCAACATTAGATATGGGCATGTAACCAAGTGTCCCCATACCCCCAGAAATTCTAGACTACATTAGGAGACTCACTCTATGAATTTGGATAGCACCCAAATGTCTTAATGAATCTGATTCCCTATATTGATTAACTAAAGTCCCTCAACAGAGACTAAATTCTCTATAAATGATTCATACAAAACATATTTATATAACCGAACTCACCACATACAAGGAAATACTATAGAATATTATGGAATATAGGCTTCAAATACCGAAACATACAACACATGAAGAACATGATTTTTTAGTCTATTGAGTTAGAATACAGAACCGATATAGGGGACAGATTAGAAACAGGTTCCTCCAGACTACATCTCTTACAATATGGGTAACCTTCACATGCACCAACTCTCACCAGTTTCACCCAAAGAACTAGCTTGGCTCTAAATTCCTCATTCAATGACATCCTTAACAAGAACTCAACATATGGTAGAATGATATCCTTGAAATATGGTCTAATACCCAACACAAAAAATGGGATCCTTCAGACGATCCTCTGATTCTACTTCATATGGAAGGGAAACCATCTCTTTGATGTGGTTAGCATACTCTATCACCATCAGCTAACCATGCTTAATGCCAATCAAATATTCCACCATCTACATATATTTTAGTTCACAATAATCGAAAGACACATTCAAATTCCTCATTCTACTCAAAAAAACAATAAAAAACGTGATCTCTACAAAAAATGGGAAACAAAAGAGACGAAAATTGCTCCAATAATAAACTAGGAGTCATTGATAGGGCATCTACTGAATAAGACTCATTAAAAAATCATGGGGCCATTATAGAAGGTCTAATATAAAAATAAATAGAATATGTATTCAAAAATCATCCTAAAACAAAAATTTTACAAATTATAATATCTCAACCCAAAACACACATCTCAATAGAAAATAACTAAAAAATAAATTCTATATCCTCATTAGAAAAACCACTATTTAATTCCCAAATACATCCATTTTAACTCCATGACACCTTGAAACCCCAAAAACAAAATCTCACCTTCAAAATAAAAATTGTTACAAAAATTTCCTTGTTTAATACCTAATACTGAAAATGAGTTTTACATTTTAAAATCAACCCACACCATCAAAAAAAAAACACAAAACTCACACTAAAATCCTTGAATGATAAGGTAGTGAAGATACCAAATCCTATGACATGGTTTTCTGGATTATTCATGAGATAGAACCAATCACTAGGAGGACCTCGATTCATGTACACAAACTCTAAATGATTAACTATAACAAGTGATACCACAACACATTACATGTTTACATAATTTATCAATCATCATCCACACACCCAATAAAAATGAATCAATTCTGTGTGTACCCCTAGAAACTCAAGGAATGACATTAGAAATAGATGACAACACTCTTTCAATTCCTATATCTTGAGTACCAAAAATCATTATCTAATACATAATTCAAATTTTGAATAAAAAAGGGATAAAATGATACCATTGTTTCATTAAATGGGTTGGGATACCATCTAAAAAGACATCCAACCTGATTTGATACAAGGCCAATGAGGTGTTTCCAATCCTCCTTAGATGGAAAGTAGAACATATAATCAAATTTCTCCAAATGTGAACAATTTAGAACAAAATAAATAATGATCAAATTAATAAAAAATGGTATATAGGAGTATTTAATAACTGAATATTTAAATACATAACCAAATCCCAATACAAAAACCACTAAATAAAATAAAACTGAAAATGAGACTAAATCCAGCACGATATAACATGAACACCATGTGACCACATGTTCACCACAGACCATAAGTCAATCTTGTTACAATGGCATACCAAAACCAGGACCTGAACCTAAAAAACATCTTTGAACTATTGAATAAAATTGATAAAAGTGGGTACGATTATAACATCTTAGTAGGTAAGCTCCGAAAAGTCTATAAATTTTCTGTTCTGAAACATTTGACAACAAAATTTTTGAAGTCCATATATATAATATGGTTTTCATAACATTAAATAAACACACAAAATTCTCAATAAATTATATATTTCACATCAATGAACACGTATTTATTTTTAAAATTGTTTTAGAATTGAAAAAAAAGTAAGTGAAACAACAACCAAATTAGAATCAAACCTCGGTGATATGAAAGGGATGTGATAGAAATAGAGAATACTGTGCAAGAAATAGTACACAAGGGGTACATATAATAAAGGTGATAATGATTAGAATATAACATAATAATGTTATTCATTAGAATTTCCTAAACATATCTAGAAGAAATCCTAACACATAATTAGTTAAGAATAACCTGAAAGTATGTGGTTTACAAAGGTAGTAAAAACATATATTCAATACTAAACTGGGATCCGTATTTCCATGCCTTACTAGGAATATTCGAAAGTATAAGGGCTTCAAACCCGAATAATCGGGGTCAAAATTCATCTTTTCCTTGACCCTCTAGATGAATCCCAAGAACAAGATGATAATTGTACATGGTGAATGACGTGGTACTCATAGGTAGGTCATAAACCATGAACTCACAAGCCAACATTCTTACATAGTCCAAATATGGATACAACCAATGTGATTACCATATACTATGATGTTTTACCATATAGTTTCCCATCATACTACACATAATCCAATGTGTGATCCTAGTCTCCAAAACACATTACATTGAAACCAATTTTCCAAAAACATCATAATATGACAGTATGACATTTAAAATTCCAAATAATATCAATTTCCAAATAATTCCAAAAACCATTTCTATAAATCGGGAGATGACATAAAAAATTAACTAAAGGATACAAATAGTTTAGTAGGACATTTAGAAACAAAAAATCAATTCACGTTCTATAATGGTTTTAGATTTAGCGATTAAAAATGAACCCCCACTTATTCAATTGGAATAGAATGAACAATTTTCCAATCACTAATGGTTTGAGGGGAATGTTTAATGAGGATGGATATATAATAGAATGATGTGAATATGATAATATTATAAGAGAGTATGCTATCATTAGTGAGACCATCTATATTTTCACCATGTGTACATATGGATGTTCACACTTCTAGTGAAACACTTTAAGAATCACCAAATTATAAAAATCTAAGTAAAGTATCAGAGAGAACATCTATCCACTTAACATATGAAAATAATTTTATAATGATTCACCCTCTCCATACACTTAATATAATTTGATAAAACCCAAAAAAAACATAAATGTTTCCCGGGGAAAGGATAATATTTAACATATTGTTACATTTAAAATGTCCAATATTCATTCCATATAACATTGGGGTAACATATATCTTTTTGTATAAAAACTGAAACCCTTTAAAATTTATTTTTATCAAATTTACAGTACAAAATTTTCTCATAAAAATAAAAATGAAAATAAAAGGTGTGAATCACGCCTTTAGTAACCTATCTAGATATCTCAATTGTATTTGGAATGTTCAAGAAATGAAAACCATTCAAACCCCTACCTCAATGTATTGTGGATTAAAAAAACCAAGGAGAACGCACGACATACACCAAGACACATTATAAATACCCTAAAATAATTGGTAGAAATAATAAGCATCAACCATTACTATAAGGATTAGATAGTCGATAACCATCCTATGTAAAACCATGAACCTACGAAGAAAAACGAATAAGAGGGTAAAATTGGAAACAAATCATAATTAAACTCAACATAAAAATATTGATGGAGCACCAAGGGAGGATGAGGGAACTTGGGAAGGTTTTTTGGGATCCCATTATGTGAAAAAAATGAGATAATGGGAGGAGGAACCTAAAATGAGTTATAATGATATAAAGAAATTATTGAATTAAATATCTTAATAAAATTAATCCAATCACATGGTTAGGATGAATGGTTATCCCAACTATGCACTTATCGAGTGCTTACCCATTGGAGGATAAGGACACCCGCATTGGTTAGACACATAGTTTGGAAATCCATACACCAAATAGGTGAACTCGTTCTACTAAATAGAAGAGCCTCTAATTTGGATTTCCCTAGAGTTTCTCTTAACCATGCACTAGCCCTGAGGAAGGACCCTAACACCAAACATAATCAAATTTACTCTCCTAAGCCTCACATGTTCTGAAAAAATCCAGCATCAAGCCAATCAGGTTAATCTATGAAAGGTGGAATTGAGATTGAATATACTTAATCCAAAACTACTTTCATGGGTATCACACAAATAGTTCAATGGGCCAAAACTCACATGAAACATCAAAAACACATAAATTTTCTCCATAAACATGGGCTGAAAATTGAAAAAAGCATTAAACATTGTGAAATGAATTAGAAAATTAATACCCTAGTCATGGTGTCATATCCACATTTTATTTCATGATTCAAAATGTAAGTCCATGGGGGTTAAATATAAGAATGTGTTGTTTTTAGAGATTTTCAGTCACATGAGAGGTTTCAAAAGAGTTTCAAAGTGTTTTTGATGCATCGAGATTTGAAACATAGATATTTCAAGAAACTGTAAGGGTCTCATGATTTGTCTAAAATCATGTAGCTATGTTGAATAAATAGTGCGACAATTCCAAAGGGGCTATGTGTGTGGCATTGTATATTCAAACTATTACCGCTTGGAAACATGTTTATGTGACTATTTATAATTAAATTTTATAGGATAGTGGAATATTTTTTGAAGTGTTCCTAAAACGGTGTGGAAGAACCTTGATATCCCCCATTATAGTTAGTTGATGATGCATAGTTAGCACCTGATTTGGCCAAATGAGTTGAAAAAAACATTTTCCTCATCAAATGGAATAAATTTAACATTTTACCGGTATTATTTTATTTGTTCCACAGACATTTACCCTTATATCCACACATAGTAGATTCATAATTATCAGGATCCCCCTCTTCCCTACTGAGAATGGTGATATATACTCTATTAATATTTAATTTCAACTATTTATCATCATGTTATAATTGTATCATTGAGTATGTGAATCCTCCTCCATAGTTTTTTAGTTTCTCTCACAATCATTCCTATTATCATTGTGTCAAAAAATTTCCCCAATTTTAGGGTTCCCTCTAATTCATTAATTTCTCTCTAACAGTATGAAATAATTTATTGAATCATATAAATCTAGATTCCAGGAAATATTCAAGGCAATATAATTCTTTTTCACTAAAGTATTTCATTTTAATAAATTATTCCATGAAATTGCACACCAAATTCTCAATGTGTTTCAATTTATAATGTAATTTTACTTATGTATAAACATGTGTGATAAATTATATTTTAGTTATTCTAAGAATTAAACCATTATAAAATTTTCACCTCAACACACACCACCCCCTTTGACTGAGTTGTTTGTAAAACTTATCTTCTATAACTCATAATATAATTAAACTATACTATTGGGGTGTTGGTTAGATACCCTTGTTCATAATTCGTTATTCCTAATTATTTTTTATTTAAATTTTTTGTTTGACCCCCCTTGTAAGAGTATATGTAAATTATTTAATTTAATTTACTATGGTAACCCATCCCCCATTTATTATAAATCCACTTTGGTTTTCTTATATCAAGATTTATAAAATGGGATAATTTAATTGATAAATTTACATGCCACGACATCTTTATAAGTAGATTATGATAATGGATTAGTTGTGATCCCACATATTATACACCATTGATTTTATAGTGGAACCTTCCATTGGTATAACAACTAGCCTTATTAAAATTATTCAACACATGGGGTTATTTAATAATGTAAATGACCAATTAATAAATTGACTGACATTTTCAAGGGAATTGAACACCAATTTTATTTATATTTTTTTGGATTTTCTATGGTCTTGGCCAAAATTATTTTTAAAATTGATTTTATTGTATACTAAATAATATAATGGTCTATTAAACTATAAAAGGATTTGGTCATTATGGTCTAATGAACGATGAGTGATTTCATATTCCACTCTACAAATTTCCAAAGACAAAGTATCATATGAAAAGTGTTATTACCTAGAATTAGATCATTTTTTGGGAATTTGGTTAGGGTCATTAACATGGCCTCTCAAAACCCCGTGTCAAGGATAAGAGACATCAAATATCACATCGCATGGGTTGATGGGCATGATTTTGATGTTGATCAGGATGGTCACATCGATGAGTTGGATAAGGGACATGGATTCCATATGCAATTTTTAGATATATCGCCAAAAGAAAATTATTTTCATGGTCATGATTTATGTTATTACTCATCTGAGACTAGAGGAAACGATTCCCATTTCTATTCATAGAGATATTATGAGCCTTAAAAACCTTGCATTATAATTATTTTTATCGTGTAACACCCCAATCGTCCATGGTTTACTTCACTTTTAATAATACAGTAGCGTGTGTTGTACGCAACTTCGAGATTCTAACACGCCGTGACCAATCAAAGTAGTCGTTATGACCCACTTTTTAAAATTTTATACATTTTATCTTTCAAGGTGGACTTCATTTTTGGATTTTTAATATTGAAATTATCCTTGGATAAAATTTTGGTACTTTTCAGATAACATTTATATTTTGATGAATAGTGAAAATTACTAAATTTTTATTAAAAACAACTTTTTTAATCGAAATAATTAACAGTGATAAATTATGAATTTGAGTGGCTTTAAATTATATTTAGAATATATTTTTCCCATTTAATATAATTTTGGTCATTGTACATAATTTCACATTTAAACCGGACATAAACAAGTGTCAATATTTTGATAGTTACTATCTCTTAAAACCAAGCTTTTTGTTTTGACAGCGGGAATTAATTTTAAATTAATTTCATCCACTTATGTGTTTTGAATTTGGAAAAATGGACTCCACATTTGGAATCAGGATGTAAAAATTGTGTAAATAGGTAACTTTTATTTTTAGACATTTTGAATAATAACTTCGGTAAATATTTTATTTACCACCGTGAATGGGTAAATCCTGTAAATAAGGGTAAACTAATAATATTATAATAATTATAATTTACCTGAAAACGTGTCTTAACCCTGTTTATTGATACATGTAAGACCATGGAAATCCTTGGGTCGATTTTGGGACCCCATGGATCCACTTTTAAGTGATAATGACACTTTATATTAATTATGTTAAAGAAAATACAAAAATGACATAAGCCTATATCTTTTAGAAAAATAATTTTTACATAAAGTTATATATGTTATATTTTAGACTATAAATAATAATTAGAAACATAAAAATATTTACAACATATTGGTATTTTATTTATAAATTTTAAACATTAAATAATTTAATTTATTTATGACACAATGATGACGGAGTAATTACCTTAATAGTGAAATATTAAAATAATTTATATTATAAATATATAAATAAATATAATTTGAGACTTTTAATGAAATAAAAAAATTTTAAGGTTAATATTACATGTTAATATTGATTTAATATACTTTTTTCTATGTAATCATGATATTATAATTTTAACAAAAATAAAATACCAAATAGTGTCAAAATTGACATAAATGATTTTTTAAAACAAATATTATATTATTAACTAATATTAAATTCTTAAAAATCTATGGTTCGGCCAAATAACTTGTATGATGATTGGTGTATCATTAATTGACCACTTGGGGGTATCTTGGAGGTATATAGTAATTTTATTAACTATATAATATAAAAATATAAATTCACATGGTAAGTGTCAAACTAATTAACTAAGAGTTAATACTAAAAGATAAGGCTAAAATATAGACCCATACCTGTCTAAAATATATTGGTTGAAAGGATTTCGACCCATATCAACCTTATTATCTGAATAATCCACTTTGGAGCTATTAGAAACCGAATTTCAATTTATTATAAAATAATACGTTATGTTTTTTCTAAAGAGCCCATCCTCCCCCTTATAAAAGGACACCAATTCTAACCAATCATTCACACCTTCAGAGCCTTTTGGCTCGGCCAAACTCTTCCAAATTATCCTCCAAACTTCCCTAAATTTAACCTAGTGGCCTTATTTTGATCATAAAGCTAACTTACAGACCCATTTTGATCAAATCAAAAGGAAGAACCCAAAGACGAGATAATGTTTTCACCACCCTCATTCAAGTTCATTTCTTCTTCAACTTCTTCATTCATTGTTATTTATATTATGAAATAATAAATCCAGTAAATTTTATATTCTGTGATTTTATAATAAATTTGGATCAAAAAAATTCATTATTCTATCCATCTGTTGAATGAAATGTCACCATACGTGCGTACGTACGACCTACCGTCTCCATGTTGTGGTGTAATTGTGATTAAATATATTATTATTTAGATGGGTATAATATTGATGTATAATTTATGTAAATAATAAATACAACATGATAATTATTTTATCTATATGATATACCATCCAATTATATATTATTTTAATATCAAAATAATGATATTGTTGCTCGTGCATACGTACAGACTACTGTCTCCACGAACGTGATTAGATTCATTCCCTATCATATCCATTTATGTATAATTCTCATTTAATGATTAAAAATAATGTTTTAGGACTTTATATCATTCTGTATATTATTAAGATACAACCTATCCATAACAACCACGGCTTACGTACCAATGAATATAAAAAAACGAGTAAGTTAACACCCGAAATGACGATAATACAAAAAAATTATTAACAAAAAAATGTTAAAAGATTATATAAGATATCATATTAATATATATGATTCTTGTATAATTTAATAACAATTATTTTACCATTATACAGGATGTTAACCCACCCCCGACCAAGTAAAAGTACAATGTAAGGGTTTATTTCACAATCTCTTCATTATCCGAGGTTGTTTATACGTAATTATCTACCGGGACATCTTTATCATCCACATCCATGTTTCTTAAAAATGTATTTCAAAACATTCATTCTATTTTAAATAATATTTATCAAATTAATTTATACAGTTGTTTGAATTTTTATAAGAGTTTTATAAAGGAATCTTTCCATCGTTTTCCAAACAAGGTCATTTTTAACCTTTTCGACAGAATTAAGGTAAAAAGGAAATTTTTTAAATTATACATCGGGTGAGGCTATTTTCCACCGTAATAAAATATTAAATGATTCCCTTAAAAGCTTATAAGGATATTTTCAAAGTAAATGTTTTATTTTATAATTATGTGACTTTTAAATGATTTCAAAAAATAGATATTTCTCTCAAATAGTTTTGATCTCATCTTTGTCAACATCCTTTGATGAATTTTAAGTTTATTTGAAGTTGATTTATTATGATAAAAAAACGTGCATATTGTATTGAAGGTTTTGTGATATGTTTGAATGTGGATTTGTTATTTTTATACCATTCATGGTTTATGGAGAAAGTATTTACATTTCTTATGCTAGTTTTAATACAAATGTTTATGTTATGTTTAAACCTGTTTATATAAGGAATGCATTGGACTTAGTAAGTGACAGGTGGAGCCTGCTATAGATCCTCGATGCATCGGTAGGTCTCATGATAAAAACTAGTTTCTTGGAACAAGGCCTTGAAAAAATCTTATTTCTAGTCTTGGAACGCGGCCTTGACTCTGTGGTTATGATAGTCTGGCATTATTAATTCCATCATTATGAAAGTGGTTATTGTTATTGCATGTGATTATTCGATTGGTGGAATATCCATGTGAATTAGTAAGTGGAATTTTTTCATTTTATCTTTTCCCTATTATGCTGAATTTCATGTTTAAAATTCTTTTGTTTTAGATATACATTGCCTTAAATGTTTATGCATATTTATGAATGTTTCCGCTATATTGTTATCCTTACTAGGCATCTGAGCTCACCGCTTTCTATGTTTAATTTTTCCCATGATGTGAAGAAGAATTTTTTGAATGACCTGTAGGGATAATATATGGTGATATGAGTGTGTACTATGGAGACTATGTTGTTCTAGTCTTGATTTTTATGATGTAATGTAAGACTTATGAATATATCTAGTGCTCCCAAGGCTACTAAACTAATCGGTCTTTATAGATGTGATCTTTGTTGTGATCATGCCAATGTTATGTAATAAGGCACCGACTCTGGGTGACTGGGGTCGGGGTGTTACAGTTCATATCAGAGGGACGTTTAGTACATACCTTGGAATCTAGATTTAGATAACTCTGATTAGATCACATAGACCTAATATGGACTTTGAGGATTGGTGTAGAAGAAGTTCCTAAAATTTTTGTATTGTAGAGATTTTGTGAGTTTTCCGAGAAATATATCCCTGTCTAGACATGAGCAGGTAGAGCCACCCTGGAACAGATGTACCTAGGGGTAAAAAACAAAAACACAGATTTGATCTAGACTCAAATGGGAACTGGTGCACGACAACGGGCCTTACTATACTCTTCATTACGACACTCCCAGGGTATATGCTTAGGATAATTCTCATTTTCTTTACAAACCATTATGAAGGGTTTATCAGTATATACTTCCTCAAAGAAAACATTTTTATGATTATGGATTATATCCATAAATAGTACAACTTATTTTGAGTGTTTTACAAGAATGGAATTATGTATTTTGATTCATAAACTGAAAAGAGGATGGGGAGGTCGCGAAACGCTCCTCAACGGGTGAAGCAAAACCTAACTCTCACTGCCGATCTCACCTGAATCTTCGTTGATGGCTGGTTTCGATCCGGCGTGGGAACTCCCTTCTCTTACTCCTGGTACTCTGGTCTCTAATCCATCAAAAATTGAAGTGGGGAATCTCAAAGTACCCCTTCGGCTCCTTCCGGTCTCCTTCCGCGATGCGCTTCAAGGAGCTGATCTTGGCTGCGTGAAGGATGACAAACATCAGTGCTATAAAAGACCCGGATTGCTAATTGTTGATCCCTTATTCGAATTAAAGACCCGGATTGCTAATTGATGGGGCTTATGCAAATTGAAGATGGTTCCCATCAGTAAAGCCTATTATTACATTCTTTTTAACTTGCAAGGTGAGTTAGACTAGGTATGGAAAATCGGAAATCTCCAACTTCAGCCTGATTTCTTAGAATCTTAGATTGGGATGCTGCTTTTAATCCATTCACACACAAAAATCACATGGCACAGGTTTGGGTCTGGATTCACAGCCTAAATTGGTATTATTGGCACCCAAAAATTCTTAATGACATTGCCTCCTGCATAGGGTCCCCCATTAAAATTGATCACAGGGCATTGAATGGAGACCTTGGTCTATATGCAAGAATAATGGTTGAAGTTAATTTGGCCACTGATCTTCCATCCTGTATTGGATTCAATGGTCCTATCTATAAAACTGATCTTAGAATAGAATATGAAAAGAAACCACGCTTTTGTGAGGTGTGCAAACTAGTTGGACATAATCTCTCTAATTGTAGAGTGGTTAGAAAACAAATGGAGCCCCCAATCTCTAATGACTGGAAGGAAGTCAAATATGGTAAAAAAGGACAATTCAACTTGGGCAAATCTGATCTACCTAAAAACACGCAAAGTACTTGGATATAAAAATCCAATGTTTCTCCATCTCTTGAGGGTAAAACTTGGGGGGAACTAGTTGATTAAGAAGAGTTGCTTCAAAAAACTGAAAACATTGACACTGGAAAAGGGCTTTCAGTTGATGAAGGTATATGTAATTCTAATGACTCTACCTCTGGTTCAGCACCTCTAAATTTACAGGTTTGTAAGATCTTATAGAGACCTTCTTCGGATCCTTTGGAATAGAATGAACACCATGATGCTGCCATGGTTCCACATGGTGCTATGGATAAGGCACCAAAAACAGGTTTTTCTACTCAAACTTCTCCCAACATCTCTACTGATCCATGTTTGCCGTTTCTGATTAACAATGCTGTACTTTCTGTTAATGCGGTAGATAATAGCTCACACAACACTTCACACACTCTCTCTTTTCCACTTACTAAGACTTTGAATACTCCTACTATAGAAACAATTCCTTATATTGATTCTCCACTTTCATTGACAGTGCCTACTATTTTTTCTTCTTCTGCTACTGAAAAACTCATATCCACAATTGCTGATACTGCTGCTCATGCTGTCAACGCTTCGGCTTCTATCTCTCACAGTATTTCATGCATTTCTCCTGTTCCACAAACTGTTTCTGTCTAGCCCCTTGCTACTGCTAGCAAAGAAGACCCCAATCCTGTTTTGGACATACAGAATTCTGCTATATCACTTCCGATTCCTGCTACTTTTTCTCCTAACAATATTGAAATAGACCCTACTGTTTCATCTGGAATTACTGCAAGAGCTTCCCCCCTTAGCACTCCTTGTGACATAGCCCCTTTATTCTCAACCTCCGCGCCTACTGCTCTCACATTAGGTCAGGAACAACGTTCACCAAGATCAGAGGACCTGGCCAGGACCCTTCCCTTAGTCCATCCTCCTATTCTTGATACTGAACAGGTTCATTCTCGGGACAACACTCCTTTAGATGCTCCAGTCTCTGATCACAATTCCAAACAAAAACCTCCTACCACCCATATGGTCACTCGAGCCCAAGGGAAGAAAGGGTATGGAAAATCAAAAACAAAGAAGGGTGCTAACCCAAAACATAAATAGAAATGAATTTTCTCTTATGGAATTTCAAGGTTTGGCTAATAATGATACCTCTACAACTCTTAAGAGGTTCTTAAACACCCATAAGCCTCATCTCTTTGTTACGTCTGAACCTAAAGTCAACTATAAGATGAACTCCATGGGATTTGGTTCCCTTAACTATAATTTTCTAAGCTCCTGTAAAAATGGGTCTCAAACTGACTCAATGTGGATTTTTTTCACAATTCTCTTCAAAATATCAACATATTTAAAAATACTGATCAACAACTCACCTGCGACTTCTTATAGAATGGTCTTCATACCTATTGCACCATGGTTTAGGCCAATAATAGATATCAAGAAAGAAGAACTCTATGGCATGATCTTCTTGACATGGGAACATCCATTCATGATCCTTGGGTTGTGATGGGAGACTTTAATTCCATTCTTTATTCGGGTGAAAAAATTGGTCCCTCCCACCTTTCTATATCCACTAGGGAGTTCAGATCTACGATTGAAGACTGTGAACTCTTCGAATTCAATCTTACTGGTGCCAAATATACTTGGTATAGAAAACATTATAATAAAACGGTTGCAAGTAAGCTTGACCGAGATTTTGTCAATATGAAGGCTCTTGATACTTGGGACTGCATCTCCAGTATTACTCTGCCTAGACTCAACTCTGATCATCATCTTATTCTCCTCAGCTTCAGTATGAACAGCCGTAATCTTTCCCTTCCTTTTAAATTTAATAATTCTTGGTCTTCAACCCCTGATTGTGTCTCTTTTATCCAAAACACATGGAACTCCATGAATTATCACAAGGATCCCTTTGCTTGTATGTAAAAATTGAAAATCTTAAAGCAGGCCCTTAAAGGTTGGTGTAAAACTGCTAACTCTCAAATTGACCTTGATATTTCCTCCCTTGAAAGGGAACTTAGCCGGGTCCAAACTCAAAATACCTCATCTGATTTTAATATGGACCCTCAATTAGAAGCTAATATCTCTCTCAAACTTAATGATTTGCTCACCCTTAAATATAATATCCGCAAAAAAATGTTTAAGACTAAATGGCTCACTGATGGCGATCGTAATACTAAATTTTATAACTCCATTCAAAGAGTCAGAAAGGCTAGCCGCCCGCTTTCTAAACATACTCATCAGGACATGATCCTTGACTCTGAAGAGGCTATAGTGGATCATGTTATCTTGTACTTTTATAATATTTTTAATGGTACGAAGACCAATGCTGATCTCAGATATGACATTATTCCTTCATTGGTGGATGAAAGTGACAATGAATCTCTTCTAAGCATTCCTTTTGATCACGAAATTAAAGATACTATTTTTGGTCTTAACCTAGACAGTGCGCCCGGACCGGATGGGTTCAATAATGGTTTTTTTCAAAAACATTGGGATATTGTTCACAACGATGTTTGCAACCATGATAAGACCTTCTTTAAACATGGATCTCTTCCTCATGGCGTAAATGCTCAATTCCTAACCTTAATACCCAAGGTCGAAAATTCCTATGAGATCCATCAATTCAGGCCAATTGCCCTAATCAATACTCTCTATAAAATCATCACCAAACTTATTGCAAACAGACTTATGCCTATTTGCAATAAAATTGTCTCTTGGAATCAGTTCGGTTTCATTAAAGGAAGGCCCATCCAGGATTGTATTTGTCTTGCCTCCGAATGTACCAATTTTCCTAATAAAAGTTGTAGAGGGGGATGTGTGGCCATTAAACATGATATCCGGAAGGCCTTTGACACCATTGATTGGAACTTCATCTTCAATGTTCTAATGTCTTTTGGCTTTCATGATTCTTTCATTATAAAACATAAAACTTTATTTAGCTCAGCTTTTATTTCTGTTCTGATCAATGGTACCCCTAGAGGTTTTTTCAGTTGTACTAAGGGTGTCAGACAGGGTGACCCTCTCTCTGCCATCTTTTTGTTATCGCTGAAGACTACATAAGTAGACTCCTCATTTACCTGGTTGATCAAGGAAATCTCAAACCTATTCAAGCTGCCAGAAATCTAAATACCCCTACTCATCTTTTCTATGCTGATGATATCATCCTTTTTCTCAAAGGTAATCAAAAAATATTCATGCCCTAAAAAAATCCCTTAATCATTATGAAAAGGTTTCTGGACAAGCGATTTCCTGGGATAAATCTTATATTTTCTTTGGAAAAGGTTTCCCTGCTAGAAGGAAATCTAGTATCATCACTTCTCTTGGTATCAAAGTAGTCCTCCTTCCTTTCAATTATCTGGCCGTCCCTCTTTTCTGGGGTCTTCCTAAAGCAAACTATTTCACCAATATTACTGATCAAATTATTAACCAACTCTCCACCTGGAAGGGAAAACTGCTCTCCATGGCTGGTAGGATATGTCTGGTCAAATCAACCATTGTTTCTAAAATGGTCTACTCTCTCGTGATCTACAATTGTCCTACCTACATTTTAAAAAAGATTAAAACCTATATAAAAAACATCATTTGGACGGGGAGCATTTTTGAAAGGAAGATCGTCACTATCCCTTATAATTCTTGTTGTAAACCTGTTGATAAAGGTGGAATGGGTATAAAAAATCTAAGGCTTTTCAACAATGCTCTCCAAGCCTGCCTTACTTGGCGTATCATTAATGGTTCCTCTAAAGCCTCTGATTTTTTAAAGCATAGATTCCTTCCTAAACTCATTAATGGGAATTTTAGTTACATCAAATCTTCGATCTGGCCCTCTATCAGAGACTCGTTTCACAAAATCATGGAGAATTCTAGATGGATGGTTAGTGCAGATTCTTCTATTAATTTTTGGTGTGGAAATTGGTGTGGTAACCCCTTGATTTCTTTGCTCCCTACAAATACCTCTCCTGGGGATACTAGTCATTCTATAAAAGAGGTCATGTGGTCCCATCGACATACCCTCCCCGATAATATTACTCAGATCATTGATAATCATCCTTTCTCTCCCCATGGTGACTTCCTGGTGTGGGAACCGGCTCCAAATGGCATCCTTGATTCTATATCCTTCTATAATCATTTCTTCTCTAGAGAGGATTCTAATTACCAATGGGTGAGTCATTTTAATAAGCCTTGGATAAAACCTTTTAGGCTCACCCTAATTTGGCGTATTTCTCACAATAGAATTCTCACTGATACTTGCCTTCAATTATTTACCATTCAACTTTGTTCTAAATTTTTCATGTGTAATCAACATAGGGAGGATGCTAACCATCTTTTTCTGTCCTGCGCGACAGCCTCTGCTTTATGGATATACGTTCTGAATCTTTTTAATTACAGATGGCCAGCTATTGATTCTATTTTCTCGTTTCATAAAAATTGCATTAGATATGATTCTTCTCTGCAGATCAAGAATATCTTCCTTGCAACAGTGGCGGAGCTTCTTCATGTGATCTGGTATGCTCGTAACGATTTTATTCATAACATCCACTCATTTAGTCTCAATGCAGGTAAAGCTAGGATTCTTATTGTGATTCATGAAGCCGCTTCAGTCCAAAAGGATTCTTGCAACAACTCGGTTTATGACTTTGTGATCCTTCGACATCTCTGTATTCCTGGCATATATCCAAATCCCAAACGCTTCTTTGATGTTTTATGGAAAGCCCCGATGCCAGGTTGGATTAAAGTGAACGTCGATGGAGCTTCCAAAGGCATTCCTGGCCCAGCATGTTGTGGTGCCATCTTCAGAGACTCATCTGGTCAATGTCAGGGCTGTTTTTATGATGGTTGTGGTCTTTCTTCATCTCTTGAGGCTGAGATTATGGGTGTCATCCATGCGGTTGATTTCGCGCTTCAAAGAGGCTGGAGAAAGATCTGGATTTAAAGTGATTCCACCATTATCATCCAGGCCATTTGGAATGGCACCACTCATCTTTCATGGCCTCTTACCACTCTTTGGATGAAGTGTCTGAACTTACTTCACGGGATTGATCATATTGCTACTCATGCATACCGTGAAGTGAATGCTATTGCTGACACCCTCGCCAACAAAGGTATTCAGCAAAACATGACTTGGATCGACACTCTTCCTGCTGACTTATTACCTCTCTTTGAGAGAGATTGTAAAAAAATCCCATCTATCCGACCTTTTTAATCCTTTTGCTCTCTAATATATTGTGCTTTGGTCATTGACCGAAGCATTACCTTTAAAAAAATTCATAAACTGATCTAGTTTATGCCATTGTTTAGAAATGGTGAATAGTAGAATAAATGGAAACTGTATCAATGCATGCACTCCATATAGGGATTTGCCTCCTGCTCAAGATATTTATAGTGGAGCTGGTGATGCAACTGGTTCTGATTAACTAATCACCATACTATGACAACTCACTCAGGTTATGAATAATAACATTACCCATATGGAGCACCCTGATCCACATCGTGAATGATCAATTTTAGATTGCTTAATGAGGCATAAACCACCAATATTCAATGGGAGTAAAAATCCATTAGTAGCAGAGCAATGGATAAGTTCCCTAGAGAAAATATTCCATGCCTTGGGGAGTAGTAAAAGGGAAAAAGATATCATGGAAGTTTACCACCTCACTGAAGTTGCTGATCAATGGTGGTCATTGATTCAAAACATAAAGAAAGATGATCAATTATGAAAAATGGAATGGAGGGATTTCAAAGAGCTTTTCTGAGAAAAATACTTTCCTCGTGACTATCGAGCAGTTATGGAAAGGCAATTTTTGAGTTAGAGGAAAAAGGAGGATCAGAATGTCGCAAAGTATGAGGCTAACTTTACAAGGTTAGAAAGTTATGCTGGATATTTTATTCATAACCAAATAAGTAAGATGACCCATTTCATTGATGGGTTAAAACCATTTCTTCGTCGAGCATTAGTCTCACAATCCTTCTCATTGTACAAAGACATTGTCTCATGTTCTATCAAGACATAAAAAGAATTCTCTAAGTCTTATGACTTTAAAGAAAAGTAAGAGAAGAAGAGATCTGCTGATCAATCTGGAAATAGAAATAAGGGGATGAATGGAAAAGTTAAAAATCTATGTTGTAGTAACTGTGGGAAGAAAGACCCCGATACTTGCTTAAAAAGAATGGGAGTCTATTACATGTTTGGTGAAAAAGGCCACCAAGCTCATGATTGCAAGGGAAAGAGAGTTGCGGTCAACATGGAATGTTATAAATGTAGAGAGATGGTAAATTATGCAAATGAATGTCCTAAGCATCAGGAGAACATGCCTCAGAAAAGGCCAGGGGATCAAGGCCAAGATTATGCTATCACTACTGCTAAGGTAGAAGCTCCGAAAGACGTGGTGGCAGGTAATTTAATGGTTTCCTCAAGTTTAGAAAAAGCTTTCTTTGATTCATGATCATCACATTGTTTCATATCTTCCCAGTTTTCTATGAAAAATATATATTTCCAATTTTATTTAATAAATGAGTTGTTAGTTAAAACTCCAAAGGGAAGTATCATTTCAACAAAGTTTTGTGAATTAGTTCCCATTAGAGAAGATAAATGTTCTTTATCCGCTGATCTCATTGTCATACCTATGATTGAGTTTGATATAATCCTCGATATGGATTATATTTCATACCATGATGCGATGATTTATTTTAAGAAGAAGGAGGTTGCGATTTTTGATGATGATGATAAAGAAGACCTTATTTTTAGAGAAGAATCGTCACCACCTAATTCTTATCTAGATCCACCCCCATTAGCTCAACTAAATTCAATTATTTGGGAGGAAGAGAATGAAATGACTATGGGTGAGGAAAGGAATGTTAAAATAGTGGATGTACCTATTGTGAAAGAATATGTAGATGTGTTTCCGGAAGATTTACAAGGACATCCTCCCAAATGAGAAATTGAGTTTTCCATTGATTTAATTCCTGGTTCAAGGCCTATATCGAAGACCCCTTATAGAAGGGCCACTGTGGAATTAGTTAAACTAAAGAAACAACTATAGGAATTGAGTAATAAGGGATTTATTCTCCCTAGTGTTTCTCCATGGGGAGCCCCTGTTCTTTTTGTTAAAAAGAAATATGGATACATGAGGTTATGTATCGACTACAGGGAGATCAATGCTATAACAAAAAAGAACAAGTATCCCCTACCTCGCATTGATGATTTATTTGACCAACAGTATGGAGATCAATAATTTTCAAAGATTGACCTTCGATCTAGATATCATCAGTTGTGTGTGAAGAAGGAAGACATTTAACAGACATCATTTTGAACATGGTACGGGCATTACAATTATACAGTAATGCCTTTTGGATTGACTAATGCACCCTCTGTATTCATGGATCTTATGAATAGATTTTTCAAGTAATATCTCAATGATTTTGTGGTGGTATTTGTTGATGATATCTTGGTATACTCCAAAAGATATGAAGATCATGAAAATCACTTGCGCATTATCCTGAAGACTCTTAGAAGACATTAATTATATGGGAAGTTTAGAAAATGTGAATTCTGGCTTCAGAAAATTTCTTTTCTTGGGCATATTTCCTTTAAGGATGGAATCTATGTTGATCCTACTATGACCAAGGCAATCCAAGAATGTCCTTCATTGATGAGTAAAACTGAGGTACACAGTTCTATTGTTTTGGCAGGTTACACTCGACGTTTCTTCCAGAATTTTTCCTGATTAGCTAACCCATTAACGAAGCTCACACGTAAAGGGGTTAAATTTGTCTGGACAAAAGAGTGTGAATAATGTTTTGAATAACTGAAGAGAATATTAGTCAATGATCCTATAATGACTCTACCATCACGGAATGACGGATTCGTTATTTATAGTGATGGATCAATGAAAGTACTAGGTTGTTTCCTTATGCATAATGATAGGGTTATTCGCTATGAATCACGAAAGCTAAAAATTCATGATAAGAACTATCCTACTCATGATCATAAGTTAGCTGCTGTAATCATTTCTTTAATGATATGGAAACATTATCTCTATGGTGAGAAATGTGGGATTTATACTGATCACAATAGTTTGAGGTATATTCTCTCACAGAAAGAACTCAACATGAGGCAAAGGATATGGATTGAACTACTCAAGGGTTATGATTGCACGATACACTACCACCCCGGGAAGGAAAATAAGGTGGTAGACGCTTTGAGTAGAAAGGTTCATAGAGTTTTGAACAAGATGAGAGTTGAAAAGTGTCCTATATACATTGATCTAGTAATGTTGGATATGGGAATCACCATGGAAGATGAAACATCAATGATTTTTCAAATGGTTGGGAAACCTTATTTACTAGAAAGGATAAAGAGTTCTCAGACCAGTGATGAAGAGTTACAAAAGAAGATTAAAGCTATGAATGATGATAAATTGAGTGACTTTGTGTTTGAAGATAGAATGTTAAAGTTTGGGAAGAGACTTTGTGTTCCCGATATACCTGATCTAAAAAGATAATTGTTGGATGATTCTCATTGTTCCAATTTCTCTATACACCCTGGGAGCACAAAAATGTATAGAGATTTGAAGGAACATTTTTTGTGGGACAACATGAAGTGGGAGATTGTCGATTTTGTGTCAAGATGTATGGTTTTTCAACAACTTAAAGCTGGAAGGAAACATCCTGGATGAGTATTGCAACCACTTCCCATACCTGAGTGGAAATGTTATAATAACATGATGGAATTTGTAATGGGACTACCAATGTCTCCTAGAAGGAACGATACAATATGGGTCATTGTTGATCTTTTTACCAAGTCATCACATTTATTTTCTATAAGAGAGGATTTTCCACTTGAACGTCTAGCGAGAATATATATTAATGAAGTTGTGATACTTCATGGAGTACCCCTATCGATTGTCTCATACCGTGATCCCCATTTTACATAAGGATTCTGGAAAAGTATTTAGAAGGCCTTGGATACTGAACATCGTTTGAGCACTTCTTACCACCCTCAAACAGATGGACAATTAGAATGAACTATTCAAACCTTAGAAGTCATGTTGAGATCATGCTCACTTGACTTTCAGGGTATGTGCAATCAATATTATCCTCTGGTAGAATTTTCCTATAACAATCGCTTCCATTCAAGTATTTGGATGACACTATATGAAGCGTTATACGGAAAATGATGTCGCACTGCAACCTATTGGAATGACGTTGGAAAAAGAAAACTTGTAAGCCCAGAATAGGTGGGGGAAACGATGGAAAAGGTGAAGGTAATCCAAAACCACATCAAAGCAGCTCAATGTAGGCAGAAGAGCTATGCAGATAACCGAAGAAAGGATTTGGAATTTCAGGTGGGAGATCATGTTTTCTTGAAGGAGTCTCCATGGAAGGGAGTTATACAATTTGGCAAGAAAGGTAAATTGAGTCTCAAGTACATCTGACCTTTATAAAATATAGAACGAATTGGGGCTGTAGCTTACCGTTTGGAAATGCCTCCAAATCACTCCAAAGTTCACGATGTATTCCACATATCATTATTAAGAAAATACATGTCTGACCCAACGCATGTACTCACCTATGTGCAATTAGAACTGGAAGATGATCTCTCTTATTGCGAAGATCCCGTTAGGATTATTGATATGAGGGAGAAAGTGCTGAGAAAATGGATGACTCGTCTGGTAAATGTTCTATTGAGAAACCATAATATGGAAGAGGCAACGTGGGAACCTGAGTAACATATGATGAAGAACCATCCGTGTCTTTTTATGTAGTAATATTCTATAAATTTAGAGGACTAAATTATTTAAAGGAAGGGATAATGTAACACCCCAAACTTCTACGGTACACTTCTTTTTGAATAATATAGTAGTGTGTGTTGAACGCAACTTCGAGATTCTAACACGTTGTGACCAATCAAAGTAGCCATTATGAATAGTAATACCCACTTTTTGAAATATTATAGATTTTATCTTTCAAAATGGACTTAATTTTTAGAATCGGAATATCAAAATTATCCTAGGATGAAATTTTGGTACTTTTCAGATAACTTTTATATATTTGATGAATACTGAAAATTACTAAATTTTTATTAAAAACAACTTTTTTGATCGAAATAATTAATAGTGATAAATTATGAATTTGAGTGGTTTTAAAGTGTATTTATAATATATTTATACCATTTAACACAATGTTAGTCATTGGACATAATTTTACATTTAAACCGGACTTAAACAAGGGTCAATCTTTTGATAGTTATTATCTCTTAAAAATACGCTTTTTGTTTTGACAGTGGGAATTAATTTCAAATTAATTTCTGCCACTTATGTTTTTTAAATTTGGAAAACTATACTCCATATATGGAATCTTGATGTCCAAATTGTCTAAATATGTATCTTTTATTTTTAGACATTTTGAATAATTACTTCGGTAAATATTTTATTTACTATGGTTAAAGGGTAAATCTTGTAAATAAGGGTAAAAAATAATATTATAATAATATTAAATTACCCTAAAACATGTCTTAACCTTATTGGTTGATACATTTTCGAACATTTTCATCCTTGGGTCGATTTTGGGACCCCATGGATCCACGTGAAAGTGATAATGACACTTTATAATAATTAAGTTAAAGTAAATACAAAAATGACATAAGCCTGTATCTTTTAGAAAAACAATTTTTACATAGGGTTATATATGTTATATATTCGACTATAAATATTAATTAGAAAGATAAAAATATTTCCTACATAATCGTATTTTATTTATAATTTTTATACATTAAATAATATAATTTATTTATGACACAATGATGATGCAGAAATTACCTTATTAGTGAGATATTACAATAACAGATATTATAAATACCCAAACAAATAAAATTTGAGACATTTAATGAATTAAAAGAATTTTATAGGATAATTTTACATGTTATTATTGATGTAATTAACTTTTTTATAAGTAATAATTCGTTTATAATTTTCACAAAAATCAAATACCAAATAGTGTCAAAATTTACATAAAAGAGTTTTTAAAACAAATATTATATTATTAATTGATATTAAATTCCTAAAAATCTAAGGATCGGAAAAAGGACTTTTATCATGATATTTTTATAATTAATCGACAACTTGTTGGTCTCTTGGAGGTATATAGTATGTTTATTAAATATATAATATAAACATACAAAGTGACATGGTAAGTGTAAAATTAATTAATCAAGAGTTAAAACTCAAAGATAAGGCTAAAATAATGACCCAAACTTGTATAAAATCTATTGGCTGAAAGGATTTCAACCCATCCCCACCTTAGTCATTTAATAATATACTTTTGATCCATTATGAACCAAATATAAATTTATAATAAAATAATACTTTAAGTTTTTCCTAAAGAGCCCCTCCTCCCCCTTATAATAGGGCACCACTTCTAACCAATTATTCACACCCTCAAAGCCTTTCGTCTCGGCCAAAATCTGCACAAATATCCTCCAATCATCCCTCACTTCAACCTAGTGGACTTAGTTTGATCATAATTCTAAGCTATGGTTCCATTTTGATCAAATCAAAAGGAAGAACCCGAAGAAGAGGTAATGTTTTCACCACCCTCTTTCAAGTTCCTTTCTTCTTCTACTTCTTCTTTCTTTGTCATTTATATTCTAAAATAATAACACTAGTATCTTCTATATACTAAAATGTTATCATAAATATGGAACAAGAAAATTCATTATTCTGTCCATCTCTTGAATGACATGTCACCATACGTGCATACGTACGGCCTACCGTCTCCTCGTTGTGGTGTAATTGTTATTCAATATATTATTATTTAGATGGGTATAATAATTATGTATAATTCATTAAATAATAAATATAACATGATAATGATTATTTATATAAGATGTAACATCGAATTATATATTATTTTAATATCAAAAGAATGATATTGTCGCTCGTGCGTACGTATGGACTACCGTCTCCATGAACGCGATGAGATTCATTCCCCATCATATACATTTGAGTCTAATTCTCATTTAATGATGAACAATAATGTTTAAGGTGTTGATATAATTTTTTATATGAATAAGATACAACCTATCCATAACAAACATGACTTCTGTAACAAATAATATAATGTAAAATGGGTAAGTTAACACCCGAAATGACGATAATACTAAAATATTATTAACAAAGAAATGTTAAAAGATCATATATGATATCATATTAATGTATATGATTTCTTTATAATTTAATAACATTTATTTCACCATTATACAAGAATTTAACTAAACCTCGACGATGGAAAAGTACAAGGGAATGGTTTATTTCGCAATCTCTTCATTATACGAGGTTGTTTATACGTAATTGTCTACTAGGACCTCTTTATCATCCACATCCATGTTTCTTAAAAATTTTTTTCAAAACATTCTTAATATTTTACATAATATGGGTTAAAGTCATTTATACCCTTGTTTGACTTTTTATAAGAGGTTTATAATGGAATCTTTCCATCATTTTCCAAGCAAGGTCCTTTTTATCCTTTTCGACAGAATTAAGGTAAGAATGTCTTTTTTTAACTTATACAACGGGTGCACCTATTTTCCACCGTTATAAAGTCATAGAAGCTTACCTTACAAGAATATAAAGATATTTTCAAATTAAATGTTTTATTTTTATAATTATATTACTTTTAAATGATTTAAAAAAATAAATATTTCTCTCAACTAGTTTTGTCCTCATCTATGTTAAGATCCTTTGATAGATATTAAGGATATTTGAAGTTGATTTATTATGATACAAAACATCCATATTGTATTGAAGATTTTGTGATATTTTTTACTGTGGATGTGTTATTTTTATACCATTAATGGTTTATGGAGAATGTATTGACATTTAGTATGCTATTTTTAATATTAATGTTTATGTTATGTTTAAACCTGTTCATATGAGGAATGCATTGGACATCATAAGTGATGAGTGGAGCCCACAATAGCTTCTCGATGCAACAGTAGGTCTCATGAGACAAACTAGTGTCTGGGAATGAGGAGAAGACAAAATTTTATTTGTAGTCTTGGCATGAGGCCTTGAATATGTGGTTATGATAGTCTGCATTATGCATTCCATCATTATGAAAGTGGTTATTGATATTGCATTTGATTATTCGATTAGTGGAATATCCATGTGAATAAGTAAATGGAATTATTTCATTTTATCATTGCCATATTATGTTGAATTTCAAGTTTAACAGGATTTTGTTTTAGTTATACATTGCCTTAACTGTTTCTGCTTATTTATGAAAGTTTCCACTATATTGTTATCCTTACTGGGAATCTGAGCTCATCCATTTCTATGTTTTATTTTTCCGAGGATGTGAAGAAGTATTTGATAAATGACCTACAGGGATAGTATGTGAGGATATGAGTGTGGACTATGGAGACTATTTTGTTGTAGTTTTCATTTTTATGATGTAATGTAAGACTTATGAATATATCTAGTGTTTCCAAGGCTACTAAACTAATCGGTCTTTAGATATTTGATCTTTCTTTTGATCATTCCAATATTATTTAATAATGAACCGACTCTGGGTAACTGGCATTGAGGCGTTACATATCTAACCCTGGTTATAGATCTGAGTTGATATATTATTCCATTATATGGATGAAACAGTATTACACCACATGTCCATTCTGGTAGAAGAATATTTATGTATATTTTTTTCTTTCATATGAACATATATAAAGGGTTACTTTTTTGGATAGAAATTCAATATTATGATGAAGAACGTATGGTCGACCATGTGTCCTTGAGGAAACTGAATACCACAAGATTACATTTAATTATTTCTTATCACTCTACCTTGTTTATCAATTTTCCACCTTAATATATATTATTCTAGAAACTTGATTTATTTATATAATCCACTACGGGGAATATAGAGTATATATTATTCCCTGAGGGGGCCACTAGTGTAGTAGGGTACCCTTAGAAAACACCATTTTTATAGGTACATGGATTATTCCATATGTTGTAAAATTTACATGGGAGATGAGAATCACATGACTGCTCTTGTACACATGATGATCATATAGATAACCATTGGGGATTATAATTCTTTTTCATCATTCTAGAATTGTATATAACCTTCATTTTGTATGTTTCTAACTTTTGATTTTGTAGAAACACATATACATCCTTGAAATTGTGTATTTTGAGTTGGACGTGACATTTCTACCTAGTATATGATTCCTTTTAATTTAATTATTGGTAACTAACTCCAATAATTTTATTGATTATTTATTATTATTATTATGTTAAACTATGATAATGATGGTATAGTCTCCCCAATAGACCACCAATAGACCGTAGATTCTATCTGATAGCCTCTATCATATAGGGAGGCAGACATGAGGTCATACGACCGACCATCTTAAGGAAGTATTTTATTTTCTCTAGGGAGAGGATGTCACAATATTTACACTAACATCCATATGAAGAAATTTCAAAAAAATCGTGTAATTGTATGAATACTGGTCAAAATATCGAAAATATTCCAAATCCATTAAACCAGATTTTTATCGACATTAAATCCCATGAAATTATATTGAAAATTAATACAACATGTATAAGATCATATTAAAATTTAATCTCATAATTATTAGACAGAAATTATATATAAATATAATAGAAATTATATTCACTATGTATTCAAGTCTTATGATGAAATCATACACTTTTTGGAAGATGTATGTAGAAGTAATATTGTGATCTAGAGTCCTCCAATCATTCCATTAAAAATATTTATCCATTAATATTAAAATTATAATTATGGTTTCCCAACATCAAAGTGATAATATTATAATTGGTGACATGCTATAGTATTCTAATGTCATACCATCATACATTTTCCAAATTTCTACCTCAGTTAATTCATATGATTATGATTATTATACGAAGAGCCTTTGACATAGAAGAGATACTAAAAAATCTAAATTCTAGATAGTTTCATATTTGATTTGATTTTTTTCATTAAATATACATTTTTGTTAATAAACATTTCTAGGATTACAATATCTTATTGATTTATTTATAAATGAATATTATCTCAATAAAATCATGTATTTTAATTTCATTCAATTTTCATAAATGAATATTACATTGTATAGTTGTATGGTGATCTTATGGAAGCCTCCTATTCACTCACAGATGATCCATGCTCAATAAATATCCTAAAAAAATTCTCTGTGATTAATCATGATGTGGAAGATGCATGAAGATAATAGATTCTTAAAGGAATGGATTGTTGTGCTCATGACTTGTCTATGAAAACTATTGATTTTTATTTAAATAGATTATCATTGTAATTAAAATTATTTTTTGAATTATCACTTCAAAGAACTATTGTCCCAAATAATTTTACTGATTTGATAGTAATCTTCATAATAAATAACAAAAATAATCATCCAATAAACTTCGCTCAAGCAACTGAAAATGATAAAATTTCCACGTAATATTGTTATAAAATTATAGATTAAAACACATAAATTTTCATACATATGAAATCTTGTTATAATAATATAAGTGTTTAAAAGATAATATTAAATGAATAAAACATAAACAATCCTTTTTATGGTTTAGTTGCTTCAGTACCAATCTTAGGACAATATCAAATATACATTGTCTTAATAGAGACAAAAGTGATATATATATATATATATTATTTTATTTCAATTTGAATATAAATTTTTGGGTTACATTTATGTTAAATCATTCATATTTGTTTTAAAATAAATCTTCATTTTTTTTATTTTAACAGGATCAGTTTTTAAATCATATATAAAATTCATTTAGAAACTATTATGATAATATTTCCATAATTTTTAGTTACATAGTTTAGTTTGTAATCATATATAATTTAATTAAATGGATAGTGAAATACACGAAAAATAAATAATATCTTAATCTGGTGTAATGTGAATAAATTGAATATTAAAATTCGTATAAATGATTCATTCTTAAAAATTGTGTGAAGAAAGTAATGATAAATAAAAATTATAAATAATTATACACAATATTAATATTTTAAATAATATTAAGTTGTGATATATTTAATTTCCCTTATTTTTTTAAATTTTTTGATTATTTATGTAAAAAATATTCCCCAAAAAAATACGTTGAGAATAAAATAATTATACTGATAGAAAATAAACAATTTTAGAACATACTAAAATATCATTAAATTATATTTGGATAGAATTTTTAAAATAAAGTATATATTTGAAAATAATAATGATTAATCATTATTTTATGATGAAAATATGAATTATTATAGTTTACCTAATTATCCCTGTAATTTTTTCTAATTATGAAATTATTTAAAAAATGTATAATAATATATGTTGGTTCCTAATAAGACATGAGTGATGTTCAGATTATATGAAAATAATTATACCTCAATGCAATTCCCATTAGATACAAATTTACGTTAAATTTATAAAAATATTAATATATTATGACATTTTTAGTGTAATATAAGACTACAAAAGACATTCATTACTTTTAACTACAGATTTCAATTAAATTGGAGACTGTAATTATAGAACTAAATATATCAATAAAATTTTGATATAATTTAACAAGAGATAAATAATATGATTTATCATTACAACTATGATTAGTTTTTTATTTGATATAATTATTTATACGAATACTTTCATTATTATTATTTCAATCATTATTAATTTTTTAATTTCTGATGAAAAATATATAAATTTTCAAAAAAATATTATATATTTTTTATTTTTTCACTGAAAATATTACAAAAGCTAATATGTAGTTTTCATTTCTAAATTTTAATCACTTTTATGGGATACTAATTTTATGGGAATATTTATTCATCCTTGAAACTATAATCATCTATTCATATATTTTCTTTAGAAATTAATTATTTCATGATTCATAATACAATAATTAATTTTTATATAAATATTATTAATACCCCAATTATGGTGAATAAGATGTTACCAAATATTTATTTTCAGTCTATGTACTTTCAAACAATTTTTTACACATTCATATTAAGGGAATGGAAAATAATATACTATTCTATTATTTTCTATGGAATAATTTTTATATAGCCAAATAATATAATTTTCCCTTATGGATTCATTACTAAAATAATATAACTTATTCGTAAATATTTTTCCACTAAATAACATTAAGATGAAAATTATTGATGTGATATCATTGAAATAGTTTGTGTTTATAAAAATAAAATTTCTGATGAATAAGGAATACAAATTAATATTTACTATCAAAACTATCTGGGATAATAAAATATGAAAAAAATTCCATTTTATACTTCCATACATGATGTTTTTCAAAAACCCCAAAAAATTCCAAATTATATTATATACTGTTATATGAAAACCAAGACTAAATGAGTAGAAAAATTTTATTAGTGGAAAACAATGAAAAAACATAAATGTTTAATAAATTATGGAATGTCAATTTAATTTAAAATATCATTTCGAAATAAAATTTTCCATCATTTATAAGGAAATATTATCCACATCACACAAAAAATGATTGGATAATGTCAATAAAGAGAGATAAAAATAATTTTCTATTGGTTAAACTATAATTTTATTTTTCCATGGAGTGAACAAATATTATATATTGATATTATAATATTGAAACATACTCATTATGTATTTTAATAATTAATATTGACCACATTGAATGACAATGTAAACAAAATAAATAAATAGATAACTCATTACTCTCAATTCAGAAAAAAAAGATTGATATTCCATTATGGATTACAATATAATTCATGAAAAATAAAGAATAATATTAATCCTCATTAATTAATCAATTTGTTCCACATTATTCCACTGGATTAATCCCATTGATCATCTAATGGGATAGACCATTGTATATTTCTCATTTCATTTTCTTTCTTTTTATCATAGATTTATATTTCCTCAATCTACTTAGTCAATTATAATTCATTATTTTCAATATCCGATGATATCAATTTTATCATGATTGAATCTGAACTATTAATTTTTTAGTAAATAATTAATCCATCACATTTATAATGTAAAAATACATTAAATTATGTCTCTAAATCATTGTAAAAATATATTATATAAATGTCATACAAAATCTCAAAGCTATAGGAACAATAATTAAATGAATATATTTACATTAAAACATTTTGATGTGACCATCAAAATCATGTAATAATCAACCCTATAATATTAAAAATTAATATTTTTCTTCTAACTCTATAGGTAATATCACATCATAAAACCCATGACTTTGAAGGTGCATAATGTTTTCCAAAAATAATTCATCACACTATGCAATTCATATAGTGTAAAAACACTAAGGGTTATAATTTTTTCACATCACAATGGCATAAAGAATCTTCCTTGTCATGATATCGATATAGAATACCTAAAAAAATATCCATGGAATTATTTCTCTTATCATAATGTGACCTATTGTATGTTTATATGATATATTATCACTTACCTCAGTTTATTCATATGTAGCATCCACTATGACACAAATTTCTTTATCAAGGTAGAACATCATGAATTAATGTTATATATTTCAGTTATGTATAGAATTATTCCATCACTATTTTTTTTAATTAGTTTATAACATTAATTTTGGTATTCTCTTATTCTGTTATAACTCAAATTATTAGTTCTCTCCAGAAACACCCATAATGATCTATCCTGATAACATTTTTGTGTCGTTATAAAGTGATAAAACCAATATTTTAGAATTTATAGGGATCCTCATATTTAGAAACACCTTAAAAATAATATAATATACAAATATTTTAAATACATATGGACATTAATGGATACATCATCCTTCTCTTGCATTATAACATCTAAATCCACAACATGTTTTGTAGGATGACATTGTCTAAAATTTCCAGATCATTTTTCTATGTATTTAAAATTCATCACAGCTTGTATTCATACATGTATCATATTAAATATGTATTCTATATGTGTCCATTAAAATTCATAGTTGATTTCCTCGTGATTTAGGTTAAAAACCCATATAAATACTTTCTTTGTACATAATAAAAAATCAATTTTCCATGGGAATTTTGCAAACAATCTCCCCTTTGAGCTGGTGACTGTACATTACTGTAAATTAGACATGAAAAAAATACAAAAACATCACCCTCCATTTAATTTTTTAGTAATTGATTCATAATAATTCTATTAAAGTTAACATGAGATATTTAATCCATGAGAAAAAATGATATGTGGATTTTTTTGAATGGGAATTAATAATTCAATAATAATGAAGACAAGATGATTCCATATATTGATGACCCAATCATGAACATAAAATAATTTCCAAAATATTCGCAATTCCGCACACTGCCCTAAAAATTCATACAAAAAAATATACACCCCAATTGCAATATAGATGAGAAACTAAAAAGGTAACATTCCCACTCCTAAAATAAATTATGTATTTACCAACAATTTTTTCAATGAAACCCGTTATCAATTATCAGAATGGAAAGAAATGAAAATTGAAACCTCTATAGAACAATAAAAAATTTAATATCTCTTTAGGAAGTGGGGTATCATCCAAAAAACAATATTTTTATTATATTTTTTTGACTCCATGAGTCAACTGAAGTATATTGATATGTTGTGTTGGTAGTTACCTTATATTGATTTTAACAGGTTTATCATTTACAAACACTTTTAAAAACATTAAATGTCTACATTCAACTGCCTCCAATTTAAAGTTATATTAAATTTCAATATTCTCTTCTACTGTGTGATAAAAAATAAATTATAAGAAAATGATAACACTCAAGACATCACATTTGATTGAAATATGAGACTTCACATTGACTCTAACATAATCAATCTATTTAATTATCCATTTTAAGTTATTATAAAATTTATTTTTTTATATTGGATCACTCTTACATAGAAATCAATGAAAATTAGTGTTTCATATTAATCATATATAAATTATGAAAATGTATATGGTAAATTTAATTCCCCAATGACATCTTTTTATCATTCACTAAATTTGAAATTAATGCAAATATGACCCCTAATAACTCATGATATGATATTTCATGAAAATATTGGATCAAATCCCTATTTCTAATGAAATAATGTATAATACCATATTCTGTATGCATGTCTTTCCCATGATAATATTTTTAATGATTTATATTTTGAAGAGGAAAATATTAATCATTTTCATGTATTTTTTTTCGTAAAAAAGGTCTCTATATATTTTCCTATATCTTGTTACAAGAATCTATATTAAATTCACATCCCTTAAAAAAATAAGCTATTTTAAACTATTGTCATCATCACCTAAGAATTTTTATTAAAAATAATATCATTACCAATGATTTTTATAATTATTATGAATTTAATTCTATCATCCTACCTTCAGTCATAAAATAAAAAATGAAAAGTTTCATATAATCAATAACTGAATTTTAAAACATAAACCTCCCGAATTTTCCCAAATGATTAAATTGGGCTTTTACCAATTATTATTTAATTATTTCATCCATATAAATGTTGAAAAATATCCTTTAATTATTCATCATTGTGGTTTGTATATTTTCAGAACATATTCACTCTCTAATTGAAGATCAATAAAGCTTTAATCAAGCCATGAATACAACTATCTTTGTTATTTATTTACCGAATAAAATATCTTATTTTATTTGAAACAAGTTTTTTCTCATTATTATAAATATAAAAATCATTTATTTATTTAATATAAATATATTTTCAATCAAATTATTAATGAATGATATTATTTTTCCTGTTTGGAATAATTGGGATATCTGTTGTCCACAAATTTCCTTGAATATTTGTTTTATTTATAACCTCGTTATAATCTGTAATAACTTGTCAAAATTTATTCCTTATATGTTTCAATAACCAATTAACACTAATAATTTTTTTCTCATACAAAAATGATTTATTTATTTAGTTTATATGAAAAACCCACATTATTCCAGTGAAATTTTTATTCTTTATCTTAGGAGGGACTATAAAGTATTATAAATTCATAATATTTAATATCATTAAAAGAAAAAATTGATATATATTTATTATTTGATATCACCATAAAACATCGTTATCAATTGTTGAAATTTATGACATATTGAATTAAATGTTATTAATATTTTTTGTCAAACAAGATATGTCAAGTCACCAATGTTGTTTCATTCATTTATTTTTTTTGATCCTTTCTATTATTTACATTATTATTTTTATGTTATATTCATCATCAACGTATTATTTTATATATATTTGATTGCCTTGTGATCTACAATAACTAAAAATCATAGCGTCACTGTCTTACGGAATTCCATCAATTCTTATAATGAAATTTTCTTAGCTTCTATTATAATGACATATTAGATTTCAATGATTTTTTTAGATAATTTAAGAAACTTTTTCAATATATTATTTTTAATAAATATCCATAATAAATAACCTAATATATTAAATATTGATACCCATATATTTAAAAAATTTGATAGAATAAAAAATTTATTCAAATTAATGAAATGCACAATAAATTTTTTTTTCAAAACACATCTCACAATGTGTATTCTATTAATCTATATATAAGAAGCTAAAATTATATTTATCAACCAATATATGTATTTATTCATTCAATAATTTCAGTAGATTGTTTTTTTCGAAGATTGTTATTCGAGTTATGTTCCTGATAATGTAGTTCTTACATTTTACCACAATATGTTTTTAGTGAATACTTTACTAACCATGGGTTCTTATCCCATTATTTTGATGATAATTCTCAAAAAATGGTATGGGTAAACACAATGCCACTATTTGTTATTAATTTTTTTGAATTTTATATTCAACCATTATATTTTACTATGACTAATATTTAGTATTATATTAGACCAAACAAATAATTGGGGGTAATCCCCATAAAAGATGATATTATAACAATTTAATCAATATGTATACCATAAAATGTTCTTCTATAAATAACCATTAGTGATATAGGTCAATAAATATCTATATTCACCAAGTCATGAATTTCCATTGACTAATTTTACTACATCCTGTATGAATTTATAGTGAATATAAAGTTTTTATATATTTAAGACCTATGAGTATGATATCCTATAATATTATGCATGTAATAAAGATCCGTTATTTGACAATAATTAATCTATTTTTTTGGCTTATGTGAGTATTATTTTCTCCATATCTTGTTATTATATGTCATACATGGGATTAATAATTATTAACTATTTTTTGGGTAGTGATATCATTTAACATTATTCCTTTTGATGATAATAATCTAATATATTCCATTAAAAAATCAAAACACAGATGTGATGATGATGGAATTACCCAAGACACATAATGATCTCAGATATGGTTCAATATAAGTGATTTAATCATTAACAAATATGTATATGTGTTTCATAAATCTTGGTAGAGTTTTTTATTCCCCTAATAAAAATATATTCATTCCATTATCAATTCCAAATATTAAAACACCTTATATTTGATTTTTAGGTCATATAAAATTATCATTTCGATGTTTGTTGTAAAATAAAAAAAGGAAGGATCCACAGGAAAAACTCAAAATAATAATATAAAATTAATTTTAATGATTTTATACTTTACTAACATTTATTTTTATTAAATCCATAGATTCACCTACTTTATTAGTAAATATGACTATTCCACCTTCTGTTCAATTTGATCAACATAATCTTATATGGTCATAATTAGGATATGCCTTTTAATTATTTTGATAAATGCATCCAAATATTATTATTTCAATTTTTGGTCTCCTTTATACAATATTATTTAACCATATATTAGTAATTCAACGACTTTTTATAAGTAACAGATTTTATACATTTAATAATATATTATATTCAAATAGAAAATCACATATTATATTCCCACAGATATTTTCAGTTTATATTTTTGGATAATTAGGCCATAAAATATATTTATAAACTCATATATTACAAATTAAATAATTATACTCAATATACATTTTATTCAAAATATGATTCATTTAAACAATATATGGTTTATTTCTTTAACAAACAACATGACATTAAATGTGAAATATTTATTTTATTTACCCATCTATCTACCTTATGTAAAACCATTTAAAACATGTAATGAGGTTAAAAAACATATTATGGGGCATAAATATAAAGATAAAAAACCATTGGTCAATGAATAATTACAAACATACGATGGATACACTTTTCATCCATAAAAGCAACATATACATTATGAAAAGATGAGGCTTCCATAATACATAGAAAAAATAAAAAATTCAGGAAAGATGAGGTATCATATTTATACCATTAATACATATTATTGTAACCCTCAGAACTACCATATGATTTGTAACTCTCACATCTACCTTATAATGTTCCCCTTGCATTGACCATATGATGAAAGCTTCACATTTACATTTGGAATAACTATTACGGTCATCATTCAACATAAATATATCTAATGCATTGTGGGACTATCTCGGTCCCACCAATCATCATAAATTGAACCCAAAAATAATAAAACAATAATTAAACTATAATACATGCGTTATAAAATACATTACATGAAAAAAATTACATATTAAATGAATACTACACCCATAAAGGGAATATTTTTATTTTTAAATAAAATTGTAATATTGTAAAGAAAACATAAAACAATTAAGGAATCATGAAAGTGGGAAATCCTATCATGTATTATGTGAATAAAAATCCATTTTAATTTTTTAAATATATAATCTAAAGATGAATTTTTAAAAGATAATCCCCTAACCTCAGGTTTGAATTCTTTGAAATTTGTTCAATCATCATGTATAATTGTTTAAAGAGCGTTATGAATTTATTATATGAATAAAATAATTTTTATAATATGTTATATGGTACTTTTATAAAAACATCACACCCATTTATTTATAATATTTTCTTATATTCATCGTTTCAGATTTTTTTATTTCATCATTTTCATGGTTCTGTCACTATTGATATTCATTACAAGTGGTGGGAAAACTATAGATGTGTAATGAAATTATATTATTATTTTTATAGAATTTTAAATTACACCATATATTAATTTTATTTCTTATTTGAGGTTGATTCATTATATAAAATATATATTAAAATAGTTGTTTATTGTTGGAGGGGTTTTCCAACTATCACAAACTAGTATCATATAATTTATTGTTACATATTTAAATCAGTTATATATCTTTAAAAAAGTTATAGAATACATATTAAAATACTTTTTATCCATAATAATGTTTTCTTACTTTCCTTGATGGTGTTTTAGGACAATAAATGTTTTTCAAACGATAAGTTGGTCAATCAACAGAAAACATCTGATGCATTTATATTCTATAATTAGAATAGAAGATGAGAGGATTGATGATGGATATTCCTTAAACAAATTTAGTTATAGTATATTTATTTTAATGGATTTATCATTTAACATGTCTTAAGTGAGGTGATTATAGAATAATAGATGAAAATAAATTGAATAAGAAAAAAAATAAAAGGAAACACTATTTTACAAGAGGAAATATTCTGCTTGAAAACCTCCTAATGAATATTGGATTTGCTCTTTTGTTGAAACTAGAGTATCTTGGATGTGGGGATATTCTTCGTAAGTGTGTTTGGAGAAATATTTTGAAGCATAAAGTATTTTAAGGTGTGAGGATAAGAGGAGTTGATGGGTCTTATTTATAGTTAAGGGGAGTGATGTTTTTGGATTATTTTTTTCATTAGTTTTTTATTTTGGCTAATGTAAAAGAATTTTTTTATTAAAAATAATATATATATTTAATATAGATTATTATTTCATGATTATGGATCTTAAATCACAAATATTCCACTTAATATTAAATTTAATTTACAATGTTATACACCATAAATTATTGTATTTCACTATTAAAAAAAATCAACAATTTCATAAAAATATCAAAAAATCACACTAACAATTTTCTATCAATTAGATTTTAAAATAAAATTTATTTTTATAAAATAATATTATAATTATGAGAGATTTAATATTTAATAAAAATAATCATTTTTAGAAAAACATTGATTTAAAATTTATATATTTTTTTACACATTGAAAAACTAAATAATAGATCATTAATTTTTATAATAATCATATGACTGTAAAAACGTAATTTACAAATCTGTTTTATGAATAAAATTTTTATTCTAAATAATAATATAAATTAACAAAATTTAAAAAAAAATTATGCTTCAAAAAATTTCCCACATCTAATTAATCATTTTCAAAACATTTTTTACATATTTTATGATAAAAATATTTTATATATTCACTTTGAAGATAAATTAATTTTATTTATACATTCATAGGTGAGGATACTATTCCTTTAATATGGATTTTTTATTTTTTTTAAATTCTTCTTATTTTATTGTATAATTTTAATGAAATTATCAATTTAATTATAAAATGAAAGAAAAATATTTTAGAAGTAATTGGGCTGTTACATTCTCTCCCTTTCTGAAAAATATTGTCCTTATAATTTTTATTTAATTGTTAAATATATGATGATACAATCCCTCGTAGAATTTTAAATTCAAATGTTTCTTCTTCAACTATATGGTTTCTCCACAAAACAGTAGCCCACTAAATTTATTTATTCAAAAATACATGGAATTTATATAAAATAATATGAATATCGGTTTCCTCATATGAAAGTCTGTCTTCCAAATTAACAATATCGGTGATTATGACTTAATATGAATCTGGTACATAGTTTCTTAACCTCAAATTATGAAAAACACTATATACCTAGGAAAACACTAAAGTAAATCCACTTGGTAGGAAACCGATCGAACATTATCGAAGATTTCATAATGTCCAATGAACTATGTATTCTTATTAACATTTTTTAACAATGGTCATGACACTTTTACATAGAGAAACATTGATAAATTAATGATCAATAACTTGGATGAAATATCCATCATTTTGTTTTTTTAAATATTGTGTGTTTACTCTGATCTATCCTCATATGTTGCAAAATCATCTATACATTATCATCCACATCATATATTAATTCTTGTCCCATTAACTTTACTTTCCTAATTCATCCCAAAATAATAGAGTTTGAAACTGATTTACACATAATTCCTCAAAAAGATTCATTTATATAATGGAATCAAAATTGATATTATAAGATAACTCAGCTAATGAGAGATGATGATCCTATCATACCTTTCAATCCATTGAACAAGCACGTATCATGTCTTCCATGTGAATTGTTTTTTATCAGTCTCTATATAATATTAAGGATGAAAGGATATGATAAAATTTACTTTTTTTTCAAATGACATCAGAAGACCTTTCCAAACATTGGAAGGGAACATGTGAAAGCAGTCTGATACAGTTGTGATAGGAACTCCTGAAATCATAACTATCTCTTTGATGCATTTCAAGAAATATTATTCAATGTCATATTATCTCGATTAGGGAAAAATTATGCATACTTAGGAAGTAATTCATTAATAAAGAAAATCACATTATTACCTTGAGAAATTTTTTGTAGTCCCATAATTAAATCCATGGATATATTTTCCTATTACCACACTAGAACTAGAAAAGGCTGATGAATACCCTTTGGTAGTTGTATTTTTAATTTTATATGTTTATAAGTCAATCATTACAGGGTAAAATCCAAAATATCTATTTTCATTCAATCCCACCATTTATACTCTTAAAGTTATCTTGAAATCATAGTGATTCCTTCATGAACAAAAAAATTATTTCTAAGACCTTCATGTTTTAAATTATTCATCAACAATTAGTAACACAGAATACATAATATCTTCCTATATCAAATTTCACATTCTTAATTATCGATAAATTATGGAAAGATAGCCTGTTATATGAATATTAAATTTTAATACAACCCACTATTTCTGTTCAATGCATTATTAATTCATTCTGACATGGATGATTTCACATACACTAAAAAGAAAATTGAGGAATTTCCTGCACTAAAAACATCCAATCCAATATTCATCAAATAGTTAATAAATGGTCATGTATCAAATGTATCTTGGTTAATGTAGCATTATATTTTTGTCTCATGGACCCATTAACCTTGTTTTCTATTCATGGACAGTCATTTATCATATAATAATAATATTGTATTATATCAAACCATTTTCCCTTACTCTTATTCACTTCCATCTGAGTGAATATATATTTAAATAATTTATAGTCATTATATATTTCATATTTCTCTCATTATTAATGAGGAATCCAAATTTTAAAGGTGAAACCCACAAGTACAATTTCTATATTATGTGCGGGATAATTTAACTCTTTATTATTTAGTTGTCTATAGTCCTATTCCATTGACTAATCATTATTCACAAAAACACATCCACGTCCCATTAAGGAAACATAAATATAGAGGAAAATCACTGCCTTTATAGTAGGAATAACCAATAATAGTTAAATCATCATCTCTTTTTCAGTTCCTAAAGACTAACATCACAGTCATCTATCCAAATAAATTTAACACCGTCTTTGAATTAATATATTTTTCTGTAAATAGAATAGTTAAATTTTATTAACAAATAGTTGGTAATCACCAAATAATATACAAATAAAAACAATATCAGATACATATGTAGTTATTTTCAATTCATTAATAACATTATATTTTTTGGGATAACGTATTATGTTATAATTTATTTTAATTTTTACAAAAAAAATTGTAGAATAAAAAATTCCAATTTTATAAATTTCTTGTATAACATAATTTATTTATTGGTTTTCATAAAAAATTATATAAGGTTTTCATAATCCTCATAATATTTTGAATAAACCATAATTTCATAAAAAAAATTCATAACCAAAGATTCATAGAAGGTACAATTCATAATACCCATGAATACAAAAATAGTAATTAACAACCAATGTGCATAAAACAAAACCCATAAAGATCATATCAATTTTGGGAAACATTATTTTGGATTTCATCCTCCTTCACCTTTAGCTGATGGTACCTAGATCTCATGGAAATATTGGTAAAAATACTGATCTCAATGGATTTGATCAAAAAAACCAATGATATAAGGTAATTGACACTTATTCATAATATTGATTATATTAGAATATCAATAATAAATTAAAAGTATCATGGAACAATATTTATTTTTAATGAACAAAAAAAGCACAGCCCATGGTGAAGTTGAAGTATTAATGGACCCTTTAATATGAAACATTGGCAACTTTTTTTTAAATTCTAGAAGATATATTTGAGCCATTGGAGAAGGTGTCTTTGATGTTGGAAAAACATTAGAATCAAAGTCAAAAGTAAATTAAATATCTCTATAATGTATACCATTGGGAATATCATCAAGAAAAACATCCAGGTATTCATTTTCAATGACTCATAATTAATATAAAAAGTTCCCATACTTTCAACAATTTCTGAATTTCGACATTCATTTAATTATTTAAATAGAATATCATATTCTTGATATATTATCAATGATATAAGATCGTTATTTTTTTCAAAATGAAACTATCTCTAAATAAATTTACTTACCTCTACTAGAAATCATAACATGATAAATGAAAATCAAATCTGTACCTAGAGTAAAAAATTTCTATACTATGGGAAACAAATACATTTTTCAAGTATGGAATTTAAACAGATAATAATAGGAAGTCTCTTATATTTTTATTTTTAATTAATATTTCCCATTGGATTTTTTACTATAATAACTAGTTTCATTTTATGTGGGGAATATTAAAATTTACTAACAAAATTATCAAAAATAAAGAAATTTGTAGAACTCGTACAAAAAAATACATTAGAAAAATATGAGTAAACAAACAATACACAAGATACAACTTAATTAAGTTCCCCAAATATACTGATGTAGTCCTAAATGATTTCACTACCCCTTTATGTTTATAATATTTCTACATCTCATCATTTAGATCCTTCTTTGTGTGGGTTTGTGCATAATACCCATTCTCACAAAATTTAAAAAATTAAATTTTTATTATATTAATTATGCATTATAACAAAGTGTTATTTTTAATTACAATATGAATACCAGATTCCAAAATTACATCATTGAAAAAACTTCCTAGAATTGATAAGGCATTATATAGGGTGATTTTTACCACACATTACAAGAACTGGAAACTGGATGTTTTTAACTTCATATTTATTTGATTGATTCTTATGCTTTATATGACATGTAAAACATTTCTTCTTATTAATTTCAGATTGTACTTGATAATCATAAAAAATTATTCATTCACTTTCTAAACATAAAAAAAACTATCTCATAACTTTTTAATTCATTGGAATACAATTCACTTCATTTTTACTGATTCAATCATATTATTAAATGTTATATTTTACTATCGATTTCCTGATTAATAATTGTAGATTACTTTCCAAATCAGTTATTCTTTCTTTCTAAAAAGTTATGGAATTCTCCACTATTGTTTTTAATTTATGTAATTTCTTTTCATCATATGTTGGAACACCTTAGTGAAATATTTTTTTAATAACTGATTATTAAATTCGTCTCATTCCAAGGAATACATATATTCTCTATCACTAATTTAATTTAAAATCTACCACTTTTTGTCAATATAACCTTATAAATGATAAATATATATTCAAAATATTTGATTATTTGAACCCCCAATGACATCAAATATCTTTTCCTTGGATTCAATCCACCCTTCAGCCACCATTGGTTAATAAGATCAACTAAATGTATGAGGGTTTGGCCTCATAAAAGGGTACCTTGTCATGATGCTCTTTCTTGGTATCTATGGATGTTATCTTACATGGATTCCATTATTAATTATTTCCTTCATAAAGTAATAAAATAATATAAAAAAATTATCTTTTCTAATTCACAACATTCATGGTTCCGGATTGAGTATGATATTATCCTATCAGTGACTTCCTACATCAACATTCCAGTTTCTTATATGGAAAACCATTCTGAATAGAAATATTTTATATTGAGAAAAATTATGTTCTTTAAATTATATATTTCTTAAAATTAACGTCACGTAAAATCATATTTATTATTCTATGAACACCAACCTAACCACAAAATATTTTCAAGCCCTACTATGATACAAACTATAAGGAAACCACCTTAATTTCTACATAATCTAGTAAATACAACTATAAAATCACTTTTTATATTCCAAAATATATTTTTAATTCATTTTTTTAAAAAAAATCATAAAATATACATAAGAAATCATATGTTAAAAGGTAAACAATTCTACTCAATAGTCATTTTTTCACTATTGGAATCTTAAAAAACATGATTTTTGTCCATAAAAACATCATGACATTAAACATAAAGTATTACCTTCTTTAAGTGGGTACAGTAGCAGTAATCATGTTTATAAGTACATGTGTAGTTACATTTTTTCAAAAACCATCCAATAGAAAATATTTTATTTTAAAATTAATTATAGAGTAGGACATTCCTCGCTTCTATTATTTTAATTATGAATCTATGATTATCATTTTTATGGAATATATTTATTTATCATGTCCAATTATTATATATTAATAACACCAATGTTGGGGTGTAATTATACATGTCTTTACTAAGTGTATAGTAACAATTATTATCAATTTTGAGTCACAAATATTGACCATCCACTGAAGTGTGGGTGGTTGAGGCTTCATTTTTAATATCTCCACATTTATTTGTTCTGATCAATAATGATTTCATTTTTTAGGATTACAATTAAAAATAATTTTCATAATTATCCATGTTTTACGTATAAATTATTTATATCATACTCATTTAATTCATCATATACTAAACAAGTATTCAGAAGCCTTTCAGTTTCTTCAATCATTCACCTTGAACTAATAATAAAAACATATATTTTTTTGTAATCACTATGATTCAATGTATTAGTAATTAAATCATGGAATTTTTTTATATTTTTTTTATATTTAATTCATCCTTATTGTCTAATATTTCCAAATTTCATGATATTATTTACTCATGACCAATATTTAACTATGATTTACCTTTATATTTTATCTACATATATATTATTTAATCATGTATAATGTTATTAGTGATATTTTTTTTCAACAAAATAACATCAATTACTTCAAAATTACATTCATATCCTTAGATGATGTATACCTTTCAATCATAAACAATCTTTTCATCATCATTTTATCTTGTTGTTTATATGATAACCATGCTTGTGGAAAGATTCCATGGAATTTTTTTCCCATCATTCAAATAAGATGATGAATACGATAAGAATTCATCAATATTTTTTTCATTATAATATTCCTCTAATGTTAATTTATTTATTTTTCTGAACACCACATACTGATATTTATACTTTTATGTCAATTCATTATAATTATTTTAAAAATTTTATACATTAAGATTTTTATTAATACTTTAAAGTGAGACATACTTAATATGATTATCTTCAACTACCATTTCTAACCTATTGAAAATCAGTGGAAATATTCTTTTGATCCTCTTCAAAATAATTATATCTTAGGGGGAGTCTCAAATTTCATCCATGTCCTCTAGGGTAAACTTTATTGAATTAATTAATTCATCAATAATTTCATACAAATGCATCAAATATTCTTCACCCTTATTATATATAACCATTAATTTATATATCATAACAATGGAATAACATTCATTGATGTTGAGATCTTTTTATAATATGGCGTGTGATGATTTATATGACATCAACGTCATAGAGATTGAATTGATTATATTTAACCCCTATTGATGTAAGAACAAAATTTTCTTTTCGAAATACTTTGGAATATTCTTGATGTTATTCCAGAGCAGCGCCTTCAGACGGCGTGCGATTCCGAGCTTTGAAGTGGCCGGAATTAAATTTTCAGTGCATTCACAGTGGAATCACCAAATAAATGTGATAACTCCTAAACAGTGTTCCGGATCAGAGATCCGAGTGAACGGATAGGTCCGGAATGAGGGCTTTACCCTATGAACGACATAAAGTATGTCGGCGCGGTATGTTTGGACACCTCGCTCACTTTCAAAACGTGAAACGGATAAATTAAATAATTAATTTATTCGTTTAATGTTGAAACATAGGTATCTCTTAAATGGTGGATCATATTGGAAAACTGAGTGCACCGTTCAGTTCGGAGCATGCCATTTACCCTAGGAGGGGTGTAAGTTTTGCAGGAGCGGGTCGTCTATGAAAAATGTCCCCAGGGGCGTTTTCATAAATTGGCACCTTTGGGTGTTAATCTTTATAAAATTCAAACGGAAGCTCAGATCAAAATTCTGAGACAACCATTGTGCTTGGGAGGTGGTGTTTACTGTATGGGATGTTTAATTTTGACCACGACAAAGGTTTCTTTTGCGGGTTAAAATTAAGGATTTAATTAATTAAAATGTTGATTAATTTATTTTAACCCTTAATCACCCCCTCCTCCTCCCATTGCACCCCCTGGCAGAAGAGCTCAACCAAGGAGGAGAAGCTCCTCCTCTCCTCCTCCTCTCCGTCGAGGCAACTCCGGTGAGGCGCGGCGCGGCGGCGGATCCTCCGTGAAGCTCCGGGCAACGCCCAAGAGGTAGGAGGTCTTGGTTTGTGTTTTAATTTCCAAACCATCTTTCAGGCTCAATTATATGTGTCAATTGTTGTTCGATCGTCGAACCAAATCCCATAAATGCGTAGTATATTTTATTCTCTTTCCATCGCTTGTTTCGGTTCTTAAAACCAAGTTTCGGGGTCCCCGCAAACGCCCGCAGATGTTTGCGGGTTTTTGAAGGTTCCAGCAGAGGTTTGGCGGGCAGTAGGCGGCGCGAGTGTTCGGCGCGAGGCGGCGGGATCCCTCGGCAGCGGAGGCTGGGCGGCGCGGGACATCAGCCGGGGCAGCCAGGCGAGGCCAAGGTCATGCGTCTCTGGCGGGTTTAGTGGGTGTCGGCGCGAGGTGGAGCTCACCGGTTCGCGACAGACAACTGGGGTCACGCTGCGACCCCGCGGGAGACAGAGACCCGCCGATGACGGGTCTCCACGTGGACGCGACCGACCAACTGGAAGGTCGGTGGAGCAACCCATGCACAACATGGGTCTTCCAGGAGAAGGCGGGCCGTGGTGCGGCAGCCCGCAGGTCTGGCCGGACCGGGCCCAGCTGCTGGGCCGCGGTTCAGCGGGCCGGCCAGAGCGGGCTGGTCCGGCCTAGGGGTAAAGCCCCCCACTTTTTTAAAATGTTTGGACGCCCGTATTTCGAGCTACTGGCATCATTTTTGAGCACTGTCTATAGCAGCGCAGACCTAAAAGCGAGGCGGTCTTTTTGAAATGGTTTCGGTAATTTTTTATTCCCTAAAAAGTGGGGCCTCGGACGCGCGACGCGTCCTTAAGTGAAGTGATGATTTCTTCGGGGGGTTTTGTTTTGGACGGCGCGGACGCGCCCGATGTCCATTTTAAGCGCCGTTAGTGGCGTTGGGACCCTGGAACCGGGGCAGACTCTTCCAGGGTGGTTTCAGGCGTTGAGGGCGAAGTTGAGGTGCGGGCCCCACGACCCGTCTTTTGAGCTGTGTGCAGCTTTTAGCGACTTTTTCCTCAGACATTTGTTTGGGGCGTGTGAGAAGTCGATGTTGGGTGTTTTTCCGAGGGCATCACATTGGCGTAGTCTGCCCGCTGTAATTCCGCACAATGGTGAGGGCCCCGTGAGGGCCGTTTGTACTTTGATGGTGATTTTCCATCATTATCACACGATGTCTGTTTTGGACAAGTGATAGTCCATCTTGTGTGTTTTTTCGAGAGGATCACAATGGTGTGATCCGTTCTTTGTGTTTCGGGACCGAGTTGCGGGTCCGACGAAGTACCGCTTGTGTGAGATGTACCGGAATGCACATTTTTCTCTGAATATCTGTTACACTCAAGTGAGTAGTGCTTTTGACGTGTTTTCCAGAGGGGATCGCAATGGTGCGATGCGCCCTACTATTTTCGGGCCAAGGCTCGGGATCACAGGATGCCGTCCGGACGTGAGGCGGTGTTGGTGACTTTTCCGTCTGATATCTATTTGAGGCAAGTAAGTAGTTGATCTCGCGTGTTTTTCTGTGAGGATTTCAATGATATGATCTGTTTGACTGTGTGGAGCCTCTTACGCGATCTTATTAGATGTGGAAGAATGAAAGCTGCTCTGGTGGTGGTTCACCATACCATGTTTGTAGCAGACCCTTGGCGTATGATTGCGCACTCTTGGGAGAGTGATGTAAATTATTCACAAGATGTGGTTGGTTGTGCCTGGGCCTTTGAGGTGGAGTTGTTATGTCACGCCTTCACGTTGACGCTAGGTTCCTTGTGCACGATAGCCTTTAGGCTGGAACGAGGTATACCCTGGGTGTATACGGGAGCGCTTGGAGGTACGTGTGGTTTCTACCTGAGAATGTTTGTGTGCTTGGTTGGGTTTGACTTGGGGTCGCACATCGTGTGGGCCCCATTTTTGTGTCGTGTTCTGCTTTGCATACCTTTGACCTCTTGAGACGTAGAGGGTCCCTCTGCGCTAGTTTGTTTGACCAGCAAGGTGGAGTTTCCCCTGGCCTGGTGCTCTTTTGTCTAACCAGCAGGGTTGAGTGGTCTCCCCCTGGTCATGTTCTCGATGGTTTGGTCGGTGGAGATGGGTTGGTTCCTCTGCTTCTTCAGCTGTGAGGGGTTTTAGTACCATGCCCCTTTCACCGGACTGTGACACCATTTGTGAATATGGGTGTTTGTACAGTGTGGGTGTTTTCCCCACTTTATGGGGTGAGTTGACTCAGTCCGCTTCGATAGTGACATAGCAGATTGGAGTGTGATCCCCATGAGAGTCCTGGGGAGTGTCTTCCATTCTTTTGTGACCCCTGGTAGAGTTAATGTGGATTCGGTGTGACAAACACTTTACGCGGGCACCGATCCTCTACTCAGGAGGTTGTTTCCAGCAGGGCTAAGGTGGTTTCCAGCAGGGCTGAGGTTGTTTGCAGTAGGGCTGAGGTGGTTTCCAGCAGGGATGAGGTTGTTTCTAGTAGGGTTGAGGTTGTTACTAGTATGGATGAGGTTGTTTTGAGCAGAGGTCGTCAGTGGGTTACAATCTAGCAGGGATGACCAGTACAGCGGTGTTCACCGAGCACTACCATCCAGCAGGGATGGCCAGAGCAGTTCCGGGCTTACCTCCAGTGGGGCTGGGCAGTGGTCCCCGATGTCGGGCTTACCTCCAGCGGGGCTGGGCAGTGGTCCCCGATTCCGGGCATACCTCCAGCTGGGCTGGGCAGTGGTCCCCGATGTCGGGCTTACCTCCAGCCAGGCTGGGCAGTGGTCCCCGATTCCAGGTTACCTCCAGCTGGGCTGGGCAATGGTCCCATCGCTGACTTTAGCCAGGTCACCCTCCAGTGGATTACCCTATTACGGGACTGGGAAGTGTGGCACCCGTCGACTCTTTCTGGGTCTCCCTATAGTGGGAACCCGTTGATTCCAGGGACCCTCCAGTGGGGCTGGGACGGGGGTCGCCTGTACAGATTGAGCAGACCTCTCGACTGTGGGGCAGTGACGAGTTGTGGCTTGACGTTCCCCCAGAACTCTGAAGTATGAGGAGCGCTTTCCCCATCGAGAAACTTCCTTGTGACGTGACCTAAAACCCTGCGGGCGAGTCAGTGCCGCCCAAAGCGGATAGTGTCGAGGTGCGGTGATTGATCCCTTGACTTGTAGTTCAGGGCATACGTGCAGGATGTTGGGTATCTATGGTGTTACTTCTTGGACTGTTGGAAACTCATTTTCTTGGGACGAGATACGGGACGGAGATCCCCTTAAGTCGTTGTTCGGGATTCTTGATGAGAATAAGGATATGTATATAACATGTTCCAGAACCCACTTCTTGGGTTTGGTTACTCTCCTTCTAGGAGAGGCGAAGACGCGCGGGGTATGCCACGTGCTTTCCGTGTCTCGATTCTCATGGTTGGACGAGTCTACTATCCTACTATAGGTAGCGATGACTCGACGGGAAGTTCATCTTCTCACTGTTTCCATCTCCTTGTGTCTAGACGAGCCTACTTTCTTTCCTCTTGTTGGGTTGAGATGGACTCTTTACTGCACTCTCTGTTGTACTCCATTACATTTCATGTTCGCTCTACCTCTCACCCTTCGGTACCTCCTTTGTTTCCCCCTCGAGCCTTCGAGGTATCCTACTGAGTATTTTTATACTCACCCCTGCTTGGGCTTTTCCCGCTCATGGTGTTCCCTTGCAGACTACAGATAGGTTGGTCGTGACTTCAGAGGAGATTAGGAGTTCTGGAGCTTGGACCGCGTGCAGTAGTCGTAGCTGGGTTCTAGGTGGGAGACCCTTCAGGTGTTTCTTTTTGTTTACCGGTTTCCGGGTTGTGGCACCTTTTCTGGTTTGGCGCGTGTTTTGCCCCTTTTTCATTTGCATCACATTACTTGCACTGTTTAGAGGTCGATGCACATTTGTGGTTTTTATATAGCAGTTTCCCTTTTAATTTATTTTTAATCTGCACTTTTTCATTGAGTGTGATGCGTGTGTGTATACAGGTACTTTGGAAAATGCCTCCCAGAGTTATTGTGCCTTCGGCGCTGGTCGCCTTCCCCTGGCCTATGGAGGCGGTCTTGGGGTAGTTGCGGCTCGAGCCCGGGTAGATTCGGGTCGTGAAAAAGTGGTATCAGAGGTGGTTCGTTCCTTGGGATGTTGTTCGTACGTCCCTAAAATGAATGTAATTGGTTGGGATTTAGGGCAACAGTGTTAACGTGTCTCGAGAGCGGATCTCAGGCCAGGGAGTCCAATGATGGTGCGGCAGCCGACGTATCAATTCACTAGGACCTTGATAACCCACTTGTCGACTCGGCATGCTAAGACACTTGTTGCAGGGAAAATTTGGTTTGTGCATCACATAGGATTGAGTCTTTTACTATCCTTCTTGATTCATCTCCCCATCATTGTTTTCGTTGGAATATACATATATTCTAATCTGACCGCGACACTCATTGATAATTTTCAGGATGTCTCCACGAGGACAGCCACCCGGGATACTAGCTTTGGTTATTATATGAACAATCCAGTATATGTCTACTAAACATATCCATGAATATGTCTACTGAACATATCCATGTTATTATACCAGCTTTGGTTATTATATGTTAAGACTGGGTTATTATATGATCATATCCATGTATTTATATTTATTCATCATTCGAATATCCTGCCTCAGATCTGTTAGAAAAAGTGGGTTTTAGTGATTTAGAAGGAGATGAATTATTCCACAAGGAATAATCCTTAAAAAGGAAAAAAATGCAGCATTAGATATACATGGATATTAAATGTGCACCATAAAGCACACCAAATGGTTTAGAACCAAGGAGGGAACAATCCAGAGGACCCTGAAAACCACAAATCAATAGAGGACCCCGAAAACCACAAATCAATACAAAAAAGTAAGGCACAATCAGATCTACACAGTATATGTCTACTGAACATATAAAAGGAGAGATCAATCCAGATATAATAAAAACCCAGACCCGTAGTCTAGAGACAAGTCACACAACCACACACCCCCACTAGGGATTCAGTTGGAAGATTCCACGAAGCACTCGTTCTGGAAGAACTCAGTCCACGAGTCAAATAGCTCGGATGACGTCCGTATGAGAAGCATTGTTCATCTGGAAAAGCCACGAGAGATAGACACACTCATTATAGGAGAACACACTCCTAAGTGGGAAATATCATGATAAATAGATACACTCATTATTGTAGAACACACTCTTGAGTGGGAAAGATCACGATACAAAGATGAGGATCACTTCCATGGCCATGAAAGATATCGTGACTAATCTGTATTCACCTTCTAGGTATAGGATCGATGCCCAGTGGATTTGGTCACATTGATTCCTGAATCTACCTAAGATCATAAATGGATAGATGATCTTGCTCTCGGCCTCTGAGAGGGATGACTGACTCTATCTCATATATTCATGCCGAATGGATCATAATACTATAGAAGAAAATGATGTCTAACCTTCAGTGGAATGAGAAGAAGGGTAACTAACCCAAAAAAACATGTCTAAGATATGGTGGACAAGAGGACCATTCCAATTTACTAAAAGTACACAGCATGTATAAATGTCTCATGAAATGTCTTCAATCCCCGTGTACTACCCGTGTACAATAGCCTATGTCGTAAGGCTGGTCATGTATAAAAATTTAGTAAACTGTGTGTAGTACGGTGTACATGCCCTGTCTATTTGACTGGGGTCATCTCCATGTACGCTGGCCATGTGCCCATACACGACCTCAACCCATGTATTCCACCTCGTGTAATCGGTACATGGGGTGACCCACGTTACCGGCCCCACAAGTCCATGTAGTGGAGTACAAGGTTTTGTACTCCATCATGTGTCCGTGTATCCACTAGATACACGCTGAGTCCAACGTAGTCGCCTCTTCTATGCCGTGTAAGGTTAAACTACCATGTTGCGAAGCTGTGTAGTCCATCCCGTGTCCGTGTATTTCCCAGAATACACACAGAGATTTCAGGAAGCCCCAACACGCCGTGTGACTGTGGTCACACGCTGTGTCATACCTATCTGACTTCTAAAACCGTAGACTTTGTTGTTCTGGTCCACAAGGCATGTTCTTTGGGATACATGTCATGAATTCTGTAAATTTTTAGAGTCACAGAATTCCGCCGTCGCGCCTTCCGTACTGCCCCTTTCATCGATTTGGATATCCAATCGTCACGAAACTCCAGATTCTAGATCTCCCTAACATCTAGAAGTCGTCTATGTTGTTTTCAGGCCTCCGATCATCCACTCAAACACTTTTTGATCCACCCGCACAAAGAATGGTCGAAGAATGATAATTCCCGAAACGTTTCAATTCGTCCTCCGTTGTCATTTTCTTACCTCCGCTAGGTTGTCGTGATGTCAGATTCCAAATTCGGGATCGTTGAATCACAAAAATTACGTGAAATGACCCATTTTTCGTATCCCCCTAATGAACGTGATGATCGTATGCAAAGAAAGGTGGAGGAAATCCAAAAAAATTTAGGAATGAACATCCTCCACCGTTCGTCATGGCGTTAATCCGCTCTGGTTAGTAGGATCAAACGGAGAAGGATCAAAACAATAAACAATCATCATGGATTAATCCTCATAGACATCCCAATAAAAAACCCTTTCATTAGAACACACGATTCATAGATAAAACTGTCCGTGATTCATTCCGCGTTTGACATTTAATCCATGAACCAGGAAAAGGGATTGAAATAACAACTTGTACCACATGAAGGGATCGATCACTGATGAAGGGTTCATGATGCTGTCATCAATGAGATCCTTTTAATTTGTTGGTGTAGTGATTCATGGATTTGATTCACCGTCAATCATCACTGAGAGTTCTCTCTATGGCTCCAAGATTCCACCAGAGTTTTCTCTCAACTTTTTCCAACGAGCACCATACAATAAACCCATTTAAAAGGGGAAACATGTTTCAGAATTCTATCATGTTGTGATATTAATGAGTCAGTGTTGCTTTTTCAGTGTGATTATGGCATGAAATTAATTAATGAAACAATTTCCCTGTCGATGAAATGGAGAAGATGTTTCCAAATGAAAGAAAATAAAAATTGTGAATTTATTTTATTTTATTTTACTAAAAACATCTAAAAATTAACTTTTTTCCTTCGACCAGCACCGATCGAGGTTAGACTCGTTCATAGGTAAAGTCGTCATCCAAGGAATAATAGTGCCATTGAATTTTTTATCTGCGCGTTTGTTTGGAAACTGTGACAACCACACAAATTTGCCGACTCACTTAACATAAAAAAAAATATCAAACCACAAATCCATGCTCACCAGGCCACAAAATGATGTAACGTCACTGCACCTAGTCTTTTAATAATTCCACATAATATTTAAAAATAAAACATGGAAAATCCAAGACAGTATATTCTACCCACATTGGGGATTTTCATCCCCAAAAATCCAAAATAAGGCTACTAAAAAAGATGTGGGTATTGGGAATGGATCTGAGCCTCCCGCTCCCACGTGCTCTCCTGAAAATTCTCATGTTTCCACGGAACACAAAACAAGGGAATTGATCACCCACAAAGTATTCTATCATTCCAAACCTCGATCTCCCCAAGTTACTCTACAAAGGTCACCCCATCCTTGATGTGTAGCTCACCCCAGTCGATGACATGCAATGGGTCATGCACGTACCCCCTCTTCTACAATACGTGGATGGCGTCATACACCCAGTGAAACTTTAGCGGAAGAGTTTAGAGGTATGCCACCTCTCCAACTATACACAGTATCTAAAAATGTCCAATAAACCTAAGAGATAACTTTTCACCCATGCCTAATCTCAGCAACCCTCATCGAGGTGAGACCCGAAGGAAGACGTGGTCTCCCTCCTCGAACTCCCGAGGTCTCCATCTTCTGTTATCATAAGACTTCTGCCAGCTCTGTGCAGTCTTCATCCGCTCCCGGATGATCTGAACCTTCTCGGTGATAGCTCGCACCAACTCTGGATCCATGAGTGCTGACTCTCTTGTGTCGGTCAAGAAAAGCGGTGACCAGAAGGGTCTCCCATACAAGGCCTTGAACAGAGCCATACAAATGGTCGAGTGGTAGCTATTATTATATGAAAAATCCACCAGTGGTAGGTGGTCCTCCCAACTACGACTGAAGTCTAACATATAGGCCCACATCATATCCTTCCCAACCAGAATGATCCTCTCCGTCTGACCATCATTCTGGGGATGAAATGACATGCTCAAGCGTAGATGAGTCCTAAAAGCATCATGTAATCCCTTCCTCAACAGGGATGTGAAGCGGGTATCTCAATCCGAGACAATTGTCTATGGGATACTAGGAAGCCGAACTATCTCCTGCACATAGAGGTGTCCCAAGATCTCTATGGAACTCTTATCCTTGATTGCTAGGATGTGCCCCAAATTGGTGAGTCGGTCAATGATCACCCAGATGGAATCATACCCCATGGATATTCTTGGTAAGCCTGTCATGAAGTCCATCTATATTCCATCCCACTTCCATTCTAGAACCTCTAGGGGGTGAGCTCATCCCGTTGGATCTTGGTGCTCAGCCTTCACCTGCTTGCATGTAAGGCATCGATAAACAAACTCTACTACTGCCCTCTTTATGCTTGACCACCAGAATTGTCGTCGGAGATCCTAGTACATCTTTGTCACACCCAGATGTACTTCCAAGGGTGATTTATGAAACTCCATCTTGATCCCTTACCACAATGCCATTGGTACAACAGTGCATCCTCTAAAAAGAAGTATGTGCTCCCCCACCTTGAGAATATCTATTAGGAGCATGTTGTGCGGATAACTGAGCACGTAAAGCCTCACAGTTGACATCCCCAAGCTGCGCCTCCCTAACTCATTGTATGAGTGTAGGGGTGACAACCATCGACGTTAGTTAATTTGTATCCTCTATAACCACGAAAGATAACTACAACTCGGCTAACTGCTATGTCGCCTCACTCAACAGTTATGATCTCGACCTTTTGCAAAGAGCTTCTGCCACCTTGTTCCAATTCCCAGAAGTATAGGTGATATCAAAATCATTGTTCTGGATGACCTCTAGCCAATGCCTCTACCTCAGATTCAGATCTCATTACGAAACGATGTACTTGACGCTCTTGTGGTCAGAGTAGATGATAAACTACTCGCCCATAAGGTAGTGTACCATCATATTCAATGCAAAGACTACCGCTTCCAACTCTAGATTGTGGGTCGCATAGTTCTGCTCATGTGGACTATGCTGGCCCAAACCATAATAAATCACTTCCTGTATCTACATCAGGATTCATCCATGTCCGTTCACCTATGCGTCATATAAAACTACATACTTGACACCCTCCTCTGGTAATCTCTAGATTGGGGCGCTCGTCAAACTCTATCTCAACTGCATGAAAGCATGATGGCACTTCTCGATCCATATGAAGGATTTCCCCTACCTGGTTAAGGCTTCCATTGGTGCAGATATTCAAGAGAAATAAGGAATGAATCTTCGGTAATATCTTGCCAAGCCAAGGAAGCTTCACACCTCCATCACGCTTCGAGGTGGCTCTCATGCTAACACTGACTCCACCATATAGAGACCCAAAGCATGATGTACATGGACATTACATTACTTTAGAGTAATACTTAATACATAACAAAAACAGAAACACAAGGACCGTAATAGCTTAGTGCCTTTGGACACTTGGAACGTAATCTTCTAATCGTGGTGAAAGATCTTCAACAACTCCCATGAAGATCTTCCCCATTTTTTTCTTACCTAAAACCATTCTTTATATCCTGGGGAAAAGAAAGCATAAAAGGGTGATCTCAAATGCTCAATAAGGGTAAGCCTGTATAAAATAAAACATACCATATACATTTGAACTTAAAAACATGAACATAATGTTTAAACATCCAAATCTTGATCAATGACATAAAACATGGAAGTACGTAAGGCATATATCATAAAGAAACATTAAGAATGATAAAATAGCATGGGAATAAAACATGTAATCGTGGAAACCATTAAGCACATGATATGATTTCCATAGTAGCCAAGGCATTGCTTCCAAGACCATCTTAGTGGATAAAGTCCCTTTCTGAATCGAGTTCACTCCCCATTCTAGTCCTGTATTACTGAACCAGTTTAACTTGCCATTCCAGCCATGTCTATCTCATGAGATATAAATCTTTACCTAATTCATTAGAGGGAAATATAGTTCCCACCCATATCATAATGAAATCATTCTTACTTGTGCCACAAAATAAACTTACATCATTCATAAAAACCCAATAAATAAAATGGGTTTCATAAACATCATACCATCATCACATAATCCATATAAAAGAAATGGATATCATTTCACAATAAGAGAAGTGAAACCATGTAAATCCTAGAGACATTATAATTGAAACATACACATACGAAATAATGTCATCTTAGATGAAAAATGGTTTTGATAAAACACTTGAAATTAATTCTTGAGGAAAATATCCTTTTTTGTTCAAAATCATTTTCTTTTCAAAAAATTTCATGCAATTTTAAAAGAAAAAGGATTTTGTTGAAAATAGTCATGAAATCTTTTGGAGGAAGCTTCATGAAAACAAGGCTTTATAAAACAGTAAAAATCCGTTCACGCCGTATAAGTTAAAAATAACATTCTCCTCGTACTTTTGTTGGAAAAGTCAAAAAAGTACATCGTAACGTAAATAAGAGAATGATTCCATACATACCATGTAGTAAAAGTCAAAAATGGGTAAAAAGGACTTTATACATACATGAAAACACTTATAAAACATGGACATTATAGAAATAGCCCCAGTAAATACTTACGAATAAGAAATCTTGGATAAAAATGAGATTTGCAAAATTATCCCTTACCTTAGGTCCGATTTTCTTCGTAAGTGTCTGAACGTCCTATATAATGATTTAAATAATGTTATTGACTTATTACATAATCATATTCATTTTTATGATATCATATATGGTTACTTATGACATATATTACCCGTTCTTTTGTAAATTCCATGTTAAAGAGTGTTTTGGTTAAAATTGTTTCATTTGTCGTCCGTGTTTTGACTTTTAATTATACATATGATTACTTAGATCATGATCAATTAATTCCAGAATATAAAACATTATTTATATATAATATATATTCAGAATATACATATATATAATAGATCGATAATTGGAAAGAAATACACCGTTCATGGAGACGGTAGGCTGTACGTACGCATGAACGCTGTTTTTGTTTCCTTATTGAGTTGAAAGAAATTAAACAGATGACATACATATATATATATACATAAATCCAGTAGCATTGTGATTCCATATATTTAATTATTATTCATTATATATTCGTTATAATCAATCTTGAATGGTTAATCATGTAAAATGAATCTCATCGCATTCGTGGAGACAGTAGTCCATTCGTACGCACGAGCGATGATATCATTCCCGTGATAGTGGAATTGTATTGGAGTGTATGTATACTATTTCAGAATCAATATAAATTTACAATAATCATATATAGTCATTATTTACACCATTATACCCATCCAAGTAAGTTGATGGTGGAAAATAGATTACACCACGGCGTGGAGACGGTATTTCGTACGTACGCACGCGCGGTGATTTCGTTTTCCGTAGGATGGATAGATGGTGAAATATGGTTGTTTCATACTTAAAATAACATATCATTATATTAGTGATACTTATGTTATTACTTCATAATGAAACATCTAAATAAGAAGAAGTATAATAAGAAATAAAGTTGAAAGAATCGGTAACAAACGTTACCTCTTCTTTGAAGCGCCTCTTTGAGATCTCATCTTAGGGCACTAAAATTGGTCTTTGAAGAAGTCCAGGACCTCTAGGATGTTTCTAGGGAAGTGTAGAAGAGAATGGGGTGGGGGTTGGCAGAGCATGAAGGCTCAATGTGGTGTGTGTTATAGAGGTAGGAGGTGCCCTTTTATAAGCGAGGAGAGGGGCACCTTTCAAATTCTTAAAAATATTAATTTATAATAAATCTAACCCCACATAAAAACCTCCAAAAAATTAATAATATTCAAATATTCGATGAGATAGGGTTTTAATATCATAAACCAATCAAATTTAGACATGTTTGGATCTTATTTTAAACCTTATCATTTTGATTTATCCTTATTTAATCTATTTAAGTTTATTTGTGGTAATAAAATTCTAAATTTTAAATTATAACAAATAATTACTTATTTGTTATGAATTTTCCATAATTGGTTACATTATAACATTATAGACCATATAAATTTAAATTTAGATTTTTTAAATATTTTTTTGACGTTTAAACAATGTTATTTTTATAAAATAACAATAGTGTCAATTTTGAAACGATTCCTTTATATGAATTTAAATAAACTATATATAGAAGATATGTTCAAACTAAAAGCTTTAATAGATTCATAAAATTCTTTATGTGTCTTGAAAATTAGTTTAGCACATTAAATTGTTCATATAATATTTATTTTATTATTTTTAAAACCATTTATTTGGTATATCTCTTAATAACATAATTACTACAACATTTTTGTATAATTATTTAATATAATCATTTGTTGTATAAAAATTTAAAATAAAATCCTATGATGAAGATAAATCTATTAAATTTCACAATAATACTTTTAATCGAATTTATAATATTAAAATCACAATTTTTAAATTGTTATATTTATTAAATTATGAAGATGACAACTTTGGCATCATTAAAGATAAAATAATATAAGTTTCATAATCACATTTATAAGGCTCTAAACGGTTATATATTAGGTCATTGGATGATTAAGGTGTAGAAATACATTATAAATACGTTTTGGTCAGGTTTTTGGGCCTTTTAATGGGTATTATTATTTCAATAAAAACTATATTACTTATTTTTCACTTAATAAATAATTTCTGTATCATTAATGTATCACCATTAATGACATTTATTTAATCCCTAAAAATTCTAAATAAATTATCATGATGTAGATGATTTTATTACTGTGCTGGAGACTATTCATGTTCGAAGTTTTATGATGTTTATCACTAAATTTAAATTATTATACTAATAAGATTTAAGAGAGTGACATGTTGTCACTTTCGTTGGTTTTAACAATAATTATATTATTTTCGTGGTCAAAAGTCCATAAAATAAATCTAATCTGACCCTTAGGTTATATGGGTCTACTTGTATCCATAAAATATAATTTTGGCATGAGTTAGGGTAATTTTATAATATTATATTTACACTTAATTACCCGATTTACCTTTAACTATGGTAAACAAAATTTACCGTAGTTACTATTCATAATTCCCAAAAATAAAAAGTATCTTATTAAAATAATTTGCACCCACTCATTCCAAATATGGAATCCATTTTTCCAAATTATATACACAACAATAGAAGAAATTAAATTAAAATTTATCCCGTTGTCGAAAGAAAACGGGTTTTTCTTTAAAACATTGCAAAAGATTGAATTGATTTAACCTTTGAATTTAATGTAAAAGCAATCCTAATGAAATACATTATATTAAATGGTAAAAATATATTATATTTATACTTTAAAACCATTAAATATTATAATTTAACCATATATATTATTTCGATGAAAAAATATGTTTTTAATTAAAATATAGCGTGTTTTTACTATTCATCAAAATATGAAAGTTACCAGAATAATATGAAAATTTTATCCAAAGTAAATTTTTATTTCTTGATTCCAAATAAGGATTTTATTTTGTCAAATTAAAGTTATAAACATGTCAAAAACTAGATTTAACGTGGGTGCGCCATCAAAAGGCGGCAAAACTTCATTTTTTGAAAAATATTTATTTTACCGGAAATTTTTTTTTCTTCTTATACCACGTTCTAGAAAATTTGTAAGAAAAATAATAATGTAATAAAATTAAAAGTTTAGTTAATACTATTCATAACGACTAGTTTATAATAATATTATAATAATATATCATTGTTTAGTAAATCCCGGTATTGCGTACAACACACGCTATCAAGGAAGGTTGTGATTGCGTGTAAGGCAAGCCAAGTCAGGGTTGTGTGTTGTGAAAGAATCCTTTGTTGTTTCGTATAACAAAATCCAACAATATTTCATTTATACATTGAATATATATATATATACTCAATGTTTCGTAGAATAACTATTATCAGAATAACTTGAAATTGTGTATAACACAATCTAAGAATAGTGTTGCGTATACTACAAGCTAATAGGGTGTTGCGTATAGTGCAATATAATCTTGGTGAATCATAAAACAGAAGATATGAATGAAATTAAAAAGAATATATCTTATAAAATCTCGGATTATTACATTCTACCCCCATAAAATGAATTTAGCCCTCGAAATTCGCCGGGGTTATAAATGGTTTTCTACTTGAATGTTTCTTTAATTTAAACCCACATCATAAAAAGGAATACCAAAACTTATCTTTAAAAACTAAATTATGAAATGTAATGGTTACCCAGATAAACTAATCACTGGGTTTCCACATAAGAGAACATAGGTGAAAATATGGATATGAAAGACAAATATAACCATCATGTTCTGATAGAGAGGGGTAGAGAACATGGCTATGAAAAAGCCATAGATTTGAGATGATATAGGGTACCATCTGATTCATAGGATATAAGGGCAGTAGGAAAAATTTTTTGTTTTTCAAGATCATTTCCCTAAAGTTGAAGAATTTGAATTAGAATAAATACTTACTTTATTTTGGTACAATCTCACTGTTGTTCATGCCTTGAATAATTTCCACTATATATCTTGATGAAATGAAGTTGAATTTGTTATTCGTGATGTGTTAGCAGATCATGTGATAGAATGATGGGTCATTCTATCTGTCTCAAACAAATGGTTAGCAAAATTTATTAAATATACATAAGACGATCTATAGTGAGATTAATCATATATGGTTCCTAAAATGGACTTATACTTCATATATCATACTAATTAATATAATTAAACTAGTTTCTACAAAACAGGGACTTCCTATAGGCCAGTGGTAGGCGATAAAGGCCATTCACACTTCGATTGTGGGTTCGATTCCCACAGCCTTGTCCAACGCGATGGGATGTCGCCAGTCCTGCATGTTGTCCTTTTTGTAAAACTACATTACTATAACAACCCATAAATAATATCGAAAAAAGTTATATCCATAAACAATACTAACTTATGTCCAAAATAATCCATTCCAATCTTTAGGCTTATCCAAAATACTTCTTTCCAAACTAATTGTATAAAGAGAACGATTACTAAAAAGGTCATATAACAAGCACGTGAATACCATCATTTATCCCTCATATATCTTGTTGGTCACATTCTTGTCATGTGAATACCATAATCATGTAATCTCTTGAAAAATGAATGCCCATTGAATCTTAGTGAAAACATTAGTGCTGTCAAAAGTTAACTCTTTCCACATACAAAAATACTCAAAGTTCTATATACTTAGTCCTCATATCAATCATGAGCTAATGAATACAATCAAAAATCTCATTATCTTCTTATTCCTTAATTATGCGCACATCATCTACTTTACAAAAATATCCGAATAACCTTCCATGGTTACTGGTACCATTCAACATATACTTTCAAATACTTTTAGGAAAAATGGTAGTGTAACAATCCTTAGATAATTCATTATTCCATAGTACCATCAGCTATACAACATAACTCCTTATAAACAAATAATCATTCCACTACCTTCTAAAACAACTGACTGAGCTTCAACACTTCTTTCATCTCATATATCATTTGTAGTCTCCTCATCATTATCCACATAAATACTACCCATATTACCATGCTGATTCTCTTCATGATATTTTCCATTAGGGAATTGGTTTGCATAATTCCCATACATTCCACATTTAAAACATCTAATCATTGTTGATGTCGTAGCAATACCATTATCCTTGTCCATGGTGTTAACTGAACCTTTTCCTTTGCACTTGCTTGCTTTGTGTCCTTATTTTCCACACCCAAAGCATCTTCAAGTTCCTTTGAAACAATATCCCTGATTCCTCTTCCCACATGATTTACATGAGGGAAATTTAACTTTCTTTCCTCTATGATCATCATGAAACTCCATCTTTCTCTTATTATCTCAGTCGGGAAACTTACCAATGTTGAGATTATTGATCATATTATGAGATTTATAATTAGGCATAATAACGATGTTTGGACTTCTAGATCCCGTTTCATTTGGTTTCTCTTGAATAAAATCATTCCATTGTCTATCATATCCTCCATTATTGTGAATCATCCTCTTTCCATCCATTTTCTAAAACCCAAAAAGAATAGTGTGAGAGGAAAAAATCATGCTAGGGAAAAAAACATAGTAAAGTGGTAGTATCCTCAATATCTAACATCTTAGGTTAAATTATATGATCGTTAATGTAGTTCTAGGACTATATCCTATACGTATACATATCATTAGGGACCTCTCTAGACATACCTTAGAAATATCTCTTGAGATCTCACTAACGTTTTCGCATCCTAGTTTCCAAAGGATTACTAAACCTTTCCTCTGATACCAACTATAGAGACCCAAAGCCTGACATACATGGACATTACTTTACTTTAGCGGAATACTTAATACATAACAAAAACAGACACACAAGGACCGTAATAGTTTAGTGTCTTTGGAAACATGGAATGTAATCTTCTAATCGTGGTGAAAGATCTTCAACATCTCCCATAAAGATCTTCCCCTTTTTTTCTTACCTAAAAACTTTCTTTATATCCTAGGGAAAAGAAAACATAAAAAGGTTGAGCCCAAATTCTCAGTAAGGGTAAGCATGGATAAAATAAAACATAACATATACATTTGAACTTAAAAACAAGAACATAATGTTTAAACATCAAAAGCTTGAGCAATGATATAAAACATGGAAGTACGTAACACATAGATCATAAAGAAACATTATGAATGATAAAATATCATGGGAATAAAACATGTAATTTTGGAAACCATTAAGCAAATGATATGATTTCCATAGTACCCAAGGAATTGCTGCCAAGACCACCTTAGTGGACAAATTCCCTTTCTGAATCGAGTTCAGTCTTCGTTCCAGTCATGTATTACTGAACGAGTTTAACTTTTCATTCCATCCCTGTCTATCTCAGGAGATATAAATCTTTACCCAATGCATTGGAGGGATATATAGGTCCGACCCATCTCATAATGAAATCATTCTTACTTGTGCCACAAAATAAACATACATCATTCATAAAAACCAAATAAATAAAATGGGTTTCATAAACATCATACCATCATCACATAATCCATATAAAAGAAATGGATATCATTTCATAATAAGAGAAGTGAAACCATGTAAATCATAGAGAAATTATACTTGAAACATATACATATGAAATAATTTCATCATAGATGAAAAATGGTTTTGAAAAAACACTTGAAATGAATTCTTGAGGATTATATCCTTTTTTCTTCAAAATCATTTTCTTTTCACAAAATGTCATGAAATTTTAAAAGAAAATGATTTTGTTGAAAATAGTAATGAACTATTTTGGAGGATGCTTCATGAAAACAATGATTTATAAAACTATAAAAATCCGTTCACACCGTATAAGATAAAAATAACATTCTCCTCGTACTTTTGTAGGAAAAGTCAAAAAAGTACCTCGTATCGTAAATAAGAGAAAGATTCCATACATGCCATGTAGTAAAAGTAAAAAGGGGTAAAAAGGACTTTTTACATACATGAATACACTTTTATATAACATGGACATGATAGAAATAGCCCCAGTAAATACTTACGAATAAGCAATCTCGGATAAAAATGAGATTTGCAAAATTATCCCTTACCATAGTTCCGATTTTCATCACAAGTGTCTGAACCTCCTGTATAATGATTTAAATAATGTTATTGACTTATTATATATTCATATTCATTGTTATGATATCATATATGGTTCACTTATGACTTTATATTACACGTTCTTTTGTAAATTCCAGGTTAAAGAGTGTTTTGGTTAAAATTGTTTCATTTGTCGTCCGTGTTTTGACTTGTAATTATTCATATTATTACATAGATCATGATTAATTAATTCCAGAATATAAAACATGATTTATATATATTATATATTCAGAATATACATATATATAATTGATCGATAAATGGAAATAAATACACCGTTCATGGAGACGGTAGGCCGTACATACGCATGAACGTTGTTTTCGTTTCCTTATTGAGTTGAATGAAATTAAATAGATGACATACATATATATATACATAAATAATTTAGCCTTATTATTCCATATATTTAATTATTATTCATTATATATACTTTATAATCATTCTTGAATGGTTAATCATGGAAAATGAATCTCATCGCGTTCGTGGAGACAGTAGTCCACACATACGCACGAGCGATGATATCATTCCCGTGATCTTGGAATTGTATTGGAGTGTATGTATATTATTTAAGAATCAATATCACTTTAAAATAATCGTATATATTCATTATTTACACCATTATACTCATCCAAGTAAGGTGATGGTGGAAAATAGATTACAGCACGGCGTGGAGACGGTATTCCATATGTACGCACGCACGGTGATTTCGTTTTCCGTAGGATGGATAGATAGTGAAATAGGGTTTTTTCATAGTTATAATAACATATCAGTATATTAGTGATACTTATTTTATTACTTTATAATGAAACAACTAATTAAGAAGAAGTAGAATAAGAAATAAAGTTGAAAGAATCGGTAACGAACATTACCTCTTCTTTGAAGCGCCTCTTTTGGACCTCCTTTTAGGGCACTAAAATTGGTCTTTGAAGAAGACCAGAACCTCTATGATATTTCTAGGGAAGTGGAGAAGAGAATTTGGCATGGGTTGGCAGATCTTGAAGGCTCAATGTGGTGTGCGGAAGAGAGGGAGGAGGTTCCCTTTTATAAGTGAGGAGAGGGGCACCTTTGGAATTCTTAAAAATATTAATTTATAGTAAATATAACCCCACTTAAAAACCTCCAAAAATGACTCATATTATAATATTAGATGCAATAGGGTTGTAATATCATAAACAATTCAAATTTAGACATGTTTGGATCTTATTTTAAACCTTATCATTTTGATTTATCCTTATTTAATCTATTTATGTTTATTTGTGGTAATAAAATTCTAAATTTTAAATTATTAGAAATAATTACTTATTTGTTGTGAATTTTCCATAGTTGGTTACTTTATAACATTATAGACCATATAAAGTTAAAATTATAATTTTTAAATATTTGTTTGATTTTTAAACAATTTTATTTTTATAAAATAACAATAGTGTGAATTTTAACACTATTCCTTTATACAAATTTAAATAAAATATATACAGAAGATATGATCAAAATAAAAGCTTTAATAGATTCATAAAATTACATATGTATCTAGAAAATTTGTTTAGAACATTAAATAGTTCATATAATTTTTATTTTATTATTTTTAAAACCATTTATTTGGTTTATCTCTTAATAATATAATTACTAAAATATTTTTGTATAATTATTTAATATAATTATTTTTTGTGTAAAAATTAAAAAAAATCCTATGATGAAGATAAATTTATTAAATTTCACAATAATACTTTTACTCGAATTTATCATCTTAAAATCACAATATGTAAATTGTTATATTTATTAAATTATGAAAGTGACAACTTTGGCATCATTTAAAATAAAATAATATAAGTGCCATAATCACTTATATAAGGCTCTAAACGGTTATATATTATGTCATTGGATGATTAGGGTGTAGATATACACTACCAATAAGTTTGGGTCAGGTTAGTGGGCCTTTTAATGGTTATTATTATTTCAATTAAAACTATATTACTTAATTTTCACTTAATAAATAATATCTGTATCATTAATGTATCACAATTAATGACAATTATTTAATCCCTAGGAATTATAAATAAATTATCATGATGTAGATAATTTTATTATCGTTCTTTAGACCATCCATGTTTGAAGTATTATTATGTTTATCACTAAATTAAAATTATTATACTTATAAGATTTAAGAGAGTGACATGTTGTCACTTTCTTTGGTTTTTATAATAATTAAATTATTTTCATGGTCAAAAGTCCATAAAATGTATCTAATCAGACTCTTAAGTTATATGCGTCTACTTTTATCCATCTAAAAGAATTTTGTAATGTGTTAGGGTAATTTTATAATATTATATTTACCCTTAATTACCAGATTTATCTTTAACAATGGTAAATAAAATTTACCGTAGTTACTATTCAAAATTCCAAAAAATAAAAGTAGCTTATTAACATAATTTTGACCCACTGATTCCAAATATGGAATCCATTTTTCCAAATTAAATACAAAAAAGTAGCAGAAATTAAATTGAAATTAATCCCATTGTCGAAAGAAAACGGGTTTTTCTTTAAAACATTGCAAAAGATTGAATTGATTTATACTACGAATTTAATGTAAAATCAATGCTAATGACATAAATTATATTAAATGGTAAAAATATATTCTACTTATACTTTAAAACCATTCAATATTATAATTTAATCATATAAATTATTGTGATGAAAAAAGTTGTTTTTAATTAAAATATAGTGTGTTTTTAATATTCCTCAAAATATGAAATTTACACGAATAATATGAAAAATTTATCCAAAGTAAATTTTTATTTCTTTATTCTAAAGAAGAATATTATTTTGTCAAATTTAACTTATAAACATGTCAAAAACTAGATTTAAAGTGGGTGCGCCATCAGAAGGCGGCAAAACATCATTTTTTGAAAAATACTTATTTTACCCGAAAAATTTATTTTGTTCTTATACCATATTCTAGAAAATGTGTAAAATGAATAATAATGTAATAAAATTCAAAATTTATTTAATAATATTCATAATGGATAGTTCATAATAATATTATAATAATATATTGTAGTTTAGTAAAACACGGTATTGCGTACAACACACGCTATCGAGGAAGGTTGTGATTGTGTGTATTGCAAGCCATGTCAGGGTTGCGTGTTGTGCAAGAATACTTCGTTGTTTTGTATAACAGAATCCAACCATATTTCATTTATACATTGAATATATATATATATATATATATATACTCAATTTTTCATAGAATAACTATTATCAAACGAACTTGAAATTGTGTGTAACACAATCTAAGAATAGTGTTGCATATACTGCAAGATAATACGGTGTTGCGTATAGCGCAAGTGAATCTTGGTGTATCGTACAATAGAAGATATGAATGAAATTAAAAAGAATATATATTATAAAATCTCGGGTTATTACACACCATGAGTGGGTCCATAGCTACTCCATTTGCTGAGATGAAATATCCCAGGAAGTCGACCTCTTGGATCCCAAACTGGAACTTCGGGAGCTTACCATAATGATGGTGCTCTCGTAGTACATCTAGAACCATCCGCATGTGTCTCAGGTGCTTCTCCTCTGACACCAAATACACAAGTATGTCTTCGGTGAAGACCTCTATGAATCGGTCCAAGTACGGCTGGAAGACTCAGTTCATTAGTCCCATGAACACTGTGAGGGCCTTTTTCATGCCTAAAGGAGTCACCAAGTACTCATAATTACCATAGAGAAATCTAAAAGTTGTCTTCGGTATATCCTCTCCCCGTACTCATAAATGGTGATAACCTGAGCGAAGCTCAACCTTTGAGAACCATTGTTCCCCTCTTAGTTGATCGAAGAGGTAATCAAATATCGACATTGGATACTTTTTCTTCACCGTTACCTAATTCAAACACCAGTAATCCATGCACAACCTCAAACTCTCATCTGCCTTTTTGGAAGACAAGACAGGGGCCTCCTAGGGTGAGACCTTAGGTCTCAAGAAACCCTTTCTCTATAAATACCCCAATTGTAACTTCATCATGAAAAGCTATGCAAGAGCCATCCGATATGCTGGTGAGGAAATTAGTGTATTCCTAGGGTGTGAGTCAATGTAGAAGTCAATTTCCCAGCAGGGAGGTAGTCCTGAAACATCTTCAGGAAAGGCATCCTCGTACTCTGCCACTACTACTGGGATCTTGGAGATCAAAACATCTACTACTCCAAGTGTAAGTCTATCCATGTCATAAGTTATCAGATGCACCCCCCCTATGCATTATACCATTATTTTCTATATAGGTCTCCATTTATCTGACAAAGGAAAATCTTGTCCCAACACGGCAAACACAGCACACTATTCCCCTAAAACAGTCAATATGGGCATGGATCGTATATAACCAATTTATACAAAGAATGATGTCGTATGGGGTCGACGCTACCACCAAGAGGTTCCAACCGAAACCCTCACCTCCAAGGGTAGGATCAAACTATCTAAAAAGATGTTTGATCAGCGAGTCTCCTCCCATAGGTGTCTACAAGCATAAGGATCGATTCAATGGTTCTACCAGAATCTAAAGGGCTCAAACAAGACATGTGGTGATGAAGGAATGGCTTGAACATGTGTCTATAAGTATAGAAGCATAGGTAGACAAGACACATATCATACCTAGGATCATTCTTGGAGCCCCAAGGTCATACGCATCGACGACATGTAGTTGTCCCCGCCCCTGTCCCCCAACTCCCTAAGCCTGGTGTAGACCTCTTGGGGGTGGTGGTGGAAGTAAATCGAAGCATATGCCACCACAAGAAGCTCTCTCTGCTCCTATTCCATGTCCGCCACCTGGCAGGTCATTCTGATTCACTCTCTACCTCTGCCTCAGTGGTCCATCCACCGCTTACCTATTAGCAGCTCGATGGGTTGGGAAATCCCTAGAGGGATGTCCCACTCCATTGCATGAGTATCACCTCTTCTCCCTTGGATGACTGGATCCAGCCTAAGATACATGGACTATCCACTTCCTGTCCTGGGCCCTCCTCTGATGTCTCCCATGTCTTGATCCATGTGTCTGATGTCATCTCCCTACTGTCGAGGTCTTCGAACTAGTCTTACTGCTGGTAACTATCATCGATTGTCTCTGCTCCTCCATGAAGCTATCAATCAACAAGGCCCAGTCGAGCACTCCATCATAAGACGAAATGCATAAAGGTAAGACAGTAGCTTGGATGTCCCATCGTAGACCTCTCTTAACGGTCTGATCTCTGATGTTCTGATCCCATTCCATATCCATCGAGTACCGGGCAAGGTTGGTGAACGTCGATTAACAGTCAGCAATTGTCTAACTACCCTGCTAGAGTTGAAGAAGCACCTGGATGTGCACTGCTCTTAGTGTAACCGGTGATAACTCCTCCCTAAAAACATGATCAAACTCTATCCATGAATGAGTCTCCCCATCGTGATTCTATGTGGTCAGACTCCACCATCGCATGCCCTAACCTGAAGAAGGCTCATTCCTAGGATCACCATCTAGTGTGTTGGTGTACTCACTAGACAAAAAAATATAGTCACCACCTCAAGATAGTCCTCAGCCACTATAGGATCTGGCTCTCCTTGGAACCTGAGGGGTCTCTATCTCTAGAACTCATGGAGCACGCTCAGCCTGCACTTTTTTTGGTTGGTACCACAGGTATCACGTGCTGCACCACTAGTGGTGGTATAGCAGGTTCACCACCTGGTGGAAATGCCTTGGGAATTGGTCTCTGTATTGATGTCTTTTTACTGAGGGGTTGATCCTTGTGATCGTGCTACTGATTCCTAGGGGGTATACATCATGGAGGGATCCTGTAAGAAAACAAGATGTACAATGGTCAATGATTGTATCTTTATAGCTGATACAAGGACATGGAAAACACAACCCATTATTATATGATGCATGTACCATTCTATTATTTCCCTGCAACAATTTTTTTCATGTGCCGAGTTGGAATGTAGGTTATCAGAGTCATGGGGTTTGGGTATGTCGGCTTCCCACACCAACACATGATTTTCTTGCATGAAATTCAACCTCGAAACACTTAGCACTATTCCCCCAAACCAATCTCACATACTCTTAGTATTATGGTAGAACCGACTTGCTCTGATACCACTCATTCATGACCTGTCCCAGTGGGGCCTAAGATGTGACTCCCCAAGCCCACCTCCAATAGGCCAGGGGCGGGTGACTAGCACTGAGTAGGCATATTACTAACATTGGAGGCATTCCCAAAGAACATATACACAGGAACACATATCCATTCCCACAAATGATGAAATGTAAATACCACTATGGATCAAAATGCATGCATACCACGAAACTGAAGAAACATAGTACGACTAAAAGTAATTTACTGAAAGTAAAGTGGGCTACAATACAAGCCCACCAAAAAGAAGAGTCTGAAAACTACAAAGTCCAACCTGTGAACATGAAGAGGTAATGGGACTAATGATCATAACCGTAGGAACCATTCGACCTGTAGGGAACGTGGAAATCTCGGTCATGTCCTGTTCCACCCTGACTTTGTCAAAGGGATGCTCGGCTGCACAAGACATGACACGTCTGGGAAAATCCCGTGCAAGGGTGATTATAACAATACATAGTAGAGGACCCAAAAAACACTAATAAAAACTAAATAGAAAGGAATTTTCATCTCTACAGAGTATATTTATTTTGACCATATAATAGGGGAACACAATATAGATATACTCAAAACCCAGACCCGTAGTCTAGAGACAAGTCACACAACAGCACACCCCCGCTAGGGATTCAGTTCAATGACTCCACAGAGCACTCGTTCCGGGAGAATTCACTCAACGATTATGATAGATCTGATTATGTTCGTCTGAGAATCACAGTTCGTCAAGAAAAGCCACAAGAGATAGACACACTCATTGCGGGAGAACACACTCCGGAGTGGTAAAGATCACGATTGATAGATACCCTCATTATGTGAGAACACACTCTTGAGTGGGAAGAATCACGATACACAGATGAGGATCACTTCCAGGACCATTGAGGATACTACGACTCATCCATATTCACCTACTAGTTTGAGGATCGATGCCCAGTGGAGTTGGTCACATCGATTCCTGACTCTACCTAGGCTCAATAATGGGTAGTGTATCTCGCTCCGGCCTCTTGGAGGGATGCCTCACTATATCTCAGATAGTCCTGCTTACGGGATAATACTCATGTTGAGGGAAAATATGCCTTAACTTCAAGGAAATGAAACAAAGGGTCACTAACCAAAACGAAACATGTCCAAGATACCATGGACAAGAGGACCATGCCATTTTCAAAAATGTACACGGTGTGTAGAAAATTCACCCGTTGTGTCTTATGACCCCAGGTACTGCTCGAGTACACGAGCCCATGTCGTAAGGCTGGTTATGTAGAAACAATAAGTACACATAGTGTAGTATGGTTTACTCACCATGTCCGAGTGATTGGGGTCATCTCTTTGTACACATGCCATGTGCTTATAAACGGCCTCAACCGAAGTACGCCAACCCATGTAATCAGTACATGGGGTGACCTGTGTTACTGGCCTCACCTGGCCGTGTGGTGGAGTACATAGTCGTGTACTCCATCTCATGTTCGTGTGTCCCCTACATACACGCCGAGTCCTGTGTAGTCGCCTCTTCCCTGTTATGTAAGGTCTACACGCCGTGTTGCGAAGCCGTGAAGTCCATTCTGTGTCTGTGTATTTCCTAGAATACACGTCGAGCTTTGGTGAAGGCCCAACATGCTATGTGATCGAGGTCAAATGTTGTGTGATACCTCTCTGACTCTCGAACCCCTATTCTCCACTAAGCCAGACCAAATGGCATGTTCTTTGGGATACATGTTGTGTATTATTGACATTTCCATAGTCACAGAATTCCATAGTCGCACCGTTGGTGCTTCCCCGTTCTTCGATATGGTCATCTGATCATCACAAAACTCTAGATTATAGGTCTCCTCGACGTCGCGAATCTGTCTGCATTGTTTTTTGGCCTCCGATCGACCTCGAAAATTAATTTTGATCCACCCAGATGAATAATGGTTGATGAATTATAATTCCCAAACCGTGTCGATTCATCCGCCGCTGTGGCCAACACACCTCCTCTAGGTGGTTGTGATTTTGGATTCCCAATTCGAGATAATTGCGTCACAAAACGGACGTGCAATGACCCATTTTTCTTCACCCTACGAATAATGCGATGAAAGGTCAAAAATAAAGGGGGAGGAAATCCAAAAAAAATTGAGGAATGAATCTCGGCCGTTGTTCATCACGACGTTGATCCACTCCCGTTAGTAGAGTCAAAAGGGGTAGGATCAAAACAAAAAACAATTTTCATAGATTAATCCCCAAAAACATCCTAATAAAAACCCTCTCTTTAAAAGGTATGATTTGGGGATCAAAATGTTTGTGGGTTGGTCCGTGTTCGACGTTTAATACAAGAATTGGGAAAAGGACTTGAAATAATAATCCCTACCTCACGAAGGGATCGATCGCTGACGAAGGGGTCAAGCTACCTTTGTCATCGAGATCCTTCAAATTTGTTGGCGTAGTGATTCACGACATTGATTCATCGTCGATCTTCAACAAGTGTCCTCTCCAAGGATACAACACTCCACCAGAGTTTTCTCTAAACTTTTTCCTACAATAAAAATACGATAAACCCATTAAAAAGTGGAAACATGTTTCTGAATTCCATCACGATGTTTTATTAATGAGTCCGCGTTTCAGTTACTCTGTGATTATGGCATGGAATTAGTTAACGAAACAGCTTCCTGGCCATTATGCTGCAGCGGATGATTTCAAATCAAATAAAATAATCTTTTCATATTTATTTTATTTTATTTTACTAAAAAAATTAAAAAATTAACTATTTCCCTCGACCCGCCCCAGTCGAGGTTAAACTCGTTCTTAGTTAATGTCATCGTCCCAGATGAAACAGTGCCATCTGATTTTTTATTTGGGTGTCATTTTGGCAACTTCCAGAACCATCCACATATGCGAACTCACTTATCTTAAAAAAATTTCAGACCACCAATCCAGGATCACCGGGCCTCGGAATGATGTGTCGTCTCTGCGCCTGGTCTCATAATAATTCCATATAATATTTAAAAATAAAACATGGAAAATCTGAGACATTACAATATTTGAATATAAAATTTCAATATATGTAGGATAGTAGTGTTTTTGTATAATAATGGAATAAGATGAGTAGAGGGGATGGATAATTAAAAAAAGATAAATGAGCTTATTGGAAGATTTTACCTCTTCTTTGGGTATCTCCTTTTGGTTTTAACCAATGGAGTTATATGGATGGATTTTTTAAAAAAATTAGGATTCGAGGAGGAATATTGTAGGGATCTATATGGGAATATCGTGGACAAAATTATGTGGAATTATTTGTATGTGGATGTCGGATGAGAGGATGCCTTTTATGATGGATGAGGAGTCGAACTGTTGTACTATTTTAAAAAAGTCAAACCCCATCCAAGATATATTTATTTCATGTGGATCCAATAACAGTCCAATGTATATAATATTAATGGTATAGAATAAATATGGATATAAAATGGAATTTTAGAATTTTTATAGGTCATATTAGACCTTATGTTATTGTTTTAGTCTCTTATTTTGATTAATATATTATTCATCGTTGTGATTAATTTTAACTAGCATCACTAATATTTTAGCGAAAATAAAGTTCATATTATAAAACATTATAAATTATTCTGATTAATATAATGTAATTAATTTTTAAAAATTGGAATCATAGATGTTGTAGAAATTATTTTAAATTTAAACCAATAGACTGGAATCCAGAGTGAGTTTTTATTGTATATCTGTTCAAAATTATGCTTTGGTTTTATGAAAAATGCCTTTGTGAATATTTAAGTTAAAAATATGGATAAATTGATCAATATTTTATCCAGTTAAACATTAAAATCAATTAAAAATATCATTTATCCTTCTAAATAAATTTATAAGAAAAATCATTTTGGAGTAAAATTTCTCAAATTTCACTATTCATTAAAAATGAAACTTTACAGACATATACCAAAAATTCTAATAAACTAATTTTTCTCCTTTATTATTAAAAGGTGTAAATTTTTTTGACATATTCAATTTTTTAAATTGTAAAAATTTATATTTAATGTAATTTCTCCATCACAATGTAGTAAAAGTACATAAATAAAAATATATATTCTATGTGTAAAATTTGGATTTTTCTTATATTTTTTAAATCAAATATAATTTAATTAATATTAGAAATATTTTATTAATTATTTATTATATTTATATATATTAATGTCACCAATAAATTTTAATTAATATGGATAATATAAAATTTTGAGCATTAATATAGTTTTCTATAAAATTAATTCCCATTATATTCAATTGGTTCATTGTGACTAATGAATTAATTTTACATTTTTTTCATAAATATATTTTTATAATTTATTTAAAAATATAAATAAAAGTAAAATTAACATATACATTAATTCATAATTTATAAAATAATAACATTTTAGTAATATATTCTTGTTTGGTAAAAATTGGTCTTGCGTGTTATAGAAGTCATTGAGGAATGTTATTCCAGAGTATAAACAAAGCTAACATTAATGTTATGTGTAGACACATCTAACCATTATATTAATTTACAAAAAAATTCGATTGGAACTGCAAATAATACCAGTAGAACTTAGTTATTTGATATATAATGTCTATTTTCACTATTGCATGAGATGTCAAATTTCTAATATCTTAAATTAATTCTATAAAAATTCAAATAATATTGGACGGTTACATACTACATCCCATTAAATAAACTCCACCATAAAAATTCAACTGTATTATATAAGGTTTAATACTTGAATGGTTTATTCAAAGAAACCTTCACTGTAAAGTGGAATACTTATACATCCATTGGAAAAAACTAATTTGGAAGCTTGACAATTCCTCAAAGTAACATATGAAAAGGATTACAGATAATATAACATAGGTGGGAAGTGAAACACGGACATGGAATAGAAATATAAAAAATTGTTCTGATGGAGACAGATAGATAACGATGTGAGATGAAATTTAACAACCAAAAATCCATAAATCTGTGATGAATTTTGGGAACATATGATTCATCAGAAAAATTGGTACTATGATAACATTTTTGGTTTTAAGATAAATTTTCTTAATGTTATATAATTTTAATAAAATGATATACTTTAATAATTTTATGAAAACATCAACATTTTTTTCTCCTTTAATTTCTTCACATCTACGTTCAAAAATAAATATGACTTTTTCATTCATGATGCACTAACATTCCATGTTATCCGTGATATGCCATCCCATCTCTCATCAGTCATCGTCACCACAATTTTTATTTTTTATTTGATGTACAATATACTAATAAGCCTCATTTGGTGACATATTAATTTATTCTCACAAAAATCCTCTAAATATTATATTAATATTACAATAAATGGTGATCATAATTACCCTTCTGAAAGATGAAAATCCATAAAATTAGAAATAAGGTCTCAAAATACAATTATTATTGATCCCACATATACCACAAAGTAGATCTCGGTTTTTAATTTTCAAACATGGGAATATCTTCATCATATATTCTCAGGAAACTTGGTAATAACCAAGATTACCATATATCCATATACTAAACAAGCATGTCTCCTTATTCCAATGAATATTAGATATATTCATTAAATGTAAAAAATTATGTAAACATAAATGAAAATACCACATGTTAGCAATTCCACAATTAGTTCTAGGGTAATCAGTAATATCCAATTTATATATTCTGATATAATATATTTTAATCTAAATAATAGTATGTTAACATAAAAAACATATTAAGGGTTATCTTCTCTTAGTCAAAATAACACATTATCATTAAATCACATTTTCAATCCATTAGAAACATTCAAAAGAATCTTAAAAATATTTAGAAAAAAACATAAACCGAACAATCATAGCATATTGTACTAATCATACTACATAATTCTAAATTCCAAATGACATTGAAACTTTTATTAATACACATAATCCATAATTTATACGAAGGATACAAAATCATATTACATAATATCCATTTCTATTCACATTCCACCTTAGTCACGTAACTATTATCCATATAACCACTACTCGTACCACCTTACGAATTCTCTTCAGGATCAGTCCAATTATGACATTGATTGGTATAATAACAATTCATTCCACACATAAAGCATTTAACATTTGATGATATCTTATAGAGGACAATATTCCCATTTATTTGGTTATCATAAACATTCATTTTTCCTTTGATGTTAAATACTTTGTACCTTTTGGGACAATGAAAACACCTTCTTGTTGTGTTATATGATTTTATTAAGTGAGTATTTCTATAATGACAAAAAAATTGAAACAAAAGCTTCTTTCCTCGGTATCCATTATAAGAACAGTCAGCGAACTCATTCCTTGTCTTATTTGGTTTGTACTAGAGTTGGTTAAGATACATATTGTTGATCATGTTACTTGAAAACTGATTAGGCATGATCACAACATCCTTCACTCCATTTGTCATCTTATCTCACTAATTATTAGTAGATTGTCCACCAAATTTACCATTAATCATGTCCCTTATGATTCCATCTATTAGATGAAAATATGAAATTATTGAATAATAAATAATTATCATATTGGGGAACCACATAACCTTGATAAGTCCCTTATAGTATGTTTATGTAAAGAAAATATCCTTAATATATTACACCTTAGGATTATAATAGTGCATTCATTGTCATATTCTATTCAAACCCTTCGTAATGGTTCAGGACGATTTTGTGAATTCCAAATTCATATACTCTAGGATTGTCAAACCGTGTGTTCAACAATGGCCATTTTCTTATAGAAGATTACATCGAGTCAGGACCTAGACACCTGGTCAATGTTTTTAACCCTGGGTACTTATGTTCCAGATCCACTTCGACTTTTAGTATCCACACATGTGAGTATTTATATGAAACCATTCACTCTATCATTTTTGACAATTCTAGGATATTTTCTAATATTTTTCCTTATCCTTAGTATTATCTGTTGACATTTTCACTATGGTATCCTCATCCTAGTTTCCAATGGATAATTAAACCATTTCCTTGATTCCCGCTATAATGACACTTTCAAAAGTACATAGACATTACATCACATTTGTGGAATTCATAAAACATTACAAAAACAGATGCCCAAAGGCAATATTATATTAATTAATTTGGAAATATGGAACAAAAATAATCAAACTCAATTAAATATCTTCAATGCTTCCCATTTATATCTTCCCACTCAGTATTCCTACATAAATAATGTTCTACACAAAATGTGGAATGGAACCATAAGAAAGTGGTGAGATCAAATTCACTGTAAGGGTAAATATAGAAAATGTGTAAGTATATCATCAACATTAGTGTATGAGAACATGATCATGATCATTATAAGTTCAAACCATTTATATCATAAATCATAATAAAGATTCATGAAATAAACATTTTCATTTCCAACGACATGAATCATAAGGAAATAAAACACATGATACATGAAACCGTAATATTATAATAATTCATGGAATTAGGGAAGACACATAAAAATATAAAAACATTATGTCACAACATCCTGCCAAGATAGTTTTTAAAATGATAAGCATGGGATAATCACCTATGTAGCCACTTTGTTCTTGGAATTACCTCCCATACACCCTCTTGTTTTTGGATTTTGATTGACTCTAATAGAAAATCTTGTTTTAGGCATGCGATTTCATCCCTTGTACCCTCTTCTTTTAGACTAGGGTTAAACTCTTAATTACCCTCTGGTTTTGAGATTGGGATTCCCTCCTGTGTAAACATAGATCTCGTTAAACATTTATAATTACCAAATTTATTTGAACAAGATAATGGTTTCACACATATCATAATGAAATCAGACATACATGTGCTAAAAAATAAAAACAAATATTTCTAAAATAACACATGAAAAGAAATGGGTTTCATAAAAATGTTATCCTATCTAAACAAATGGAAAATGTTAGATTTAATGATTATTTTATCAAATAATAACCCTTCAAAAGAGCCATGTTTCACAAGAATATATCTTATCAATGAGAAACATGATTCATAAAAATCATGTCATCTAAACTGTCACGACCCATCCCCCGAGGCCCGTACTGTGACGACACCAAACCCTCCTTCCATAGGCTAGGGGATAGCGACTATCACCAAAGGGATTAATCCCTAAAACTGGGAAGGCATTACCTATATGACCTAGAAATGCAGACAACAATGTACAAGCTGGAAGAACAACAATTAGTAAAATGGAATAACCAACAAGGGAGTACAGTAATAGAAAAGGGGCCCTAATACAAGCCCAACTGGAAAGGACAAGAAACTAAAAGTACAAGTAATAGAAAAAGGGAAAAAAATCCTAGGTCATCCAATGAAAACCCTACCTGAAGGGTAGGTTCAGATAGCCTCCATAGCACACCACGTCCATCTGTCTCCTCTGTGTACAGTCACGTTGTGCAATCCACCTCTGGTTACCGTCCAGTCTTGGTATACTCAACCTCGGTCACTGATGTCCGTCGTCTGCATCCAACACAATGAGGTGCGGTCATATCTCGTGCATGGGTGAGTATAACGATACTCAGTAGGGACACCAAGACCCTCACGGTCTTAAAAAAATCCAACAAGGATATACCGCAAAGTATGAGATCAACAGATAACCCCACTTAGGTATATGCCCATACATATACCTATGTTATCAAGTAATTCATCTCAATCATGAGGAAAACACAAAGTTACTGACTGAGCTCACATAGGTATAAAACTCACATAGAGTGTTAGAGATGTTTAGATGTATCCACTATATCATTTATTCTGTCGAACCCACATAGGATCCAAGAACAGAATTCAAAACGGTCAAACCCACACAATTTCCAGGAATAGTAAACATAGCTGTCAAACCCACACAGGATCCAAGAACAGTCGTCAGTACTGTCGAACCCACAATAGATCCAGGAATAGTATAAGGAGTAGTCAAACCCACATAGAATCCCGGAATAGTCGTCAGTGCTGTCGAACACACAGAGGATCCAAGAAGAGTTGTCAGAGCGCAGCCAACCACAGGGTTCCACACAAAGGATTCTTTATTCCGGGAGGGTCCGCTCCTCAATCCAAGTGTCAATACATCAACTGCCACAAAGTCTAATGTTGATTTATCCAGATGATCCGTCTTGAAAAAATAATCCCAACGCAGTAGATGATGCGTAAATCGGACGCCTGGTCTGAGAGTTATTGGCATTTCTATTTCAAGGGCCCAGTTGGATTTATGTTCAATCCAACCTGGCCATACCCCAAATATGTCCAAAACACATGTTGGTTATAACAAAAGAACCATATACTTCCATGTTTTCTCTTTCGCATAAGGATTGTAAATCAGATGCCCTTAGCTCAGGTTATGGGCAAAAGAGTGGAAACTTGTCAAACGGGTCTGAACTGTGGCCTGACCCAGTCTATAGGTCCGGCCCGGTCCGCTAGTCCGACCCGGTCCACGGGGGTCCGACACGGCCGGTGAGGTCTGACCCTATCCGCTGGTGGAGCCCGACCCGTGAGGGCAGCCTTGCTCGTGAGGGAGGTCGAGCCCACGGTGGTAGCCCGACCAATGCTGGAGGCCCGTCACGTGCTGAGTCCGGATCGGCGGCCCATGGGGTCCTCCCTAGACACATCTAGAGGGGAGGCCGCACCCCCAAGAATCCCGAACAGTTGGAGCTGGTCCGCGTCACGTGAGAACCAGTGAATGGTCATGCTCCCCCCCGGCTGGCTGAGCGGCCAACCCCCTCCCGTAAGGTGCAGTTGCGATGTGACTCCTCCGGCGGCCTGGCGGCTCAGGCCAATGGACCTTCTCGCCGCCTGACTTGCGCCAGCCACCACTACACTGGCACGGCCAGCGGTCGTAGCCCCCGTTTTGTTCCTCCACATGGTACAGTTGCGTTGCGCCTTCCTCGGGAACCCAACGGCTCGAGGCACCAGTTTCCTTCAAGGACAGCCTTGTGCCGACCTCTGCTGCACCGCTGCTGCCTGTTTGTCACGAGTTACTCCATCAGTGGCGCGGTTGAGCTGCTGCCATCATGCAGTGATGTTCGTCGGTTCCATCCATCGGAAATCTTTCGCTGGGTCACTGGACAAGTTATTGCGGCCTGATTCTCATTATGGAAGAAGTTGTGCACTCCGTGGGACGTCAACTACAATCCTCAATCACTACTAACGAGATTCACTCATCCCGGTCTCATGTCGTGTTTATCGTCAAATTCCACAAAGAAGGAGGAGTGTTCGGGCCATGTTTGTTCGAACTTAACCCTCCATGTTAGGGTGATAGCATGCAGCTTTGATTCTTAATCCTTGAAGTAAAATGATGAACGTGCCAAAATAATCAAGCTTGAACCCCTACCTTAGTTCGTTGTTTATTGACGAAGTCAAGGGAAAGAGGACGCCGATTTGTTGAAGACGAACGCGTCCTATGTCAACGGAGGTTCTGAGAAAGGAAGTTGATGTCGAGGTCGACATTCTTCATCGGTTGGAGCATTCTTCATCAGTGGAACAGATTCTTTACTGGAAGCTTTCTCCCAAGTTCTCTGCTCTCCAAAGTTCCACCAAAAAGTAATGTGACCCCCCAAAAAAAATAATATATTTATCTATTGTTTAGTTTTTGAAAAAAAATCAGAAAGAATCAAATTAATTAATTGATATGCTGAATTAATTAATGGAGATGATTTGGCAACAAAAAGTGGGGATCTCAAGTGGTTTCTACCCACTTAATAGTGAGTTCAAGGGGTTTTAATCTCATGTGGTCCCCACCATATTAAATAATAAGATGAGGTTTAGACCTCGGGCGGGACCCACCTCCATAACCATTAATAGGAGGTTCAGGAGTGGTTGTCCCCACCCTCGACTCCCATGTGAAGGTTTTAAGCAACAAATAAAAATAAATCCACACACATAATTTTTATATAAATCATTCTCCAAAACCCAAAAACTATCTTTTATTCTCAACCGACTATCATCAATGTGAATGTCATCTTAAGATAATACTGGAAATGCAAGTTCAACGATGCCCTCCGATTTCAATTCCATGAACCAGTTCAGAAGTTATAAAAAAGTGTCCGTAGGTTCACTTAACGTACACGAACAAAATTCTGAAGTTGATTCCTGGCACATCGGGCCTCAGAATCATGCCCCGTAAATTTTTGTGGACTCGTAATATTCATAGGAATTTAATAGAAAAAAAAAATTCCACGAAAATTCCGGGTCTTTACATTATCCCCACCTCAGGGCTTTACGTCACCGTAATCTACAACTAGAACTAAGGGAACAAATGGGGGTACTGAGCACGCATCTGAGACTCCAGCTCGCATGTGCTCTCATGGAGGATCTATTGATACCAACAAATGTGCACTAGAGGTATCTACCATCCACAAAGGACCTACTCCTATCGATACTCAATCTCCACTAGAACCTCTCTAAAAGTCACACTATCGTCGACGACCTACTCCCCATGGTAGATGATGTGAGAAGGGTTGTGCACGTATCTCCTTAGCTGTGATACGTGGAAGAAGTCATACACCCGGTGTATCTGAGGTGGAAGAGCTAAGTGGTATGCCACCATGCCATCTCTACTGAGGACCAGAAAAGGTCTGATGAAACATGGAAATAACTTGCCGCTTCTGCCAAATCTCTATAAACCTCATCGGGGTGAGACGCGTAGAAAGACGTGGTCGCCATCCTCGAACTCCATAGGTCTCTTTATTTTATCATCATAAGACTTTTGTCTACTCGATGCAGTCTTCATATGCTCCTGGATGATCTGCACCTTCTCGGTGGTAGCTCATTCCTACCCTGGTCCCACTATTGCTGACACCCCAGTGTCTGTCTAACACAGTGGCGATCTGCAAGTTCGACGATACAAGGCCTCAAAATGTGTCATCCCGATGGTGGAGAGATAGTTTTAGTTGTATGAAAACTCCCCCAGAGGTATGTTATCCTTCCATCTGTGACCGAAGTCGAGTACACAAGCACACATCATGTCCTTGATGGTCTAAATGGTCCGCTCGGTCTGACCATCTGTGTGAGGATCGAAGGTGGTTCTCAGACAAAGATGTTTCCTGAAAGCCTTCTATAACCCCTTCCATAGCCACGATGTAAATATAGCGTCCCAATAAAAGAAAACATAAGAAGATACTCCATGTAGTTGCAAAACCTTTGGCACATAATGGCATCCCAACCTCTCTACTAAACATTGATCTCTGATATGTAAAAAGTGGGTTGACTTGGTGAGTATATCAACAATCACCCAAATCGAGTCAGGACCCCTAGATGTATGTGGAAGTCCTGTCACAAATTCCACGGATATCCCATCCCACTTCCACTCTAGGACCTCTAAATGTTGAACCAAACCTGCTGGTACTTGATTCTCTGCCTTCACTTGCTGAAAAGTGAGGCGCTGTGAGACAAACTCTGCAACTGCCTTCTTTATCCCCAGCTACCAGCGCTGTCGCTGGAGATCCTGGTACATCTTCGACACTCCTGGATATACCGCTAGAGGGTTTGTGTGAAACTCCCTAAACACTTCCTCCTAAAGTGACATTGGCACTATAGTACATCATCTCAAGGGGTTGACGTGCTCCCCACCTTTAGAAAATCCATCAGGTGCCTGCCCTGTTGATATCTGAGCATGTCGCTTCTCGTAGTCAGCATCTCCACATTGCACCTCCCTGAATCACTGAAAATGTTGTGGAGTGACTGTAAGATACTGAAGGAAAGCTTCTCAATCTCATCCCACAAAGGATATCTGTAAAGCAGCCAACAACTCTGTCGCCTCTCCTAGCAGTTGTATACCAGATCTTCTGTTGAGTGCATCTGCAACAACGTTCCACTAATCGGGAGTATAGAGTATCTTAAAGTCATATTCCTGGAGGAACTCAAGCCAACATCGATGTGTTAGGTTCAGGTCCTTATGATATAAGATATACCTGAGACTATTGTTATTAGAGTACACAGTAAAATTTTTTCCCATCAGGTAGTGATGCCACATCTTCAAGTCGAAGACCATGGTTGTTAGCTCCAGGTCATGGGTACCATAGTTCTTCACATGTTGTCTCAGCTACCGAGAACCATATGTGATCACTTCTCTCTCCTACATCAGGACACACCTGAATCCGGTCCCTGACATGTCATAGTAGAATATGTACCCTATGACCTCCTCTGGATGCCTCATGATGGGAGCACCATTCATTCTCATCCTCAACTCCTAAAAGATCTTTTGGCATCTCTCCAACCACACAAAGGGTTGACCCTTCGTCTTCAAGGATGATAATGGTGCTGCAACACTAGAGAAGTCCAGTACAAACCTCCGGAAATTTCCAGCCAATCCCAGGAAACATTGTACCACTGTCAGACACCTTGGTGGCTCCCAAGCAAGTCTCTCCTCAATCTTCGCTGGATCTATAGCAACTCTAGCCTCTGAGATGACATTTCAATAAAAGTGAACCTCTCGGATCCAAAAATGGAACTACGAGATCTTACCATAAATTTTGTGCTCTCGGAGTGTGTCCAGTACAACCTGCAAATTATAGGCATACTCCTCATCAGTAGTCGAGTTGATAAGAATGTTGTCGATGAAGAATACGACAAAGAAATCGAAGTGTGGCTGGAAAATCCTGCTTATGAGTACCATGAACGCTGATGGAGCATTGGTTATGCTGAAAGGCATTACCATGAACTCTTAGTGGTCATACAAACATCAGAAGGTCATCTTTTGCACATCCTCATTCGGAACTCTGAGCTGGTGATATCCTGATATGAGGTTTATCTTCCAGAACCACCGTGCTCCCTTCAACTGATCAAAGAGGTTTTCAATCCTCGAAAGTGGGTACTTATTCTTCACAGTCACCTAGTTATGGTGATGGTAGTCATCACAAAGCCTCACGATTCCATCCTCCTTCTTGGAGAACAGCATCAGGGCTGCCCATGGAGAAACAATGGGCTGGATGAATCCCTTTTCTGTCAAGTCCTTCAACTGTACCCGCAGCTCGCGAAACTCCACGGGAGCCATCCGATATGCTGGTGTATATATTGGTGTCATACCGGGGTACATTTCAATGTAACATTCCACCTCTTTGTGAGGAGGTAGACATGGAACATCATCACGGAAAACATTCGCTTACTGGTCCACCACTACAGGGTAGCTCGGACTCTCCACATCAACTGCATCGAGGGTAGGACATGCCAACTAATGAGTGATCAGCTGAACCCTCCTTCATATAAGTATTTACTACGATACAAAGGCTCTATTATCATCGGTGAAGGTGAACCTGGTCCCATATATGATAAAAAACCGCACTTTGCGCCTAATAAAGTCGATCTGAGCATGGACTGTAGATAACCAGTCCATACCCAAGATGACGTTGTATGGCCTCAAAGCCGCTACTAGAAAATCCCAGCCGAAGTTCTCACCTCCTAGAGTTTGATCACACTGCCAACACCAGTGCGTAATCGGAGAATATATTCTCGTAGGAATATCTAGCCGTAAGGATTGAATCAATAGCTCCATCAGAATCTTCGATATCTGAACAAGAGAGGTGGATATGAAAGAGTGATTGGAACCTGTGTCTATAAGAACTGTAGCCAAGGTGGAGTAGACACAGATCATATATCAAATCATATTTGGGCCACCGTGATGGTAAACCTCAGCTGCCTGAAGCTGAGCTCTCGCCTGTCCACTGGCTCGCTGCGGTCGGAGTGGCCCTCCTAGTGGTGGTGGTGGTTTTAAAACCTCGTAACAGCTTCCACCGCCAGCGGAACAACTACATCCTCGGCCACGTCCTCCTGTTCCCTGCGGATCGCCTTGATCAAACCTCTGCATTTTCCTGGGAGGTCCCTCAACTGTCTATTGATCATCCGAATGGCAGGTCAGATAGTCGTGAGCCATGTGGCCCTTCCCGCCGCATGTGAAACACTACCTATTCCTCGAATGACTGGATCTATCTCGTGTGTCTTGCACAACCGAACCAGTGTCCTGAGGTCGTCCATTGGATGTTATTGTCCGTTTGGATCTCTGTAAAATATTTCTAATTCCTGCTACCGAGTACTCTACTTTGTGACGCCCCATGGTGGGTCTCGCTGCTGGTGGCTTCTCAGCAAGGAAACTCTCCACTGAGAGGGATTGCTCCAACACCCCCGCCTACGCCGAGATGCTAAGGGAGAGCATTGAAGCCCTGATCTCTCACCTGAGCCCCTTCTCAATGTTCTGGGCCCTGAAGACTAGGTCGCGTACCATATCATTGGAGTAACGCGAGAGGTCAGTGTACCATGCTGAGTAATGTGCCACTGTCATGCTACCCTTCTGTAGATGAAGTATCTCATGTATCTGCACAGTACGTAGGGTAGCTGGGACAAACTCTGCCCAAATCAGGCTCTTAAAGCCTACCTAGAGTAGTGTCACCTCGTCATGCACCTAGAGAATTAGGCTCCACCATCTTCCTGATACTTATTGAATGAGACTCGTGGAAAGTATCACCATAAGGTCAGCTGGTCTCCCTACCAGTCAAAAAACTCTCACCAGGGCCTGTAGCCAATCCTTAGCCACCTCTGGATCCATCTCTCCGCTGAACCTTGGTGGCCTCTGGCACTGGAACTCGTGCAATGAGCTCAAGAGGTTTTAATCATCTAATACTTGGGCTGGTGGAATCAGTGGCCCAGCTGGTAGTGGAACCATAGGTGCCTCCATTGGAAGAGGGCCCTGCACCGAGGCCTCGTTGCATAGTGGGCTTCCATCTCATACAAATCCTAGAACCATGGCTGGCTGGCTGTGTGGAGGCATCCTATTAAGAAATAGGTGTTCAATGGTCAATAAGATATACTTGGTGAGATGACTCAAAAGAGATCACAAATAAGACTTTTCAAAACACACACACAATCAGTGTTTTCATGCACTGAGTCAGAAATCAGAAGTCAGGGTCCGGGTGGATGGATACATCTGCCGTTGCACCAACACTGGACTCCCTGAACTGAAAATCACACATTGTACCATTAACACAACTGATTCACAGAAAAGATCAGAGTCGTAAGTTCTATAGTATAATCGACTCCTCTCATGACAATTTGTTACGACTCATCCCCCATGGCCCGTACCGTGACTACCCCAAACATTCCGTCCATATGCCAGGTGCTGGCGACTAGCACCAAATTCATAAATCTATAAAACTGGGAAGGCATTGCCTTTATAACTCGAAAAAACACACAACAAACTACGAGCTGAATGAAAAACTCTAAGTAAAACATAATAACCAACAAGGGATTACAGTATGTTAAAAGGGGCCAGAAAACAATCCCAACATGAATGTACTAGAAACTGAAAGTACAAGACCTGGAAAAATGGAAAACAGCTCTTGGATCATCCACTAGAAATCCTACATAAAGGTTAGGTACAGATAGCATCCACGGCATGCCAAATCCATCCATCTCATCCGTGTACATTCACACTTTGTGATTTGCCTCCGAGTACCATCCAGTCCTGCTACACTCAGCCTCGGTCAGGGTTGTCTGTCGTCTGCACATAACATAACGAGGTGCGGGTATAGCCCGTGCAGGGGTGAGAATTACGATACTCAGTAGGGTTCCCAGTACCCTAAGATCTCACAAAATCCAACAAGGATATTACACAAATAATGAGATCAACAGATAACCCCACATAGGTATATTCCCATACATATACATAAGATATCAAGTAATTAATCTCAGTCATGAGGAAAACACAAAGTTACTGACTCAGCTCACACTTGAATAAGACTCATGTAGAGTGTTAGATATGATTAGATGTAGACACTATATCATATATTCTGTCGAAACCACACAGGATCCAGGAACATAATTCAAAACTTTCAAACCCACACAGGATCCAGGAAGAGTAAACCGACCTGTCGAACCCACACAAGATCTAGGAATAGTTGTCAGTGCTATCAAACCCACACAAGTTCCAGGAACAGTAGTCGGAGTTTTAGAACCCACATAGTATCTAGGAATAGTATTCACGGTTTTCAAACTCACACAACATCCAGGAACAGTCATCAGAGCGCAGCCAGCCATAGGGTTCCGCACAAAGAATGATTGATTCCAGGAGGGTTCGCTCCTGAAGCCATGTTTTGATACATCAAATGCCATAAAGTATCTTGTTGATATATCCAAAAGATCATTTCTTCCAAAATAAACCCATCTCAACAGACGGTGTGTCAATCGGACACCCGGTCTAAGAGTTATTGGCATTTCCGTTCTGGGGGCCTGGTCGGATTTACGTTCAATCCTACCTGGTCGTACACCAACCGTGTCCCGTCCTTGAGTGGGTTATACCAATAGAACTGTATCCATCCAAGGTTTCCCTCTCCATAGATGGTTCATCAATCAGACACATGTAGCTCATGTTATATGCCAAATAGTGGAAATAGGTCACACTTGTCTGGACTGGGGTCCAACCTGGTCTGTGGGGTTCGACCCGGTCTACGGGGGTGGCCCAGCCCATGCGGGCGGCCCGACCCGTTCTCAGTCTATCCCTCACTGGGTCTGGACCATGTGGTCTACCCTAGTGATGTCCATGATGGAGTTCACGCAACTTGGAATCCCAAATGGCTATTCTATTCGGGTGTTTTCCAAAACCAGCTCCACGTGGTGTCGGTCCGCGTCAATCGGAACCCACTGACGGGTCCTGCTCCTCCGGACTGGCTGAGCAACTAGCCGCCTCCCATGCAGCATAGTTACATCTCGCCTCCTCCAGTGACCCGGAGGCTTGGGAATCTAGTCCTTCCCGCGGCCGACCTTGCTCCGGCCGCCCTTGCACCACTGCGGCCCCCTTTTTTCCACCATGCAGCGCGGTTGCGTCACGCCTTCCATGGAAACCTGGTGACTCAAGCTGCCGATTTCCTTCATGGCCTGCCTTGCACAGGCCATCGCTGCACCGCCACGGCCCATCAGCCACATGTTTCTCCTCTAGCAGCACGATTGCGCCATTGCCGTCACGTGGTGACGTTCATCGATTTCATCCACTAGAGAACTTTCCGTGGGTCACTAGACGAGTTCTGGTCGCCCGAATCACGTTCCGGAATAAGCCACACACTCCTCGGGACATCGCCTTCGATCCAAAAACATTATTGATTAGAGTTACTAATCATGTTCTCATGCCCCATTTAGCGTCAAAATCCACAAAGAAGTCAGAGGGGTCGGGACGTGTTTGTTCGGACCGCACCCTCCACGTTAGGGTGATAGCATGAAACATCGATTCTTAATCCTTGAAGTAAAATGAAGAGTGTGCCATAATAAATAAGCTTGATCCCCTACCCGTTTTCATTGTTTTTTGAAGAAGTTGTGGGAAGGAAGACATTGATTTATTGAAGACGAACACGTCCTATGTCGAAGGAGGTTTCGAGGAAGGAAGTCGAGGTCGAGGTCGACGTTCTTCATCGGTTGGTGCGTTCTTCGTTGGTGGAACACTTTATTTGCTGGGAGATTTATCCCATGTTATCTCCTCTCCAAAGTTCCACCAAAAATTAAAGTGATCCCCAACAAAATAATACATTTATCTATTATTTAGTTGTTTCGAAAAAAATTCAAAATGACTCAAATTAATTAATTGATGTGATCAATTAATTAATGGAGAGGATTTGGCACCATAAAGAGGTGATCTCAAGAGGTTTCTCCCCAATTAATGGGGAGTACATGGGGTTTTAACCTCTGGTGGTCCCCGCCATATTAAATAAGAAGAGGAGGTTTAGACCTCATGTGGGCCTCACCTCCATAACCTCTCAGGGGAGGTTAAAGAGTGGTGGTCCCCAACTCCAACATCCATTTGTAGGTTTTAACCAAAAAATTAAAATAAATCCACACACTATATTTTTATTTAAATCATTCTCTAAAAACCCGAATTCTATCTTTTATTCTAGACCAACTATCATCAAGGTGAATGTCTTCTACAACGAATACCGGAGCTACGAGTTCAGCGGTGCCCTTAGATTTCAATTCCGAGCACCAGTTCATAATTTATAAAAACCCGCTCAAACGTTTTCTAAATGTACCCAAACAAAACACCAGAAATTGATTACGGGCACACCGGGCCTCAGAATCATGTGCCGTAACATTTCTCGGACTCGTAAAATTCCTATGTATTTAAGAGAAAAAAAATTCCACGGAATTTCAGGGTCTATAAATAAACATAAAAAATTTAAATAAAAATATTAAGGGAACCATTATATAATTTTTAGAAATCCATCAGTCAACTAAAATCAAAAAAATAATAGATGGTAAATAATTTGGAATTGTATTCCAAAAACATTTCTTGAAGAAAATATCATTTATTCATTTAATTTTATTAATTAAAATGTAATCCCATTTTAAATAAATTTTCCATGCAAATAAATAATAAATATTAAAAATTAAAAAATTTAACTTTGAATGGAATCTTCAATGTTATGATGGTTGTTAAATCTATACATGTTATACGAGGTAAAAAATAACATTTTTCTTGTACGGTAAAAATCATATACCAATGCCTTATTCTTAAATTCACATCAATATTACTTTGAAAACAATGATTAAAAAGAAAAAGAGTCAAAAAAATTTAATAATCAGAGAATAATAGTATAATATTATTGGATTACTCTTTTGATAATCATTTTATTGAAAGAACATTGATTTTTGACCGAAGAGGGAGTTAATTTTTTATTTTCTTAATAAAATTCATAATTATATTTAGACCATAGAGTGAAAAAAGGTAATAATTAATGAACACATAATGACTCACTAACAGTGATGAAAATTCATTAGTCTTCTCAAAAAAGGGATCATATGATTTCATCAATAAAACATTATCATAAACAATCATGATAAATGGTGAGATTGTTTCAATAAAATCTTACCACATAGATACATTGAATCATACTCCCCGTATAGGAAAATTATATTTCAAATATCATTTATATTTTTTGAAAATAGATAGATACATATTATAACATTTCAAAGTCAGTGTATAAACCTCATATAAAAATATAAGTTTATTATTTGACATTTTTCTAAGAGAATGTAAATTTAGAAAAAATTACTTTACAGATATGGTAAATTTTTTAACATAAACCGCATGATAGAAATATCATAAAATTAATATATAATAAAAATATATTTATTTATAAAAGGAATTTAATACATTCATGCGATGTATATACCCCCTCCCGAAAAAAGAAGTAAGCTTTGTGATTAATTTAATTTATTATTATAAAAGTGCATTGTGAGCATAAACATAGTTGTATAAAAACATCCCCTTTATATTCAGTTGGTTCATCATAACTAAGGATTTAATATAATATATTTTGTGAACCATAGGTTTTCATTAAATTTTTAATACATTTCATAACTTCAAACATAAAATCAAGGTTATGTCTTAATATATTAAAAAATATTTTAGCAATATATTGTTGTTTGGTATAACTTGGTCTTGCGTGATATGTAAGTGATCGAGGAAAGTCAGGCTTCAATATAATGTATTTTATCCTTAATGTTCTATTTATATAAATAAATCCTTTATATTTCATGTAGTTTGTGATTAACATTTTATTTAATAAAATATAATCCAATCATAGTTCTAATATATATATATATAATATTTTCACTATTGCATAAAAAGATAAATATCCAAAATCATAAATTAGTTCAAAAAACAATTTCACAAAATATCACAGTTATAGAGTCAAGTTATCATTAATACACATAATTGAGTATGGTGGTCTACAAGTTATATCCCATAGTCTTGATATTGGTTTTTGATCATATTGTATGTTATATGGTTTTTTCATTTCATGCTTTTAGTTCCCTTATTGATATTTTGTAAATTGTTTTTTAAATGATAACTTGGATGCTGCATGATCCCCGTGGGATGTGTCCAAATTTATTAGACATTTTTAGTACAAACCATAGGGTGTGTCTACATTCCTGAACATGATACACTATAATGATTAGAACAGAATTTAATTGAGATGAATTAGAGCCTTTGATTAACCAGTTGATTTGATTACTTGAATTCTTAAAGGCATTAAGGGTAGTGTTGTTTAGTTATTGGTAACAGAATAAGGGATTGTTTGGAATAATGTGAAAATGTGGATAAATGGAATAATGTGAAAGTTTCAAATGTCTTATGAGTTTGTAATTAAATTATTTGAAATGAGATAATGTATATTAATTGATAAATATTATAAATAGGTTAAACTACGAAAATTTAAAATTGGTTATGTGGGATGGGGAATTTAAATGGTTAATTTTATATTTCCTCATTGAATTATTTTTCATATTTATAATGAATATGAAATGTGAATGTATTGTGACTTGAATTTATTGGATTTTTTATATTGTATATTTGAAAAATGCATAATGAAACGTGTGATCATGGATTTATTGTTGTGAGATATTTGACCTGAGGATATAGAGCCACAGGTGGGGTTAGAATGAGGCTCTAAACCCCACCCCATAATTCAATTGTTATGGAAGGGGATTGAGGATCTATTCCCCTAATAGTTTCATTTGATATCACTACCTAGACTAAGGCTCCAAGGTTGGTGTGTAGTAATTTTTGGTGAAATGTTTATCAATAGAAAGACCTGGAACATGAATAATTCCCTTATGCATAGTAATTTACTGGAATAGGCTATTGTGAAAATAATGTAAATGATAACTCATTGAACACGTTATTAAATTGGTAAAAGTGAATATTGTAAATTAATGGAACCCAAGTTTTATTTCTTTTATCTTCCATTTATTCAATACTTACTTGAACTATCTATCTACAGTAGATAATAATTATACATCATTAGTGATGGACAACTAATTTTTATGCACATAATGCTCAGGAAACCATTGGGTACTTGATAAGATGTCTTGGTTCTATTTTAGTATAAGGGAAAAGTCCCTATACTAGGGAGTTGATTGAAGAAACATGTGTTCATGGATAGTAGATTCATAATTAGAGTACGATCCATTTGGAGAAACTTTTTTTTAACTTTATCATGCGGTTGTCTAAAATTTTGGCACTAATATCATGACATAGAATATCCATTGTTTGGCTTTGGTTTGAACATCATTTTGGTGAGCTGGTGGAATTCATGTTCTATTTGAAAATATAATTTTCTAATTATTTCATATATTATCTAGTGTTTCATAGCCTATTAATTAGATTATATTCTCCCCATGTGATTTATTTTAACCTCGCTACTAGTTGGAATCCTCTAGAATATGGGGATACGAGCTTTTGGTCAGGGGGAGACCCCAATCATGTGACCAGTTAGTGGCTCCTGAGTTGCAGACATTATACATGATGAAAAAAAGATATATTTATCCCTTAAAAACTATAATCATAGTAGATAAAAGTTTATTCATTAAAATTATCATAATTAATTGTACCAAGAGTCCCAAAACATCTCCATTTCAAAAACATAGAAATCAAACATGATTTATGTATCTGTCCTAGGATTCTACACTACATGTATGACCAATTATATTATCATGTTCAATAGGATTCATGTTCATTTATTAAATCATTGTGGGACCAAATATATAGTTTTTAATAGGTCTCCCATGATTACATCACTTACTAAGATCACATAATGTTATCTACATATCGATAGATATAATCATTCCCTTTTCCAAACATAAAAAATCATAATAAGTTTCAATAAAATATTCAATATCAATTTTCCATGTTTTTTATATACTAGAATCCACTTATGGGAGTATACTGTAGATGAGTGTGAATCTTGATGGTCACCACTAATTGGTTGTGGGTGGTGTTTGACATTAAGGGTAAATAAATAGAAAATCAGAGGAATTACCTTAATATATATTAGGATAATAATAAAGAATCCTCTAATAAACATTATAATATAAACTAACCCAAAACCAAGAATTGTCAATAATTAATTATGTGTTATAAATAATATTACTAAATAAAAATTCTTATTTAAGGTACATAAAAGATAGAGAAAAATTCCTAAACTCCATGATTGAACTATCATGTTTGATTACCAAACTCTCATTGAAAAGAAAAAAATATATTTTATACTTATATGTTTATAAATAACATATATTCTCATTGTTATCATAATACTTCCCTCCCTTTATTATTTTAAAAAATTGAACTGAATAATCTATTAAAAAATAAGTGAACCATGATGCATGCCTAAATTCTTATATCAACCACACTAGTCTATGGTCAAAAACTAAGTAACACATTCTTGTATAATAAAATAATATCATACATATAACATAATAGAATGATCATAAAATCTACCCCACAGTTTTCACTCATTATGCCAATTCATATATCTCATTCTCCGTATATCATCCACGGGTTTGTCACAACACACTATACCCATAAAATGAAACATGATGTGTATTGGAATATATATGTACCTATCCGACCCCCTGTAGGGTCTATCATCAAATTTTGGCATTATTCTAGGAGTATTGTAACCACAACCACAACCACATAACATATATCTAAATCAATATTGTACAACACAATATAATCACAGTTCTATCCTAGTATGGGTTTTTACAAGGAAATCAACATTTTATTTCATAATAGTTTGTAGGAATGCACCAAGTATCAAACACACATCAATATAAATAATAAACTACACTAAACGTAGAATGAATAATTTTAAATCTGGGTTTTAACCCATATGATCCCTGTAGAACCTATAAGTATGGGGAAGATATCCAAAATTGAAAAAATGTTGTTATAATGATACAACTCAGGTGGGTTTCATTTGTAATCATAATAAAATACAAGTACAATAATATACACAAGTTCCAAATATATTAGGATCACACAATATAAGTACAGTAAAAGGCCATGAACATTCCCACATACATAACACTATATAATGCCACAAATCTTGATTATAAAAGCACAAAATATACAATTACCCCAGGAAAAAAGAAACTATTGTTTTTTTATTCATTTTTTTTAAAATGTTATAGTTCCATCATTAAAATTTCACATCCATGATTTAATTGAAAAAAAACATATTTTTCATATTTATTGGAAAATAATTTTTAGTTGTATCCCACATTTGATAAATCTATTAACCTTTTATTTTATGTATCATTACATTATTTCAATCAAAATTTAATTTAGATCTAATAATACCACATTAAATTTTCACTATTACAAAAATATATTCAACAATAATTACGTAACAACAAAACAATACCATATCACTCATCCATAATATAAATCCATGATAATCCTAAATATTCCCACTTTAAAACTATTTATATTTTTCCACAGTCACAGTACACAATCCATATCAAAAACCCCTAGATTCTATAATAACACCCACTGGCCAAGCCACTACATCTATAGAAATCAAATCCCCACAACACATCGCATTACATCATCTTGAAACCAACCAGAAAAATTGGATAATTGAACTAAAACAAACAAATCATAAAAAATACTATAACATATATTTAAAAAAATCACCATCATCTTCCACCATAAGATCTATTTAATTTCACACTTTATTCTTAATTATCCATTGATTACTAGAAATTAACACACTAATTTACCTATTAATCATTTTTAGTTCAGTATTTTCATTTGATAAATAGCTATTTATATTCGTTGATTCAAACCACATGTTCAATGAAACATAACTCCAAGTAAAAGAATAAAATTTTCTAAAATATATTTAAAAAAACATCTTACACAGAAAAAATATTATGGAAATGATTTAATGAATATGAAATACCCATACCCCCTTATGTTTGGTTAATTATAGGATATTATATTCTTTATTCAATTCTAAACCATTCACATAAGGATTATTGGGCATGTTAGTTCCGCATTATTCAAAAAAAGGTGATAGTTCCCAAATCTAGTACCTCAATTGGAACATCAATGATAATAAATAATGAAATAGTGGGTATGTGATATCCTCAGTGTCCCAAATCAGAGAAGTGAAACTTAAATACCTTGAAAATATACACATAAATATATGGAATGACTCAATGAAATCCAACCAAACCCCAAACTCTCTTATTAATTATCATTTGGAATAAACACAAGATATAATAACTAGAATCTCATCTTTATAAAATTTATTTTCAATATAAAAAATCCAATGATAAAAAATCACTTAAGGGGGGAAAAGAAACATATACACAACATTAATCACCAAATGTTTGAAAAAATTGAAGTTATTTGACAGAAATCAAGGGGACATAAACATTTATAACTTACTATAAAATCCCTCTGTTTTAGCATGATTAGAAATATCAATGTAGTGACCATAAATATACTATGAGTAGTGGTGAGAAAAATAATTTTTATAGCATGATGGGTTATTCTCCAGCTAAGATATAAAATCCATGACACAAAACCCCCAGAATCTCTCCACAATTAAACATTGAAAAACTCTCTAATTTCATTAAACTAAACAAGGGACATGTCATAACCAAACCTACCATGTTATGAAATCATTAGATACATAATAACCCATATTAAATCCTCATGGTCATCTTGTAAGGATATATAGAGTTTCATTATGAATTAAATCCTACACAAATGTATTTAGATTTATAATTGTTTTCAGGAATCCAAGGATGAACCACTAATCCCACTAATAGAAAATAAAAAATTTCATCCTAGGGAAACATGAAAATGTAAATTATACAAACATTTATGAAAAAAAAGCTACAAAACAATTAATTTTATAACAACTAACATCGACACTATGCCACCAAGGGCCATAATGGGACCTATATAGTCTCTCTAAAAAATATCTAATTCATTATTCATTCCCTTCTCTTATCTCCTTCGGACTACTCAATCACACAATAACACATATGTAATGGTTTAGAAATAAAAAAACTAAAAAAATAATCTTTATTTCTATATCACCGATATTTATAATATAAAATTAAATATATATATATATATATATTATTAGTGATATTTTTAACAAACCACTTATATAATTATTAATATTTTATATTCTATAGTCCTTTTGAACATATATACATCAGAAGTTTCCCTATGATAAATTTTTATCTCTCATTATAAATAATTAACCAAAGAATGTATTCTCAATTATATTAAATATATTAAATAACTTTTTTTATTGATTATTAATTTTTTTATACTTTCCAATTTAGTGGTATTTTATTTGTTACACAAAAAAAATCATCTTACCAGTTTCTCTATATCATGAATACATGTCTAATTAATGTGGAATAGAAATGAGGAATTGTCATAGATCCTACATTATTCCTTTTATATTTCCCTTTTTATTGTAATAATATTGAATGATTAAATATTTTTTATCATCTCACTTTTTATCTTTTTATCACAACCTAATGATATGGGTGAAAATTAAATAAATTTATTTAATTAATTACTAATAATTCGTTTGAAATAGGTTTTATGGATGATAAAATGAAAAATATTTATATAACCATATCAAAATAAAATTCATTATATTAAAAATGAAAAATGTAGTTATATTTTGAAATGACCATAAAAATATAAATCTATTTCAATTCTGGTGTTTCTTTTCTCTCGTCAAGAAAGAAAAAATATTTATTGTTCAAAGGAACATATTTAGACTATATATTCTAGTAAATATAATATAATAACCAGATGTCAAACATAAATACAAGGAAAATATGAATTTACATCGTTCTCCATAAATGTATACTTGAAATGAAAAAACACATGATGATATCCTATTATACTATAAATTCATATCACTTATAAGTGAATAATAATGATTAAATATGTCTAAATGTTAATTTAATTACCAGTACCTCTATATTTTCATCCATCTAATATGATAATGTAAATTTAAAACACACCGAATTATAGATGATGTGTAATATTTTTTATGTTTTATGTGATGATCATTTAATGATTTCGACAGTGTGATTTAATAGTTTTCAATGTATTTCAGATTTTTTAGTTGGATGAGGTTTTATAATGATGGATTGAAAATAATAGAGTTATGTTTTGATTTATATATTTATGATAATTTGATATTGTCTTAGAAATGCTGGATTAAATTAGTATCTATAAGAATTTATAAGTTTTATTACGGAATAAACTAGAACAATATTTTATAAAATTTTGATTATAAGAATGTATATGAGATATTTTAGAAAATAATGAATGACTATATAATATTTAAAACTAATTGGGAATAGATACATATGTGTATTTCAGGTTTATATGAAGCTTATTTAAGTGAATTAAATGAAGAGAAATACCATGATAAAATAATGTATAGAATTAAATCATATTATGATGAACATATTATTAATAAAATAAGATTCATTTTTGTTGAATAGAGAATAGTGATTAAATATTATAGTTGATGAAGAAGTTTACATACTAAATAATATTAACAATACATTATTAATAGAGTTTTAATTCCTAATTGTGTTTTAGGGATTATTCACTAAATATATGGAGTATTCGTACCACAATGTATTGTAAAGTATATGAAATTATACAATGTCACACAATAATGGAATTGTGTGAAAAAATAGTGAAACACATGAAATTGATGGTTGAATAAACTAAGAAATAGTAAAAAAATATTACACATAAAAAAGAATGTGATGTACAGTAAATATTATCTTATACCATTTATTTAGTATCATACTGAAATGTTTTTTATACTTGAAATAATGAAAAAACTAGAAACGAGTTATAATTTTTTATATGTTTTAACAGATAATTATATAATAATTTTAATGATAATTGAATATATATAAATTGATAAAATAATTATGTGACCATTAATTGTATGTTAAATTACTATATTTTAAAATAATATTTAAATATTGATGCTAGATGATATCATCATGAATTTTATCATACAAAAATTATATGATTTAATAGTGTGGCTAAATGTCATGGATTTTAAAAAATCAAATATTTATGAAAATTTTTCTATGATATAATCAATATTAAGGAGAAATATATATAATAAATAATTTTGTGTGTGGTTGAGACAGAGCAATAAATTTCTGAATATAAAATAAAATAGAATCCAAATAATAAAGAAATTAATAGAGTGAGAGGAATACTAATGATATATTTCTTCTACATTAATTTAATACACTGAAAGATTGATGAAATCATAATGAATATGTTTATAAAATTTTAATTTAATAAGAAATTCCATTCATTCATTTTTTAGAACATATCATCTATAATGATGAATTTTTATTACATTATAAATAAATTTTAAAATTGGGTGGTATCCAACATTAGTTAATATCATGAGATAATATTAATAGGGATATTTATTTAAGATCCCATAATGATTCTCTTAGATATCAAATAACATCTTTTTAATATTATTGGAGAGTCTATTTCTCATACATTATAGCGACCCCAGTACCCAGGGTGTCTCATGAGACATGATATGCTTAGCATCTCATTACAACATTTACAAAAAATATATCATGTCTCATGACTACAGAAGATCGCGAGGCTCAGGATTCTGGGAAACCAGCTGCTCTGATAAACTTCATCAGTACGTTCCATGCCTGAAAAATTTTAAACAAAACGTAGGGTGAGCAAAAATGCCTAGTAAGGGGTTTTAAAAACATTTTAAGAAAATCCTTTCTCAAATAAGACCTTTTTGAAGAAAATAAAACACTTTGATAAAACTAAAACATTATCTTTTCTTAAAACATGAGGTCCATTTTTTTTTGAAAACCACTTGCACAAAGAAGCACGTACTTGAAATGAACTTAAATATAAACATGATCAGAGTGCGCAATATAAGAAGAATAAAAAATGCATAAAGTTAAAACAAAGTTACTTTACTTCTAAAAGAATTATATGACTAAACAGGGAAGACATGCATGTCATGGATCAAAAAAAATGCAGGTCATCTATTAGTTTACCATATGAAAACAGTTCTTGTTGCATAAAGTACATTTTCCTGAATCCTGGGGACTTTCAACTAGGGGTTGTCCTGTTAGTTGAACTAACCCCCTGGTTAAACATTATCATTACATGCAGAGGGGATGCATAATACTGGACTTGGTCAAGACCTCACGTCATGACCATAATTTTGGTACGGGTCAAGGCCAAATGCCAATCCCGTTTCCCATGGTAGCACGAGCCAAGGCCATTTGCCAAGACCGTTGCACTTGATAGCACGAGCCAAGGATATTCTCCAAGACCGTTGCACTTGATAGCACGAGCCAAGGATATTCTCCAAGACCGTTGCACTTGATAGCACGAGCCAAGGATATTCTCCAAGACCGTTGCACATGATAGCACGAGCCAAGGATATTCTCCAAGACCGTTGCACTTGATAGCACGAGCCAAGGATATTCTCCAAGACCGTTGCACTTGATAGCACGAGCCAAGGATATTCTCCAAGACCGTTGCACATGATAGCACGAGCCAAGGATATTCTCCAAGACCGTTGCACTTGACGTCTCATGAGACTCTTGTTCTACCCAATGCATTGGAGCGCTGTATAATTCCGGGCGCACCCGTCCATAAACATTTAAGTCCTATACATCCCTCACATATCTTGACATGGTCATTCATTCATGGGGTTCCATACATTCATAATCAAAACTCCTTTTTACATACATAATCATAACTTTAAGGGGATCATAACGTAGATGTAAAAAGAACTAGGCCATTTGCTTAAACATTGATGCAAATAAACTAAATCAACTTACATATTGCACATGCAGAAATAACTGGAATACTAAACATAGCAGATGGTCATGTAAAATTTCATCATGTTCATTAAATAACACTATAAATTCATAGTTCATATCTTTAAACATGTTCAGATTAAACATTCTTTGCATGTTCATATCTTTAAACATACAAAACATATAAATTCATAAGGGGGGGTTCATGCCAATCATTTTTACAAAAAGTGCACGAATTGTCAAAACGCTGATAAATAAATATTTTCAATTGGAGAAGTTATTTTGACACTAAACCATACTTAACCCTTACATGTTTTTCATACATTAAGAACATCATTTCATGAACAAATTATCATCAATTGAAAATCATAAAAACCAGAAATGGTTTGTTTAATATATACATATATAAATACGTATATACATATATATAGTTTAAACAACACAAAACAAGGTTAATCAAAACCCAAATAAAAATCAGATTCTTTGAAACCTTACTCCAGAATTTGGTTTTTCATGTTCAGACATAATAGAAAAGTATAGGTATTTTTATATATATAAAATATATATATGTAAATACACATATACATAGTTACGTATACACCAAATCTTGACAAAACCAAAATGAAACTGAAACATGTTTCTTACCTTACTCGGAGAGGAGGAATGGGCGAGGCAAGAGGGACCGAAACATATGAATCTAGAAGATATACATATATATATATATGTATATCTTGTTCATACTTATATATTTTAACATATAAACCGAAGCTTAACCAAAAATAAAGAAGAAGAACATGACCCTTACCTATTCAGAGTGGAGGGGAGGTTTAAATGAGGCAAGGGGATCCGCAAGTGTAAACACAAGAGATATACCTATGTGTATATATAACCCGTATACATGTACATGTATATGAAATCTGAAGTTTAAAACTTAACAGCAAGAGTTCGACCCTTACTTGATCGATGAGGAGGAGGAGAGCACGAGGTGGCGACGAGGTCTCGGAGGTTTTCCGAAGGAGGTGTTTGGAAACAGAACCCGAAGGAACAACCCTTGCTTTTCGGTGCAACTCCTGGATAAGAAGAAAAAGAAGACAGCCCAGTAAGAAGGGGGCGTCGAGGTTATCAAGGCCGAGCAATAAAGGGCAGCGCCGACCTGTTGAAAGGAGGTAACCGCTGTCGGCTTTGGCGTAGGAAACAAGGTACCCTAAACTCTACTGGTCCGACGGTGTGAGGTAGGAGAAGAAACCGCGGACGCGAGGTAGAAGAAAACCAAGAAAACAGCGGGAGGCTGGGATCAAACCGGAGATTGATCGAACGGCTCACAAACAGTGCGGTTTTAAAAAAAAAGGACGGACGAGATCGAGCGCGTTGGATCGGACGTCCAAGATTGAAAGAGGGAGAGATCGAACGGCCTGCCGTCGACGCGGGGTTTTAAAAAAAACTAGCGGTTTCGTTTTTCTTTTTAACGTATTATATATTATATTTGATTATTTCATTTCAACGTTTTTTCTTAAAAAAAATTCATTTTATTGTTTTATTAAACTTATTATAAAAATCAATAATTCAACCTTATCAATAAACTAATATTATCCTAAGTCAAGGGTTATTAATACCCCTATATATTAGACTATTAAACCCTTATTTTAAACATAATTTGTATTTTCATTTTTCTCTATTTCTTTTTATCAAAACATATAAATACACATATATAAATTTTATACATAAAATAAAAAGTGAACTCAAGTATAATAACATATATACTTATGATTTCTAAAACAAAAAATTACATTCGGATTATTTTGAAACAAAAAGAAAGTGTTTAATATTAATAAGTTTATCTCTAAATAGGTAAAATGTCAAAGTTAAAGCAACAAAATTATTAGGTTTTAGTAAGAACATAATTGTGTAGTTTTATTTATTTAACATTATTATATAAAGAAATTCATAAATTAATTTTGTAAATGGGTAAATATACATCATTAACACTTTTATGAGAAGTTAACCGTAAATATAATTTATAAAAAATAAATTAGTTTTATTGATAATTTTATAATAATATAAATTTAATCAAATTTTAGGCTAACAAACCAAAACCTTATATATATATATATATATATATATAAATTACAACTATATATATAAAAGAAAATACATATCACTTATCAATTATTTCAAAACTATACTTAATAAGTTTTAACACGTCGAAAAAAACTGAATTTAAACATTATTTGGTTAGTGAGTTTTCCTTGTAACCCGAAAAAAGTAAGACCCTTCAGTGTTGAGTTCATGAAATAAAAGTTACGTGTTTTTTTTATATTTTACATTCTGATTGTTTTAGAGAGAGAAATTTAAAAGCACAAAGAAAAAGCCCAATTTTCATTCAAGAGGTTTGAAAACTTCGGGGTGTTACATTATCTCCCCCTTCAAAGAATTGCGTCCCCGCAATTCTATCATAAATCAAAAAAAGAAACTGAAACCCCAAACGTAAAACTCTACCGAAACAGCGGGTCTGGCTCGGTTAACAGGACACCAAAGTTGGCACACAACTCTTCGGTTTCCCTAGTCCAGATGCACCTCGAACAGTGCTCCTTGAACTCCTGGTCGTGTATACTACACACGGGCTTCCAAAGGGAGGCTCGTGCGATGCAAAGCTCGGATATATCCGAGTAGATAAACTCTTTGACGACTCTTCTGGCCACATCCTACTCGAGGTAGTCGAGAGGGACGGTGCGATCGAGGAGACTAATGTTCAAGACTTGGAACATATATGCTGCGCTGAGCTGGCCATCCTGGGCAGCCACAAGAAAACACGCTCTGGCAGTAAAGTTTTGTGCCAGAGTGAAACATTGGAACAGGCCCTCAAAGTACATTCCCCTTCGCCTATAGCAGGGGAGTTGAGCAGCAGCGATGAGCTGAAAGACGCGATTATTCTCTCGACATAGCCGAAGAATCTCTGGACCATTTGCTAAATTGAGCAAATGCTGGCAGGACCCTCGTAGGTGGAGAAACGATGGGTAATCCACCATGCATGCCTTGATCAAGATGACTTCTACTAGCTCATCAGGTAAGGATGAGAAGTTCGTTTGTCCAGCCATCTGAAAACAAACATCGAGGGGAAACTCTTAACAACATAGATACGGTGAAGACATGAAAAGAAACAAGAAACTTCCATTTATGAAAAGGTTTACACGGCAAAGTCTGAGTTCACAAGACGTATGCCACAAAGAGTGGCAAAACTTCCTAACTCTTCAAACCATAGACAAGATGAACATACAAGACTAAACTCATGGGAACATTTATAATGCCTCCTGAGTTTAGCGTGAGGGGTGTGGAGTTGGGAAACATCGGTGTGCACTTCTTGCCTAAGAGACACACGGGTGGACTCAATTTCCAACGCTCCGAAGTCCATTAACTGGCCCCAGAAGCCGTAGTGCAGGACTTGGCACAGATAAGCTGCTCGGAGGTCTCCAGCAGCAGCAGCTTCTTCAAAAGGGTTATCTAGCATTCTGCCAGATTCCTCTCCAGCTGTGAACACTCGGAAGAGTCCTTCGTGATACCTTCCCCGACGTACGTACGAGGGAAACTGGGTCATCATCATTAGGAGATAATCCATCCCCATTCCCCGGTGGAGACTAAGCACCCCAGATGAGTTTGACACATCGTACAAGTTCTTACACGTCATGCGAATTTTGGCATAATTCAGGAAGTTTTCACGGCTGGCTAGAGATATAATGTTCTCTAGAGCCTCAGTGGGGAGTGACAAAAGGTCGGTAGGTACATCAGCCATCTGAAAGTTATAACATTCTTACTTAGTTAGTCTTAGCAATATATCTATATCACCTGGTTTTCCAGAGTTGCCTGAACCTATCCTCTGATACCAACAGTAGCGACCCCAGTACCCAGGGTGCCTCATGAGACATGATATGCTTAGCATCTCATTACAACATTTACAAAAAATATATCATGTCTCATGACTACAGAAGATCGCGAGGCTCAGGATTCTGGGAAACCAGCTGCTCTGATAAACTTCATCAGTACGTTCCATGCCTGAAAAATTTTAAACAAAACGTAGGGTGAGCAAAAATTCCCAGTAAGGGGTTTTAAAAACATTTTAAGAAAATCCTTTCTCAAATAAGACCTTTTTGAAGAAAATAAAACACTTTGATAAAACTAAAACATTATCTTTTCTTAAAACATGAGGTCCATTTTTCTTTGAAAACCACTTGCACAAAGAAGCACGTACTTGAAATGAACTTAAATATAAACATGATCAGAGTGCGCAATATAAGAAGAATAAATAATGCATAACGTTAAAACAAAGTTACTTTACTTCTAAAAGAATTATATGACTAAACAGGGAAGACATGCATGTCATGGATCAAAAAAAATGCAGGTCATCTATTAGTTTACCATATGAAAACAGTTCTCGTTGCATAAAGTACATTTTCATGAATCCTGGGAACTTTCAACTAGGGGTTGTCCTGTTAGTTGAACTAACCCCCTGGTTAAACATTATCATTACATGCAGAGGGGATGCATAATACTGGACTTGGTCAAGACCTCACGTCATGACCATAATTTTGGTACGGGTCAAGGCCAAATGCCAATCCCGTTTCCCATGGTAGCACGAGCCAAGGCCATTTGCCAAGACCGTTGCACTTGATAGCACGAGCCAAGGATATTCTCCAAGACCGTTGCACTTGATAGCACGAGCCAAGGATATTCTCCAAGACCGTTGCACTTGATAGCACGAGCCAAGGATATTATCCAAGACCGTTGCACTTGATAGCACGAGCCAAGGATATTCTCCAAGACCGTTGCACTTGATAGCAGGAGCCAAGGATATTCTCCAAGACCGTTGCACATGATAGCACGAGCCAAGGATATTCTCCAAGACCGTTGCACATGATAGCACGAGCCAAGGATATTCTCCAAGACCGTTGCACTTGACGTCTCATGAGACTCTTGTTCTACCCAATGCATTGGAGCGCTGTATAATTCCGGGCGCACCCGTCCATAAACATTTAAGTCCTATACATCCCTCACATATCTTGACATGGTCATTCATTCATGGGGTTCCATACATTCATAATCGAAACTCCTTTTTACATACATAATCATAACTTGAATGGGATCATAACGTAGATGTAAAAAGAACTAGGCCATTTGCTTAAACATTGATGCAAATAAACTAAATCAACTTACACATTGCACATGCAGAAATAACTGGAATACTAAACATAGCAGATGGTCATGTAAAATTTCATCATGTTCATTAAATAACACCATAAATTCATAGTTCATATCTTTAAACATGTTCAGATTAAACATTCTTTTCATGTTCATATCTTTAAACATACAAAACATATAAATTCTTAAGGGGGGGTTCACGCCACACATTTTTACAAAAAGTGCATGAATTGTCAAAACGCTGATAAATAAATATTTTCAATTGGAGAAGTTATTTTGACACTAAACCATACTTAACCCTTACATGTTTTTCATACATTAAGAACATCATTTCATGAACAAATTATCATCAATTGAAAATCATAAAAACCAGAAATGGTTTGTTTCATATATACATATATAAATACGTATATACATATATATAGTTTAAACAACACAAAACAAGGTTAATCAAAACCCAAATAAAAATCAGATTCTTTGAAACCTTACTCCAGAATTTGGTTTTTCATGTTCAGTCATAATAGAAAAGTATAGGTATTTTTATATATATAAAATATATATATGTAAATACACATATACATAGTTACGTATACACCAAATCTTGACAAAACCAAACTAAAACTGAAACATGTTTCTTACCTTACTCGGAGAGGAGGAATGGGCGAGGCAAGAGGGACCGAAACATATGAATCTAGAAGATATATATATATATATATATATGTATATCTTGTTCATACTTATATATTTTAACATATAAACCGATGCTTAACCAAAAATAAAGAAGAAGAACATGACCCTTACCTATTCAGAGGGGAGGGGAGGTTTAAATGAGGCAAGAGGATCCACAAGTGTAAACACAAGAGATATACCTATGTGTATATATAACCCATATACATGTACATGTATATGAAATATGAAGTTTAAAACATAACAGCCAGAGTTCGACCCTTACTTGATCGATGAGGAGGAGGAGAGCACGAGGTGGCGACGAGGTCTCGGAGGTTTTCCGAAGGAGGTGTTTGGAAACAGAACCCGAAGGAACAACCCTTGCTTTTCGGTGCAACTCCTGGATAAGAAGAAAAAGAAGACAGCCAAGTACGAAGGGGGCGTCGAGGTTATCAAGGCCGAGCAATAAAGGGCAGCGCCAACCTGTTGAAAGGAGGTAACCGCTGTCGGCTTTGGCGGAGGAAACAAGGTACCCTAAACTCTACTGGTCCGACGGTGTGAGGTAGGAGAAGAAACCGCGGACGCGAGGTAGAAGAAAACCAAGAAAACAGCGGGAGGCTGGGATCAAACCGGAGATTGATCGAACGGCTCACAAACAGTGCAGTTTTTAAAAAAAGGACGGACGAGATCGAGCGCGTTGGATCAGACGTCCAAGATTGAAAGAGGGAGAGATCGAACGGCCTGTCGTCGACGCGGGGTTTTAAAAAAAAACTAGCAGTTTCATTTTTCTTTTTAACGTATTATATATTATATTTGATTATTTCATTTCAACGTTTTTGTCTTAAAAAAAAGTCATTTTATTGTTTTATTAAACTTATTATAAAAATCAATAATTCAACCTTATCAATAAACTAATATTATCCTAAGTCAAGGGTTATTAATACCCCTATATATTAGACTATTAAACCCTTATTTTAAACATAATTTGTATTTTCATTTTTCTCTATTTATTTTTATCAAAACATATAATTACACATATATAAGTTTTATACATAAAATAAAAAGTGAACTCAAGTATAATAACATATATACTTATGATTTCTAGAACAAAAAATTACATTCGGATTATTTTGAAACAAAAAGAAAGTGTTTAATATTAATAAGTTTATCTCTAAATAGGTAAAATGTCAAAGTTAAAGCAACAAAATTATTAGGTTTTAGTAAGAACATAATTGTGTAGTTTTATTTATTTAACATTATTATATAAAGAAATTCATAAATTAATTTTCTAAATGGGTAAATATACATCATTAACACTTTTATGAGAAGTTAACCGTAAATATAATTTATAAAAAATAAATTAGTTTTATTGATAATTTTATAATAATATAAATTTAATCAAATTTTAGGCTAACAAACCAAAACCTTATATATATATATATATATATAAATTACAACTATATATATAAAAGAAAATACATATCACTTATCAATTATTTCAAAACTATACTTAATAAGTTTTAACACGTCGACAAAAACTGAATTTAAACATTATTTGGTTAGTGAGTTTTCCTTGTAACCCGAAAAAAGTAAGACCCTTCAGTGTTGAGTTCATGAAATAAAAGTTAAGTGTTTTTTTTATATTTTACATTCTGATTGTTTTAGAGAGAGAACTTTAAAAGCACAAAGAAAAAGCCCAATTTTCATTCAAGAGGTTTGAAAACTTCGGGGTGTTACATTATCTCCCCCTTCAAAGAATTGCGTCCCCGCAATTCTATCATAAAACAAAAAAAGAAACTGAAACCCCAAACGTAAAACTCTACCGAAACAGCGGGTCTGGCTCGGTTAACAGGACACCAATGTTGGCACACAGCTCTTTGGTTTCCCTAGTCCAGATGCACCTCGAACAGTGCTCCTTGAACTCCTGGTCGTGTGTACTACACACGGGCTTCCAAAGGGAGGCTTGTGCGATGCAAAGCTCGGATATATCCGAGTAGATAAACTCTTTGACGACTCTTCTGGCCACATCCTGCTCGAGGTAGTTGAGAGGGACGGTGCGATCGAGGAGACTAATGTTCAAGACTTGGAACATATATGCTGCGCTGAGCTGGCCATCCTGGGCAGCCACAAGAAAACACGCTCTGGCAGTAAAGTTTTGTGCCAGAGTGAAACATTGGAACAGGCCCTCAAAGTAAATTCCCCTTCGCCTATAGCAGGGGAGTTGAGCAGCAGCGATGAGCTGAAAGACGCGATTATTCTCTCGACATAGCCGAAGAATCTCTGGACAATTTGCTAAATTGAGCAAACGCTGGCAGGACCCTCGTAGGTGGAGAAACGATGGGTAATCCACCATGCATGCCTTGATCAAGATGACTTCTACTAGCTCATCGGGTAAGGATGAGAAGTTCGTTTGTCCAGCCATCTGAAAACAAACATCGAGGGGAAACTCTTAACAACATAGATACGGTGAAGACATGAAAAGAAACAAGAAACTTCCATTTATGAAAAGGTTTACACGGCAAAGTCTGAGTTCACAAGACGTACGCCACAAAGAGTGGCAAAACTTCCTAACTCTTCAAACCACACACAAGATGAACATACAGGACTAAACTCATGGGAACATTTATAACGCCTCCTGAGTTTAGCGTGAGGGGTGTGGAGTTGGGAAACATCGGTGTGCACTTCTTGCCTAAGAGACACACGGGTGGACTCATTTTCCAACGCTCCGAAGTCCATTAACTGGCCCCAGAAGCCGTAGTGCAGGACATGGCACAGATAAGCTGCTCGGAGGTCTCCAGCAGCAGCAGCTTCTTCAAAAGGGTTATCTAGCATTGTGCCAGATTCCTCTCCAGCTGTGAACACTCGGAAGAGTCCTTCGTGATACCTTCCCCGCCGTGCGTACGAGGGAAACTGGGTCATCATCATTAGGAGATAATCCATCCCCATTCCCCGGTGGAGACTAAGCACCCTAGATGAGTTTGACACATCGTATAAGTGCTTACACGTCATGCGAATTTGGGCATAATTCAGGAAGTTTTCACGGCTGGCTAGAGATATAATGTTCTCTAGAGCCTCAGTGGGGAGTGACAAAAGGTCGGTAGGTACATCAGCCATCTGAAAGTTATAACATTCTTACTTAGTTTGTCTTAGCAATATATCTATATCACCTGGTTTTCCAGAGTTGCCTGAACCTCCCTCTGATACCAACTGTAGCGACCCCAGTACCCAGGGTGCCTCATGAGACATGATATGCTTAGCATCTCATTACAACATTTACAAAAAATATATCATGTCTCATGACTACAGAAGATCGCGAGGCTCAGGATTCTGGGAAACCAGCTGCTCTGATAAACTTCATCAGTACGTTCCATGCCTGAAAAATTTTAAACAAAACGTAGGGTGAGCAAAAATGCCCAGTAAGGGGTTTTAAAAACATTTTAAGAAAATCCTTTCTCAAATAAGACCTTTTTGAAGAAAATAAAACACTTTGATAAAACTAAAACATTATCTTTTCTTAAAACATGAGGTCCATTTTTCTTTGAAAACCACTTGCACAAAGAAGCACGTACTTGAAATGAACTTAAATATAAACATGATCAGAGTGCGCAATATAAGAAGAATAAATAATGCATAAAGTTAAAACAAAGTTACTTTACTTATAAAAGAATTATATGACTAAACAGGGAATACATGCATGTCATGGATCAAAAAAAATGCAGGTCATCTATTAGTTTACCATATGAAAACAGTTCTTGTTGCATAAAGTACATTTTCATGAATCCTGGGAACTTTCAACTAGGGGTTGTCATGTTAGTTGAACTAACCCCCTGGTTAAACATTATCATTACATGAAGAGGGGATGCATAATACTGGACTTGGTCAAGACCTCACGTCATGACCATAATTTTGGTACGGGTCAAGGCCAAATGCCAATCCCGTTTCCCATGGTAGCACGAGCCAAGGCCATTTGCCAAGACCGTTGCACTTGATAGCACGAGCCAAGGATATTCTCCAAGACCGTTGCACTTGATAGCACGAGCCAAGGATATTCTCCAAGACCGTTGCACTTGATAGCACGAGCCAAGGATATTCTCCAAGACCGTTGCACTTGATAGCACGAGCCAAGGATATTCTCCAAGACCGTTGCACTTGATAGCATGAGCCAAGGATATTCTCCAAGACCGTTGCACATGATAGCACGAGCCAAGGATATTCTCCAAGACCGTTGCACTTGACGTCTCATGAGACTCTTGTTCTACCCAATGCATTGGAGCGCTGTATAATTCCGGGCGCACCCGTCCATAAACATTTAAGTCCTATACATCCCTCACATATCTTGACATGGTCATTCATTCATGGGGTTCCATACATTCATAATCAAAACTCCTTTTTACATACATAATCATAACTTGAAGGGGATCATAACGTAGATGTAAAAAGAACTAGGCCATTTGCTTAAACATTGATGCAAATAAACTAAATCAACTTACATATTGCACATGCAGAAATAACTGGAATACTAAACATAGCAGATGGTCATGTAAAATTTCATCATGTTCATTAAATAACACTATAAATTCATAGTTCATATCTTTAAACATGTTCAGATTAAACATTCTTTGCATGTTCATATCTTTAAACATACAAAACATATAAATTCTTAAGGGGGGGTTCATGCCACACATTTTTACAAAAAGTTCACGAATTGTCAAAACGCTGATAAATAAATATTTTCAATTGGAGAAGTTATTTTGACACTAAACCATACTTAACCCTTACATGTTTTTCATACATTAAGAACATCATTTCATGAACAAATTATCATCAATTGAAAATCATAAAAACCAGAAATGGTTTGTTTCATATATACATATATAAATACGTATATACATATATATAGTTTAAACAACACAAAACAAGGTTAATCAAAACCCAAATAAAAATCAGATTCTTTGAAACCTTACTCCAGAATTTGGTTTTTCATGTTCAGACAAAATAGAAAAGTATAGGTATTTTTATATATATAAAATATATATATGTAAATACACATATACATAGTTACGTATACACCAAATCATGACAAAACCAAACTGAAACTGAAACATGTTTCTTACCTTACTCGGAGAGGAGGAATGGGCGAGGCAAGAGGGACCGAAACATATGAATCTAGAAGATATACATATATATATATATATGTATATCTTGTTCATACTTATATATTTTAACCTATATACCGAAGCTTAACCAAAAATAAAGAGGAAGAACATGACCCTTACCTATTCAGAGTGGAGGGGAGGTTTAAATGAGGAAAGAGGATCCGCAAGTGTAAACACAAGAGATATACCTATGTGTATATATAACCCGTATACATGTACATGTATATGAAATCTGAAGTTTAAAACTTAACAGCCAGAGTTCGACCCTTACATGATCGATGAGGAGGAGGAGAGCACGAGGTGGCGACGAGGTCTCGGAGGTTTTCCGAAGGAGGTGTTTGGAAACAGAACCCGAAGGAACAACCCTTGCTTTTCGGTGCAACTCCTGGATAAGAAGAAAAAGAAGACAGCCCAGTAAGTAGGGGGCGTCGAGGTTATCAAGGCCGAGAAATAAAGGGCAGCGCCGACCTGTTGAAAGGAGGTAACCGCTGTCGGCTTTGGCGGAGGAAACAAGGTACCCTAAACTCTACTGGTCCGATGGTGTGAGGTAGGAGAAGAAACCGCGGACGCGAGGTTGAAGAAAACCAAGAAAACAGCGGGAGGCTGGGATCAAACCGGAGATTGATCGAACGGCTCACAAACAGTGCGGTTTTGAAAAAAAAGGATGGACGAGATCGAGCGCGTTGGATCGGACGTCCAAGATTGAAAGAGGGAGAGATCGAACGGCCTGCCGTCGATGCGGGGTTTTAAAAAAAAAACTAGCGGTTTCGTTTTTCTTTTTAACGTATTATATATTATATTTGATTATTTCATTTCAACGTTTTTGTCTTAAAAAAAAGTCATTTTATTGTTTTATTAAACTTATTATAAAAATTAATAATTCAACCTTATCAATAAACTAATATTATCCTAAGTCAAGGGTTATTAATACCCCTATATATTAGACTATTAAACCCTTATTTTAAACATAATTTGTATTTTCATTTTTCTCTATTTCTTTTTATCAAAACATATAAATACACATATATATGTTTTATACATAAAATAAAAAGTGAACTCAAGTATAATAACATATATACTTATGATTTCTAAAACAAAAAATTACATTCGGATTATTTTGAAACAAAAAGAAAGTGTTTAATATTAATAAGTTTATCTCTAAATAGGTAAAATGTCATAGTTAAAGCAACAAAATTATTAGGTTTTAGTAAGAACATAATTGTGTAGTTTTATTTATTTAACATTATTATATAAAGAAATTCATAAATTAATTTTGTAAATGGGTAAATATACATCATTAACACTTTTATGAGAAGTTAACCGTAAATATAATTTATAAAAAATAAATTAGTTTTATTGATAATTTTATAATAATATAAATTTAATCAAATTTTAGGCTAACAAACCAAAACCTTATATATATATATATATAAATTACAACTATATATATAAAAGAAAATACATATCACTTATCAATTATTTCAAAACTATACTTAATAAGTTTTAACACGTCGACAAAAACTGAATTTAAACATTATTTGGTTAGTGAGTTTTCCTTGTAACCCGAAAAAAGTAAGACCCTTCAGTGTTGAGTTCATGAAATAAAAGTTACCTGTTTTTTTTATATTTTACATTCTGATTGTTTTAGAGAGAGAACTTTAAAAGCACAAAGAAAAAGCCCAATTTTCATTCAAGAGGTTTGAAAACTTCGGGGTGTTACATTATCTCCCCCTTCAAAGAATTGCGTCCCCACAATTCTATCATAAAACAAAAAAAGAAACTGAAACCCCAAACGTAAAACTCTACCGAAACAGCGGGTCTGGCTCGGTTAACAGGACACCAAAGTTGGCACACAGCTCTTCGGTTTCCCTAGTCCAGATGCACCTCAAACAGTGCTCCTTGAACTCCTGGTCGTATGTACTACACACGGGCTTCCAAAGGGAGGCTCGTGCGATGCAAAGCTTGGATATATCCGAGTAGATAAACTCTTTGACGACTCTTCTGGCCACATCCTACTCGAGGTAGTTGAGAGGGACGGTGCGATCGAGGAGACTAATGTTCAAGACTTGGATCATATATGCTGCGCTGAGCTGGCCATCCTGGGCAGCCACAAGAAAACACGCTCTGGCAGTAAAGTTTTGTGCCAGAGTGAAACATTGGAACATGCCCTCAAAGTACATTCCCCTTCGCCTATAGCAGGGGAGTTGAGAAGAAGCGATGAGCTGAAAGACGCGATTATTCTCTCGACATAGCCGAAGAATCTCTGGACCATTTTCGAAATTGAGCAAACACTGGCCGGACCCTCGTAGGTGGAGAAACGATGGGTAATCCACCATGCATGCCTTGATCAAGATGACTTCTACTAGCTCATCAGGTAAGGATGAGAAGTTCGTTTGTCCAGCCATCTGAAAACAAACATCGAGGTGAAACTCTTAACAACATAGATACGGTGAAGACATGAAAAGAAACAAGAAACTTCCATTTATGAAAAGGTTTACACGGCAAAGTCTGAGTTCACAAGACGTACGCCACAAAGAGTGGCAAAACTTCCTAACTCTTCAAACCACACACAAGATGAACATACAGGACTAAACTCATGGGAACATTTATAACGCCTCCTGAGTTTAGCGTGAGGGGTGTGGAGTTGGGAAACATTGGTGTGCACTTATTGCCTAAGAGACACACGGGTGGACTCATTTTCCAACGCTCCGAAGTCCATTAACTGGCCCCAGAAGCCGTAGTGCAGGACTTGGCACAGATAAGCTGCTCGGAGGTCTCCAGCAGCAACAGCTTCTTCAAAAGGGTTATCTAGCATTGTGCCAGATTCCTCTCCAGCTGTGAACACTCGGAAGAGTCCTTCGTGATACCTTCCCCGACGTGCGTACGAGGGAAACTGGGTCATCATCATTAGGAGATAATCCATACCCATTCCCCGGTGGAGACTAAGCACCCTAGATGAGTTTGACACATCGTACAAGTGCTTACACGTCATGCGAATTTGGGCATAATTCAGGAAGTTTTCACGGCTGGCTAGAGATATAATGTTCTCTAGAGCCTCAGTGGGGAGTGACAAAAGGTCGGTAGGTACATCAGCCATCTGAAAGTTATAACATTCTTACTTAGTTAGTCTTAGCAATATATCTATATCACCTGGTTTTCCAGAGTTGCCTGAACCTATCCTCTGATACCAACTGTAGCGACCCCAGTACCCAGGGTGCCTCATGAGACATGATATGCTTAGCATCTCATTACAACATTTACAAAAAATATATCATGTCTCATGACTACAGAAGATCGCGAGGCTCAGGATTCTGGGAAACCAGCTGCTCTGATAAACTTCATCAGTACGTTCCATGCCTGAAAAATTTTAAACAAAACGTAGGGTGAGCAAAAATGCCCAGTAAGGGGTTTTAAAAACATTTTAAGAAAATCCTTTCTCAAATAAGACCTTTTTGAAGAAAATAAAACACTTTGATAAAACTAAAACATTATCTTTTCTTAAAACATGAGGTCCATTTTTCTTTGAAAACCACTTGCACAAAGAAGCACGTACTTGAAATGAACTTAAATATAAACATGATCAGAGTGCGCAATATAAGAAGAATAAATAATGCATAAAGTTAAAACAAAGTTACTTTACTTCTAAAAGAATTATATGACTAAACAGGGAAGACATGCATGTCATGGATCAAAAAAAATGCAGGTCATCTATTAGTTTACCATATGAAAACAATTCTTGTTGCATAAAGTACATTTTCATGAATCCTGGGAACTTTCAACTAGGGGTTGTCCTGTTAGTTGAACTAACCCCCTGGTTAAACAATATCATTACATGCAGAGGGGATGCATAATACTGGACTTGGTCAAGACCTCACGTCATGACCATAATTTTGGTACGGGTCAAGGCCAAATGCCAATCCCGTTTCCCATGGTAGCACGAGCCAAGGCCATTTTCCAAGACCATTGCACTTGATAGCACGAGCCAAGGATATTCTCCAAGACCGTTGCACTTGATAGCACGAGCCAAGGATATTCTCCAAGACCGTTGCACTTGATAGCACGAGCCAAGGATATTCTCCAAGACCGTTGCACTTGATAGCACGAGCCAAGGATATTCTCCAAGACCGTTGCACTTGATAGCACGAGCCAAGGATATTCTCCAAGACCGTTGCACTTGATAGCACGAGCCAAGGATATTCTCCAAGACCGTTGCACATGATAGCACGAGCCAAGGATATTCTGCAAGACCGTTGCACTTGACGTCTCATGAGACTCTTGTTCTACCCAATGCATTGGAGCGCTGTATAATTCCGGGCGCACCCGTCCATAAACATTTAAGTCCTATACATCCCTCACATATCTTGACATGGTCATTCATTCATGGGGTTCCATACATTCATAATCAAAACTCCTTTTTACATACATAATCATAACTTGAAGGGGATCATAACGTAGATGTAAAAAGAACTAGGCCATTTGCTTAAACATTGATGCAAATAAACTAAATCAACTTACACATTGCACATGCAGAAATAACTGGAATACTAAACATAGCAGATGGTCATGTAAAATTTCATCATGTTCATTAAATAACACCATAAATTCATAGTTCATATCTTTAAACATGTTCAGATTAAACATTCTTTGCATGTTCATATCTTTAAACATACAAAACATATAAATTCTTAAGGGGGGGTTCATGCCACACATTTTTACAAAAAGTGCACGAATTGTCAAAACGCTGATAAATAAATATTTTCAATTGGAGAAGTTATTTTGACACTAAACCATACTTAACCCTTACATGTTTTTCATACATTAAGAACATCATTTCATGAACAAATTATCATCAATTGAAAATCATAAAAACCAGAAATGGTTTGTTTCATATATACATATATAAATACGTATATACATATATATAGTTTAAACAACACAAAACAAGGTTAATCAAAACCCAAATAAAAATCAGATTCTTTGAAACCTTACTCCAGAATTTGGTTTTTCATGTTCAGACATAATAGAAAAGTATAGGTATTTTTATATATATAAAATATATATATGTAAATACACATATACATAGTTACGTATACACAAAATCTTGACAAAACCAAACTGAAACTAAAACATGTTTCTTACCTTACTCGGAGAGGAGGAATGGGCGAGGCAAGAGGGACCGAAACAAATGAATCTAGGAGATATACATATATATATATATGTATATCTTGTTCATACTTTTATATTTTAACATATAAACCGAACCTTAACCAAAAATAAAGAAGAAGAACATGACCCTTACCTATTCAGAGGGGAGGGGAGGTTTAAATGAGGCAAGAGGATCCGCAAGTGTAAACACAAGAGATATACCTATGTGTATATATAACCCGTATACATGTACATGTATATGAAATCTGAAGTTTAAAACTTAACAGCCAGAGTTCGACCCTTACTTGATCGATGAGGAGGAGGAGAGCACGAGGTGGCGACGAGGTCTCGGAGGTTTTCTGAAGGAGGTGTTTGGAAACAGAACCCGAAGGAACAACCCTTGCTTTTCGGTGCAACTCCTGGATAAGAAGAAAAAGAAGACAGCCCAGTAAGAAGGGGGCGTCGAGGTTATCAAGGCCGAGCAATAAAGGGCAGCGCCGACCTGTTGAAGGAGGTAACCGCTGTCGGCTTTGGCGGAGGAAACAAGGTACCCTAAACTCTACTGGTCAGACGGTGTGAGGTAGGAGAAGAAACCGTGGACGCGAGGTAGAAGAAAACCAAGAAAACAGCGGGAGGCTGGGATCAAACCGGAGATTGATCGAACGACTCACAAACAGTGCGGTTTAAAAAAAAGGACGGACGAGATCGAGCGCGTTGGATCGGACGTCCAAGATTGAAAGAGGGAGAGATCGAACGGCCTGCCGTCCACGCGGGGTTTTAAAAAAAAACTAGCGGTTTCGTTTTTCTTTTTAACGTATTATATATTATATTTGATTATTTCATTTCAACGTTTTTGTCTTAAAAAAAGTCATTTTATTGTTTTATTAAACTTATTATAAAAATCAATAATTCAACCTTATCAATAAACTAATATTATCCTAAGTCAAGGGTTATTAATACCCCTATATATTAGACTATTAAACCCTTATTTTAAACATAATTTGTATTTTCATTTTTCTCTATTTCTTTTTATCAAAACATATAAATACACATATATAAGTTTTATACATAAAATAAAAAGTGAACTCAAGTATAATAACATATAAACTTATGATTTCTAAAACAAAAAATTACATTCGGATTATTTTGAAACAAAAAGAAAGTGTTTAATATTAATAAGTTTATCTCTAAATAGGTAAAATGTCAAAGTTAAAGCAACAAAATTATTAGGTTTTAGTAAGAACATAATTGTGTAGTTTTATTTATTTAACAATATTATATAAAGAAATTCATAAATTAATTTTGTAAATGGGTAAATATACATCATTAACACTTTTATGAGAAGTTAACCGTAAATATAATTTAAAAAAAATAAATTAGTTTTATTGATAATTTTATAATAATATAAATTTAATCAAATTTTAGGCTAACAAACCAAAACCTTATATATATATATATATATAAATTACAACTATATATATAAAAGAAAATACATATCACTTATCAATTATTTCAAAACTATACTTAATAAGTTTTAACACGTCGATAAAAACTGAATTTAAACATTATTTGGTTAGTGAGTTTTCCTTGTAACCCGAAAAAAGTAAGACCCTTCAGTGTTGAGTTCATGAAATAAAAGTTACGTGTTTTTTTTATATTTTACATTCTGATTGTTTTAGAGAGAGAACTTTAAAAGCACAAAGAAAAAGCCCAATTTTCATTCAAGAGGTTTGAAAACTTCGGGGTGTTACATACATTCCCTAATTAGATCAATTATATAGATATTAACAATATTATTGAACCATGTAAACTATTATGTGCATTGATTTCCAATTTATAATCATTTTATCTAGTTGATAATGAAATATTAATTTTTCTGGATCTTGAAATTTGTAATTTAAAAATTTAAATTGATGAAAAATAAAAGAAACGTTTTCAACCGATTCTAGCCCCATATTCATTTTTAGCAATTAGTCATACGTACTCTTTAAGTGGTATTAAATAAATTTAGGTTACCTATGAAAAATCATATTTCGAGAGAAGAAAATATGTAAAATTTAAATTTATTAAATATATGTTGTATACTAGTATATATTGGTATGAAATAACTTAGAATAATCACATGGTGATTCATTACCTTTAATCACACAACAATATGGTTATTAGTGCGGCTAACAAAGGTTATAAAATAGTTTAATGAGATTCTCATATTAATTATATTGATAAATTAATTATTTTTGAAAAATAAATTTAAATAAATACCTTTTTTACGTTGTTATCTAACAATGTATCTTCAAAATTGATGGGGCTATGAACAAAAAAAGAGACAAGGGATATGATTTTGAGCATTTTTTATGGAATTTTATTATAAAAGAAAACAAGAAATATATTGATATAAAATTTTTAATAATTTTTTAAGGATGATGATTAAACTACTGATGAAAAACAAAAAAATGGTTATAAAAATTATTATCAATATTATATGGTATAAAAGGTACATTTTATTACTCAATTATTGTCATAAAAATAATGAAAAACATGAGAAACAGATAAAATATAAAATTTTATGCTTTCAAAATATATTGGATTAGAAAATTTAAAAAAGAAAAAATATTTTTACCACTTATAAAATTAAAAATAAATGTTTTTAGTAAAATATGACCAAACAGTACGAAAATATGAAATGAATATGTAAAAAATGCTCTAGATAATGAATAATGAATATTATCACTCTACAAAGTATAATAATGAGGATGATCAATATAATGTGTGTAAAAGAGAAATGGAAGAGATTTCAAAGGACACCAGAATAAGTATGTTATTGAATAAATGAAAAATTATAATTAAATTATTTTAATGTGGAGAAATTAGATAATTATCAATATATTTTATAATTATTAAATCTGGTGACTAGGAGGGGTATAGTCCTAAATATAATTATTAGATAAATATATGAGGAAAGCATGGACTCTATTCTTGATGAGAACGGTGAGAGGATTTCAAGGACTCTCATGTAAATTCATAAATTAAAAGACACCTAGGACTGGGATGAAGTTGAGGATGATTCCTGAAAAAACCAACATACAATTATGTTTTGATCAAGGAAAAAATATTGTTGTGGAAGTTGAAGGACTCATCCTGTTCCTTCTAGGAAAGAGCGAATGAAGAAGGATTACTCATAAATGAATCCAACAATGGTTACCAGGTGGCATGGACCTCTAGATTATGATTCTAACTGGGATGAAGACTATGATACTTCCTATCAATGTCACATTGACATTTGAGTGCTTCTTCTCTTTGATTCACTTTATGTATGGGGGAATGTGTGCTTGTAAGACCTTATCACCCTTCATGTTGTCTTGAATTTTCCATTTTTAATTATAAGGGATATTCCCCAACCTTTCAGGTAAATATATGTAGTAAGAGTGCTAAAAGATCTAGAATAATATTAAAAACAATGTGTTGTTTTGAAGAACAAAATATTATATAATATTCAACTAATAAAAGTTTGAATTTTCTATAACAGGTTTTAAATACATTTAATACAGTAGTGAAATATTTGGAAACCTTAATAAATTTTTTTAATATATAAATAAAAATGAAGTTATAATATGATGGTGAAGATACTTATAATAATAAGATTATAAAATATGAGCTTCAATATTAACATTTAAAATATATCTAAAAACATACATACGAATAATGAAGAAATGGTGTTATATTAACACTAAAATGTAATCTGAGTTACCTCTATGGAATTATATTTGATTGAATAATTCAAGCTTTACAATGTTAGAATTACATGACAAGAAGGGATGTTAAATTTTTTGAAAAAAGATTTCATATAAAATGGACTAATGTGATTATCAATTCTGTTTTTTTAAATGATAAAAATAACACAATTAATATCGTAGATGACTACAATATAATTTTGAATATAAAGGAAGAATCATACCCATAAAATTATGAAAACAATAAGGATAAATATTGACACGGGAAACCCTAAAATACGATGTATTTCATAATCAATAGTTTATATTTTTATAAAAAATATTAGAATATTTGGCTAGTAAAAATAATCCAATGGATAAATTAATTTCACTGGGATTCAAAATTGATGTGATGAAAAATAATTCTCAAATATATTTAAGAAAATATATTATACAACAATAATGAAACCTAATTTTTTATAATTGTGTTATACTTTTTATTGAAGATACAGATTCATATGATATTCAAGATTATTTATAGTTCAAAAAATAACACCTACTTACACTAATATAAAATGTTACTTAGATTAAAAATAGTAATAGATTTAACAAAATAAATTATAAGGTGATGAGAATCAGTCATGAAATAAATTATGTTGGTAAAATAATTCAATCACATATAAGTACTCTATGTAGAATATATTCCCTTGAAGATATTTTTCGAAAATACTCCCATCGAGGTCATTTTGATAAGGAATGTATGGAACAAATTTTTAAGTAGAAATTTTCTTCAATTACAGATGATAGGTTTTATATAGTGGAAAATTATTGGTGATCATAACTTCTTGATATGGCTCTAAAATCCTACAAAAATAGGCATCCTTAAATTATTGATAGTGTCGATTCTTCCTACATAATTATTTAGACAAAATATTAATTAAAATGAATATAATTATGTTGGATTAACAAACCACATCAATTATAGGTAATTAGTTATAATAGTACTCAGTACAATTTATATTAGTGATTTAAAATTGAAATATTGACATGTATTATTTTACGATGAACACTATTTCTTATTTTTAACAAATATTATTGTAATGATATTAATCCCAACTTCCAGGATCTAGCGGTTACTTTACTAAATTGGAATAAGACTCAATAGAATACATTCCATTTAGATAAATAGTTTAGTTGTTTAGTTAACGAGATACACACATTATTCTGATAATATATTTTTAGAAAAAAAATAAAAACATATATAATTTCATTACTCTCTCTATAATGTCCTAGAATATCCAACATAGTACACTTCTCCAAGTCATTTAAAATGAAACAAAATAATGGTGAGATAAAATTCAAAATATGTATTACGTAAAATGGAATCTTCATGAAACAATTACCATAAATATCATGGAATGATAAATATCATCACACACATTACATATAATAAATAAGATGACTATCATTATTTGAAAATGCACTACCAATGTGGAAAGGTAAATAAAAAAATACATATCATTTAATAAATAAAATTGTAATGTAATTCATCTAGAGATAATACCATTATAAAAATATTTAACATAAAAATAACAGAATTCTTGATATAGGAAATGATTAATTATTTGATGTCGTGATTTGAGGCACCATGTTACCTCTACTTGTAATTCCTTATACATTACTATTTAAATGAATGTGACAACAAATTTAATAAAAGATTAGTGATTGTTCACATGAGATACTGATGCATTTAGTGCCATATATTTCATTTTCCATGAATCACAACCCATATTTATCATTCCTTATATATCAAATGATATATTTAATTCATGGATAAATAATCACTATAAAAAAATTTATTGAATTAATAAATATTAGGAATTTATCAATATTCTCATCAGTATATTAATTAAAATTATTAATAAAATACCATATGTGAAAGAGGTATATGTATTAAGAATGAAATATATCTATGATAAAAATAAATATAGATATTTAGAGGAAATAATATGTACAATGATCATATTAAATTGAAAGTTTCAATGGAATGTTAATGATAATAAAAATAAATAAAGATTGTTTATTCCAATACATTCCATATCAAAAATGATCCTAAAAATCCATAGAATGAATATAGATTATATAAATTCAATATATCTCTAGTGTATTTTATATAAAATAATGGGGTTTTATCATCAACGAATAGAAATACTATACAAAAATCTATGAAAAAACTCGTGGGGAAAATATTCAGATCAATTTGAAAATACTTCTAAATAAGTAAGGACAAATAATATTTTGAAAACATCTTTTTGGAAAATAAAATATCAAATATATAAAGGGATTTTTTGAACATTGAGATTCTATGATTGTTAAAAAATCAGTTCTTTTCGAATACACTAAAAAAATGATTACTTTAACATTTTTTGTAAAAGCCCAAAGATCGTGGGTTTGGAAATGACACGGACACTGCATTTAATTTTTTAAAACATTAAAAATGGGTGAATATTTATTTAACAGTTAAATTGTAAAAGGTAATCGTTTCTTTAATATTTTTATAAAACATTGTTCTGGAAGAAAATAGATTTATGTTTGAAGAATGAAGTAAATTTAAATATTCATAGAAATACATTCTCAATCATTTTATGTTCCAATGAATTGTGAAAATAATAATATAACATTGAAATATCATGAATAAAAGATGTATAAAAATTAAATCATTTTATTAAACATTGATCAAATAATTTCCATCAATGGAAATTCATGACCAATCAATCTTAATTATAATGAGATTATGGAATAATCCATTACAATGATCATAACATTGAAGTTAAAATGATGAAATGGATAAATGTTTTTATAAATGAAAGTCTACATCAAAAAGTGTAAAAGAAAAATAAGATATCCCAATGTAATTTCACATATAATCTTAGAATATTGAATACATCGAAGAAGCAATATAACAAAATGAAATGAAACCGAGTTATGAAATTATTTACCACTTGGAAAATTAAAATTCATATCCAATTGATGAAATAAATCAAATTGAAAATTTATATAATATGAATTATTAAATAATCATGAAATTACTTTTCCTCAAGCTATTATCTACACCACATAAAATATATTAGGTTCATAACATTACAATATGACTCAACAAAAGGAAACTGAGAAGATGTCTCTAACTTATTCATCTCATGGAATGAATGTGATGTTATCTAATGTATAATGGTTTTAATCATTTTTTTTTAATTTTCAAAACCATTTTTTTGTTTATAATATCATATATGATACTCTAATAACATTTTTCGACCTGTTTATTTCATATATTTAATTATAATAATTGTTTTTTGTTAATATCCACGTTTTGTCTTGCATGTTTTCCATCAAAGATATTTATTTTATTCATAATATGTTTTACCGTATTATTAAAAATTATATAATTTATATAATTTATTAAATATATAGATTTTTTAAAACCAATCACGAAAATTTGACATTGAAAATGAATCGCTTTTTTTCCTAGACACGACTTGTCATATGTACGCATGAGAAACGATGTCACATCATCATTGATAAAAGGGTAAATAAATTAGTGATATTCTGTAATTAACGAATAAATATAATATCATATATGTGACATAAGTTCATTAATTTTATCGTTTATTAAATTATATAAATTTGTATCCTAAAAATTGAACAGCTTTGCTCTACGAAGCGGTAGTCTACTATATAGGCGAGCATAATTGTTGAATCTACCGCAAAGTGAATAGTAAAAAGGTAAATGTGAAATTATATTCCTATATTTAGAATTATTTTTAAATTATCACATTTATATTCATATATACATTATCATATCTAACCATGATTTGTTTTGATTGAAAACAATCTACATCAGTTTGTAAGGCGGTGGTATATCGTACACACCTACAAAGTTATAATTTATTATTTAGGGAAGATGAATTGGATATTTATCATGAATGTAAATTAATTACATCTCAGTATATGTGATATAAAAGTGTTATTATATCATAATAATATAATAATATTTTATGAATGTGGAATAAGGGGAAAAAATAAAAACACTAATTTTAGAACATTTCCACTTCTTCATACAACACCGTTAGGTTTTCAACAATTTCCTTCATGTGTAGGATATATTATCGAAATAATACCTCTATTAGGATGGGAAGGATGTAATGAATTTATTTGGTTTGTCATTTTTTGATCAAAATGTATTTTTATATTTGAAGAGTATATGAGAGGGGAGGCCTTTTATAACTATGAGAGAAGGATATAAATGGAATTATTTTAATTTAATCATGCATAAAAATGAATTTATCATGACACATTGATTTAAATTGTACATTCATCGATCATATAGGTTATAAGGTTATAATATGTAAATATAAAAAAACTAAAAAATTTGTCATTTCAACCCTTATCCTTTTAACATAAACCCTTGTAAACCTGTTATACCTTGACTATAGTAAATAATATTTATACTTTTTCACAATTCGATATGAAAAAAATTAGCATTAAATTATTATGTAATATAAATTATAAGAATTAAAAACTTGGAATCAATTTTTTGAAATTCAATAACTAGTTATGGTGGATTATAGAATAATGTTAAACCATAGATGTGAAAAAATAGTAGTTTTCAATTGAGAATGTTTTCATTAGTATAGAATGTTTTATTATGAATATTTAATTGAATTTTTTTAATAATTTATTAAATTAGTTAGATTAGAATATTATTGAAAAAAATAATTCAAATAAATTTAAAATATAATTTTACATTGAAAGTAAATATTGAGAAATGTAATTGTAAAAAATATTAATATTTTTAACTATTCACATAATTGAAATATTCAAAAAAAAATTAAAATATCACCGAAATAAAAAATTGACATATTCATTTAAAGAATGATTTATAAAAAATTAATTTTATTAAAGGGGTAAAAATTAATTTTAACATATGTTTACCAAACTAAGTGAATCATTTTTATAAGATAATGTCTTTTCAAAAACATTAATTTTTAATAAAAAGAGTACTTATTTTATTTATCATCAATGAATAATAATTGTTTTTATAAATCTATAAATAATATAATTTTCATAATTTAGTTATTAATATTGATACCCTCCATTATAATAGATAGGTTATAAGGGTCATGTCAAAATATATATTTTTTAATAGAGTATCATGATCCATTCAACATATCGATCGTGTGATGTGAAAAAATATAATAATATATATATATATATATAAAGAAATATATTTTTTACTATAATAGAGTTAACATCTATTCTATTCATGGTGTTTCATTTCATATACATTGTGGAATTTAATATTTTATTTTTATAATCTCAGGATGTAACATTCAACACCCCAAAAATAAATGCTTTCCCCATAATTAAACCATGATATTAATAATAAATTGTCAGAAATTTCAAAATACCCATCATGAAATCACATGTCATATGATTGGTATATAAAATAGTCCTTTATAATATATAAATGAATGTACGAGGGTTATCTAAAATCATCTCATAACAAGGTATCCAAATGTGAGAACATTGGTCGGATTTTGAGATTTGAATAATGAAGAACATTATAAATAAGTATTGAGAGTTATAGATATCATAGAAAGTATAAATTTACCAACCAAAATCCAAAAATCTATTAAAATATAATGGACCATTAGTTTAATAGGATATTATGGTAATAAAATAATTTTTTATTTGACGATAATTTTCCTATAATCATGGGATTATTTTTCTATCATTACAAATAAAATGAGGTATCGTAATTACCAGAAAATTATACATTCTTCGGTTAATCATCCTTTAATACATACACATTCCACGTGATTTTTTTATGAAATATCATAATTGTAATTTAATATTATTTTATTAACATCAATTATCATACTAGCCTGAAATGTTATAAATACCCATAATTTTATACCAATGTAATATAAAGTCATTGTTCCACAAATATTTTTTTCCCTAAAACCCAAACAGATACCAAGGGCTATCTTACATAAAAATTCCCATGATATCCTTAATCTCATTATATACTCACAACAAATATTTTCATAATGGGTGTTTCATACTGTGATCTTACGATAAAGATTAAATGATTAACATATAATTTTATCAATACCTCTTATGTTATTTAAGATGGGTATTGTTCTAATACATGACACATTCATTAGGTGTTTCATGATTGTTATAACCAAAAATATAGTTGGTAATATACATCTACAAATTTAATTTATTTGACCCCAATAAATTTATACTGAAATAATTTTATATTAAAATATTTCATTCCGTTGTAGTTGGGTTAAGCTTCAGAGTAGGGAATTAGAATATATTATTCTTAATTTCCCCAAATTTCGCAACAAACTATAAATAAAATACATGATGAAATTGTTTCCATACATCACTCTATTTATTATCATGAGTAATTTGTTTCTTTTTCCCCATGTTTTAATGTGTAAAAGGTTTTTCATTTCTATTGAGGAAAATCCCTATTTGTTTATTTCAACATTTCTATCATTAAACAATATATCCCTCTTTACTACATGGTAACCACCACTTGAGATCTTAGATAACTCCATCATTAACTTCTTTGAAGATTCTGAGAGTTGGTTAATGTATAATTTCATAGTAATATTTTCATATAAATGATTATTAATGATCACTATATCATCCTCTCATATCCAAATCCCATTTTATTTTTCATAGTCATAGAATTATCTTTTATGTTAGATGTTATCATGATTCATTCTAGTTGAAGGTATTGATAAAAACATGAAATTATACTGTGAAAACACTAATCATAGTTGGAAACCACAAATTCATGAATAATATCTTTTGTATTTTATAAACAATGTATCCTTTTCAATATAAGACACATTATTTTCATTCATGGTAAATAATTTTCATCATATTTTAAAATAATTCAAAATATTTTTTAATATTAATGGAAATAATACAAATAATAATCATTATTGTTTCAATGAATGTTCATAGTATAAAATATTTTCATATACTAGGATAAACTCAAATGAAGTCTATTGTTCATTTTTCAATGTTATTATCACAAGGTACATATGTGACAAAACCACAACCATTTTTTTTATTCAGAACATCATTTATTTATTATTAAGAGAAAATATTATCTACCTTACCAATAAATTGGGATGTTTTTGGATACATTTTATGAATTTATATCATGGGTTTATATTATCAAATTTAAGTTTTCGGAAATCCAATTCTCATTGGGTGCAACTAAATTTTTTCTAATTCCACCAATAATGACCTTGACCACATTATACTGAAGACGATGATTAAATTATTACACTCTCATAAAATATTATAGAGAAAATCATGATTGAATAATTATTTATTAATCATTTCATTCTAGATAAATACATGATTCCTATAAGAAATTTGTAAGTAGTAGTTATATCATTTTATTATAATTTCATTATTCCTTCAATAATATTTTTATATAGAATTCCTAGTAAAATTTATTGTATTTTAATAAAGGGAAACAAAATAACGGGGTACTGATATGTCCTCTAAGGGTTATATAAAATGGATAATATCATGAATCTATAATGAAAATCCACATGGTTATTTTATTAACTGTTAAAAAAATTTAATTTAATAAATATATTTTTTTATCATTTTTATATATGGAATCATGAATATAGAATGATAAATAACTAGAAACAGATGAAATTTAGTAAATCAATTGAGAATGAAAATTATCCTGATACAATATCATTGTAAAAATATCATGTATATTAAAAAATGTATTCATGGTGCAGAGAATTTTAATTATTGGATTCCATGATCTGAGCCATCATGATACCTCTAATATCAAAACTATTTACAATACAACTTAAATATTATAAGAAACACCATTTAATACTAGCATTCTGAGTTACCCTTTGAGATAAATGTTTTTCCAAGGGGATATATAATATGTGGAACCACCAATCGCTATAGGTCCAAATCATTCCCCATATATATAATATTTATTTTAATTCATATATCATTATTAATTATCAAAAAATATACATATTGATTAAAGAATAATTTTTTTTTAATATTTTTCCCATTCAATAAAATGAAATTCAATATAAAATACCATGTACAAAAATGGAAAATGTTATATGAAATAAACATTCCCATGATATGATGTATATAAATATTTAGAGGAATAAAAATATGAAATGCTCTATAACAAGTGAATTGTTCAATCGAAGTTTAATGTCTACAAAAAATAATCAATAATGGGATCATAAATAAATTCCTCATAAAAATTTACTATAAAAACCATAGAATGAAAATATATGATATCAATAAAAAGTATCAAGATTTTATTATAGTTAAATTATATAGTTGTTTTCATTGGAAAATAAAAATACCAATCTATATGTTTGAATAAATTTTGGGGATAATAGACATTTCAAATACAAAATATATTATATAAAAAATTACAAAAAATATATTTTAATTAATATTTTTCAAAAATTCCCTCTGAAATAAAAAAATATTTTTTAAAACATTTAGTCTTATTTTATGTAATAAATTTTTCACATTATGAGTACATTAGAAATTTATTTCATTATCATTTGCATAAAATACTAAAGGGCCTTGTTTTGGAAATTCTATGAATATTCATTTAAAAAATTTATAAAAATAAAGATCTCCCAAAAACGTTATTTAATGAATCACTTGTAAATGATACTCTTATAACATTTTTTCACTCGTTGGTCAATAATATTTATTAATATTTATTACATTGGTATTTAATTCTATATTTTCTCACGCATGAATTGTAATATATGATATAAATATTGACAATTGGATATATTTTGTTTACCTACCGAATGAAATTAATTTTATGAATATGATTTTTTTCATTAGGTACAATTTTTGAACCATTATTGAATATTGGACATAAAAATTTAATCACATTAATTTTAAGTTATGGTAGGTCATACATATACATGAGAGATGAGACCAATTCATAATGGATGAAATGATTATAATTTTGGTGTTATATTAATTTTCATTAGTCAATTTAATTTGAGATATATCTCATATATTCATTAAATTTAACCCCCCATAACCATCAATGTAATGAATTATTGGGAAAAATCACATCATTTATCGATGTGGTAGTCCACTATTCAAACAAGTGACGATAAAGTATCCTCTACTAAATTGAATATAAATAAATTATATGTGGATTTCACTTCATAGATGTATAATTATGAATAAAGTATCATATATATATAGATATGATATGTTTGGAAGTCTATTTTTTCAAATTGTGTGAAAAGATTATGATGTGTACCTTAATTAGATTAATGTACTAAAGATCCCTAAGTATAATCAAAGAGGCATGTCCAATGTACCCCTTATGGACAAACCTATACATTTGAAGGCTATAGAAACCCCCTATATGGGACTGAGTGAAACATCACCCTTATGTGGGGACATACATTGAGAACCTACACATGAGACCTATGTGGGAAACATTCATCACAGAATATCACCTATTTTCCTATAAATATGTCCCCATGGATCATAATTTATACAAAGGGAAAATTATAATATGCCACATGCTCTAATACAATAGCCCCATCAACTAGATCTCAAAACATTCATCAAGTGGCACTCCAACACTCAAGAGATGAGAGAAATAATTGGGTAATGTGAGTTCAATGTCTTTGTAGGTTATAAAATAAAAGACACCAATATGAGTTCCCTTCATCCCATATGTAAATAACATACAACGTGATGAACCTCTCCTTAATCAGGGATCTTTTCAAGACACATCCATGGAAGAATGAAGATACCCATGGTCCCTATAGAAAAGCCTCAACCATGTATGGTTTCTCAAGTGGTCCATTTCCTAAGGCATTTTCATCAGGAATAGGCCAACCCCCCCCCCCCCCCCCCACGAAACTCATCTTGTTCCCCCAGGGCCCTATGTGTGGGATATATTCTATTTAATACATGACCCGTGTGAGCCTCTCTTTGAGTCCTCTTCTAAGTCACCTATGGAAGGGCGCCTCTACCTTTGGATTGCTCACCTATGGGGGACATTTCAAAACCACTATGAAATCGTCCTGACATTTAATATTATGATGATGGTCTGACTAGCATGAAACCCATTTGGATCTTCATTCCAATGATAAGAGGATTCCCAATCACGTCCCACATAGAATTTAGGGTACATGGGGTGAATGTGGATTTACATTCCCATGTCCACAAGGACCCCATCCATTGAGACATTTCTCGTGATTTCATATTCTTCAGTACTAATGTAATGACAATGTTCGTCCCTCGTCTTCTATAAGACCAAAATCCTCCAGTTCAAGTTGTGCAGGGTGAGTATTAGACTGTTACTTTAATTAGAAATGTAATAAAATATTACTCTCCCAATGTTGAACTGACTTTAAGACATACCACTTGTAGTATGCCCCTATCCATTCATGTGGATGATTACACTCTTTCAATACATATCTCTCATTTATACTAGGTAAAAGAGTGTTTGGGAACAATATTCGTACCCTCCTTATCACATATCCTCAGACTCTTCCACCAGTGTAGATGGGGAAGGGTGGTTTGTATGATCATCTGTTCCTTGATGTTTCTCACATTCAAGCATGACTAGTCATGAACTGTTTTTTAGGGTGTATATTGGATAATAGAGACCACACAATAATTCATATGTATTGTAAGGGGATATTCCTTTGAGTCTTCATATCTTCTTAATTCAGAGTGTCTCCATAGGTGTGGTTCCTTAAGGAAATATTTTTGAACTCAAGGAAAATAACATTGTGTGGTTTTCCTGATATTAGGTATCCACTCATTTCTCACACTGATCATGACTCACGTAGACTTAAAGGATGATGGTTCTAATAGTATCTAAGAGTTCGCAAGTCATAAGGAAAATCATCTTAAAGGGTAGGCATAAAAATACCATCAATGGGTAGCCTTTTTACTGTTAAGACATGATAACATTACCATGGGCCTCTTACTTGGTAAAATCCATGATATTTCACCAAAAATGGATACCATATCGGGATTTGGCCTCAATCATACCTAGAATTCACCAAGGAATACTCCCGAGGAGTGAGACATTATCCAAAACTCAAAATCACTATTATTTAAGACACTTATCATGGTCGAAAATTGATTTATCAGGGCATCATATTTAAGAGAAACCCCCAACAAAATCTTAAAAAGGGTCAAACTCACTCCACGAGACCAAACCATTCGAGATTCTGTATATACATGATCCCTCATTGCCAAAATATATGGGATTTGACCCCCATAAAAATTAAATAAAGAAGAATCCTCCTTGATGTTGAAAAAAAATACATCAAATCAACCACGTTCATTATGGGGCACATTCCCAACAAGGTCTAATTGATCATGGAAACTAAAATCCATTCCAAGTTCATTTGGATTATTATTCACATATCCCACAAAAATCATTGATGTACGAACCATTATCATAAACATCCATTAAAAATGATGTTGAAATATATGTCTAGGTCCTTATCATATGACCTTAAATGGTATGATATACCCCCATTCCGGGGAATCAAATAATGTTTATTTTGATTCTATTCTCAAGGATACTTATGAATCTGATCCATTGGTATGATCACAACACGAAATCAACTCCAATACAGCTGGATGAAAAAATTATGAACACCCAACATGGTGGGTTAAAAGTGGAATCATAATAATAACTGCTAATGATTCTATAATATGTATATATGAGGATACACTCGATGGAGAACCTTAGATATATATAGATATCTCTATGGATGAAGAACCTATGATTCAAACAAATGATTCTAAATTTTATACATGTTAATAATTAATTTTAAATTCAAGAGTGACCGATATAATAGATAATAATTAACGAGGGATTCATTATCATATCATTATTATAAAAGAGAGTCCTATAGTAGGTAATAATTCCCCTAAAAGTGGAGCGATGGTTCTAACCTCTCATCCTCTCTCTCAATATGGCTTTGAGATAATTTTTGTACAAACATCCCAATAAATAGTGTTCTTTGAAATAAAGGTCCCCATGGACATGGAACCATTGTTTATTTCATGTCCCATGAAAAAACCCATTGCAAACCCTTTTTAAATAGTAAACTGAAAATTGATTTTACAAAAGTCAAATCCCTACAATCGAACAACAAGAAAAAATAAATTTAACATAGTTAGAATTAAAAAATAGTTTAGATGATATCAATTATTAACCATGATGATAGAATCACCCATATGTTAAGACCCTTTCACTAAATAAATGAAATAGGACCAAATATGATAATAAGTTATACGTTTACCTTATAATTATATTCTTCATTGATATCGTGTTCTTGTTTTTTTCTAGTATATATTCTGGATATTTCTACCATAACTCCATTCGATCCAATGAAGTATTTTGAATTGTAAAAACTTACATCTTATCTACTATTCAAGAGGGTTTTAATATAAGTATATAAATTCATCACCAACCCAACATCCTCAATATAAGATCTCTATCACACTAGTTTGATAATTTCAGAAAACTGGTACCATCCCAACCCTATAGGCCACCCAATGATCCCTCCAGCTCAGAATGCCCCAACACTCATTTTTAAGGGATGTCTGATGGCCATGAAGAAGATATCGTCAACCACCTTCTCAAACCATTTTGGTAGGATATACCTAGACTGTGATAAAAGTAAGATCCAATACCTCAGAGATGTAGATAAATAGATCACATACAACCTCATCCATAAGACACTAGGGTCATTCCGAAACGATCATGTTAGTAATATCCACCCCCAAACACACATAGTTTTGGGACCTCAATACGATGAGGGAATCATCATCATCGGACCGACCCAATCCAACCAGACTCTGCCATGAAATAATACCCACTGAGAGAAATGAATGAGAAACATGGATAAGGACAACACTGACATTATCTATATAGAATCTCATAGATCTAATTTGATGGAAAACTGAGAGGGGTAACACACACCCACCAACCATATTTCGGAATGTGAGCATCCTCATTTGGTAGAATATAAGGAATACTTCAATTAAAATATGGAGGCACATTGTGAGAATGAAAATTCACCATCCTTCATCCATCTCGAATAGCAACTTCATAATCTATAATAACTCAATGTATCTGTTTAACCATGTATAACGGCATGCAATGAGTATGTGTACACATTGGTCTCTATTTAATAATCCAACCACCATTTTTATCATGAAGAAACCCAAAAAGTTAGTTGAAAGACCCAATGACAAATATGGGATAGACCCAACTCTCTTCTGCAACACATAGTCACATTCAATATCCATAGATTTGAAATGTAGGAATGTTTAAGCAATAAAAACTTGCACTAGATACATTGTGGGAATATATCCTTGTTCCAATCACTGAAGTCACCAATCATTTACTGATAATGTAGAAATGGTAAAGGAAAATACCATACCACATCTTAAAACCCTATCAATACATCATTATATTGACAATAATAGTTCCATATGGATAGATACACAACAGTGTCCCCACAAATGGGTTTTCTCCACATCATGTCACCATAGAGTAGACACGCACCTCTACTCCCATCCAAGAGGGTTGTGGGGGGAAATCACATATTATATACGTACAAAAGAATAAGAAGAATACATATGTTCATACATTTGATCATCAAAAAATCCCAATGGCCAATCCATTGAATGAATAAATCCATGCTAATGAGAACCACTCCATACAGCAAGTGGTTCTAGTAGCTCTCGAGAAGGAATCTTAGAAGAAGCCTCACGAAGGAACCATAATGAAAAAGCTATGATCTACAATAACACTCTACATAGTGATAGATTACATTAATCCATAAAATTATTATAGGTGGTAGATCAAGATCCAACTATCCCATTACCAAGTTACAAGAGCAATAACAGTAATCCTGATAGTCTCCTATTGAAACTTTATCATGAATAATTTCTTCATGAACGTAATCTTATTGATCTCGGGATCCCATCTAAATAAGAGATTAATTTTATCCCTCAATGTGGCTGGATGATGTAGGGATAAGATGGATTAACCCTTACTATAATATACCATGTTGTTCGTCCCTATAATTGTTCCCTCTTTTTATGTTCACCCCATAGTAGTATTTTTTTTTATTAAAATGGTTCTCCCCATTGTGATATAGTGACGAGAAATATCTCATACAGTGAGTCACATGGGAAAATGAGGGTAGTCATGTATTATGTATTTTCATTGGCATGTGAAATAATTTATCAACCACATATATCCAAAATCGATAATCATTATCAAAATATCTTTTAGATCTCATTCCATCAAATGTAACTGTGGAAATTGAAAACAATATCATATATAGGACCAGATGTGTCCACTATGGATGAACTAGGTAGAGGAGCTTCATGAAAGATATAATGGTGGTGTTATAATCCTAATAAAATATATGGTTATCGATGATATAACAATAATGTTCTTGGACTTTAGTAACCACTCAATATATAGTTCAATAGTATTTATAGGAAGATTGTGTTCATGACACTCACCAAAATATAATGATTATTCTTTTTAACAATAGGGAGAATGAATTACTTTATTAAGAGTATCAAAATAATGTGAAGGAAATATAAGGGATGCAAGGCTAGATTGACGTGGCATCTCACGAACCTACATGAAATCTAGTGAAACAACATGTATCCCTTCAATGCATATTCCTCTACACATTAAAGAGATTGGGAAAACCAAATGTAGATGACTCATATGATGTTATTTTCAGACTATGGGGTAAACATGGATTTTTATATTTCATCACACTCCCAAAAGTATTAATTTACATAGAAATTGATACCATTAAATGTCTTATCCTTAAGGGAGATTAAGAAAATCGGTCATGTTCACAATCAAATATATGTTAAACAACAATAGGACCCGACCAATTCCCACTGATGTTGAGCTTCAAAAGAGGTTTTTATTGATATTTATTTTTAGCAAGCATATTAAAATGTTTAAAAAGTTCCACATTGGGGTAAATTATACCTCATAGAGCTCAAAAATCAGTATTAGTGAAATGGTATTCAAAAATGGGTGATCAAAGAGCATTCTGAAATCTGCAACCAGCCTGTGTTTAGAAAAAACTCTTTTAAATCAGAAGGGTACCCATGAATGTAGAATCCATGAATGTTAAATAGAATCCCTAGACCACTGGGCATGTTTTTTTAATCCCACTCTCTAGGTCACAAAAAAACCCCGATGGTTTGTGATAGAAAAACAGGAACGACACCATCCCATAGGGCATGGTCTTTTTCACCGCAACAATGTACTCCTCAATGAATATATGTTTTCTCCCAATTAGGGGAAATGATGTAGAATGAATCCTCATAGTTCATCTCATCCCATGATCTATTATCCTCATTAGGGATGTGCATGACCAAAATATCTTGATATTCCCTTCCGATCACATCTTTATCATATAACATGTGTATAATAGAATGGAAGGGGACATGGACTCCTGGAGGGTGTAGAAATATATTGCCCTCTATTGAAACTGATTAAGTTCCTTAAATGAATTATAAATTAATTATTTTCATAAAAAATACCATTTTTTTATATGGAACATGAGGCCTATTTAGAGGAGTCAGAGATAGATCATCTAGATCATAATGTGGTACCCAATGAAGCAGTGAATGGAGTTTTGCATAATAAGAACAAAATCATTTCCCTAAATCGTATAATTTCCACATTATTTGGACCTTTTCGCTTGAATGGAATCCCAAAAGTTAAAAGGAAATGGTTATATTTTCCATCACCAGCCTTTTGAAGAGTGTTATCCAATTTCTCTAGAGGAATTATTTTCTCAATAGGTTGAGGATATGATAGGATTGAGGATACTCAATATAGAACTACATTGATACATCATTCCTACTAGATATACACTATTATAAGATCATCAAATCATACCACTTAACTGAGGTACCTTTTAAAATAGGACATTTATTAGAAATAGATGGTGATATAGAACATCTTGTTAATGTATCGTACCAACCTAAAATTTATATGGATACTACAACAACAAAACAAGAATTCCCTCTATTGGGTGTACAACCAGAATAGGGCCATACACATCCTTACAATACATCCCCTATGTCAAATCATTAGAAAAAATGAGAGGTTCTACCACCCATGACCCTACCAGCTGATGAGCCTACTCAATCTATACCCAAAATTAGATTCTTTGATATCTCATGAATAATCTTGATTCAAAGGTGTTTCAATTGTAATTTATGGAGTAACAAATAGATTCAATACAAATAGAAAAAATAGTTGCCCAAAATATGTATATATGTCACATAACCTACTAAACATTATAAATCGTACATTTTCCATTTTCAATGACTCGAGAGACACATAGCATCATTTTAAGCATTTCATGTCTCATTCTGTTCTGATGACGTGGAACCCTGAATAATATAATGTTGCAAAACTTAGGTTCTTCATGTATTCACAACATGCCCCATCTTTTGTGTGGTACAAAAGTTTGTAGGTTCAATAAATCTATGTGTGGGATGACGTTTGTCAGAATTTTCTCTTCTAGATCAGCATATTAGTATAAAGGAAACCATCGTTAACATCTCAAAATGTAAAAAAATGAAAATGAAAGAGTCAATTATTTCATTTATTGGTTGAAATGGGTAATATGATTCTTGAACCTAACACTCCCTTAAGAAGAGTTGTTTCCCATATGTATAGGCAATCATCATGATTAGTTTAACACACCTGTCATCAATTTAAAATACACACGAGGGTTTCAACACCATCATGAGTAATCTCAAAGAGTGGATGATTCCATTACATATAGTATATGAAAATATATATTAATTCCATTCACTTATTTATAGATAACATAAAATGAATAGGTTTCCACCGTGACACTTAAATAGTCCCTTTTACCCACACCTACTCTATAGACCTCCACATATCATGTGGATGAACCTCCTTAGCATAAGTAAAAATGAATTAATTGTCAAGATGATAGAAAATTAGATGGGAAAATTTGTTTTAGGATGTCAAAAACTAATTATAATATTGTTTTAATAACCACTTCCAATGCTACATCATCTCAACATTAGAAAAAAACATGATCAATATTCCAATGTCCACGAATCCCAAGAAAGAAGGTGGTGATTATATTACAAACTATATTGTCTTATATAGACCATTGGGGAAAAATATCAAAGAGTGATTTGTTTTCAATGACCAACTATAATGGATGGTTGACTCTGTGCCTGTGAAGATGAAAGACTCACATTCCCATGTTGGATATATTTCCACCATCAATCTGGAAGAGAAAAAATGAATGGATAGATGTCATGAAAAACTATACACAGTTGTTTAGGGACATTATTGATTAGAAAATGATCATCAATACTTATGATATCCGCTGAGTATAGATGAAACATCCAATGATGACCTCGATCATTTTCTCTACAACACAACCAACTACATTGATAGAACAACCCTAATAACATCAGTCATCCCAAAGAAATGCATCCAGAAGGATAAATAGAAATCAAAATATTGTTATATTATATCAAGGACGATGTTAAAGTTTTCCATAACAGACTTCATTCTAACAGTCTATATGAAATATGCACTTCATAACAAATCGATATAATAAGAGTTTACCCATAGAAAATAATCTCCATCAGACAAAGTGTTTTTCTTTATTTCGATTGTTGTTATTAACATAATGGATCCCATACCAAATTATGATAATTATTATGTACCCAAATTACCAATATCTGGTTATGGAATTGCGGGAATAGGTCATAAAAGTATATGATACAAGGGGATTACACAATCATGATAGGAGTCACTATATTAACCACACCGCTTCTTGAAATGTATATGTAGCCAAAACCTGAGGGATATCACGGAAGAAATATCAGAAGGAGAAAGGAGTTTTCAACCCCCCACCTAGACATGAATTTTTATTCCTTGACATGATCATTATTGACAACCTGTTAGAGGATACACCACCTCCAAATCATCCTCAACATTTAGAGACACCTAGAAGGCCTATTCCAATATGAGTTGAATAACCTTCAGCTCATATTAAAATGGTTGTCTGTCGATATTAGGAAAATAATATCTAAATGATAAAAAGGAACATAACATGATGGGAAGAACAAAACATAAGACCAGTAATATGATTTATTGAATAAATATTAATTATTTCTAGATATGTTTACTGTCATGGATACCCTTTGTCTATAAAAATTTATCCTAGAAACACTCGTCAAGGCCTTGTCAAGCCATTCAGAAATTGAATCTAATGTTTTCAATGTTGAATTGATTCATGAAATGAATAATCCGACATAATAAAACAAATTTATAACTATTAAAGTCAATGATTATAAATCCATTACAAAATGAATTTTTAGAACCATGTATATATCTTGCCGGATAAATGACATTTACATCTGATGAGCTTTCATTAATAGCGGATTCAACAACTTCCAAATAATAAAACTTCATCAACTATTATTCCATGAATCTAAATTTTAAATATATACCCTAATTATATAGTGTTATGAAAGGAATGAGACAAATAATATAGTGGAAGTCATAATTAAGAAAGAGTTAGGTGATCTCGTGTATGACTCAGAATCTATTGTTGGTAGATTGTATAAAACTTTAACTGTTTCGTTGGGATGATCCTGGCCAAATAAACAACTGGATATCCCATTTTTGTAAAACATATGCCTCTAATGATGTGTTATTAGTCAAATTGGTTCATTTAATGGTGGAAAGTCTTCTCTAAAATCCCCATAGCCATAATACATTGATTATTTATTCTATCGTAATGTTTGGATAAATCGATGGCTAATTCTATTTCATGGATCAATGACACAAATAGTCTAGAGATGAATTAAACCATTCCATTCAATCATCTCACACTATGTATGTGCTCCCTATAATCCAAATCATTGAAGTAGGATCAAATACATCCACACGACCAATGATTCTAGTAATGTCGATCTTTTCAGTTGAGCTGAATATCATAGGATATAATGTCAAATTTCCAAGCAATATGGAATTCATTGATTAAAATATATTCTTTAAATCCACTAATCTCCATAAAATAAAATTTTCATCAGCTATAGTGTATGAATTTTCAATTACAATTTGATAAAATGAATAATCTCATTCATGGTCTCTTATTTCCCCTTTGGTGCTCCACATATGCCCCGTACCAGTAAGTATTTTTGGAATGGATTCTTTATCGTCTGGATGTCAATATGGGGATTCCTATCCTCTATGAAACAATATTGTTACCTTATCTAAATCATAGGAATTAGTAAAATATGTAAATTTTGGGGATTAGGAATAAGAGAAAGACCTCTGGGATACCCCTATGGCATTTCAGGATGGTTTCTATAACCCGGTTGAAACGATCCTGGATATAAATATAGGTACCAAAGAACAAGAAAAGACTTTCACCTCCAAATCGTTTTTTTATTATTTCATAAAACCACTTTCAGGGGGTAAGTGGGAACCCGAACATTTTCCAAATCATCACCGGTCATGAAATTCAAAATTGAAAAACATAACAGAGGGATCGTGAAATTCAAAAATTCAAAATAAAAATCAAAATAAATCATCACTAGGTACACGTCTCGTGAATCTAGGGATTAACATCACCGTCACTCACGTCACGTTGCTTTCGAACACTCCAAAAATCACCATCGTCGTTGCCTGTCGTGAAAGATGAAGCGTCCTCAAACTGGCCATCTTCTCCCTTCATCTACCAGATCACCAACAAGGTAGGACACAGAAGTCCATATCATCATCACCACTAAAGCAACATTGCTATCAACTAAAAACACCTCACTGAAATGCTATAAAATATCCACCATCTTTGACCAACACCGACCCCCAAAATAGAACAATCACTCTAAAACTGAACAAACATCAAAGGATCGTCAAAAAAATTGCAGGAAAATCAAAAACATCTCAGACCAGGGGGGCCAAAAGGAACGGGGGATAAAACCCAATTAAAATCTAAATCCAAGAAAGAAGGAGAGACCGGGGGATGGAACCCTGGAGAGAAGGGATGAAGGATCCTTGAAGAACCATGACAACCAAGCCGCTAAGCCCAAAACCATAAGAATCCAACTCTCCCGAACTGACCTAGATAGGAGTAGAGGAACTCAGGGTCAGAGTGAGGAGTGGTGGCCGAGGAAATGGGGTAGCACCAACATCGGAGCAGACGAACCACGACAAGGAGACAAAGTGATGAGAATAAGCAATAGAGAGTGGATTCAGGAGGAACGCTAGAAATGAGAAGAAAGGGGAGCGAGCACAAACCTGGCGAGATCCGATTCACTACCGCGCCAATGATGGGGAAAACCCCTAAAGAGCCTCCATCGATGAGAGATTGGGAAAAATCCCGGAGATAAGAAAGATCGAAGAAGCAGGAAGAGGGAAGAAGCAACATCACCAGAAGATGTGGAAGAAGCATCTTCACTAGAAGAGTCTCGAAACCCTAAAGTAGGGTGAGAGCGGAGGGTGAGAAGAGTCTCGAACCCCTAGAGGAGGGCGAGAGCGGAGGGTGAGAATGGAGAACCTGGAGAGTGAGGGCCATTCCCCAAACACTTTGATTATTGTGTCCCTGACTCAAGAATATTAAATGTACACTCACATAATAAAGGAACACTAGGATGTGTTTTCTATGAATTACATGGTAACTCTGATCCTTGACCCTATGGTGGACACACATTACATGGGTTTTCTATAATACCATTAAGGAAAAATGAAGGTAGATAAAAGAAAACACCCAACACAACTCCAAAATTGAGGATGAACATGAGATACTCTTCATGAACAACATCATATGAGAGGTAAAATAACCAAAATAGATAGCCATCATTGTCCATATAGGGAAAGAAAATTGGAAATTCAAATTTTCATTGAAGCCAATGATCTCCACAGGTATTTTATATATGATGACTTCTTGGTTACATGTCAGCTGATTTCTAATTGATGTAACATCAGGTTAATATGAGCACATGTTCATGGGTATATTTTTAGGATAAAAACAGATTTGGATGACCCAAGAGGATGTAGAATCCTCCACCTTTAGAGCCCCTCAGGGATTATTCCACTATCAAGTATTTCCTTTTGTCTTGAAGATCTCTAGTTCCACATAATATCATGATATGAATTGCATATTTAAAACCATTTTGGTATTTTTATTGAAATCTATGTTAATTATTTACATTATATGTCCTAAATTTTTTATAACATGGCTAACCTAGATAGCATGATCAATAAACAATAGAAAAATTACCTAATGATGAACCCATTGAGTTGTGCTTTTCAGATAACGTTGTGAATATTTTATGGCCTCATTATAACCCATCATATCATTAAATCTTACACTATAAAAAAATATATCCACAACATTTCACCTCCATGAATCCATAATGAGTTGAGAGGACATCCAAAACACATAGACGACATCTGAAGCCTCATAGTAGGACTTGAAAAAATGTATTTCCCCTCACCAGATTAATGAAGAAGGGGGTCAGATATCAACATAATAGATAATACTAGTAAGAATTTCACAACTGGATGAAATTCCTCTTGATCCCATAATTATTAATTACACATATTTAGGGAACACCGCTCTTCATATATTTGATAGAAATTGTGTGATCTCTAGGAACTGTCCATGTACAAAAAAATGATATGATAGAGAGAATTATTCTTTATCTCAGTTAATAACTGATCGATGCTCAAACTCATTTTTCAAGAATCATGATGATCAACTTGGAATGAAAATTTATGGTCTAAAAAATAAGTCACCGCCTACCACACCATGATTTTTATTTGATATATCTCCATAAACCGCCAAAATAAATTCTAATATACACTATTTTCTCTATAGAACTGGCACAATGGGAATTTATTATGGAGAAATTTGAAATAAAACTCATTCCTTAAAATGGAGAGAATGGCCATTCTATTTTTTATTTTCTCAAAGAAACCCCATATATAGAAGCGATGTCATTAAATTAAGAACTTTCAGATGAAGAAATATTTTCTATTCAATATGGCACACAAAAAAGGAAATGTATTTCAATATTTCATCTACTATCCTGAAGGGGAAGATAATGGATGTCCCAAAGATCATGAAATTTGGGAAATGGATTGTTCTTGTATCCCCAGAAAAGAAATTATTACGACACTCTTTCCTTCTATTAGAATGTTGTGGAATGAAGAGGCATAATATCAGTCCCTTATTTTTGGCCTACAATTGTCACTCCAAATACCGATATACTATCTATATTTGAATGGAAACTTGATGTTGGTAATCAAGAAGACCAATAAGTATTAATCCATTAGAAAGTCTGAGTAGATCCCACTATTTGATTATATACGAGTCTTAATGAAAGAGTTACACTTGGAGAAAACATTTTCTGACATCTTGTGATCAGAGCATAAAAAGTAAAATGTATTGGAAATATAGATATATCTCTGGATATTCCAAATAAGGGTAAAATAGTCATCAAAATTTCCCATCACCGAATGGTCACACTTTTTGATCTAATCAGAATAGATGATATTGACAATGTTAACTCTCTCTATGATTGTTATATTACTACCTCATGAAGGTTGATTCCCATCATGGAATACCTCAATGATGGATTATTGTCATAGAACAATGTTGGGAAGGAGAAAAAATTATGGATATTAGTAAACATCTCCCTCTATGATGGCCAAAATCACTAAAAAATGCCTCTAAAACGATGCATTGGTGGAGTCCTTCTTAAATGTATTAATGGATAAGAAAATGCATCTATTTTGGATGAGGTACATGCATGAGTATATGGTTTCCACTAGTCCAAGAATAGGCTTCCTAATAAAATATAAATATTATAATACTTCATGGTTTTGATAATGCATGATTCAACAGAATTCACCATTAAATGTCATTAATTTCAATTACTTGATAACAATATTCATTGACCACAAGAGTTTCTAAATATATCCAAATACTCCTAGCCATTATCTATATGGGGAATGAATGTAGTCATCCCATAAAATATAGACACAACAATTCAGTTCAAAAACATATTCACAACTACTGATTTATTCCGTAAATGGGTTGATGAAATACACCTCAAAAAATTTGGGTCCAAAAGAATCATTGGATTAATAATATAAAACATAATTACTATATTTTATGTACCTCATAAAATACTAAGGGAAAATCGAACCAATTTCTATTCAGAAGAAGTTGAATGTCTATAACCGGATGATAATATCATGTCCAACCATGTATCCAATTTTCTTACGGTGGCTAATGGAAAAAAGTGGCATTCAATAAGATCCTATCAAACATACATCATAAAATTCTGGGTAAAGATATAAATGAATTCCAAAATAAGATGTTGATTTCTGTATATGACAATAAAAATATGACTTGTACATCCACATATAAAACTTCGTACTTACTGGTATATGAAATCAAAATAGTTCTCCCAATTGAGATTGAGTTTCAATCACATTGCATTTCCATCTGTGATTAGTTACCATCAAAAGAGAAATTCATGAATCGACTAGATTAATTTGAGGAACATAATGATAAAATATTACACACCATGTATCACATAAAGGTCTATCAAAATCAGATAACATGATGTTTTGATAAGGAGGTCATCCTCTACTCATTCCTCCAAGGATACTGGTTTTGGGCCATAGAACTATAATGATACTAGAAAGGAAGCCTCTGATACATCAACAAAAGTGTAATGAATTATATTCCATAAGTATTTTAAATTTTAGAAAATCATATTCCTTGATCTCAATGGATGGATATATCATTATGATGTTTAGAAATTAAAGGTTCCTAATGAAATACTTCATATAATCACACAGAGCATGTCCCAACTACAAGATGTTAAACTGTATAGTGAGTCACTATTGCAAGACCATAAAAGTACTAACATAACATCAATGCCAAACAATGATAAACATTGTTCGATCATCTAAAAAATCACATGATGATAAAACTTTTGAAATATAGTCATAATCATATGACATAAAACTGCAATATACAATTCATCCTCATAACAAGACATTAAAAAGCATATATAAGATTTTTATCATTCGATGTTAAGAAAATCCTAATGAATCACTTGTTGATATATTCATCATGATCCCTAAAAAATTATACACCATATTAGGTATATTTCCCTACCATATACCTATAACACCAACGTGTTTAGATGCCCTCCTCCTCAGACATGACGTAGAGAAGATGGGAATCACCAGTGTATAAGTCTCAATTGCATTATCTCTACCCTATATTGGTTCTTTTGTCCCAATTATGGTTATATGTCCCAAAATAGTCACATAAATATAGAATGATAAAAAACTACATGATCATATCGAAGACTATGTGTGGGTTTATTCTAATTCAAGTGAGATTAGTAGTGTGTTTGATACTATTTGTCCCAGTTGCATCCATGAATAAAGGATTGAACACCCCCTACATTTCTTTTTTTTAAAATTAGATCTCCATATGGAACCTTTCCAGGATATATGGATCAATATAGATTACAATATTATGTGTAATAATTCCTAAACCTCATGTTTTGGTCCCAACTATCTTCTTATAAAATACTAAATCCCATTCACCGATGTCAAATCATAATTTTTTGGGGGAAATATAATTGAATAACTTTGTGTGGATTGATTCTCATTTCGATGAGATACGTAATTATACCTATATTCTTATCTAATGTCTAGTCATATTAAATAAAACTCTCTAATATCAATGCCTAGATTAGACATGCATATATAACCTTCCAAGAACCATGTATATGTTTACTCACATTCCTCTGAGATATATACTGATGCCAACATTTCTATTCCACATTATGGGTGCAACATTTCTATTCATTAACCTCATTTCATTCTTGTCCACACATTATGATGTTTAACTACGTTTGATTTCATGAACATAGTATGGATTAATTCCCATCCAAATGAGATATGAAGAGGCTCAGAAATCATATATTCTAGACTAGTAACTACATAATCTCATTTCCTTTGTGTCATGTAAATAAACTATTCTTCTCCCTTTTTACAACATTGATCATAGATCACATGGGAAAAGAAGAGTTAATAAAAATTATTCCCCAAATAGGCATGGAATATCAATTCACCATGGTGTTACCATGGTCCTAAATAAATTTACATAAATTAAAACCTGCCTAATATCCTAAATAAATGACATTAGAGTACATGGTACCTCATGAACTATGTATAGATTGATTATCATTCCAATGAGATACATTGTGATTCAGTTGCCTCATGTCTTCATCCCAACAATATTGTAATAGAATTTACCCATCTCCCATGTAAAAAAAATATATTAATAGGCTCTCATGATTTCACTCCACACATTAGGGGGTCCACCAATGAAACATGTGTATCAACCACTTTATTTGTGTTAGATCATTGTATGGGAACCTATACATCATTACCAATATCATCCCAATTACAACCTTTTCACTAAGATATGTCCCTTCCACATGTTACAGTCCTAATCATGGAAACTTTTCGGATCATCATAACCATTCACCAACTCCATGTCATACACGTATTATACCAGAGGACATATTTTCATAACATTGTTCTAACATTCCCCATTGTATTGTTATAAAATTTCTGAAAAAATTTGTTTTCGTACTGTGGTTTCCACTATTGACTATGTTGTAACATTCCCTAGCTGGGTATGTATAAAATACGCCACAAAATAGTGTTTTCAATCAAAGGTAACTTCTTCCTTTGTAGAATACTCTTTTTTATCTATACGTTTCTATGACATTATGTTGGGACCCACGTTTGAAATTTGGTTTGTGTCAAATCCAACATACATGTCACCTATACATTATCTCGATCTAATAACCCAAAATACAATGGTTTACAATTTCCTCCTTCATGTATGATGTATTCAAAATTGAAATTTTTCTGATAGGCCACGTACAACCAATTATTTGCATGATGATCTTGGTCATATTTGTATGACCTAAAACCATAGGAACCACATTTCTTGAGTTGGGTCTATGAGGAACATGAAACATTCACACAAATTCATTGGAAATTTTAACTTGTTGTGATCCTATCAGAATACGGTACTTTAATTTGATAAACAATACTCTGTGCCTAGGGAAATTTGAATATTCATAATCATCCATTCTCAATAACAAAAAAATGTCAGAATTTATGAGGACATTAGTTCCTGACTACATAGTATCATTCCATACGTGGCATTGCATAATGATTCCCAAAAAATGGGTTTATTGTCCATGGGATGCCACTATTGAAAATGTTTTATCACATGCTAGTCCTAGTTTCGTAAAATAACACATAAAATACTATTTTCTATTTGAGGAAACATTTTCCATGGGAGAGACCTCATCTAACACCATAGTTCTATTTCCAAATACAAATGTTCAGAACGGGGGATCAGAAGATCATAACATTGAACATTTTCCTTTCACAGAATAATATGGTAGCACAATCTCGAAAAATTACCATGAATGATAGAATTAATAATCATTAATTCAAATCTAAATACCTTAAATTATGTCCTCTTAATGTCCTCTACATATGAAATTAATTTACTTGTTGAACATTCACACCGTAAGATGGTAAACTATATAGTCAAGGTTCTGGTCATATTACAATAAAAGACACAATGTTTCAACCTCTATAACAAATGTGGCCACCCTTTGATATATATCATTTATAAAACTATACACTCAATCACTCATTCAAAATTCATAAAAGATTTGTTTTCCATTCAATGACAATGCCAATGCAAATTCTATATTCATTCCCATAAACCTTCACTTTGCAAAGCCAATCGTTGTATCTATAATAAATCTGGATCTCCATAAAATGAATTCAATAATCAATGATAGAATGTAAAATTTTTTTAGAACATCTTTTTCGGACAATGTTGTTATATGTCGTAGTTGTATTTTAAAAGGATGAAATTTTTGACTATATAGTAACACACCATAGTCGCCTTTGCATAAATAAAAACTCAAAAAGGGTTTTTTACTTGTGGTAACTTCCCCATTAAGAGATACATCCTCTATTTTAGAACAAATTATTTTATATTTTTAATCAAAAATATCTTGACTCTTGATTCACCCATTGATATATAAATAATTTAGGAACCATCATGGAACAAAAATCGTTGCTTGGGTCCTAATTATAAAAAATATGGTCAATGTTGTTCAATATAAAATAAAAATTAAATTAGTCAATCTTTCCTGATAATAAACTACCCAAAAAAAGAGATAACACTCAATAGATTGGAAACTAACAAAATGATCTCTAGAAAATATGTCGAGTCTTAGTCTGATAGACCTATATTTTTGTGTTGTTAAGGAAAAAAACAAGAAAGAAAGAAAACATGAACATGTTTGGTTAGGATTAATCATCACAAATGGAGTCCTGATAAAAATCAAAGTCTCACTCAGATAAATAATCCTCATAACAGGATTAGTAAAAAATTGGGATATTGATGATAAAGGAAAAACACTCTGAGGTTTTTCATATAATTTTAGCATGATTTTAAAAATGATCTGGGGCCCCATCGCTGATGAAAAAATTATATATCTCTCAAATCATGGTCATTTTATTAATTCCATAATGGAATTCAATAAAATAATTCATCTCATAATGTTTTATTATGCTTGTAGTGATTATGGAATTTTATTAATAGATGATCAAAAAAATAATCATTTTACTTTTTGATTCAATGTAAAATAGAATTATCACATGCATGATATACATTGAAATATTTTATAGATTATACTCAACATTGTATTTGAAAATATATATAATACATTATTTATTTTCCCTATATTCCCCTAGATCTTACTTTAGAGTACAGACATACTCCTCATCTATATGAAGCTTCTCCTACTCGACACTAACATTGTCACTTCTTTTGTGTCAAATCCACCATCAATGAACAATATTGGTGGACTAGATATTCTCTTGTGGTATTTAAATCATTATTTTAGTGAAGTATTTAAAGAGAATTCTCTTCAAGGAGATATTAGTACTCTTATACCTTATGGGAGTGGCTAACCCCATCTTTGATTATGAAATATTTGAGTTCCTCATATTTTCCACTAGCTACACCTCAGTTTTATACAATCTTCACTCCACCCTTTGGTGGATGATCATCATCACAAAACTAGTGATCACACCGAAAGGAAAGCCTCATATACTAATGTAGAAATCGTGAATGAAATTCGATGAAGTCATAATGAAATTTATTCGTGTAGTTTCTCCCAGATTATCATCTATATGTCACGCTAGACTAAAAAAAGTATTGTTCAGATAGCCTCATGTTTCTTCATATCTGAATTATAGAATCCCTCAGAGGGGGAGACATAATTCAGAATCAATGCAATCAATGAGATTATTTGTTATGATTCATCAAATATTTCTTCTACTCCACCAATTCTTATTGATGGAACTGACATGGAAGACCCCATCTCAAGCCCAGTCGCCAATTTGGATGTCATAGAATAATAAAACACACTTCCCATCAATATCAGAAGATAAAAAACATGGGTAGTAAACTGACGAGAATAGTTGGTTACAATCACCCCTAATTGGGCTGATCATTGAGATTTATACCTTTCAAGTGACCTAATCTTCATATATTTTATTAGGAATATGTTCATCGGGATATTCCCCTTGATTTTTCTCCATAGACAAGATTATAGGAACTCAAGGATCACTCACTTTTAGATTTCACCACTATTGCAATCAGAATTATTAAATCTTGAGAATCTCTCACATTAAGACTCTCACCCATCACTCCATGGAAATTAAATTATGGTGGAGTTGGATTCATCAATTGTGATGTTCATGGGAGATATTCCCTACAAAAAAATCTACATAATCGTTGATGTAGAGAATCATGTGAATGAAAAAAAATTATTCAGTTTAATTGCATGAATGATAAAACTAACATCCATTAAATTCCATTCTAAAATCCTAGAACAAATTGAGGGAACCATGAATATAAATTTCTGAACTAATTATAACCATTATTTCATTATATATGGAAAAAATCCTCAAAATATTATCCCATGTAAAGACATGTGAGGAGCGTTTTATGAGACCCCTGATGAAGAATTCATAAATTAGTGTGAAAATAAATTTTAGTACCCCCTATGGAAACCAATTTATTACATGTATACTATCCTAAATAATTTATGAAAAGACTATTGGCTATGTTTGACACCCAATTATTACATCATGTAGATCATATATTTTTGTTATACAAATAATCTTTTAATGCTAAAATAAAAACCCATATGCTTCTGAAATAATCATAATCTTTACTTATAAAAAGTCAATTTTTACTTGGAACTAATGTAGGCCAACAGTAGTCACAACACACTTTTTACCATATGACATTAGTTTAGGACCTTGGGCCTCACTGAATGTTGTAGATTCTAATATTGACTTCATGTTTCCCTTTATTTAATAGAAATTAAAAAATAATTACACCCTAAATAAAAATTCATATTGATCACATGGTTTATAAACACCCTAACATAATAAAATAACTGCCATAATTTTTAAAATAACCTCAAAATAGTTAAAATACAAAACCCTAAAATGTCACGTATGAGAATTTGAAATTATGATCAACCATTATCATATAAATATATGATGGTATCCATAAGTCATATGATAACATTACGTATAAAAATATTAAAGTGTTATTTTTATCTAAAACATATTATTGATAACAACTATAATATCACACAACCTGTACTCCATGATCTGGTGCAAAATTTATAAGCATTACATTTAATGATTTTAAACAAATAATTGTGATAATTTTTTTTCTATCATTACATTATAATATCAAAAGAAAATTAGTAGTCACCAACAATATTAGTGTCCTTTTATGTATATAGTTTTAGAGAATTAGGATAATCCATTATATAAAAAAATTAAATGAATTTAAATAATAATTTATCACATAGAAACCAAATTTTCTATTTCATGTCATGACATTAAAATCATCCATATAAAATACATTCTCGAGAAATTTTGTTCAAAAAAATTATTTATAACTAGGGGAAAGTGAAACATAATAAAAGTGAGTTAAAATTAATAGAAATGGAAAAAATAAACATTATCGAATGAATGTCATCAATGAGAATAAGAATATCATAAGGGGATAATGATATAATCAATTTTCATGAGTAAAACATCATAATATTTATACCCATAAATACAAGGATCGGCAAACATAAAAAAGGGAATAATGATTTAACAGATGAAAGAGTTAGAATAGTAAATAATAATGATCCATTTGATATCAATATTGATAAAATATAATATCAAAATCCTATAGAAATAATATAAGAAATGTGTTGGTATCTTTGTATATCATATTCATAGAAAACCTACAAATCCAATGAATAACTCTTAAAATTAGGATAAACATGAAAATAATGTTCAACAAAATTCTCTAAAGAATATAATCTTTGCCAAATATTTTGGAGAACTATCTCGGTGCATCCAGTTTGTATGATATAATGGTCTCACCTATCACAATATAGAAACATCAATTATATATAATATCAACAAACTGAAACATGAATAATATGCATATTGAATTCATCACCAAAAAAATAAAAGATCCTTTTTCAATGATATCTGGATTAACCTATATAAAATAATTTCTTTTAATTTCAACTTCATTGTGCCCTAATTGACTGATTAAAAAGAATCTGGTTTCATAATAGTTTATTTTAACATTATTAACACATGGAAAACAAACAGGTTCATTAACAATTTCATTAAAACAATCATAACTCATTTGGAGAAATAATAATGATAAATTTAGTAGAAAATTTATCCAATGGGTAACTACTGTTGAATATGATTTTGGACATGGGATGTCATTTTTTGGTCACTAAATTTTATATATGCTAGATGAGGGTAATTCCAATTTTTACCATACCACTTCCATTATACATTTTTTTTAATTTTAATGAATTTTCAGAAGCTTTCCTAATCGCTAGAATTATTTATAATATATTCAATGGTGATAAATTGAAATTAAGGGTTTTTTCAAATTGATGAATTTAAATACCATTAATATGTTAGTAAAATCATTTTGGATGAAAATAATGTTTTCATTTTGAAATAATAGTTACAAACATGAGAATTCATAAAATATTATATTAATTGTTTTCTTTGAATAAACAATGGATAAAATAATAGATCCATTGAAATAATATAAATAATTTCTTAGTGAAAATTATATTTTATCCTAAAAACTAGTTTTTTTTAAAACATAAAACATTTTTATGTACATTTCATTTTCAAATAACTTCCAAAAACTATCAGTTTAATAAATACATGGAAATACATTTTCATTACCAATATAATTATAAAAATGAAAAGATAGATTCAATGAGGTGTCTTTCATGACAAATGGTAATTTATTATTTTCATTAAAAGTGAGAAATAACTTTCATTATTCACTATAATAATGTTAGAAATGATAATTTTTGTTGAAATGATAAGAATATCCATTTCACATTTTCATTGAAAATGGGAGGAAGTTTTTTGGATAAGAAAATAAATATTCCCCTTAATACATTTTGCAAAAATATAAATCATGGTTAATTTTTTTATAATATAACATAATTTTAAGGAAAAATTGTAAAACACTTTTATAAAACATTGTTTATAAAATAAATAGGATTTCTGGTCAAAGCATTAAATAAAGTCACATTTCTATAAAAAAATTATCAATTTCATTAAGTACCAAGTGGAGGAATATTTTTATGATATTGGTAAATATTGTTAATAATCCTAGTATAATATAATTAATGTGTTTATTATGATTTGTATCATAATATACAATCATCATAATGATTATCCTAAAAAATCCCAACAATTGATGAGTTTGTATGATAATACTCTTAGAACTATGGAATGAATAAATCATAACACCCTTGAATGAATAATGATAAATTAGACATGAAAATAATTAGAAAAAAGAAATTTATTATATAAAATTTAAATGGATAATTATATACACGCCCTAAAATAATTTAGTTGTATAAAAAAACATTCTTCTAAAAGATGAAAAATTAAGAAAAAATTCACAGAATGATTTGGTAAAATTGAAAGAATAAACAACATGGACGATGTATCCTAAAATTTATATATAAATATCCATATATATATAGTTAGAGGAATCACAAAACAAATCCATGGGATTTTAATATACCACATGAAAAATTAATTGGTGAATATGTCATATATCATATAGAAGTAAATGATAGATTAGAAAACATTTACCTCATTTTTTATTCAAAATACTTGTCTATTATATTCCAAATTAATGTACTTTTTATTATTAATTACATTAAAAATAACCTTTTTGAGTTTAATTTACCATTTATTTTAAAAATTTCTATTTTATATAGTATTATTTAATCCATATAGTTAGATTGATATCAGATGTTATATTATTGTTAATTCCTATAAATATTTATTTTTTGCATAGCTATACAAGGTTTCGTGATAAATTATCAGAGTATTGATGGGTATTATTTCCATTATTTTATTCTCATTAACTATGATTGTTTCAGCTAAATCGTATTCCCACATTACTCTCACTAATAGAATTAATTTGTCAATTTTTTTTTTCTCTTATTCATAATTTGAAATTATTTTTCTTATGATTCCATTTAATAATGTTATGGTAAATCATTTTAATCGATTTTATATGAACTAGATTATTATGGTTCAATTTGTTTAGAGTTTGTTAATGTTTTCTGAAACTATATAACAAAAAGAACCATTGGTATGTATTAATTCCACAATTTCATTTATATTCTATATATTATGGATTTCCAAAACATGGTCACATTTATAAAAAAAATTATGATTATATTTTAAACATGGGATCCATTAGTGAAGAATTGGATTTTTTATATTTGGTTAATGAGAAGCGTTATGATAATTTTAGAGATTTTGTTATCTTCATTTTCTGATATCAAAAGAGTTATGGATGCCATAATCGGATTACATATTTAAGTATGATCATATATACAATGTATTTGATGAAAATTTTTATATTTTATGTTATGGGAATAAAATTTGACTATTGATATTATTTGGAAAAAATTTATTGGTTTTATATATATATATATATAACCCTTTGGAATAACATGAGGTATTTATTCAAGAAGAATGTACTTCCATTTTTTGGATTTAATTTATTTATAATCAATTGGTTTTTTATGATCTTATATGATTAATGTAATGCTATCATAATTTTATTTTAATTAAATAGTATTTTTAAAATGAAAACCCATAGACCGGATGGTAACACATCTTTTCATGGAATTTTGTATGATTTAATCAACAACATAATGAAAAATGGTAAAAATGTATACCATTGGATACAATGATTTCGTGTTAAATAGGTTTCATGGTTCAACATAAAATATTTTGTAAATAAAGATTATGTTCATTTTGGGAACATGTGTTTTTTCACAAAGGGAATGGTTTTATTGTAATGTTATTTACTGACTACGTAATTTAAGATATTTCATAAGAATTTCACTTATTTGGAAAACATATGTTTTTATCTTAAATAGAATATAATTTTATGAGATAATTATTAATTATCATTTGGAAGAAAATATGTTCAAAATGTTTAATTATTGGGATTCAAGTTATTTATGTTATTTAATACCATGATTTTTATATTAAATAATTATGTTACATGCTTTTTTGGAATATGACTTTACTAATGACTAAAGTTTTTTAAAAAAATTATAAATTTTTCTTCTAAAAATATGTAATAAATTAATTATAATCATTCGATTTCAATACCAATATAAATATTTTAATGAATATTAATTATAGTTATCTATGGAATAATTTATGAGCATTCATTCATATTATTACTTAATTTTGTTGAATAATGTTATTTCTTAATGATCATTACATTTTCTAGCCATTTCGGTATGGGTTAATGTCAATTGATTTAATGAATAATTTTTATTCAATGTGGATATTATGCGATCTATTAAGTTTTTATTTTAATGATTTGAGAAAGAAAAATTCACTTTCAATACTGATCATTTGGATAAAAATATGAAATTATTCGTGAAATTAATTAAAGGAAGAAATGATAGCTACGATGTATATATAGTTAATTTTTTTATTTGAGTTACATACATATATAAAAAAGCATATAGAAAAAAATATTATGGGTTTAATTTTGTTTATATGAAATCAAATTCCTTTTAAACAATCATATAATTATCATTTCTATGACAGTCACATCTCTCAATGCCATATTATCTATCACTCTCTATTAGTAAATGGGTGTTATTTTTTTCTTCATTGTCCAAAATTTAATTTTCCATAAATGTTATCCTATTTGGAATCCTAGTGATTTGGTCACATATATATTTTATTTTCCCTATTATAAAATTTTAGAGTCATTAATCATTTTTAATATGTGGGTTTTCAACAAATGTATTTTTAGAATTAAAAATTTTGTTTTGGATTCCATGTTCATGATGTCTGGAAATAAGTTTTTAAAGGGTGGGATATTTAATATCTTATATCCTAAAGAGAAGCACATTATGATTGATAATGAAAAAAATACAATTTTTTTATTAAATAATACATAAAATATTTCTAATTTAAAATAAAATTTATAACTATGATGTTAAATTGGCAGGTATTATTAGGATTTAATAATTTTTGGAATGGCATTTTAGGCTTCAAAAAATGGTTTTTTAAAAATTATTTTATTGGTTATGTGATGGAATATAGTTAAGATAATTTTATTGACAATGTGGTAATTTTAATTTAAAAAAATTAACTCTTTTTCAAATAAAAATATAAAAATTATCTTTTTAAATTTTTTTAATTTTTATGAAAATATTACATTTTCAGTGAAGAGTGAACTATAATGATGTTTACTTAAACAATTCTATTTTTATTGTATTTAAAAAATTAATATTATATTGTGAATTGTTTTTCAAATTAAATTTTATATTATTCATTTATAATAATACTATTGTGGGCATTGAACCCAATTTTATACATTAATTTAGTTTAAGAACTTATTACATTTAAAATTTGAATTTATCTGAAAAATCATTTGGCCTCAAGTATTGAGGGTTTAATTTTAAATTAAATTAATGAACTTATGTGTTATATATTTTTAAAAATTTATTCCATATTTTTAATTAGGATTACCCTAATTGGTATATAGGTCCATTTTTCGTTGGTCTATATGAATAGTAAACACTGTAAATGTTTTGCCATGGTAAAGGCTAAATTTGGTAATTTGAGTTATTAAAATGTGATAAGATTTTGAAATTAACCCAAAAACATGACTCAATTTTATTTAATTGGTCCATTTAATTAAAAATAATTTAATAATACATTATATATATTTTTTCCATTTTTATTAGATTTTACCCATTATGGTATATTTTATTTAATTAAAAGTCATAAATATCATAATACATATTTTTATAATTATAATATTTTTCTTATTGGTATAAGGAAATGAATTTATTTTAAATATTATATATAAATACAAATTATATATCGTCACCATGGTAATTTATGTTTTATTTTTATTTATAATATAATTACAATAAGGGAATACACAACACGGATATAATAATTAATCAATTAATAAAAAAATTAAAATAATTTTTTTTAAAATAATAACAGGAATATAATTTTAAATAATTCATCTTATAAATAAAATAAAAATATTAACATGAAATTTTAGTGATATAAAAAATATCTATTTTTGAATATTACTTTTTTTGGGTGTAATGAAAATAAATGTAAAGAATTGTTCTAAAAATGGACATTATTGATATGCTATAATTAATAATTATTTATTATATGATATAAATTCATAAAAAAATAAATTTTTCTTTTTATTTAATATATATTAGATGAAAACAACCAATTTCCATTTACAAGAAGTGTTTCTATTTATTTTCCATGTTTTTACACTCAATTACTAAAAAATATTATTATAATGGTGTGTTTAAAAATAGTTATTGAGAGGTTAAAACACAATGATTTGGGAAAAAATTGTTAAAAATTTTATTATTATATTTGGATGAGATTAATTCGACCCATAATCATCACACAATTTTAATAATTAGATTGTATAAATTTTTAATATAAAAATAATTTATATCAATTTAACATTTTAATAACTCCCCATAGTGCCCTACCCCTCTCTTATAAATGTGAAAAACTTATTCTCATTGCATTAAAAAGTAACATCCTTTTGGGATCAAACTAGAACTTCCAAATATATTTATAACATTCCCCCCACCCACATTATATATTAATTATTTTTGGAATATTAAATAATGTGGTGGTCATAAGGTGTTATAGAATGGATGTCTTGAAAAGAAGAGTTATAGGTTTTAACTAAGGTTATCAATTTTATTTCTTTTTCCAACAACTTAAATATTTTTAAAACATGATAAAATAATAACAACAGAATAATCTATATAATTATATTATATTATGTTAGTGGAATTACCATCATCAATCTCCTAATCCATAAAACTGTAATAGAAAACATCATTTGGCTATAAAACGTACTCCCGCCTCACAAATTGATGTATTAAATTCTTCTTCAAAGCATATCATGGAAGAATAAAATGATATAAGTAATTATTTTATATGATATTAATTATATAATTATCATTTTTAAATTTAATATAGCATTTATTTTTTTACATGTCCATTCATTGAATAATTTAACATTGTTCATCAATATGTCTGGACTACCCCTGAAAATGATTTGATTTGTTTATAATTATTGCCTCCAATTAATGATTTAATTAATTAAAATTAAATAAATAATAATATTTTTATCATATAAATATAATTATGTAAATATAAATCGATACATATAATATTTCCATTTTTATTTTTGAAAAAACGGGAATGATTTATCTTTGTATGTACTGTTTACAATCTTTATGATTGTTATGCAATAAATATTTCATTAAAATCATTCACGGATGGTTGTAAACATTTTATTATTTTTAAAATATGATAATTAGATAAATATTATTATTACGGAGATGGAAGAAAAATTAAAATACCGACAAGGGTCAATATCAAATAGAAGATTTAAAATTCTCATTGAATATCTCCAAAACACTATACATTGACATAACAGATTAAGTAAAAAAATATTTCATTATGATAAAAGAAATATATGTTTTCATGATATGTTATTTATATTGTAAATGGTTCTAAAAATTTATATAATTTCTATAAATGTTTAATAAAGTATTTGAAGAATTTATGTGACGATTCAAACAGGATGTAACAGATTTTTTCTAAACATTAATTTATTAAAGAATAATTTATTCATATACACCTAATTTATATTATATCATGGATATAAGAACAATTTTAAATGATGTATCATGAATCCAGCATGATTAATTATATTTTTAATATCAATTTTATTATATTTATTGACATTTTTATCACAGGAATGTTACCTGGTAGAAATGGGTTTCATGACTGAATCTATTTTTTTTGTTTCTAAAAAGTTTCAATGTTTTTTTATTGAATATTACTGAAATATTACCTACATTATTTTATTATATAATATTTTATTTTATTTAGTTCATTTATATTTTGTACAAATAATATCAACATTTATTAATAGTCAATTAAATTTTATAATCTCTATAATGATTAATCATCTCAAATTTACTTTCTTTGGGATATATTTCTTTTATTTTCTCATGTATTATTTTATGAAGAGTATATAATTCCATTTCGAAATAATACATAATAAATCTAATAATACAATTAATATTTGTATATTCATTTGAAGTTATTTTTTAATGGGTAATATGAATTAAATTATTAAAAGGGAAAATAGATATATGTTTCAATAGATTTTCTTTTCAGGATTTTTTATGTCAATGTATCATTTATGGGAAATAATATTGTCATATTTTATTGAAATATGTTATAAATATTGTTTATATTTTTTGGTTATTATTTCCCTTTAATGAAAAAGTTACATCATATATGTTTTTGGTTTATTTCAATTGTTTGTGTTTCCTATTATTGATCAATCTTAATAGTCTTCAATATTTATGTATTTTAATTTTTTGTTAATTTTTTCATTTCAAAACATAAAATATTTAGAAATATATTTTTTAAAAATTATCAGCATTATTTAAATTTTTTTAAAATGAATTTTTTATAATTTTATATATAGGTCTCTTCAGACTCTCTATTTAAAATTATTTTTAGAAATATTATTTTTAACATTTATTACAAGAGTAGATCTTTGAACCATCATTGTTTCTCAGTGATTTGAATCATAATTAAAAATATTATAGAGTTATTTTAATTGGAAATATTTTTTTAATATGTAAGGTGTTTTTAATTTTTAGAACATATTTTTAGAGTGAAATGTTATCTTCTTAAAAAATGTTTTTAATGATATTTGAATAGAATATTTATTCTTAATGCCTAAAACCCTTGATGTTATCTATAATCCATTTGGATTATTTTTTACTGGTACCATTATCATTATTAATATGGGTGTATTGTGATTATTTTAAAGATATTTTCATGGAACATGTTCAATATCCAAAGGATATTTAATTTACCTAAGTGAACATTATTGTTAATAAGCGTTTTATGATGACATGAATGCTCTATAAACATATTTTTATGATGTTTTAGAATTTATATTATGATAGGTTCTTCTATTTTAATTCATGGATGGTTTTTTTGTTATTAACCAAAGACACAGGTTTCCATGATAAAATAAGGATGAGTGGGACTGTGAAATTCTTCCAATGCATTGGGTTCTGAAGTAGAACGATGGTTTATTTCATTTCTAAGAGTGATTTTAAGTGTGATATGGAAATTTTATCTCAAATTACGTACATTATTTATCTATTCTTTTGTGGTTTTTTATAGAAACTTTATTATTTATCATGATAATATAATGATTTACTGTATAAATAAACCTATTTTCTACTTCGTATGTGTGAAAACATATTTCATTTAATGAATTAATTATTTATATTAGTCTTTTATGGATCATGATTATTTATTCCAATGGCATGTGAATTTTTTTATGCTTTTGCCCATGTTTCATGATAGAAATTCATGGTATTTTTTTATATAATTTATCTTTGTTATGCTCGTGTATAATGATTATTTTAATGTGATCATATACTCTTCTTACTATCACAAATGATATTCTATTATTAATGATCATTTCTAAACATACTATTTATTTCACCTCACCCATATTCAATTTTTTCACCTAGTAATGATGAATGATGATAATAGAATTCAGTATAGAAGGGTTTCAAATGTAAATAATTTTAATGGATATATTGAGGAAATAATTATGATCTATGAAAATATGTATATAGAGGGAAATATTATATATTTTTTTGAAGCATATTTTAATGAATTCATTTTGATAATAGTATTTCATAATTCTATAAAACTATAATACTAAATAATTTGTGGGTATATATGTGACTAATTATATTTTTTGTAGTATGTTTTTGAATGAAGATTTTGCTGAAAATTTTTATCTATCTATGATATAAATTCATTGTTTATATATTATTAGAAGATCTAAACGTCTGGGGAATATGATATTATAGTTAGAATAGAACTCTATGTTTCCATTTCAATAGGTTTGGAGTTCCTCTCTCACCCTACATATTACATCTATGTGATTCCACTATAAAGATTTTGGAAATATTATAAATCATTAATATTATCATTTATTAATTATTTTTTATGATTTTCAAGACCTACAATAGTTGTATTACATGGATATTACCTATTGGAATAATCAAGAGACCTGAAATAGTTTCTAGGTAATGTATCTTCTTAGATCACTCTAAAAATAGAAATTGGAATATAGTGTTGCATCACTTATGGAATGACTAAGCATATAATAGAGGATTCATACTATTAGTTGAAGTTTATGTGGTATTGTGGGAGTCTATTCCCATTTCATTAGATGTAGCAGTGATAGATAAATTCACCAAATATTATTATTTTTAAAAAAACATAAATTTAGAGTCATAAATGTCAATAATTAATATAGTAAATGAAATGATGTAAGGCCCTAAAATAAAATTCAAATAAAAAAATGAACACCCCCTTGTCTGGTTATAGATTCATTTCAAAATAATACAATATAAATAATATTGCTTCATGAAAAATCATAGTGAAACATCAAAAAAATTTACATACACCCATTAATGTTTTCATTATCGACCATTTAATATTATCCTCATCCCAAACCTATTCCTATAACAATGTTAGAGTATAAAAGGGAACCAAAGTTGCATGGATACCTGAGTATGGTGAGAGCATAAAACACAGTAGGGAACGAGAAACACAATATTGTGTTAACCATAAAATGTAATTATATTTTCATTTTTTATGCTTAGATAAAATTAAATTGTATTTAAATAAATATAATTAGTCATCAACCCTTGATCCTTATGGTTTAAACCCCAATATATTACACCTCATTCAACATGTTTTAAGCTTTTTTTAAGAACATCTCAATAATCATGAAACCAATGTATCTAGAAGGATCTGAATCCAAAGAAACCACAACTATATCCACTTGAGTGTAGGGCCTTATCCAATGATATTCCAAGAAATTATTTCCCTAAATCTACAATAATTCATCCATAAATGCGGCTCTAACTTATGGAATCCATTATCAAATCTCCGCATCATCAGGGATACATATCTCATTATCAGATTCATAATCTCTATCTTCTCATGGACAGAATCATATCATCATATATCAGGGGACCCATCCCACAATAATACATGCTTCCATCTCCTAATATAAAATATAGATTTACATAACCAATCTCCAAATCCATGAATTTACTAATATTGGTATCTAATTCAATGGGTGTTCCAACCATATCTAGTCCAAACCAAGGTATCATATTCATTCCAAGTGTTACTAATAGTTAAATTCTATAACACATTATATTTAAAAGAAAACACCAGGTTAATATGAACACCCACCCCCAATATGAGCTACTAAAACCCTACAGACATACATACTTGTAATAGATTCCATGGTGACACCGACTACCATATCATATACGCCCTCATATGAATGGGTTTCCAAATTGGAACATAGTTGGGTCACCAATGTTGTCTTATATTTTAGGAACACTCACATGTGTTATTTGAAATTATTATTGTTTAAGCTCAACTCCCAATGCAATTGTGACATCAAATCCAATGATTCATGAACAGTGTAGTTTGGCATCTCTAACAATTCCTGGTTTCACTATGTGTATAATATTCAAGGGATGACCCAAGACCTATAAAAATACTAAATCTACCTCTAGGGAAATATCAGTAGCCAACATGATCCTAATAATCCTGAGATCTACCTATATTGGCCTTGTCACATCATATGTTAGAGTAGTTCATGCCTCCCAACCCATCTCAAGGTTCCCGAGCAGTTGGAAAGGGAAAATGTGATTTTATATAAGTCCCACATGACATATAATACCAAATTAAAAAGTATAAATTTTACAAGAAGTGTATCATGTTAATATACATGATTAATTGGGACTCAATAGTCCTTCCTCTCATTTCAAGATGCTTGGAGGTGACATAGTGTATTATTGTCTCAGTTGGCCCATGTGGTTAAGTAATTTCAAGTCATAAAACCACTTTCTCAAGTGGTAGACTTGTTTCTATGTTCCTATAATCCTAGTCACCCATTGAGTGGTCCATATATCAAAACATCTATGTGTTATAGTACCTCAACCATCTTTGGATGATGTGTCAATTTGTAGGACTAGACCATAATGTACTTGGGTCTATGGTCGGGTGGTCAAAGAGATCCAACCAAATTCCCTCATTCAATTTTTTTTAAAATATAAATATTAATTAAATATTACATTTAATAACATATTTTATTACCTAACGGGGAAAATTTATACATATCATGAACCTGAAACGGATATAATTGGCCATAGGCCTATTAGGGGAGGAAACCTAACACATTCAAAGATTCCCACTTTAATTGTCATGGTATAGAAATATCTTCGATAGAGAATTAAATATCCTCCAATAATTTCCATGATAAAAATGAATTCATATCAATGACCCAAGTTCATAACTCAAGACAAACAAAAACAGATACTTAATTATAACATTAATAATAAATAATGTAATTCTATTAAATTTCATCATAATTTATTATACCTCACATGGAATTTGACCGTTAATGATTCTTCAAGAAACTAGGTATCGACCACCACGGACAAAAAATTTAAAAAAATATAAAAAAAATTAAAAATGCACACTTCTATATTGATCATAAAGAATACATGTTTTAGGGAAACCGGATGAATAATCCATGATGCAAAGTAACTTTAATGAATTGAGGATCCACTTAATGAAATGTGAATCCAAATTCAACCTCTTTCCTGGTAGAGTGACTAACCCATAATGCTCATACAATTACATTATTCCATAAATTAATAAGAATAGAATCCATAACTGAAAGAAGAATGAATTTTTTTTGGGATGAAGATGATGGTCAAAAATGAATTGTGGTTTAAAATATGTACACGCAATAGATAATATTTAAATCCGGATTCACTTAATTGGGGGTGATTTATGGGGGATCAAATATCATGAAACCCATATCCATGTATCAATAAGAATTTGGAGGGAGGGGGATACCCCTATAAAAATAAAAAGGAATGAATTTGTATTCATCATATTAAAGGCTCCCATGTCAGCTGGTGGAGACAAAATGATGGATGGTGGATGTTATGAAAATTTTGTTGTAGTATCCACCATCAATCTCATGAGAATCTTATGAACCTCCAAGATGACTACCATGACCTCCAGTATGTAAAAAATAATTCTTTTAAGTCATTTCAACCCATAGAATAAAATAATTAATCTTCATGAAAAATTCAATGCAACGACTATATCAATACATAATATTCCACTTGAATTTTAAATTCTAATATAGACTTGTGATTTAATATCCACCACACCATATTAAATATCATTCACATGATGTTACTGTGGATATCAAAATATATACCATGACTTGTCGTATTAATGAATTATTTCTATAATCGACTCATTACATCATTGAAAAACCGATGATTATCCATGAAAAACCATTCATATTAATGTTAAAAAACAACCACAACCCATTAGAAAAACATGGATATTAAAAAAAGTTAGAAAAAACATAATAACTTTCATCATAAATACTAACCACACAATCACCTAATTCATAAATTAGACTATGGATCTCCACACCATAGGTATTAGGACAATATAGTTAATTACAATGTAATGTTTATTTCTCCAACAAAATATTTCAATTAAACTATAAAAACATATTATAAAACATGATAAATATGGATAGAAACCAACATAATAATTCTCATATGAGAACTCCACTTCGATTTTTCGATTCATATTTAGATTGGTCAAATTCAAATTGACCATTCCCTAAAACCCACAAGTTTCATATCATATTTAAATTTACTCAAACTAAAATTGAACAACTAATTTAACATAATAAAATGTTACTAACAAAATTCATTTCAAACTAAATTTTAATATATGATACCACACAAGTCCAACAACATATAGTCAACCCTATTTGAAAATGATATGATACATCCATTGAAACTCAACAAAAACCCAACAATATAATCATCCTCTGAATATATAACATGATCATTATGGTACCAACATCGATATAAATAGGTGAAACATAATTTTATTTACTTAAATTTATCATCATTAAACATAACCCACATTGTTCATTCCACAAGAAATGACACATTCTTGCGCAAATAACTCTAAAATATTAAAAGTCATCCCTAGCTCGATTCCCAATATAAGACAACAGTTTAAATCTATAAATAAATTTTTTACATATCATATTATGAGAAATATAGAATAAAATGGATCACTTATTTAATAATATCATTTCCAATAGCAAATTTCCTATGATATGACCCATTCATAACATCCATACTCATGAAAGTGTCACATGATCATGGATGATATTTGACACCCCACTATAGGATCAATATTTCCTTCATTTGGATGGTAAAAATTCCTCATCACCTTGTCTCATTGCCCATTTATCAATGAACATTAATATCAGGCATGGTTGAATAAACTCATATTTTTGTACCACCTTGATATACACTCTATAAATCATTATTCAATCACATAACACAAAAAATGGTTTCATACTCAATTGGATATGTCACCAAAACACATTGTCACATTCCACAAGCTATGATGATAGAACAAATCAACCATTAATTCCTCCATCTTCGATTAACTCAAATTTTTTATGGTAATAAACATAACCCAATGACTGACTAATTCACTCTTGATCGATGCATCAAGTATCTAGGCTGATGTTCCCTAATATCTTACTCAAAAAATCAGTATATCACTTATAAAAATTATTAAATATGAGCATATATCTATTTATTAATTATTAAAATTACTACATATATCATGGTGGCATTAGAACACCATAGGGACCATACATGGTATAAAAGTATTTATTATCATTCACATCATTTATCACTATCCAAAATAATTCGAGTAATGAGAATCCACCCTCAAATTGAGAAATATTCTAATAGGGCCCTATAAAACAACATATGTATTAATCATTCCAGTCCTTCCCTAATATGTAAACTAAAAATCCAATGGTATTGGTGTACAAAGTGTTAATTAATGAAAAACCATGATATCCTTTCATTCATTGGTCTCATTCAATGATCCACCAATATTTTCTTTCATTTATATGGAAACCAATAACCAAGGCTAACCCCTCTAGTATTCCCCATAGATTAATAAAATCACCATCTCACTAGGGTGCATGTAGAAATTAATTGAATAATGGTCTCCCTCATATACCAATGATAAAATAACACAATTCCATAGATCAACTTGTGTCATCCATGATCTTGTATCTACACATGACAACAAACAAGACAAAAAATGATTATAGGTTTATACCATCATCATTTATAGTTAGTCTCTCTTCATATATCCACAAGACCTACCATCATAAAGATATACATATAAATTTCAGTCTTTATGGGTGTATTATACCAACTAAATATATGGGAAAACATCGTATGAGATGTTATTGACACATTCAAAAACAAATCCTCAATTGTTAGTTAAATCACAAAAAAAACTGAATTATAAGTCATTTGATTCAAGAATTCCTTACATGATTCAATAGATGATTCTTGCCATAATAAGATAAGATAAAAATTCAATTAATATACTCTTTCCAATTTTCCATAATCATGATCCCAAACTAAATAATAAACACAAAACATTCATGTGAGTCAGACATGGGAAACAAATTATCCATTTATAATAACACTTTCCATGACCACAAAACCATTCCCTAGTAACCTGAATATCATAAACTAAAATTCTTCTGGGTTCATATATCTAATATCCATAACAGAGTTTGATAAATTATTATATGCGTAATTTACCAAATGCTAATATTGTAAGACAATATATATTGATACCACATTTAAAAACTTCTATTTTTCTCACTCTATAGGTAGTAAATAGACTAGAATAATATGTGAACTCATGTGCACCTCCCCCTTTATGAAATGATGCTAATTAGTTTTGGGAATATATTTTAGTAATGTAGGGAGACTATACCCTCTATATTAGAGTGCACAGTAATAGATGAAAAAATAACAGAAATAACAGAATGATAGAGATGTAATTATAAAATTGATAGAATCAAATTACATATATAATGTCATAAACTGTAATGTCTTATGTACAGTAGACTAACTACATGTTTGGTTACATATAAATACCAAAATAAAATCATATAGATATTTTAGATCCACATAATCTCCAAGACATACCTCATCCATATCTCTATGTAATCAATTGATCTATCCTTCTTAACAACATATTGTTGAGCCTCATCCCAAACATTTTCATGCAACTAATTTAGTGACTTATAGGGAACCCAATGTTCATATAAACCTTGGTATGGTGGGATTCCAAAATTCATAATAGATGTAAAAACACATTTTGATTCTATCCACCTTATAATGTGATATGTTCATGTGAGTTTGAAAACTAAAATTAATAAATGATCCAAATGAAGTAAATAATAAAATAATATTGATATTTATGATTATTAACCTAATAAACCATAATTCCACTTAATATTTCATGTTATACTCTAAGAACATATCAATTGTCATGCCTCCCATGTAACATGTGAGCTCTAAATACGTTATACGCCTATTATATTATCACCACATCGGGGGTCATGTAGAATTAATTTTAAAACACCAATACTCCAGATCCATGGAAATAAAATATATATACATATCTAACACATCTAATCCACAACCATATATACATTACGTTGAGGACAGATCATGTAATTTTAAATTCATAGATATTTGACTCATTGTATCCATAAGCATTTCTCCATGTATCTAAGGACCCATCCCAAAGAATCAACAATATATAACTCTTAATCATTGGAATACATAACCTAAATAATATTCAATTACATGGTTTCTCAAACAACTAGCTCCCATCCTCTTGAATCTCAATTAACAACTAGTTATAAATCATAAAAATCTATCTTTATTACATCTTCCATTAGGGCGCATTCCAAAATCCATCACAAAAAATTCCATGGATAGATAAACTCTAATTCAAAAAAATATATTTAACCATCCAATCTCACATTATATCTATGTTTTCCAATGGTGAATCCTACAAATGTTTGACATGCTCCCGCTTATGGTTCGTTAGTCAACAAGGCACTCCTAGGGTTCCCCTATTTCTCATTATATTGGAAGAATCTCAATATGGAATTTTCTTTCAATTACAATTTGGTTTCAACACCCATATATATATGTACATCATATCCCTAAGATCATAAGTATTGTAGAATAACCCCATTTACAACATGGTGTATTCCCATATGTGTGTTAACTAATAAACGTCCCACAAACTATCTTGATCATCCTGATCAATATGGGTTACTCCTCTCACCCAACCTGACCTCATTCTTTTGGTCATCTTACAACATATTTCTAACCACATAAGACGTGAGAGGATTACTCATCTAACACTCATATAAATAATATCACATAGATTTAAGGTAAAAATGGTTGGTTGATTGTAGCAAGAAAACCCAATTATATCAAATTCCATCCTCACATCTAGTTTGTACATACCAAAATCACCAACACATGGGATAATGGGTATTAATTGTTGATCCTAATATATTATGGTTTTAGAGGCCATCCAATAACTCATGGTCCCACAGTCCCCTCATGGTCTGGTCAATTGTTGTCAAAACACCCCTTATTCAAGAATCGTTCATGTGCTCCAACACTATTGTCACGCTATCCCCTCAAGCATTGTAACCCAACTCAAGGGATCTATAGGTCTAAGAATCTATGAAATAATTTTTTCAACCATCTATGGTCAATGAATCATGTTATATTAATAATACCATCATGTAATAGGATCTATATGAATCCCTTAAATCGATCAAACCAAATTTATCCATTCGATTCAATTTATACTCTCAATATAAATTAAATTAACAACTTATACAATAAATGAATCACCAATTTTCTTTATTCTACCCATATTATGACTTATAAATGGATTTAATAATCATTATTTATAGTTCTATAGACCAATGACCTAATTCATTGATTTATACATTTGTATCCAAGGGATGATATTAGATCTTTTTTCAATCAAACCCATCATATCTCACCTATTATCAAGTAATATTATTTAAATTCTTATGTATCCAAAATAAATATTCACACTAATTAATATTTTATGATAAAATTTATAACTAATTAATTAGTAAAATAGAAATTTTTAATAATAATGGATTACACATCGGGTTTCTAGTCATCTCGTGTATGTCGAGAAATAGGTTGTAGACCACCCCTGATACATACCTGAACACAAACTATTTCAAACCCAATAATACCCAACAAAAAACAATTATTTTTTATTTTATGTAATATTGAGATGAATCCCACAACTTTATGTAACATTGATAAATTGATGAGACACGTTGAGTAGGAGACATCCTAGGTCAACCACATCAGATGTAATGTCAAATCCCCATTGTGCTCGGCTAATTCAACTATCCTCTGGTGGAATGGGAACCAATTACAAATATATGAAACAATAAATTGTACTAGGAAGACGGACATGACCAATAGAAAATGAATGATGATAAGAAATACTTGTAATTGACATTTGATGCCACCAAACCACATCCCATTATTGTTCTTGAAGTGAAAAAATAGTTGGGGGAGAACCTTAGAAGCACAATATATAGAATGTGTATGTAAGAAGATTATCCCTATGATAATTTATTAGGGAATAATAATATTATTTCACCATTAAATGTGTCACATCCATTCATAGAGTCCATAAATAGTTTTTGAGAGAATGTTGGCCACAAGACCACAAACATGCCTCCTTAAATGTCGGAGGCTTCTTACTAGCCATAAGGGCTTGTGGTGTGATCGTGGGGATACTACACCCTCATTGGTCAGGGAATAGGAAAAAATATAATAATAATGTATTATGGTTTTATGAAATAGAAGATGAAATTACATCATTTAGATATTAGCATAAGAAAATAAACAATCATACAATAACAAGAAGGATATATCATAAGAAAGATAGTCAAAAGGTATAGAATGAAGATCATATAATGGTAATGAATCTTTAAAAAAAATAACTACGATATTGTAGTAAATACAAACAAGTTCAAAATTACAAAAAAATGTAAAAATTACAAAAAAATCTAAATCTTATATCTCAAGCATAGGTTCGATACATTCCCCCAAACCCCATCCTAATGCAGGAAATCAATAATTGGATAATGGTTTCTTCCCTTTGTCAATACATGTAACCTTAAAATCTTCTCAATACCCAAGGTTCCTAAGAAGGGTGAGAGATTCAATCACTATAGGCAGGAACCCATGGATTCTATGCCAAAATATTTATTTTAATATAATATAATCATATTTCCATGATAATTTAAATACAACACACAATGAAAAAATAAAAACATTTGGATGTGTTCCACTTAGAGACCCACCAAAAATACCATCGTCTAACTATGTTAGTGTGCAAGAATCAGGAGTTCCAATAATGGTATGTTGAGAGGTATAATATATTAGAGGACATACTATCCCCAAGCATTTGATTTGGATTGGATGACACATCTGTATGTTTTTAATACCAATAGATCATATCCATATTTTGGAGTTGTTCATTTACTTCTCTATGTAGTTAAATTTTAAAAAACGTTACAAAATAAAATGATGCAACATGATACCCATCCATGTAATTATAAAGTGACATTCCTTGTATCACTTGAGTGACTAGGTTTATATAGAATGCCAATGATTCCATCCTTGTTGACCCAAATATTGTTTCCCATGTTTCACTCCAAACATTGTGTGAAAAATTCAAGTACTATTGATAATTCAAGTCTATACCCAATATCACACATAGGGTCCTACGACCAACTCATGTAATGGTACAACCAATCGTGTCCTTAATAACATCCAAGGTGTTTCCCATAGGTGAATGACATCACTCGTCTAGAGGTGTAAATAGATAACACATGATGATCCCATCCCAAACATAATTTATGTCTCTCTAGGTATGTTTACTAATAATTTACAATTCTAACAGTGAGGTAGAAGATTTAATCCAAGGGTTCCATACATTTGAATCCAATATATCAACCCCGATGCTAAAGTGGAATATCTATTATGCATCATAAATGTATATATTCAATTAAGTGGAAACAATTTTTTATTCTATCTGCTATAACTCAACATGCATATTAGTTATCCCATCCAATTAAGAAACTAATTTTATGGAAAATAGATGTCAGGGACTATCTTATAACACAATCCTAAAAAAATTGGCCATAAAATAAGGGTGTATATAATTGGAAAAAACTCTTATGGGTGATCACCATACCATAGAATGAACTATTCATTTAAAGAGAGACACACCTATTCAGGTCACTATGGTAATGGTGATCAAATGATGGGGTTGGTTCTCCACTAGCTTGGGTATACAACGTTATAGTTAGGAATTCAATCAAATAAAATTTCAAAATAAAAGGTGACATAAGAATAGTCTAGATCATAGAAAAAAATAGAATATTTATAGAATTCAACATCATGATAATAAAAGGACAAGGTGACCAACCTTTGACTTTTAGTGCTTATATCATCTCATCTTGAACACTGATTCTATTTGGGATGGAATAAACTCTAGAAATCAACATATTCTATTGAAATGGGGGAAATTTGACTACATTGAGATAACACAATAGGTTGGAATAATAACATGAAATACATTAGATATGATCATATATCTAACCCATGACATTCAATGTGATCCTACAGGGAACAAAATAGAGTATTTTTAGAGGATTTGGATCAAAATCATTGTTGAGAGGAGATGGAGATTCAAATATGTGTGGAGGATGAGAAGAACCACTGTAATGAATATGAATTAAAATAAATAGCTTTAGAACAATCATTAATGGATGTTTTCAAATTTCACACTCACATAACACTTTATAGGGTTTGGACACACTATTTTCCAAACCATGGAACATCATGAACCATTTATTACATCAAAGGCACATACCACATGTTTAGGTGAATATTTTATCTAACTGTGCACAAATCATTCAAAACTCACTACCCAAAAACTATATGTGTGTATCATTGTCAATCTTCATGGGATGTATGGTTTTAGACAAACTATGAAACCTCGAGGTTTAATCTATTTTCAACTATATTATCATGGGAAACAGTGTGGGATATGCAACATGGTTTATCCTAATCATGTCACCTAGAATTTTCTTCACAATTCATGTATTTCGGATCTGTACAATAAACATTAACACCCATGACTACCTTGACTTTGATATGCATCATATTTTGGGAAACATAATTTCCTAGAATAAAAAATTAATGGTTTGTACCTTTAATAAAAGAAATGATGTTAAAACCTCCCATATGTAAGAATATTATACCATGAGATTCTTTTCGGAGTGTAGTAGATCATCATCTCTGATGAGTTATAGAAAATGCATACATACAATAGCCTCCCTATCACATGTCTAATATTGTATTCATCCATGTTTCCATAGCACCTTGAATAGAGGAACTGACCTACCTCATAGATCCTTCATGCTCTGATCAACAATATATATTCGAAGCACCTCTAAAGACACATCTTCTTCTAGGCCAATATCATTACGATCAAACAAATATAATTGGTCACAATGATACTCTCAAAGATAATATACATAGAAGAAACCATTCATTGAATGATACCAATTATGTAACACAACTGATAGGATACTAGGACAATTTTCCCCATATCCCAAAGGCCTGACATATCGAGGTGATAACTTATCCTACCACCGGATTCATCTATTAACCAATCAGGGTGATAAAAATAGGAATACATGATGTCCAAAATCAAACTATAGAGGTCTATGGTGATGATCAATATATGACCTCTTGTTATACTGAGCTATAAACATACTATTTGTAATCTTTTATACATTCTCATGTTCTTCTGAACAAGATGGGGACCCCTTAGAGCTGTCTCACCATCACAAAGCCAGCCCATAGTTTAACAACAAATTCTACCATAGAAGGACTCATAATAATATATATGAATCATTTCATGGATTTTTTTTTGAAAACTCATCTCGTTTAATATTCCATTATTGGGAACCTTCAAAATCATGGATACGAAAATGCAACATATCATCCATCACCTAAATAGTTAACTCAAACATATCATATATATAAATGTGTGATAAAAATTATTCATGAACAATTGTGACCAAACACATGTTTTACCACTTTCCATAACAATGTTGTTATGTATGTGTGAAGGAATAATAGTATATAATATTGTATTCCAGGGAGTCATGCTATATCTTGAAATTAATGCCTTCTTAGATCATCAATATAGAAGGACACCTAGATGAAGTGTGTGACATTGTTCTAACAATTAATGATCACTCATATTGAATCATCACTTCGATGGGATCATGAAAATACTGTCATGAAATCCATGGTGATGTCGTTCCATTTCAATTCAATAATATATAGTTGATGTAGTATTATATCATGTTGATAATGCTATACATTCACATGATAATAAGTGGAGAACTGAGTTATGAAGACTTCTATCTATTTCTTCCACCCAAGACACCAATATTCACAGTTTATGTCATTATAAATCCAAGTAAGAGCAAGATGGACAACCCATATAGATCAATGAGACATCTTCATAAGATCATCTCGTATTTCAGAATGTACCCATATATGGAAATAGAACTACAGGGTCTCACTCACCTCCACAACCCAACCATGAGATGTGTTCTATAATATGAAATTATCCCTCCAAATGAAGCCTTCCTAATAAAATAATATCATCATCTTAATTCCATCTTGAAGAGAAGATGCCATTCTATGAGTTTCGAGAACTGGTTTCCCATGATTCCCCTTAACCTAAATATGAATTTTTGAAATCATTTCCATCAAATACCACTCACTAATAGCACCTATTATAGAATTTCCAACTGTTTTTTAGCTCAATGAATCATCTATGAAATTTCCCATTATGGTTGTGTAAGAATGCACTAAATCAAACTATTATAGGTTTTCTACCTACATGTGTTTCCTTGGATTCAAGTCTCACTACATGGAGATATATTTGAGACATTTATGGTCAACTTATATGATGAAGCATAGACCCAAAAATAATGTCCTCTAATAGAATAGTTCATTAACCATTACAACTAGATCTAAGACTTGTATAATATAGTTTTGCTCATGAGGAATTGATATATGGAATACATATGATACAACCAGATCACCTTCCATAACAAACACACCTTGCCATATCCTAGATGTACCACAAAAGATAGTATATAACCTTGATGTATAAGGAAGAATCAGAATGAGAGAAAATGTGAGTGCTCCCTTTATATCATGAAATGTTGTCTCACAAGATGTAGTCTTTTCAGACATCGCACCCTTCTTGGTCAATACAATATGATGAACTTCAATAATGATAAGTTATAGATTAACAACCTGTAATATTCAGCTATCCCAATGAATCTATATATACAAAATAAGTTATTGGGATTTCCGTAGGAAACAACAACAACCATCTTTTGTGGTTGAATGATTCTCCTGCCTCAAATATGATATGACAATAAAATTTAAACTCACTGATATAAAAGTGGAATTTAATGATATTCAGATATAGATGCTTCAATACAAGGTTACTATTCATGATATAAAATTGAATTTATGGTCATGTCTGGTTCAGGAGTACTCTAAGATTTCATTTACAAATACCACCACAAAGGATACCATATATGGACAGAAACTAGATTTTTAAATTCCACTATGAATGTCAGTGAATTGATGAAACAAAATAGTATAACCAAATACTCAAACATTCCATACCTAATCTAAAATTATTTTTGGTCTCATAAGAACTTGGTGATAAATAAACCTCAAATTAATCATAGAAAAAATAGTTTCACCTTAGAGCTAGACAAAGTGCTCATATACATAAAAAAGTGGATACTAGATCTTCACCGTTAGGTGGTCCAGTTGGCCGTTATCCATCATAATCATAATGGTACCATAAAATCTTATAACACCCCAAGCTTCCATGATATGCTTCTCTTTTAATAATACAATAGCATGTGTTTTACGGAACTTCATGTTCTAACTCACACCACAACCAATCAAACTAGCTATTATGAATAATAATACCAACTTTTGGAAATTTTATAAATCTAATCTTTCTAAATGGACATCATTTTTAAGTTCGGAATATTGAAATTAACTTATGGGGAATTTTTGGTATTTTTCTGAAAACTTTCAATTTTTGATGAATAGTGAAAACACTGAGTTACAGTTTAAAACCAAATTTTTATTTAAATAATTATTTATTTTATTTAAATTTATTTTAGGTCAACATAGATACATAATACCTATATACGTTCAATGAAATTCATTGGATTCAGTTTATACTAATTTTAGATATATAAAATTTTTATCGAACTTTTTACCGTCTTTTACCTATTTCTTAGGAGAATTTTCAAATTCTCATAAAACATTATCTTACCACTTATGAGAGTGTAATTTTATAAAATCCAGGAGACATGGTTAATATCAAGGAGTAAAATTTGGTTCAATAAGATAAAAATAATATTTGGTGAATAGTAACTTTTTACTTTTATTTACCACGGTTAAATGTAAATAGGGTAATTAAGGGTAAAATGATATTAGTATTAACCTAACAGAAGTCATTATTCGATTGGACAAGTGTATCATGACCAAAAACAACCTTAGGAATAAAATATTATCATTTAGGTCCACTTGGAAAAGATAAGGACATTTATTATTATTTAATTCAAAGAAGAGTTAATATAGTTAAAATAAATGTTTAATAAGTAAAACATTTTTAATATAGGGTTATACATAAGATAAATTAGATTATAATATTTATTAGAAATATAAAAATATTTCCTAAATAATGGTATTTTATTTATAATTTTTAGACATTAAATAATTTATTTTATTTATTGAACAATGGTGATGCAGTAATTAGCTAATTAATTAAATATTAAAATAATTGATATTATAAATATCCAAATAAATGTAATTTGAGACTTTTTATGAATTAAACTAATTTTATATGTTAATATGACATGTTAGGATTTCTTAAATTATTTTTTTCGGATTAATAATTTTGTTTAGACTTTAACAAAAATGAATTATTAAATAGTGTCAAAATTGACATAAAGGAGTATTTAAAACAAATATTATATTATTAATTGATATTCTATTCCTAAAATTCTAAGGTTTTTCCAAATGACTTATATGATAATATTTTTATCATTAAGTAACCAATTGAGGTTCTCTTGGATGTATATATAATGTTTATTAACCATATAATATAAAACTACAAACAGACATGGTAAATGTCAAACTATTTAACTAAGAGTTAAATATAAATTATATGGTTAATTTAGTGACCCAACCCTGTATAAAATCTATTTTTTGAAATGATTTATACCCATACCCACCTTATCGTCTAAATAAGTAACCTTGTAGCCATTATAAACCGAATATGAATTTAATATAAAATAATATTTTATGTTTTTCCTAAGGTGGCCCTCACCCCACTTATAAATTGGAACTCCCTCACATCTAAAATCCATACCTTCAATGTCTTTTGTCTCAAACAACCCCTACCCAAATATCCACCCAACTTCCCCCACTTCAACCTAGAGGTGTTAGTTTTATCCGAAATCGAACCTATGGATCCTTTTTTATCACATCAAAAGGAAGAACCTGAAGATGAGGTAATGTTTTCACCACCCTCTTTCAAGTTCCTTTCTTCTTCCACATCTTATTAATCTGTTATTTACATTATAAAATAATAACTCCAATATCTTCTATATACTGTGATATTATTATAAATATGGTTCATCCATATTCAGTATTCAATCCATCCTTTGAATGACATGTCACCACATGTGTGTACGTACAACTTACCGCCTCCACGTTGTGGTGTAATTGTTATTGAATACATTATTATTTGGATGGGTATAATAAGGAAGTGTAATTCATGTAAAAAATATATAAAACATGATAATGATTCTGTATATATGATACACCATTAAATTATATATTATTTTAAAACAAAAAAGAATCATATTGTCGCTCGTGCGTACGTACGGACTACCGTCTCCGCGAATGTGATGAGGTTCATTCCCCATCGTATCCATTCAAGACTAATTTTCATTTGATGATTAAATATAATTTTTAAGTACTTGATATAATTCTGGATATTAATAAGATACAACCTATGGATAAAAACATGGCTTAGGTAACAAAACATATAAAATAAAAAGAGTATGTGAACACCTAAAAAGATGATAATACTAAAATATTATTAACAAAGCAATATTAAAAGATCATATATAATATAATATTTATGTATATGATTATTGTATATTTTAATAACAATTATTTAACTATTATACATGAGGTTATCCTACCCCCGACCAAGGAAATGTACAAGGTAAGGGTTAATTCTTCAATCTCATTATTATCCGAGATTGTTTATGTGTAAGTATTTACTGGGAAATTTTAATCATCCATCTCCATTTTCATAAAAATTATTTCAAAATGAATATTTTAAGGATTTGTAAAATGTACTATTTATCAAGATCATAATTTTAAATGTTTTAATGATTTATCTTTCTAAATATTTTTAATTAATGTCCATGTTTTCAAAATGATTTTAAGGATTTATTTATATGGAAAATTATGTTTTGAAATGATAATTCTTTTCAAATGTTTCAATGTGTGTTGGGACACATTGATTAAAAAATATCTTTTAAATTACATCCTTTATAAATGTTTTACGTTTCAATGATTTCAAAAAAAATAGATATTTCGATCAAATAGTTTTGATTTCGTCTATGTCAACATCCTTTGCTGGATTTTAAGCTTATAGGATGTTGATTTATTATGATACAATACTTCCATATTGTATTTATGGTTTTGTGATATGTTTGACTTTGGATGTGTTATTTTTATACCATTCATGGTTTATGGAGATATTATTGGCATTTCATATGCTAGTTATAATACGAATGCTTATATTATGTTTAAACATGTTCATATGAGAAATGCATTGGACTTAGTAAGTGATGGGTGGAGCCCGCTATAGCTCCTCGATGCATCGGTAGGTCTCATGAGACAAACTAGAGTCTTGGAACAAGGCCTTGACTATGTGGCTATGATAGTCTGGAATTATGCATTCCATCATTATGAAATTGGTTATTGATATTTCTTTTGATTATTAGACTAGTAGAATTTCCATGTGAATATGTAAACATAATTTTTTCATTTTATTTCTTCCATATTATGCTGAATTTCAAATTTAAAAGGTTTTTGTGTAATTATACATTTCCTCAAATGTTTATGCTTATTTATGAAAGTTTCCACTATATTGTTATCCTTACTGAGCATCTGATCTCACCCATTTATATGTTTTATTTTTCACTGGATGTGAAGAAGTATTTTATGACTGACCCGCTGGGATAGTATGAGGGGATATGAGTGTAGACTATAGAGAATATGTTGTTGTAGTTTTTCACATTATGATGTAATGTAAGACTTATGATAGTATCTAGTATTTCCAAGTCTACTAAAGTAATCGGTCTTTCGAGACTTGATCTTTTATGATCATGCCAATGTTATGTAATAATGCACCTACTCTGGGTAACTAGGGTCGGGGCGTTATAGTTGGTATCAGAGGATGTTTAGTACAATCCTTGTAAGCTAGATTTATATAAACTTTGATTAGAGCACATAGCCCTAAGATAGACTTTGAGGATTAGTATAGAAGAACTTCCTAGAATTTTGGTATTGTAGAGATTTTTTATGTTTTCCAAGAAATAAATCCCGGTCTGGATATGGACAGGTAGAGGCAGCTCTAGCACAGATGTACCTAGAGTTAAAACGAGAAAACAACACTTTGAGATAGACTCGAATGGGAACTGGTGCACGACATCGGGCCTTGCTGCACTCTTGGTTACGACACTCCCAGGGGATGTGCTTCAGATAAATCTCATTTTATTTACAAACCATTATGAAGGGTTTATGATTATATAATTCCTCAATGAAAACATTTTTATGATTATGAATTATATCCATAAACTGTTCATTTTACATTAGGTATTTTACAGGTTTGAAATTATTCATTACAATTCATAAACTGACATAGTGTATGCCATTGTAAAGAAATGGTGCCCAGTAGAAGGAAGGTGAACTCCAACAGTACATATGATCCAAAGAGTAAGAAGGATCATATCTTCCACGGTATTAAACCAAAATTTAGAAGGGAAATAGTCTCTCATGTTTTATCAACATGTGAAGAAATAGTATCGTGTGTTAATAACATAAGTAAATAATTCACCGAGTCCTATGGATTTTAAGGGAAGCAAGAGAAGAAAAGGATGGAAGAGAGAATGATGGATAAAGGGAAGATGGAAAAGAATAATTTTTACTTATGTGATAACTGTGGGAAAAAACACCCTGGAATTTGCCTGAAGGTAATGAGAGCTCGTTATAAGTGTGGATAAAAAGGACACCAAGTACGTGACTATAAGGATAAGAAAAAGGTTTCAAATGTACAATGCTTAATCTGTAAAGAGTTGGGACACTACACAAACCAATGTCCAAATCATCAGAGTATGCCCCAAATGATGTTATTGGATAATAATCAATTTATGATACTACCTCAGAAGAAGAAGAATGACTAGTGTTATTATGTTGTTATTATAGGATTATTTCATTTGAGTGTTGTATAAAAAATATAATGGTTATATGAAATATGGAAATAAATAAGTATTGTATTGAAGTATTATTTTATTGAGGATTTGAGATTATATGGTTCTATGAAAAGTGACTTAATAGTGAGTTACACATTTGATAAAATTCATATTTGAAGGAAAGGTAATCCTTAATATGGTCCCGATAATGACGTTGTGATTTTGGAATAAGAGATGATTGATTTGAATAAATTATATTGGATATTATTGAATACCTTGAAACTGATTAATGATTTCTCATTGTTGGATTTTACAACATTTTTGTATATAAGGAGTATATCCAATATTCTATAATGAATAAGGGTACATGAATGTAATCAATAAGGTTTTATGATAATTCAGGATGTTACCATGTTTTAAAATAATACAAGATGAAGGTGTTCACATGTTATTACAGGGAAAAATGATCTTCATTGTGTTTAACTTCCTTATAAATTTTATAATGTGAGTTTGGATAGTAGTATTTCAGATATGTCTAAAGGATGGAAAGGATTATGTTTGAAAGGTTATTTTTGAATTTTTAAAAACATACAACTCGTCGCATCAGACAAAGCTGCGGGAATCAAACCCACAACCATAAGTGTGATTGGGATTTATCGCCTACCACTGGACTACATGAAGTTACTGGATGGTATAATGTAGTTTATTTTTTTTCAAGGGTCTGATATGTGAATTATAAATTCAAAATATTTGGAACCCTATACGATTAGGATAAATAGATTATTTTTGAGTTTTATTATGTTTTGGAGTGAAAGATGAGTTTGTGGTAGAAATTTACTAATGGATAAAATTGTAATTATAATGTATGTATATATCCTTTTGATCTTATCCAATCTCATAAATAAATTCCCCAACATTAAGAAAAGGAACTTAGAATAAAAACATTGTCCTAGATGGTACCTTAGTTCATCACAAATTTATGGCTTTGTGATTGTTGGACATTTCATATCCATGTTCTCTACCACTCTCCATCAGATATTGATGGTTATAATTCTCTTCAATATCCTTGTTTTCCTACATGGAACCCTAGTATGTTTTATTTTCGGTAACATTTATACTTACCATTCTTTATTTTAAATAGAGGCCTCATTAATCCATTTATCGATGTGGGATTTCAACTAATATATTTTGAAATGTTAACCCCATGTTTCCAATACTGAGCATAAATTGTGAGGACACAATTTATTGATGGAGGGGAGAATGTAACACCCCAATCTTCCATGGTACGCTTCTCTTTGAATAATATCGTAGCATGTGTTTTACGCAACTTCGTGTTCTAACACACACCACAACCAATCAAACTAGCTGTTATGAATTGTAATACTGAATTTTTTAAATTTTATAAATTTCTTCATTCAAAATGGGATTCATTTTTGGATTCAGAATATAGAAATCAGCTTAGGGTTAATTTTTGGTATTTTTCTGAAAACATTCAATTTTTGATGAATAGTGAAAACACTGAGTTATAGTTTAAAACCAAATATTTATTTAGATAATTATTTATTTTATTTAAATTTATTTTAGGTCAAAATAGATATGTAATACCTATATATGTTCAATTAAATTCATTGATGTAAGTTTATAATAATTTTAGATATATAAAAATTTTATTGAACGTGTCATCGTCTTTTACCAATCTCCGAGGAGAATTTGTAAATTCCCATAAAACATAATTATACCGCTTCTGTGAGTGAAATTTATAAAATACGAGTGACACGGTTTATATTAAGTAGTAAAATGTGGTTCAATATGATAAAAATAATTTTTGGTGAATAGTATCTTTTTACTTTTATTAACCATGGTTAAAAGTAAATAGGGTAATTCAGGGTACAAATGATATTAATATCACAATAAGAGATGTCCTAATTCTATTGGACAAGTGTATCTCGACCAAAAAAATCCTTTGGAATGAAATATTATATTTTATATCCAATTGGATTAGATTAGGACATTTATTATTATTTAATTCATAGAATAGTTAAAAGAGTTAAAATCAAAGTTTAATAACTAAAAACAATTTATCTAGGGTTATACATAAGATAAATTAGATTATAAATATTAATTAGAAATAAAAACAGATTTCCTACATAATGGTATTTTATTTATAATTTTTAGAAATTAAATAATTTAATTTATTTATGACACAATGGTGATTCATTAATTACCTAATTAATGAAATATTAAAATAATTGATATTATAAATATCCAAATAAATTGAATTTGAGGTTTATTGTGAATTACACTAATTTTCTAGCTTAATATGACATGTTATGATTTCTTAAACGAATTTTTTTAGAAATAATAAATTTTTTAAGACTTTAACGAAAATCAATTATTAAATAGTGTCAAAATTGACATAAAGGAGAATTTTAAAGAAATATTATATTATTAATTTATATTCTGTTACTAAAAATCAATGGATCAGACAAAAGACTTAAATAATTGTGGGTTTAACATTAATTAACCACTTGGGGTTCTTTTGGATGTAAATAGTATGTTTATTAACCATATAATATAAAATTACAAAGAGACGTGTTAAATGTAAAACTATTTAACTAAGAGTTAAATATAAATGATAAGGTAAATTTAGTGACCCAAACATGTCTAAAATATATTGGATGAAATAATTTGGACCCATCCCCACCATATCCTCGAAATAAGTAACTTTTTAGCCATTATAAAGTGAAATTGAATTTATTATAAAATAATATTTTATGCTTTTCCTAAGGTGCACCTCACCCCTCTTATAAACAGGAACTCCCCTTCTCTCAAATATATAGCTTCAAAGCCGTTTGGCTCTGCCAAACCCTACCCAAATATCCATACAACTTCCCTCACATCAACTTAGAGGCCTTAGTTTTATTAGAAAGCTAACCTATGGATCCATTTTGATCAAATCAAAAGTAAGAAACCGAAGAAGAGATAATGTTTTCACTACCCTCTTTCAAATTCCTTTCTTCTTCCACTTATTCTTTATTTGTTATTTCCATTCTAAAATAATAACTCTAATATCTTCTATATACAATGATGTTATTATAAATTTGGTACAACCGTATTCAGTATTCCATCCATCATTTGAATGACATGTAACCATACGTGCGTACGTACGGCTTATCGTCTCCACGTTGTGGTGTAATTGTTATTAAATACATTATCATTCGGATGGGTATAATAATAAAGTTTAATTCATTTAAATAATAAATATAACATGATAATTATTCTTTATAAATGATACACCATCCAATTATATATTATTTTAATATCAAAATAATGATATTGTTGCTCGTGCATATGTACAGACTACCGTCTCCACAAACGCGATGAGATTCATTCCCCATTGTATCCATTCATGACTAAATTTTATTTGATGATTAAAAATAATTTTTAAGGACTTTATATAACTCTGAATATTAATCAGATACAACCTATGGATAACAAACACATCTTATGTATCAAAACATATAAAATAAAATGAGTAAGTGAACACTTAAAAAGAAGCTAATACTAAAATATTATTAACAAAGAAATATTAAAAGATCATATATGATATAATATTTTTGTATATGATTATATTATAACTTAATAACAATGATTAAACTATTATATATTATTTTAACCTTCCCTCGACCAAGGAAAAGTACTAGGTAAGGGTTAATTCCTCAATCTCATTATTTTCTAAGATTGTTTATGTGTAAGTATTTACTAGGACAGTTTTATCATCAATGTCCTTTTTTTATAAAAATATTTTCAAATTGAATATTTTAAGGTCTTGTGAAAGGTACTCCTTATCATGATCATAACTTTAAATTATTTAATGATTTATCTCTCTAAATATTTTTAATTAATTTCCATGTTTTCAAAATGATTTTATGGATTTATTTATGAGGACATGAATATTTTGGAATGATAATTTTTTTCAAAAGTTTCAAAGTGAAATGGGACACTTTGATTCAAAATTCTCTTTTAAATTACTTCCTTTATAAATGTGTGACTTTTCAATGATTTAAAAAAATAGATATTTCAAACCAATAGTTTTGATTTCATCTATGTAAACATCCTTTGGTGGATTTTAAGCTTATTTGAAGTTGATTTATTATTATACAATACTTCCATATTGTATTGACGGTTTTGTGATATGTTTGAATGTGGATGTTTTATTTTTATACCATTCATGGTTTATGGAGATAGTATTGACATTTCATATGCTAGTTCTAATAAAAATGTTTATGTTATGTTTAAACCTGTTCATATAAAGGATTCATTGGACTTAGTAAGTGACGGGTGGAGCCCGTTATAGTTCCTCGATGCATCAGTAGGTCTCATGAGAAAATATAGTGCCTTGGCACAAGGCCTTGACAAAATCTTATTTGTAGTCTTGGAATAAGGCCATGACTATGTGGTTATGATTGTTTGGCCTTATTCATTCCGTCATTATAAAAGTGGTTATTGATATTTCATGTAATTCTTCGACTAGTAGAATATCCATGTGAATATGTAAATGGAATTACTTCTTTTTATTTATTCCATATTATGATGATGTTCAAGTTTATAAGGATTTAGTTTTAGATATAAATTTCCTTAAATGTTTAAGCGTATTTATGAAAGTTTCCACAATATAGTTATCCTTACTGAACATCTTATCTCACCCCTTTCTATGTTTTATTTTTCCCAGGATGCGAAAAATTATTTTATGACTGACATGCAGGGATAGTCTGAGTGGATTTCAGTGTGGACTATGGAGACTATGTTGTTGTAGGTTTTCAATTTATGATGTAATGTAAGACTTATGAATGTATCTAGTGTTTCTAAGGCTATTAAACTAATCAGTATTTCGAGACTTTATCTTTTGTGATCATGCCAATGTAATGTAATAATGAACCAACTCTAGGTAACTGGGGTTGGGGAGTTACACATCTCATGGAGAAAAGGATATATAAACCATGTAGAGATGTGTTGTGATTGATAAAACCCTTATACTATATTTTATGAAGCTAAATCATGAGTTGTGGGAGCACTATGTATCTCATTCTATATGCTATAATGAATAATGGGGCCACACATGGAACTAGATATATGGTGAACTCAAACACTCTCACCATTTTCCATCCTTTGAAATATTATGGTCCGACGTCCATAAAATGATCCATAACATGATACGAATCAACAATCTTAATTCTATGATCTCTCATATATAGATTGACCCTCTAGGCTATAATAACTCCTAGAAAATTATGGTTAAGTCTGCCTCATAAATCCCATTATCTATAATAAAAATATCTATTTCACATAGGATATGGGAAGGATATGTAATAGTAATAGAAATAAAACTAGGATAAAAAAGGAATAAGCCAGTCTATACCAAGAATGGTGTTGAAACCGGTCATCATGAGGACAACAAATATCCATAGAAAATGGTACCAATATATTTTAAGAGGGAACTCATCACATTTTCTAATAACTCATTCATGAATTCCAACTGACATGTCAATTTTTATAACACCACTTCATTACTCTACCACTACACCCATATATCCCATGGTAAGATAAGATAGAAACTATTACAATGCACTTCTATTGAATAGAGATCATACTAAATTAATGACTACTATAATAGTAATGGTATCTAAATATTTAATTTTATTATGATCTTATAGAATTGGATTCCCTATATAAGTATTTCCAAAATAGTTTCCATATACTACTTCTTGAGTATCCTGAGCAGGACCACTCAGCTAACAATAGAACTATGATCCTTACTACTATAACAGATACTATTATCTCTGCATGTATGACCTATAGAATACAAAAATATTTTCATGATGAGTCATCACTAAACCTAAACATGATGGTGGTGTAGGAAAAGAACCACATTCTCATGGAACTGGTGGAAATACTCATCATAAACGATATAATTGTCCAATCCTACTGAAATCCCAACACTCAATCGATTTCCTCATAAACTATGGTGTTTAGTTACTTGAAAAGTCATAGGAATGAAACAATACCTTGGGGTTAGTGAATTCCTCCAAGATGTTATTTCCACCCACGTTTACCCATTAATCATAGCCTCCTATATATAGTTAAACTACTTCTCATCCTAGAACCAGAGATTCCTGGCTCCACATCATCTAGTTCTCGTATGTTCTTCTCAGTGATGGGGTTTTGGTTCAAAATTTCTAAAATGATGGTGAAAAAAAAGATAGTCACCTATGATGGGATGGCATAAGTCAGGCCATTATAAAATATTTTCATATTAGTTAGCTCATCCCTAGACAAGGATGTTGCAAATTTCTATAATTTTGTGAAATGAGTTGAGTATTCGATTACGAACATGTCCCCATGATCATGGTGCATGAATTACCTGACATGATCTATTCTCATGGTCTGAGGGAAGATATATTTCCTGAATGATTCTTGGAAATCAACCCATATCATACACTACTATCAAATATCCTATGTTTAAAAATCCAACACTCACATTGTGGTGTGACGTAGCATGTAGATAACAAAGTACGACCTCCACTCTAATGGTTTCTCAATGGGATCAAAGATTGATACCAATTCCTCTATTCATTATTTAGAATCATGAGCCCCCCAAAGGATATAGGAAATAGAAGGTGGAGGAAAAGGACCACCCATAATAGGTTTCATGAAGCAAAGAGACTATCATGGAACATGGAATCTGAACCTAGAAAATGATATAGATGATGTTCCTCAAGTAGAACTATAGGAGGTATTGTAGGGTTTTTATCCCCCCACCTAGAGTAAATTTTTACAACTTTCATGATGTATAACATGATGACATCATGTTTTTATATCTCTACAATTGTAAACATCATACCTAAGATGGATTTATAATAGATTCGGAAGTATATAATGAATGAAATTTAAAAAACCCTCATACATTCACCAGAAAAAGATTATCCTTCTCTAGGATCTGGGTATGGGTGAGAGAGATGAGTTTTAGATAGATCAAGAGACATGTATGAAAACCAACTATATAGTTTTGGTCAGACTATGGCCTCATATTCAATATTAAATGTGACAATTTTAATTTAAATGTTTTCATCATATTAACTAATTTGGATACTAGAATCCAATTCCAAATAATTTTGAAACCAATTTCAATTTATAAGGCCTCATACACCATATACATTTAAATTAGAGCGTAGACTGACTGTATCGGGATTGTTATACTAGATTACAGGTGTAACATGCCACAACAGTGGTTTGATCAGATTTTTGTCATTGGAATGAACCAATAAATCCATCTAATCTGCCCTTATTTTTCAATTGAACTGATTATTCCATCATATTGAATAAAATCAGCCTGCAAGCCATAAATAACATAGAAAATATGATAATCAATGGAAAAATATGCACTTCCTGGAATAGTATAAATAATTGAATTTTTTAACATATAGTTCATAGGATGATGAAAGATTATAATATTCCTTCATATCATCGAGCATAAATAGTATTAGAAATATCATCATAATATTTTGAGATAAAATCATATGTTTCAACCTCTTTTGAAATTCATGAAATTGTAAAAACACAAGAAATAACATCATTTACCCATCCCTATTAATTTGGATTTCACTTATTCATGGGGTAGATACTCATCGTTACATGATCAAAACCAATTTCAAATGACCTAGTATGCTCTATAAATATGAATGGTAAAAGAAAATTAAAATAAACCAATATAATGTAACATTTAGTTTTCTAAAAAAGATAAAACTCACTAGTGATGTAACACCCCAAGCTTCTACGGTACGCTTCTCTTTGAATAATGTGATAGCGTGTGTTGTACGCTACACCGAGTTCTAACACACCATAACCAATCAAACTAGCCGTTATGAATAGTAATTCCTAATTTTTGAAATTATATATATATTATATTTCAAAATGGACTTATTTTTGGATTCTGAATATCTAATTTAGCATAAGATGATTTTTTGGAACTTTTCAGATAACTTTAATATTTTGATGAATAGTGAAAATTACTAAATTTTAATTAAAAACAATTTTTTTAATCAAAATAATTAATAGTGATAAATTATGAATTTGAGTGGTTTTAAAGTATATTTAGAATATATTTTTACCATTTAATATAATTTTGGTCATTGGAAACAATTTTACAATTAAACCGAACATAAAAAAGTGTCAATCTTTTGATAGTTATTATCTCTTAAAAACACGCTTTTGGTTTTGACAGTGGGAATTAATTTTAAATTAATTTCTGCCACTTCTGTGTTTTGAATTTAGAAAAATAGATTCCATATTTCGAATCAGGATTTACAAATTGTGTAAATAGGTAACTTTTATTTTTAGACATTTTGAATAATTACTGCGGTAAATATTTTATTTACCATGGTTAAGGGTAAATCTGGTAAATGAGGGTTAAAAAATAAAATTATAATAATAGTAAATTACCCTAAAACGTTTCCTAGACATATTTTTTGATATAGGTCCGACCATAGGCATCCTTGGTTCGATTTTGGGATCCCATGGTGGCACTTGTAGGTGATAGGGACACTTTTTTTTAATTAATTTAAAATGAATACAAAAATGACACAAGCATATATCTTTTAGAAAAACAATTTTTACATAGGGTTATATATGTTGTATTTTAAATTATAAATATTAATTAGAAATATAAAACGATTTCCTATATAATGATATTTTATTTATAATTTTTAGACATTAAATAATTTAATTTATTTATGACACAATGATGATGAATTAATTACTATAATAGTGAAAAATTAAAATAATTGATATTATAAATACCAAAATAAATATAATATGAAACTTTTAATGATTTAAACTAATTTTATAGGATAATATGATATATTATAATTGATTTAATTGGCTTTTTTAGAAGTAATCAATCTGTTATGAGTTTCAAAAAAATCATATATTGAATAGTGTCAAAATTGACATAAAAGAGTTCTTAAAACAAATTTTATATTATTAATTGATATTAAATTTATAAAAATCTAAGCCTCGGCCAAAAGACTTATATAATGATAGGTTCATCATTAATGGACCACTTGGGGGTCTCTTGGATGTATTTAGTAAGTTTATTAACCATATTATATAAAAATACAAAGAGACATTGTAAAAGTGAAACTAATTAACTTAAAGTTAATACTTAAAGATAAGGTTAATATAAGTACCCAAACCTGTCTAAATTCTATTGGTTGAGTTTTTTTCGACCTATCCCCACCATAACATTTAAATAATAAACTTTGGAGCCATTAGAAACTGAATATGAATTTATTATAAATTAATATTTCTAGCTTTTCCGAAGGTGCCCCTCACCCCTCTTATAAAAGGGCACTCCTCCTTCTCATTTCTTCACACCTTCAAAGCCTTTTGGTTCGTCCGAAATCTGCCCAAATACTCTCCCAACTTCCCTCACTACAACCTAGAGGCATTAGTTTGATCAGAAAGCCAACCTAAGGAGCCCTTTTGATCAAATCAAAAGGACGAACCCGAAGAAGAGGTAATGATTTCACCACCCTTTTTCCAAGTTCCTTTCTTCTTCCACTTCTTCTTCTGTTGTTTTTACCATTCTAAAATAATAAATCCAGTATCATATATATACTGTGATTTTATTATAAATATGGTGCAACAATATTCAGTATTCTATCCACCCGTTGAATAAGATGTCACCATACGTGCGTACGTACGACTTACCGTCTCCACGTCGTGGTGTAATTGTTATTCAATATATTATTTTTTGGATGGGTATAATAATGATATTTAACTCATGTAAATAATAAATATAACATGTTAATGATTCTGTATATATGATATAACAACCATTTATATATTATTTTAATATCAAAAGAATGATATTGTCGCTCGTGCGTACGTACGGACTACCGTCTCCACGAACGCGATAAGATTCATTCTCCATCGTATCCATTCAAGTATAATTATCATTTGATGATTTAAAAATGATGTTTAAGGACTTGATAGCATTCTGGATATGAATAATATACAACCTATCCATTATAAACATGTCTTACGTAACAAAATATATAAAAGAAAACAAGTAAGTTAACACCTGAAACAACGATCATACTAAGATATTATTATCAAATCAATATTAAAAGATCATATATGATATCATATTAATTTATATTATTCTTGTATAATTTAAAAACAATTATTTGACCATTATACAGGAGGTTAAGCTACCCCAACCAAGGAAAAGTACAAGGTAAAGGTTATTTCACAATCTCTTCATTATCCGAGGTTGTTTATGCGTAATAATCTACTGGGATATCTTTATCATCCACATCCATGTTTCTTAAAAATGTATTTCAAATTTTTTTTACTATTTAAAAGAATATGGGTTAAAGTCATTTATACCTTTTTTTTGACTTTTTATAAGAGTTTTATAAAGTAATATTTCCGTAGTTTTCCAAACAAGGTGCTTTTTAACCTTTTCGACAGAATTAAGGTAAGAATTTTTTTTTAACTTATACAGTGGGTGTGGCTATTTTCCACCGTTATAAAATCGTCGAAGCTTCCCTTAAAAGCTTATAAGAATATTATAAAAGAAAATGTTTTGTTTTATATGGCTCTTAAATGATTTCAAAAATAGAAAGAGATATTTCTCTAAAAAGAGTTTTGATTTTATCTATGTCAACATCCTTTGATTGATTTTACGCTTATTTGAAGTTGATTTATTATTATACAAAACTTTTATATTGTATTGAAGGTTTTGTGAAATGCTTGAATGTGGATGTACTATTTTTATACCATTCATAGTTTATGGTGAAATTATTGACATTTCGTATGCTAGTTTTAATACGAATGTTTATGTTATGATTAAACATTTTCATATGGGAATGCATTGGACTTAATATGTGACGGGTGGAGCCTGCTATAGCTCCTCGATGCATCGGTAGGTCTCATGAGACAAACTAGTGTCTTGGCACAAGGCCTTGACAAAATCTTATTTGTAGTCTTGGCACGAGGCCTTGGCTATGTGGTTATGATAGTCTGGCATTATGCATTCCAACATTACGAAAGTGGTTATTGATAATGCATGTGATTATTCGATTAGTAGAATATCCATGTGAACAAGTAAATGGAATCATTTCATTTTACTTTTTCCATACTATGTTTAAGTACAAGTTTAAAAGGCTTTTGTTTTAGTAATGCATTGCCTTAAATGTTTATGCTTATTTTGAATGTTCAGCTATATTGTTATCCTTACTGGGCATTTGAGCTCACCCCTTTTCTATGTTTTATTTTTCCCAGGATGTGAAGAAGTAAGTTATGAATGACCTGCAGGGATATTATGAGGGGATATTAGTGTGGACTATGGAGATATTATGTTGTTGTAGTAGTTTTTCATTTTATGATATAATGTAAAACTTATGAATATATCTAGTGTTTCCGAGGCTACTAAACCAATCGGTCTTTCGAGATTTTATCTTTCTTGTGATCATGCCAATGTTATGTAATAATGCACCGACTCTGGGTAACTAGGGTCGGGGCATTATAGTAGGTATCAGAGGAAATTTAGTACAAACATTGGAAGATAGATTTAGATAAACTCTGATTAGAGCATGTAGACCTAAGATGAACTTTGAGGATTAGTATAGAAGAACTTCCTAGAATTTTGGTATTGTAGAGATTTTGTGAGTTTTCTGAGCAATACATCCCAGTCTGGATACGAGCAGGTAGAGGCGGCTCGGGCACAGATGTACCTAGGGGTAAAACCCGAAATCACCGCTTTGAGCTAGACTCGAACGGAAACTGGTGCACGACAACGGGCCTTGCTGCACTCTTGGTTACGACACTCCTAGGGGATATGCTTAGGATAACTCTCATTTTCTTTACAAATCATTATGAAGGGTTTATGAGTATATACTTCCTCAAAGAAAACATTTTTATGATTATGGATTATATCCATAAATAGTTCAATTTATGTTAAGTGTTTTATAAGTTTGGGATTATGTATTTTGATTCATAAACTGATCTAGATTATGCCATTGTTTAGAAATGGAGCCTAGTGGAATAAATGGAAACCGTATCAATGCACGCACTCCATGTAGGGATTTCCCACCTACTCAAGATAATTATAGTGGGGCTGGTGATGCAACTGGTTCCGATCAGCTATTCACCATACTGGGACAACTAACTCAGGTTATGAATAATAAACTTACCCGTATGAAGCACCCTGATCCACAGTGTGGAGGATTAATGTTAGATCGATTCATGGGGCAACAACCACCAACGTTCAATGGGAGTAGAAATCCCTTAGTAGCTGAGCAATGGATAAATTCCCTAGAGAAAATATTTCAGGCTTTGGGGAGCAGTGAAAGGGAAAAAGTTATCATGGCAGTTTACCGCCTCACTAGAGATGCTGATCAATGGTGGTCATTGATTCAAAACATGAAGGAAGATGATGAAGTATCAAATATGGAATGGAGAGAGTTCAAAGATCTATTTTTAGAAAAATACTTTCCTCGCGACCATCGAGCAGATATGGAAAGGCAATTTCTGAGTCTGAGACAAAAGGAGGATGAGAATGTCACAAAGTATGAGGCTAACTTTACAAGGGTAGAAAGGTATGATGGAGATTATATACGTAACCCATGAAGTAAGATTGATCGTTTCTTTGATGGGTTAAAACCATTTCTTCATCGAGCATTAGTCTCACAATCCTTTTCGTCGTACGAAGACATTGTCTCATGTGCTATCAAGACCGAAAAGAAATTCTCTAAGTCATATGACATTAAACCAATGAAAAAGAAGAAGAGACCTGATGATCAATCTGGGAATAGAAATAAGGGGAAGAAGGGAAAGGTTGATTATCCATCCTATGGTAAATGCAGGAACAAACACCCTGGTACTTGCTTGAAGGGAATGGGAGTCTGTTACAAGTGTGGTGAAAAAGGCCACCAAGCTCGTGATTGCAAGGGGAAGAAGGAAGCTACCAACGTTCAATGCTATAATTGCAGGGAGATGGGGCATTATGCAAATGCATGTCCTAAGCGTCAGGAGAAATTACCTCAGAAAAGGCCAAGGGATCAAGGCCAGGCTTATGCTATCACTACTGCTGAGGTAGAAGCTCCGAAAGACATGGTGGCAGGTAATTTAATGGTTTCCTCAAGTTTAGAAAATGCATTATTTGATTCTGGATTATCGCATTGTTTCATATCTTCCCATTTTTCTAAGAAAATTAGATATTTCCAATTTGATTTAACAAGGGAGTTGTCAGTTAAAACTCCTAAGGGAAGTATCATCGCAACAAAGTTTTGTGAATCAGTCCCCATTAGAGCACATAAATGTTCGTTATCTGCTGATCTCATCGTCATACCTATGATTGAGTTTGATATAATCCTCGGTATGGACGGGCTTTTGGACTATGATGCGATGAATTATTGTAAGAAGAAAGAGGTTACGATTCTTGATGATAATGATAAGGAACACCTTATCTTTAGAGCAGAATCGTCACCACCTAATTCTTATTTAGATCCACCCTCATTAGCTCAACTAAATTCAATTATTGGGGAGGAAGAGAATGAAATAACTATGGGTGAGGAAAGGATTGTTCAAATAGAGGATGTACCTATTGTGAAAGAATTTGTAGATATATTTCCAGAAGATTTACCTGGACATCCTATAGAACGAGAAGTTGAGTTTTCCATTGATTTGATTCCTTGATCAAGGCCTATATCGAAGACCCCTTATAGAATGGATACTGTAGAATTAGTCGAACTAAAGAAACAACTAGAGGAATTGAGTAATAAAGGAATTATTCACCCTAGTGTTTCTCCATGGGGAGCCCCTGTTCTTTTTGTTAAAAAGAAAGATGGATCTATGAGGTTATGTATCGACTACAGGGAGATCAATGCTATAACAATAAAGTACAAGTATCCCCTACCACGCATTGATGATTTATTTGACCAACTGCATGGAGCTCCATACATTTCAATGATTGACCTTCGATCTGGATACCATCAGTTTTGTGTAAAGAAGGAAGACATTCTGAAGACTGCATTTCGAACCAGGTACGGGCATTACGAGTTTACTGTAATGCCTTTTGGATTGACTAATGCACCCTCTGTATTCATGGATCTGATGAATAGAGTTTTCAAGGAGTATCTCGATGATTTGTGGTGGTATTTATTGATGATAATTTGGTATACTCCAAAACCTAAGAAGATCATGAAAATCACTTGCGCATTATCTTGAAGACTCTGAGGAGGCATGAATTATATTGGAAGTTTAGCAAGTGTGAATTCTGGCTTCAGGATATTTCTTTTCTTGGCCATATTGTCTATAAAGATGGAATCTCTGTTGATCCTTCTAAGACCAAGGCAATCCAAGAATGGCCAGCACCTACGAGTATAACTGAGGTACGTAGTTTTATTGGATTGGGAGGTTATTATCGACGTTTCGTCCATAATTTTGCCCGATTGGATAACCCATTAACGAAGCTCACACGTAAAGGGGTTAAATTTGTTTGGACAAAAGAGTGTGAAGAATGTTTCGAAGAACTGAAGAAAACATTAGTCAAATCTCCTATATTGACTCTACCATCGGGGAATGATGGGTTCGTTATTTATAGTGATGCATCAAAGAAAGCACTTGGTTGTGTCCTTATGCAGGATGATAGAGTTATTGCCTATGCATCACGACAGTTGAAAATTCATGAACAAAACTATCCTACTCATGATCTCGAGTTAGCAGCTGTGATCTTTGCATTGAAGATATGGAGGCACTACCTCTATGGTGAAAAATGTGAGATTTATACTGATCACAAGAGTTAAGTATATCTTCTCACAAAAAGAACTCAACATGAGGCAAAGGAGATGGCTTGAATTACTCAAGGATTATGATTGTACGATACACTACCACCCGGGGAAAGAAAACAAGGTGGCAGATGCTTTGAGCAGAAAAGACCATGGAGTTTTGAACATGATGAGAATTGAAAGGGATCCAATTTTCAGGGATCTAGTAAAGATTGACATGGGTATAACCAGGGAAGGTGAAAAATCAATGCTTTTTCAAATGGTTGCCAAAAAATCTTTACTAGAAAGGATTAAGAGTTCTCAGACCGATGATGAAGAATTCCAAAAGAAGATTAAAGCTGTGAATGATGGGAGATTGAGAGACTTTGTGTATGAAGATGGAAGTTTGAAATTCGGGAAGAGACTTTGTGTTCCCGATTTACCTGATCTAAAAAGGGAATTGCTGGATGATTATCATAGTTCCAATTTCTCTATACACCATGGGAGCACCAAAATGTATAGAGATTTGAAGGAACATTTTTGGTAGGACAACATGAAGAGGGAGATTGCTGATTTTGTGTCAAGGTGTATGGTTTGTCAGCAAGTTAAAGCTGGAAGGAAACATCCTGTAGGAGTCATGCAACCACTTACCATACCGGAGTGGAAATGGGACAATATTACGATGGACTTTGTCATGGGGCTACCAAAGACTCCTAGAAGGAACGATGAAATATGGGTTTTTGTTGATCATCTTACCATGTCAGAAAATTTTCTTGCTATAAGAGAAGATATACCCCTGGAACGTATAGCAAGACTATATATTAATGAAGTTATGAGACTTCATGGAGTCCCCTATCGATTGTTTCTGATCTTGATCCCCGTTTTACTTCAAGATTTTGGAAAAGTCTTCCGAAATCCCTGGATACCGAACTTCTTTTGAGCACTTCTTACCACCCTCAGACAGATGGTCAATCAGAATGGACAATTCAAACCCTAGAAGACATGTTGAGATCTTGCTCACTTGACTTTCAGGGTATGTGGGATCAATAATTACCTCTCATAGAATTTTCCTATAACAATAGCTTCCATTCGAGTATTCAGATGGCACCATATGAAGCGTTATACGGAAAGAGATGTCGTACACCAACCTGTTGGGATGACGTTGGTGAAAGAAAACTTGTAGGACCAGAACTGGTGGAGGAAACGATGGAAAAGGATAAGGTAATCCAAAATCACATCAAAGAAGCTCAAAGTAGGTAGAAGATCTATGCCGATAATCGAAGGAAGGATTTGGAATTTCAAGTCAGTGATCATGTTTTCCTGAAGGTATCTCCATGGAAGGGAGTCATACGTTTTGGTAAGAAAGGTAAATTGAGTCCCAGGTACATCAGACCTTTTGAAATTCTAGAACGAATTAGGGCTGTAGCTTACCGATTGGCAATGCCGCCAAGTCTCTCCAAAGTTCATGATGTGTTCCACGTATCTCTGTTGAGGAAATACATGCCTGACACAACGCATGTACTCACCTATGAGGAGTTAGAACTGGAACCTAATCTGTCTTATTGCGAAGAGCCCGTCAAGATTCGTGATATGAGAGAACAATTGCTGTGAAACCGGACGACGCGTCTGGTAAAAGTTTTGTGGAGAAACCATAAGATGGAAGAGGCAACGTGGGAACCCGAGGAACTTATGATGAAGAACCACCCGAGTCTTTTCATTTGATAGTATTCTAGAAATTTCGAGGACGAAATTATTTGAAGGAGGGGAGAATGTAACACCCCAAGCTTCTACGGTACGCTTCTCTTTGAATAATGTGATAGCGTGTGTTGTACGCAACACCGAGTTCTAACACACCATAACCAATCAAACTAGCCGTTATGAATAGTAATACCTAATTTTTGAAATTATATATATTTTATATTTAAAAATGGACTTCATTTTTGGATTCGGAATATCGAATTTAGCATAAGGTGAAATTTTGGTACTTTTCGGATAACTTTAATATTTTGATGAATAGTGAAAATTACTAATTTTTAATTAAAAACAACTTTTTTAATCAAAATAATTAATAGTCATAAATTATGAAATTGAGTGGTTTTAAAGTATATTTAGAATATATTTTTACCATTTAATATAATTTTGGTCATTGGACACAATTTAACAATTAAACCGATCATAAACAAGTGTCAATCTTTTGATAGTTATTATCTCTTAAAAACACGCTTTTTGTTGTGATAGGGGGAATTAATTTTAAATTAATTTCTGCCACTTCTGTGTTTTGAATTTAGAAAAATGGATTCCATATTTGGAATCAGGATGTCCAAATTGTGTAAATAGGTAACTTTTATTTTTAGACATTTTGAATAATTACTGCGGTAAATATATTATTTACCATGGTTAAGGGTAAATCTGGTAAATAAGGGTTAAACAATAATATTATAATAATACTAAATTACCCTAAATCGTGTCCTAGTCTTATTGGTTGATACAAGTTCGACCATAGGCATCTTTGGGTCTATTTTGGGACCCCATGGTTCCACTTGTAGGTGATAGGGACACTTTTTTTTAATTAAGTTAAAATGAAAACAAAAATGACACAAGCATAGATCTTTTAGAAAAACAATTTTTAAATAGGGTTATATATGTTGGATTTTAGATTATAAATATTAATTAGAAATATAAAACGATTTACTACATAATTATATTTTATTTATAATTTTTATACATTAAATAATTTAATTTATTTATGACACAATGATGATGAATTAATTACTATAATAGTGAAAAATTAAAATAATTGATATTATAAATACCAAAATAAATATAATATGAAACTTTTAATGAATTAAACTAATTTTATAGTATAATATGATATATTATGATTGATTTAATTGACTTTGTTAGAAGTAATCAATCTTTTATGAGTTTCACAAAAATCAACTATTGAATAGTGTCAAAATTGACATAAAAGAGTTCTTAAAACAAATATTATATTATTAGTTGATATTAAATTCGTAAAAATCTAAGGTTCGGCCAAAAGAATTATATCATGATAGGTTCATCCTTAATGGACCACTTGGGGGTCGCTTGGATATATATAGTAAGTTTATTAACCATATTATATAAAAATACAAAGAGACATTGTAAAAGTGAAACTAATTAACTTAAAGTTAATACTTAATGATAAGGTTAATATAAGTACCCAAACCTGTCTAAATTATATTCTTTGAGTTTTTTTCGATCTATACCCACCTTAAAATTTAAATAATCAACTTTGGAGCCATTAGAAACCGAATTTGAATTTATTATAAATTAATATTTCTAGATTTTCCAATGGTGCCCCTCACCCCTCTTATAAAAGGGAACTCCTCCTTCTCATTTCTTCACAACTTCAAAGCCTTTTGGTTCGGCCAAACTCTGCCCAAATACACTCCCAACTTCCCTCACTACAACCTAGAGGCATTATTTGGATCAGAAAGCCTACTTATGGAGCCATTTTGATCAAATGAAAAGGAAGAACCCGAAGAAGAGGAAAAGATTTCACCACCCTTTTTCCAAGTTCCTTTCTTCTTCCACTTCTTCTTCCGTTGTTTTTACCACTCTAAAATAATAACCCCAGTATCATATATATACTGTGATTTTATTATAGATATGGTACAACCATATTCAGTATTCTATCCACCCTTTGAATAACATGTCACCATACGTGTGTACGTACGGCTTACCGTCTCCACGTCGTGGTGTAATTGTTATTCAATATATTATTATTTGGATGGGTATAATAATGATATGCAACTCATGTAAATAATAAATATAACATGTTAATGATTCTTTATATATGATATAATGACCATTTATATGTTATTTTAATATCAAATGAATGATATTGTCGCTCGTGCGTACGTACGGACTACCGTCTCCACGAACGCGATAAGATTCATTTTCCATCGTATCCATTCAAGTATAATTATCATTTGATGATTTAAAAATGATGTTTAAGGACATGATATCATTCTGGATATGAATAATATACAACCTATCCATTATAAACATGTATTACGTAACAAAACATATAAAAGAAAACAAGTAAGTTAACACCCGAAACAACGATAATACTAAGATATTATTATCAAATTAATATTAAAAGATCATATATGATATCATATTAATGTATATGATTATTGTATAATTTAATAACAATTATTTCACCATTATACAGGAGGTTAACCTACCCCAACCAAGGAAAAGTACAAGGTAAGGGTTATTTCACAATCTCTTCATTATCCGAGGTTGTTTATTCGTAATAATCTACTGGGATCTCTTTATCATCCACATCCTTGTTTCTTAAAAATGTATTTCAAAACATTTTTACTATTTAAAAGAATATGGGTTAAAGTCATTTATGCCTTTTTTTGACTTTTTATAAGAGTTTTATAAAGGAATCTTTCCGTCATTTCCTAAACAAGGTGCTTTTTAACCTTTTCGACAGAATTAAGGTAAGAATGTTTTTTTAACTTATACGGAGGGTTCGGCTATTTTACACCGTTATAAAATCATCGAAGCTTCCCTTACAAGCTTATAAGAATATTTTCAAAGAAAATGTTTTATTTTATATGGCTCTTAAATGATTTCAAAAATAGAAAGATATATTTCTCTAAAAATAGTTTTGATTTCATCTATGTCAACATTCTTTGATGGATTTTACGCTTATTTGAAGTTGATTTATTATGATACAAAACTTCTATATTGTATTGAAGGTTTTGTGAAATGATTGACTGTGGATGTGATATTTTTATACCATTCATAGTTTATGGTGAAATTATTGACATTTCGTATGCTAGTTTTAATACGAATGTTTATGTTATGTTTAAACCTTTTCATATGGAAATGCATTGGACTAAACATGTGACGGGTGGAGCCTGCTATAGCTCTTCGATGCATCGGTATGTCTCATGAGACAAACTAGTGTCTTGGCACAAGGTCTTGAAAAAATTTTATTTGTAGTCTTGGCACGAGGCCTTGGCTATGTGGTTATGATAGTTTGGCATTATGCATTCCAACATTATGAAATTGGTTATTGATATTGCATGTGATTATTCGATTAGTAGAATATCCAAGTGAACAATTAAATAGAATCATTTCATTTTACTTTTTCCATACTATGTTGAAGTTCAAGTTTAAAAGGCTTTTGTTTTAGTAATGCACTGCCTTAAATGTTTATGCTTATTTTGAATGTTCCTCTATATTGTTATCCTTACTGGGCATTTGAGCTCACCCTTTTTCTATGTTTTATTTTTCCCAGGATGTGAAGAAGTAAGTTATGAATGACCTGCAGGGATATTATGAGGTGATAATAGTGTGGACTATGGAGACATTATGTTGTTGTAGTAGTTTTTCATTTTATGATGTAATGTAAAACTTATGAATATATCTAGTGTTTCCAAGGATACTAAACCAATCGGTCTTTCGAGATTTGATCTTTCTTGTGATCATGCCAATGTTATTTAATAATGCACCAAATCTTGGTAACTAGGATCAGGGCGTTACAAGTGCCCCATGACAGTGGACCCCGAGACCTAAAGTGATCCTCCCTGAATGCTAGAGTATTCTGACCAGTAGCAAGGGCATAATGTGTTTCCATGGGGAGACTATTCTCTTACTGAGTAGATTAGTGAAAATAATATAATTATAAAATATATGGTTTTATGAAACATGAAAAGAAATCAAATCATTCTAGTAGAAGTGGAAAAATACACAATCATGTATGAATAAGAAGTTAACATCAGATGTTATATAATCATAAGGTACAATATGATGATCATTTTATGGTAATGTAACTACACGTAAAATTAATATGTTGGGGTAAGGTATACAAACATATAAAACATAATATAAAATCGATAAAAATGTCCAAAAAATAGTACATGTAGCATCTTGAGTATATCTATGTTCATATTTGTTTAGTCAATAAGGTTTCCTTATGACCTTTCCATTCCTTCATGTTTTGAAAATCACAAACACCCTTCCATAAGGAAAAATTCATTTTATTATGTTTTATCTTCATAAGGAAATTATTACTTCCCCATGGAAATTTATCCTTAACATGTTTTGATTGTTCATATTATACATATAAAATTCAGTTTCAAATCCAAAACCTCATAAAAATGTATATACTTAGATATAAATCATTCTATTTTTAGGAACTGAATTCAGACTCTGAACTCTTATGAGTTCTGACTCCGAGTTCTCTGAATTCCTACTCCAATGATTGTATGTTTAGGTTCTGAATTCTCTGAATTTAGACCCTGAAAATTTATGAGTTTAGGTTCCGAGTTCAATTAATTATGACTTTGAACATTATGACTTTAGATTCTGAGTTCTCTAAATTCAGACACCGAACTCTTATGAGTTCTGACTCCGAGTTCTCTAAATTTATACTCCGAACTTTCTGAGTTTAGATTCCGAGTTCTCTGAATTCATACTCCGAACACTTATATGTTCTGACTTTGAGTTCTCTAAATTCAGACTCCAATCATTCTGGGTTCATCCTCTGAATTCTTATAACCTTAGACTCTAGATTCTTATAAACTCAGACACCAAATTCTTATGAATTTAGACTCTGAAGTTTATAGAATTATAATTCCAAATTACTTTATAAACATAATCTGAATATCCTTGTATTATAGTCTCCGAATAGTTTTTTATTAGACATCAAACATTAATTTTTTCTTAGACTCTGAAATTATGAATTTGTTCAAGTAACCATAATTTTACATATCCTTGATATAGTTACAAAATGATGTTGAAAATTCTGTTTCTAACCATCCTTTGTTTGAGTGACACGTGTACAGGTCCCTCCAAAATTCATGGAAAAATATTTCCGTTGGAGGAGGGAGACGACCATTGAAGATTTACCTATAAATAGGATCTCATTTGAAAGATCTCATAAAATTGATGAACATTGATCAATATCTATATTTGATGTTTTTGATGTGATTTCTAGAGTGAAATACTCTCATGATTTGTGTGTACTAGACATCTTGTTCAAATTTGTATTGTGCGACTCCGAATATTGCAGAGTACATTTGAGGGCTTCCGGGGATAGGAAGACATAGGTTCTGACTACCTTAAAGATCGAGGACTTCCAAGAAGGGGAATACAGAGGTGCTGACTACCTTGAAGTTGAGGACATGCATCGATAGCAAGATAGACTCCGATCATCATATCGAGGGCATACCCTGGTGTGGGTAAGACAGAATGTCTTGAATGTATAAATCAAGGGGTCTTTATCCAAGGTGGTTGGATACCCATCTCTTTGGGTTAAACGATTTACTAATTGTTACTTGTTTTGTTTAATGTTTTCCACTGCATATTGATTTTTGAGTAAATTTTAACTATCTTATACCTTCTTATATTTGTACACTGATTTGTATGATTCTACATGCTTTAAGGTAGAATCTTTGTCTATGTAAAGCTTTGATAAGTTTCATTTTCCAAATCACTTTTCCAGAATCAAGAAAGTTTGAAGATCTTAGATGTCTAGTGAATTTACTTTTTCTAACATTTTTAAACATTATCATCTTTCAATGTTCCAAAATAATTTTTTTAATGTATATAATTCCCCCCCCCCTCTTGTATATTGAGTATATACATCATTATTACGATACTTAAATTATTATCAGCATAATATTTTGAGATAAAATCATATGTTTCAACCTCTTTTGAAATTAATGAAATTGTAAAAACACAAGAAATAACATAATTTACCCATCCCTATTAATTTGGATTTCACTTATTCATGGGGTAGATACTCATCGTTACATGATCAAAACCAATTTCAAATGACCTAGTATGCTCTATAAATCTGAATGGTAAAAGAAAATTAAAATAAACCAATATAATGTAACATTTAGTTTTCTAAAAAAGATAAAACTCACTAGTGATGTAACACCCCAAGCTTCTACGGTACGCTTCTCTTTGAATAATGTGATAGCGTGTGTTGTACGCTACACCGAGTTCTAACACACCATAACCAATCAAACTAGCCGTTATGAATAGTAATTCCTAATTTTTGAAATTATATATATATTATATTTCAAAATGGACTTATTTTTGGATTCTGAATATCTAATTTAGCATAAGATGATTTTTTGGAACTTTTCAGATAACTTTAATATTTTGATGAATAGTGAAAATTACTAAATTTTAATTAAAAACAATTTTTTTAATCAAAATAATTAATAGTGATAAATTATGAATTTGAGTGGTTTTAAAGTATATTTAGAATATATTTTTACCATTTAATATAATTTTGGTCATTGGAAACAATTTTACAATTAAACCGAACATAAAAAAGTGTCAATCTTTTGATAGTTATTATCTCTTAAAAACACGCTTTTGGTTTTGACAGTGGGAATTAATTTTAAATTAATTTCTGCCACTTCTGTGTTTTGAATTTAGAAAAATAGATTCCATATTTCGAATCAGGATTTACAAATTGTGTAAATAGGTAACTTTTATTTTTAGACATTTTGAATAATTACTGCGGTAAATATTTTATTTACCATGGTTAAGGGTAAATCTGGTAAATGAGGGTTAAAAAATAAAATTATAATAATAGTAAATTACCCTAAAACGTTTCCTAGACATATTTTTTGATATAGGTCCGACCATAGGCATCCTTGGTTCGATTTTGGGATCCCATGGTGGCACTTGTAGGTGATAGGGACACTTTTTTTTAATTAATTTAAAATGAATACAAAAATGACACAAGCATATATCTTTTAGAAAAACAATTTTTACATAGGGTTATATATGTTGTATTTTAAATTATAAATATTAATTAGAAATATAAAACGATTTCCTATATAATGATATTTTATTTATAATTTTTAGACATTAAATAATTTAATTTATTTATGACACAATGATGATGAATTAATTACTATAATAGTGAAAAATTAAAATAATTGATATTATAAATACCAAAATAAATATAATATGAAACTTTTAATGATTTAAACTAATTTTATAGGATAATATGATATATTATAATTGATTTAATTGGCTTTTTTAGAAGTAATCAATCTGTTATGAGTTTCAAAAAAATCATATATTGAATAGTGTCAAAATTGACATAAAAGAGTTCTTAAAACAAATTTTATATTATTAATTGATATTAAATTTATAAAAATCTAAGCCTCGGCCAAAAGACTTATATAATGATAGGTTCATCATTAATGGACCACTTGGGGGTCTCTTGGATGTATATAGTAAGTTTATTAACCATATTATATAAAAATACAAAGAGACATTGTAAAAGTGAAACTAATTAACTTAAAGTTAATACTTAAAGATAAGGTTAATATAAGTACCCAAACCTGTCTAAATTCTATTGGTTGAGTTTTTTTCGACCTATCCCCACCATAACATTTAAATAATAAACTTTGGAGCCATTAGAAACTGAATATGAATTTATTATAAATTAATATTTCTAGCTTTTCCGAAGGTGCCCCTCACCCCTCTTATAAAAGGGCACTCCTCCTTCTCATTTCTTCACACCTTCAAAGCCTTTTGGTTCGTCCGAAATCTGCCCAAATACTCTCCCAAATTCCCTCACTACAACCTAGAGGCATTAGTTTGATCAGAAAGCCAACCTAAGGAGCCCTTTTGATCAAATCAAAAGGACGAACCCGAAGAAGAGGTAATGATTTCACCACCCTTTTTCCAAGTTCCTTTCTTCTTCCACTTCTTCTTCTGTTGTTTTTACCATTCTAAAATAATAAATCCAGTATCATATATATACTGTGATTTTATTATAAATATGGTGCAACAATATTCAGTATTCTATCCACCCGTTGAATAAGATGTCACCATACCTGCGTACGTACGACTTACCGTCTCCACGTCGTGGTGTAATTGTTATTCAATATATTATTTTTTGGATGGGTATAATAATGATATTTAACTCATGTAAATAATAAATATAACATGTTAATGATTCTGTATATATGATATAACAACCATTTATATATTATTTTAATATCAAAAGAATGATATTGTCGCTCGTGCGTACGTACGGACTACCGTCTCCACGAACGCGATAAGATTCATTCTCCATCGTATCCATTCAAGTATAATTATCATTTGATGATTTAAAAATGATGTTTAAGGACTTGATAGCATTCTGGATATGAATAATATACAACCTATCCATTATAAACATTTCTTACGTAACAAAATATATAAAAGAAAACAAGTAAGTTAACACCTGAAACAACGATAATACTAAGATATTATTATCAAATCAATATTAAAAGATCATATATGATATCATATTAATTTATATTATTCTTGTATAATTTAAAAACAATTATTTGACCATTATACAGGAGGTTAAGCTACCCCAACCAAGGAAAAGTACAAGGTAAAGGTTATTTCACAATCTCTTCATTATCCGAGGTTGTTTATGCGTAATAATCTACTGGGATCTCTTTATCATCCACATCCATGTTTCTTAAAAATGTATTTCAAATTTTTTTTACTATTTAAAAGAATATGGGTTAAAGTCATTTATACCTTTTTTTTGACTTTTTATAAGAGTTTTATAAAGTAATATTTCCGTAGTTTTCCAAACAAGGTGCTTTTTAACCTTTTCGACAGAATTAAGGTAAGAATTTTTTTTTAACTTATACAGTGGGTGTGGCTATTTTCCACGGTTATAAAATCGTCGAAGCTTCCCTTAAAAGCTTATAAGAATATTATAAAAGAAAATGTTTTGTTTTATATGGCTCTTAAATGATTTCAAAAATAGAAAGAGATATTTCTCTAAAAAGAGTTTTGATTTTATCTATGTCAACATCCTTTGATTGATTTTACGCTTATTTGAAGTTGATTTATTATTATACACAACTTTTATATTGTATTGAAGGTTTTGTGAAATGCTTGAATGTGGATGTACTATTTTTATACCATTCATAGTTTATGGTGAAATTATTGACATTTCGTATGCTAGTTTTAATACGAATGTTTATGTTATGATTAAACATTTTCATATGGGAATGCATTGGACTTAATATGTGACGGGTGGAGCCTGCTATAGCTCCTCGATGCATCGGTAGGTCTCATGAGACAAACTAGTGTCTTGGCACAAGGCCTTGACAAAATCTTATTTGTAGTCTTGGCACGAGGCCTTGGCTATGTGGTTATGATAGTCTGGCATTATGCATTCCAACATTACGAAAGTGGTTATTGATAATGCATGTGATTATTCGATTAGTAGAATATCCATGTGAACAAGTAAATGGAATCATTTCATTTTACTTTTTCCATACTATGTTTAAGTACAAGTTTAAAAGGCTTTTGTTTTAGTAATGCATTGCCTTAAATGTTTATGCTTATTTTGAATGTTCAGCTATATTGTTATCCTTACTGGGCATTTGAGCTCACCCCTTTTCTATGTTTTATTTTTCCCAGGATGTGAAGAAGTAAGTTATGAATGACCTGCAGGGATATTATGAGGGGATATTAGTGTGGACTATGGAGATATTATGTTGTTGTAGTAGTTTTTCATTTTATGATATAATGTAAAACTTATGAATATATCTAGTGTTTCCGAGGCTACTAAACCAATCGGTCTTTCGAGATTTTATCTTTCTTGTGATCATGCCAATGTTATGTAATAATGCACCGACTCTGGGTAACTAGGGTCGGGGCATTATAGTAGGTATCAGAGGAAATTTAGTACAAACATTGGAAGATAGATTTAGATAAACTCTGATTAGAGCATGTAGACCTAAGATGAACTTTGAGGATTAGTATAGAAGAACTTCCTAGAATTTTGGTATTGTAGAGATTTTGTGAGTTTTCTGAGCAATACATCCCAGTCTGGATACGAGCAGGTAGAGGCGGCTCGGGCACAGATGTACCTAGGGGTAAAACCCGAAATCACCGCTTTGAGCTAGACTCGAACGGAAACTGGTGCACGACAACGGGCCTTGCTGCACTCTTGGTTACGACACTCCTAGGGGATATGCTTAGGATAACTCTCATTTTCTTTACAAATCATTATGAAGGGTTTATGAGTATATACTTCCTCAAAGAAAACATTTTTATGATTATGGATTATATCCATAAATAGTTCAATTTATGTTAAGTGTTTTATAAGTTTGGGATTATGTATTTTGATTCATAAACTGATCTAGATTATGCCATTGTTTAGAAATGGAGCCTAGTGGAATAAATGGAAACCGTATCAATGCACGCACTCCATGTAGGGATTTCCCACCTACTCAAGATAATTATAGTGGGGCTGGTGATGCAACTGGTTCCGATCAGCTATTCACCATACTGGGACAACTAACTCAGGTTATGAATAATAAACTTACCCGTATGAAGCACCCTGATCCACAGTGTGGAGGATTAATGTTAGATCGATTCATGGGGCAACAACCACCAACGTTCAATGGGAGTAGAAATCCCTTAGTAGCTGAGCAATGGATAAATTCCCTAGAGAAAATATTTCAGGCTTTGGGGAGCAGTGAAAGGGAAAAAGTTATCATGGCAGTTTACCGCCTCACTAGAGATGCTGATAAATGGTGGTCATTGATTCAAAACATGAAGGAAGATGATGAAGTATCAAATATGGAATGGAGAGAGTTCAAAGATCTATTTTTAGAAAAATACTTTCCTCGCGACCATCGAGCAGATATGGAAAGGCAATTTCTGAGTCTGAGACAAAAGGAGGATGAGAATGTCACAAAGTATGAGGCTAACTTTACAAGGGTATAAAGGTATGATGGAGATTATATACGTAACCCATGAATTAAGATTGATCGTTTCTTTGATGGGTTAAAACCATTTCTTCATCGAGCATTAGTCTCACAATCCTTTTCGTCGTACGAAGACATTGTCTCATGTGCTATCAAGACCGAAAAGAAATTCTCTAAGTCATATGACATTAAACCAATGAAAAAGAAGAAGAGACCTGATGATCAATCTGGGAATAGAAATAAGGGGAAGAAGGGAAAGGTTGATTATCCATCCTATGGTAAATGCAGGAACAAACACCCTGGTACTTGCTTGAAGGGAATGGGAGTCTGTTACAAGTGTGGTGAAAAAGGCCACCAAGCTCGTGATTGCAAGGGGAAGAAGGAAGCTACCAACGTTCAATGCTATAATTGCAGGGAGATGGGGCATTATGCAAATGCATGTCCTAAGCGTCAGGAGAAATTACCTCAGAAAAGGCCAAGGGATCAAGGCCAGGCTTATGCTATCACTACTGCTAAGGTAGAAGCTCCGAAAGACATGGTGGCAGGTAATTTAATGGTTTCCTCAAGTTTAGAAAATGCATTATTTGATTCTGGATTATCGCATTGTTTCATATCTTCCCATTTTTCTAAGAAAATTAGATATTTCCAATTTGATTTAACAAGGGAGTTGTCAGTTAAAACTCCTAAGGGAAGTATCATCGCAACAAAGTTTTGTGAATCAGTCCCCATTAGAGCACATAAATGTTCGTTATCTGCTGATCTCATCGTCATACCTATGATTGAGTTTGATATAATCCTCTGTATGGACGGGCTTTTGGACTATGATGCGATGAATTATTGTAAGAAGAAAGAGGTTACGATTCTTGATGATAATGATAAGGAACACCTTATCTTTAGAGCAGAATCGTCACCACCTAATTCTTATTTAGATCCACCCTCATTAGCTCAACTAAATTCAATTATTGGGGAGGAAGAGAATGAAATAACTATGGGTGAGGAAAGGATTGTTCAAATAGAGGATGTACCTATTGTGAAAGAATTTGTAGATATATTTCCAGAAGATTTACCTGGACATCCTATAGAACGAGAAGTTGAGTTTTCCATTGATTTGATTCCTTGATCAAGGCCTATATCGAAGACCCCTTATAGAATGGATACTGTAGAATTAGTCGAACTAAAGAAACAACTAGAGGAATTGAGTAATAAAGGAATTATTCACCCTAGTGTTTCTCCATGGGGAGCCCCTGTTCTTTTTGTTAAAAAGAAAGATGGATCTATGAGGTTATGTATCGACTACAGGGAGATCAATGCTATAACAATAAAGTACAAGTATCCCCTACCACGCATTGATGATTTATTTGACCAACTGCATGGAGCTCCATACATTTCAATGATTGACCTTCGATCTGGATACCATCAGTTTTGTGTAAAGAAGGAAGACATTCCGAAGACTGCATTTCGAACCAGGTACGGGCATTACGAGTTTACTGTAATGCCTTTTGGATTGACTAATGCACCCTCTGTATTCATGGATCTGATGAATAGAGTTTTCAAGGAGTATCTCGATGATTTGTGGTGGTATTTATTGATGATAATTTGGTATACTCCAAAACCTAAGAAGATCATGAAAATCACTTGCGCATTATCTTGAAGACTCTGAGGAGGCATGAATTATATTGGAAGTTTAGCAAGTGTGAATTCTGGCTTCAGGATATTTCTTTTCTTGGCCATATTGTCTCTAAAGATGGAATCTCTGTTGATCCTTCTAAGACCAAGGAAATCCAAGAATGGCCAGCACCTACGAGTATAACTGAGGTACGTAGTTTTATTGGATTGGGAGGTTATTATCGACGTTTCGTCCATAATTTTGCCCGATTGGATAACCCATTAACGAAGCTCACACGTAAAGGGGTTAAATTTGTTTGGACAAAAGAGTGTGAAGAATGTTTCGAAGAACTGAAGAAAACATTAGTCAAATCTCCTATATTGACTCTACCATCGGGGAATGATGGGTTCGTTATTTATAGTGATGCATCAAAGAAAGCACTTGGTTGTGTCCTTATGCAGGATGATAGAGTTATTGCCTATGCATCACGACAGTTGAAAATTCATGAACAAAACTATCCTACTCATGATCTCGAGTTAGCAGCTGTGATCTTTGCATTGAAGATATGGAGGCACTACCTCTATGGTGAAAAATGTGAGATTTATACTGATCACAAGAGTTTGAAGTATATCTTCTCACAAAAAGAACTCAACATGAGGCAAAGGAGATGGCTTGAATTACTCAAGGATTATGATTGTACGATACACTACCACCCGGGGAAAGAAAACAAGGTGGCAGATGCTTTGAGCAGAAAAGACCATCGAGTTTTGAACATGATGAGAATTGAAAGGGATCCAATTTTCAGGGATCTAGTAAAGATTGACATGGGTATAACCAGGGAAGGTGAAAAATCAATGCTTTTTCAAATGGTTGCCAAAAAATCTTTACTAGAAAGGATTAAGAGTTCTCAGACCGATGATGAAGAATTCCAAAAGAAGATTAAAGCTGTGAATGATGGGAGATTGAGAGACTTTGTGTATGAAGATGGAAGTTTGAAATTCGGGAAGAGACTTTGTGTTCCCGATTTACCTGATCTAAAAAGGGAATTGCTGGATGATTATCATAGTTCCAATTTCTCTATACACCATGGGAGCACCAAAATGTATAGAGATTTGAAGGAACATTTTTGGTAGGACAACATGAAGAGGGAGATTGCTGATTTTGTGTCAAGGTGTATGGTTTGTCAGCAAGTTAAAGCTGGAAGGAAACATCCTGTAGGAGTCATGCAACCACTTACCATACCGGAGTGGAAATGGGACAATATTACGATGGACTTTGTCATGGGGCTACCAAAGACTCCTAGAAGGAACGATGAAATATGGGTTTTTGTTGATCATCTTACCATGTCAGAAAATTTTCTTGCTATAAGAGAAGATATACCCCTGGAACGTTTAGCAAGACTATATATTAATGAAGTTATGAGACTTCATGGAGTCCCCTATCGATTGTTTCTGATCTTGATCCCCGTTTTACTTCAAGATTTTGGAAAAGTCTTCCGAAATCCCTGGATACCGAACTTCTTTTGAGCACTTCTTACCACCCTCAGACAGATGGTCAATCAGAATGGACAATTCAAACCCTAGAAGACATGTTGAGATCTTGCTCACTTGACTTTCAGGGTATGTGGGATCAATACTTACCTCTCATAGAATTTTCCTATAACAATAGCTTCCATTCGAGTATTCAGATGGCACCATATGAAGCGTTATACGGAAAGAGATGTCGTACACCAACCTGTTGGGATGACGTTGGTGAAAGAAAACTTGTAGGACCAGAACTGGTGGAGGAAACGATGGAAAAGGATAAGGTAATCCAAAATCACATCAAAGAAGCTCAAAGTAGGTAGAAGATCTATGCCGATAATCGAAGGAAGGATTTGGAATTTCAAGTCAGTGATCATGTTTTCCTGAAGGTATCTCCATGGAAGGGAGTCATACTTTTTGGTAAGAAAGGTAAATTGAGTCCCAGGTACATCAGACCTTTTGAAATTCTAGAACGAATTAGGGCTGTAGCTTACCGATTGGCAATGCCGCCAAGTCTCTCCAAAGTTCATGATGTGTTCCACGTATCTCTGTTGAGGAAATACATGCCTGACACAACGCATGTACTCACCTATGAGGAGTTAGAACAGGAACCTAATCTGTCTTATTGCGAAGAGCCCGTCAAGATTCGTGATATGAGAGAACAATTGCTGTGAAACCGGACGACGCGTCTGGTAAAAGTTTTGTGGAGAAACCATAAGATGGAAGAGGCAACGTGGGAACCCGAGGAACTTATGATGAAGAACCACCCGAGTCTTTTCATTTGATTGTATTCTAGAAATTTCGAGGACGAAATTATTTGAAGGAGGGGAGAATGTAACACCCCAAGCTTCTACGGTACGCTTCTCTTTGAATAATGTGATAGCATGTGTTGTACGCAACACCGAGTTCTAACACACCATAACCAATCAAACTAGCCGTTATGAATAGTAATACCTAATTTTTGAAATTATATATATTTTATATTTAAAAATGGACTTCATTTTTGGATTCGGAATATCGAATTTAGCATAAGGTGAAATTTTGGTACTTTTCGGATAACTTTAATATTTTGATGAATAGTGAAAATTACTAATTTTTAATTAAAAACAACTTTTTTAATCAAAATAATTAATAGTCATAAATTATGAAATTGAGTGGTTTTAAAGTATATTTAGAATATATTTTTACCATTTAATATAATTTTGGTCATTGGACACAATTTAACAATTAAACCGATCATAAACAAGTGTCAATCTTTTGATAGTTATTATCTCTTAAAAACACGCTTTTTGTTGTGATAGGGGGAATTAATTTTAAATTAATTTCTGCCACTTCTGTGTTTTGAATTTAGAAAAATGGATTCCATATTTGGAATCAGGATGTCCAAATTGTGTAAATAGGTAACTTTTATTTTTAGACATTTTGAATAATTACTGCGGTAAATATATTATTTACCATGGTTAAGGGTAAATCTGGTAAATAAGGGTTAAACAATAATATTATAATAATACTAAATTACCCTAAAACGTGTCCTAGTCTTATTGGTTGATACAAGTTCGACCATAGGCATCTTTGGGTCTATTTTGGGACCCCATGGTTCCACTTGTAGGTGATAGGGACACTTTTTTTTAATTAAGTTAAAATGAAAACAAAAATGACACAAGCATAGATCTTTTAGAAAAACAATTTTTAAATAGGGTTATATATGTTGGATTTTAGATTATAAATATTAATTAGAAATATAAAACGATTTACTACATAATTATATTTTATTTATAATTTTTATACATTAAATAATTTAATTTATTTATGACACAATGATGATGAATTAATTACTATAATAGTGAAAAATTAAAATAATTGATATTATAAATACCAAAATAAATATAATATGAAACTTTTAATGAATTAAACTAATTTTATAGTATAATATGATATATTATGATTGATTTAATTGACTTTGTTAGAAGTAATCAATCTTTTATGAGTTTCACAAAAATCAACTATTGAATAGTGTCAAAATTGACATAAAAGAGTTCTTAAAACAAATATTATATTATTAGTTGATATTAAATTCGTAAAAATCTAAGGTTCGGCCAAAAGAATTATATCATGATAGGTTCATCCTTAATGGACCACTTGGGGGTCGCTTGGATATATATAGTAAGTTTATTAACCATATTATATAAAAATACAAAGAGACATTGTAAAAGTGAAACTAATTAACTTAAAGTTAATACTTAATGATAAGGTTAATATAAGTACCCAAACCTGTCTAAATTATATTCTTTGAGTTTTTTTCGATCTATACCCACCTTAAAATTTAAATAATCAACTTTGGAGCCATTAGAAACCGAATTTGAATTTATTATAAATTAATATTTCTAGATTTTCCAATGGTGCCCCTCACCCCTCTTATAAAAGGGAACTCCTCCTTCTCATTTCTTCACAACTTCAAAGCCTTTTGGTTCGGCCAAACTCTGCCCAAATACACTCCCAACTTCCCTCACTACAACCTAGAGGCATTATTTGGATCAGAAAGCCTACTTATGGAGCCATTTTGATCAAATGAAAAGGAAGAACCCGAAGAAGAGGAAAAGATTTCACCACCCTTTTTCCAAGTTCCTTTCTTCTTCCACTTCTTCTTCCGTTGTTTTTACCACTCTAAAATAATAACCCCAGTATCATATATATACTGTGATTTTATTATAGATATGGTACAACCATATTCAGTATTCTATCCACCCTTTGAATAACATGTCACCATACGTGTGTACGTACGGCTTACCGTCTCCACGTCGTGGTGTAATTGTTATTCAATATATTATTATTTGGATGGGTATAATAATGATATGTAACTCATGTAAATAATAAATATAACATGTTAATGATTCTTTATATATGATATAATGACCATTTATATGTTATTTTAATATCAAATGAATGATATTGTCGCTCGTGCGTACGTACGGACTACCGTCTCCACGAACGCGATAAGATTCATTTTCCATCGTATCCATTCAAGTATAATTATCATTTGATGATTTAAAAATGATGTTTAAGGACATGATATCATTCTGGATATGAATAATATACAACCTATCCATTATAAACATGTATTACGTAACAAAACATATAAAAGAAAACAAGTAAGTTAACACCCGAAACAACGATAATACTAAGATATTATTATCAAATTAATATTAAAAGATCATATATGATATCATATTAATGTATATGATTATTGTATAATTTAATAACAATTATTTCACCATTATACAGGAGGTTAACCTACCCCAACCAAGGAAAAGTACAAGGTAAGGGTTATTTCACAATCTCTTCATTATCCGAGGTTGTTTATTCGTAATAATCTACTGGGATCTCTTTATCATCCACATCCTTGTTTCTTAAAAATGTATTTCAAAACATTTTTACTATTTAAAAGAATATGGGTTAAAGTCATTTATGCCTTTTTTTGACTTTTTATAAGAGTTTTATAAAGGAATCTTTCCGTCATTTCCTAAACAAGGTGCTTTTTAACCTTTTCGACAGAATTAAGGTAAGAATGTTTTTTTAACTTATACGGAGGGTTCGGCTATTTTACACCGTTATAAAATCATCGAAGCTTCCCTTACAAGCTTATAAGAATATTTTCAAAGAAAATGTTTTATTTTATATGGCTCTTAAATGATTTCAAAAATAGAAAGATATATTTCTCTAAAAATAGTTTTGATTTCATCTATGTCAACATTCTTTGATGGATTTTACGCTTATTTGAAGTTGATTTATTATGATACAAAACTTCTATATTGTATTGAAGGTTTTGTGAAATGATTGACTGTGGATGTGATATTTTTATACCATTCATAGTTTATGGTGAAATTATTGACATTTCGTATGCTAGTTTTAATACGAATGTTTATGTTATGTTTAAACCTTTTCATATGGAAATGCATTGGACTAAACATGTGACGGGTGGAGCCTGCTATAGCTCTTCGATGCATCGGTATGTCTCATGAGACAAACTAGTGTCTTGGCACAAGGTCTTGAAAAAATTTTATTTGTAGTCTTGGCACGAGGCCTTGGCTATGTGGTTATGATAGTTTGGCATTATGCATTCCAACATTATGAAATTGGTTATTGATATTGCATGTGATTATTCGATTAGTAGAATATCCAAGTGAACAATTAAATAGAATCATTTCATTTTACTTTTTCCATACTATGTTGAAGTTCAAGTTTAAAAGGCTTTTGTTTTAGTAATGCACTGCCTTAAATGTTTATGCTTATTTTGAATGTTCCTCTATATTGTTATCCTTACTGGGCATTTGAGCTCACCCTTTTTCTATGTTTTATTTTTCCCAGGATGTGAAGAAGTAAGTTATGAATGACCTGCAGGGATATTATGAGGTGATAATAGTGTGGACTATGGAGACATTATGTTGTTGTAGTAGTTTTTCATTTTATGATGTAATGTAAAACTTATGAATATATCTAGTGTTTCCAAGGCTACTAAACCAATCGGTCTTTCGATATTTGATCTTTCTTGTGATCATGCCAATGTTATTTAATAATGCACCAAATCTTGGTAACTAGGATCGGGGCGTTACAAGTGCCCCATGACAGTGGACCCCGAGACCTAAAGTGATCCTCCCTGAATGCTAGAGTATTCTGACCAGTAGCAAGGGCATAATGTGTTTCCATGGGGAGACTATTCTCTTACTGAGTAGATTAGTGAAAATAATATAATTATAAAATATATGGTTTTATGAAACATGAAAAGAAATCAAATCATTCTAGTAGAAGTGGAAAAATACACAATCATGTATGAATAAGAAGTTAACATCAGATGTTATATAATCATAAGGTACAATATGATGATCATTTTATGGTAATGTAACTACACGTAAAATTAATATGTTGGGGTAAGGTATACAAACATATAAAACATAATATAAAATCGATAAAAATGTCCAAAAAATAGTACATGTAGCATCTTGAGTATATCTATGTTCATATTTGTTTAGTCAATAAGGTTTCCTTATGACCTTTCCATTCCTTCATGTTTTGAAAATCACAAACACCCTTCCATAAGGAAAAATTCATTTTATTATGTTTTATCTTCATAAGGAAATTATTACTTCCCCATGGAAATTTATCCTTAACATGTTTTGATTGTTCATATTATACATATAAAATTCAGTTTCAAATCCAAAACCTCATAAAAATGTATATACTTAGATATAAATCATTCTATTTTTAGGAACTGAATTCAGACTCTGAACTCTTATGAGTTCTGACTCCGAGTTCTCTGAATTCCTACTCCAATGATTGTATGTTTAGGTTCTGAATTCTCTGAATTTAGACCCTGAAAATTTATGAGTTTAGGTTCCGAGTTCAATTAATTATGACTCTGAACATTATGACTTTAGATTCTGAGTTCTCTAAATTCAGACACCGAACTCTTATGAGTTCTGACTCCGAGTTCTCTAAATTTATACTCCGAACTTTCTGAGTTTAGATTCCGAGTTCTCTGAATTCATACTCCGAACACTTATATGTTCTGACTTTGAGTTCTCTAAATTCAGACTCCAATCATTCTGGGTTCATCCTCTGAATTCTTATAACCTTAGACTCTAGATTCTTATAAACTCAGACACCAAATTCTTATGAATTTAGACTCTGAAGTTTATAGAATTATAATTCCAAATTACTTTATAAACATAATCTGAATATCCTTGTATTATAGTCTCCGAATAGTTTTTTATTAGACATCAAACATTAATTTTTTCTTAGACTCTGAAATTATGAATTTGTTCAAGTAACCATAATTTTACATATCCTTGATATAGTTACAAAATGATGTTGAAAATTCTGTTTCTAACCATCCTTTGTTTGAGTGACACGTGTACAGGTCCCTCCAAAATTCATGGAAAAATATTTCCGTTGGAGGAGGGAGACGACCATTGAAGATTTACCTATAAATAGGATCTCATTTGAAAGATCTCATAAAATTGATGAACATTGATCAATATCTATATTTGATGTTCTTGATGTGATTTCTAGAGTGAAATACTCTCATGATTTGTGTGTACTAGACATCTTGTTCAAATTTGTATTGTGCGACTCCGAATATTGCAGAGTACATTTGAGGGCTTCCGGGGATAGGAAGACATAGGTTCTGACTACCTTAAAGATCGAGGACTTCCAAGAAGGGGAATACAGAGGTGCTGACTACCTTGAAGTTGAGGACATGCATCGATAGCAAGATAGACTCCGATCATCATATCGAGGGCATACCCTGGTGTGGGTAAGACATAATGTCTTGAATGTATAAATCAAGGGGTCTTTATCCAAGGTGGTTGGATACCCATCTCTTTGGGTTAAACGATTTACTAATTGTTACTTGTTTTGTTTAATGTTTTCCACTGCATATTGATTTTTGAGTAAATTTTAACTATCTTATACCTTCTTATATTTGTACACTGATTTGTATGATTCTACATGCTTTAAGGTAGAATCTTTGTCTATGTAAAGCTTTGATAAGTTTCATTTTCCAAATCACTTTTCCAGAATCAAGAAAGTTTGAAGATCTTAGATGTCTAGTGAATTTACTTTTTCTAACATTTTTAAACATTATCATCTTTCAATGTTCCAAAATAATTTTTTTAATGTATATAATTCCCCCCCCCCCTCTTGTATATTGAGAATATACATCATTATTACGATACTTAAATTATTATCATCATAATATTTTGAGATAAAATCATATGTTTCAACCTCTTTTGAAATTCATGAAATTCTAAAAACACAAGAAATAACATCATTTACCCATCCCTATTAATTTGGATTTCACTTATTCATGGGGTAGATACTCATCGTTACATGATCAAAACCAATTTCAAATGACCTAGTATGCTCTATAAATCTGAATGGTAAAAGAAAATTAAAATAAACCAATATAATGTAACATTTAGTTTTCTAAAAAAGATAAAACTCACTAGTGATGTAACACCCCAAGCTTCTACGGTACGTTTCTCTTTGAATAATGTGATAGCGTGTGTTGTACGCTACACCGAGTTCTAACACACCATAACCAATCAAACTAGCCGTTATGAATAGTAATTCCTAATTTTTGAAATTATATATATATTATATTTCAAAATGGACTTATTTTTGGATTCTGAATATCTAATTTAGCATAAGATGATTTTTTGGAACTTTTCAGATAACTTTAATATTTTGATGAATAGTGAAAATTACTAAATTTTAATTAAAAACAATTTTTTTAATCAAAATAATTAATAGTGATAAATTATGAATTTGAGTGGTTTTAAAGTATATTTAGAATATATTTTTACCATTTAATATAATTTTGGTCATTGGAAACAATTTTACAATTAAACCGAACATAAAAAAGTGTCAATCTTTTGATAGTTATTATCTCTTAAAAACACGCTTTTGGTTTTGACAGTGGGAATTAATTTTAAATTAATTTCTGCCACTTCTGTGTTTTGAATTTAGAAAAATAGATTCCATATTTCGAATCAGGATTTACAAATTGTGTAAATAGGTAACTTTTATTTTTAGACATTTTGAATAATTACTGCGGTAAATATTTTATTTACCATGGTTAAGGGTAAATCTGGTAAATGAGGGTTAAAAAATAAAATTATAATAATAGTAAATTACCCTAAAACGTTTCCTAGACATATTTTTTGATATAGGTCCGACCATAGGCATCCTTGGTTCGATTTTGGGATCCCATGGTGGCACTTGTAGGTGATAGGGACACTTTTTTTTAATTAATTTAAAATGAATACAAAAATGACACAAGCATATATCTTTTAGAAAAACAATTTTTACATAGGGTTATATATGTTGTATTTTAAATTATAAATATTAATTAGAAATATAAAACGATTTCCTATATAATGATATTTTATTTATAATTTTTAGACATTAAATAATTTAATTTATTTATGACACAATGATGATGAATTAATTACTATAATAGTGAAAAATTAAAATAATTGATATTATAAATACCAAAATAAATATAATATGAAACTTTTAATGATTTAAACTAATTTTATAGGATAATATGATATATTATAATTGATTTAATTGTCTTTTTTAGAAGTAATCAATCTGTTATGAGTTTCAAAAAAATCATATATTGAATAGTGTCAAAATTGACATAAAAGAGTTCTTAAAACAAATTTTATATTATTAATTGATATTAAATTTATAAAAATCTAAGCCTCGGCCAAAAGACTTATATAATGATAGGTTCATCATTAATGGACCACTTGGGGGTCTCTTGGATGTATATAGTAAGTTTATTAACCATATTATATAAAAATACAAAGAGACATTGTAAAAGTGAAACTAATTAACTTAAAGTTAATACTTAAAGATAAGGTTAATATAAGTACCCAAACCTGTCTAAATTCTATTGGTTGAGTTTTTTTCGACCTATCCCCACCATAACATTTAAATAATAAACTTTGGAGCCATTAGAAACTGAATATGAATTTATTATAAATTAATATTTCTAGCTTTTCCGAAGGTGCCCCTCACCCCTCTTATAAAAGGGCACTCCTCCTTCTCATTTCTTCACACCTTCAAAGCCTTTTGGTTCGTCCGAAATCTGCCCAAATACTCTCCCAACTTCCCTCACTACAACCTAGAGGCATTAGTTTGATCAGAAAGCCAACCTAAGGAGCCCTTTTGATCAAATCAAAAGGACGAACCCGAAGAAGAGGTAATGATTTCACCACCCTTTTTCCAAGTTCCTTTCTTCTTCCACTTCTTCTTCTGTTGTTTTTACCATTCTAAAATAATAAATCCAGTATCATATATATACTGTGATTTTATTATAAATATGGTGCAACAATATTCAGTATTCTATCCACCCGTTGAATAAGATGTCACCATACGTGCGTACGTACGACTTACCGTCTCCACGTCGTGGTGTAATTGTTATTCAATATATTATTTTTTGGATGGGTATAATAATGATATTTAACTCATGTAAATAATAAATATAACATGTTAATGATTCTGTATATATGATATAACAACCATTTATATATTATTTTAATATCAAAAGAATGATATTGTCGCTCGTGCGTACGTACGGACTACCGTCTCCACGAACGCGATAAGATTCATTCTCCATCGTATCCATTCAAGTATAATTATCATTTGATGATTTAAAAATGATATTTAAGGACTTGATAGCATTCTGGATATGAATAATATACAACCTATCCATTATAAACATGTCTTACGTAACAAAATATATAAAAGAAAACAAGTAAGTTAACACCTGAAACAACGATAATACTAAGATATTATTATCAAATCAATATTAAAAGATCATATATGATATCATATTAATTTATATTATTCTTGTATAATTTAAAAACAATTATTTGACCATTATACAGGAGGTTAAGCTACCCCAACCAAGGAAAAGTACAAGGTAAAGGTTATTTCACAATCTCTTCATTATCCGAGGTTGTTTATGCGTAATAATCTACTGGGATCTCTTTATCATCCACATCCATGTTTCTTAAAAATGTATTTCAAATTTTTTTTACTATTTAAAAGAATATGGGTTAAAGTCATTTATACCTTTTTTTTGACTTTTTATAAGAGTTTTATAAAGTAATATTTCCGTAGTTTTCCAAACAAGGTGCTTTTTAACCTTTTCGACAGAATTAAGGTAAGAATTTTTTTTAACTTATACAGTGGGTGTGGCTATTTTCCACCGTTATAAAATCGTCGAAGCTTCCCTTAAAAGCTTATAAGAATATTATAAAAGAAAATGTTTTGTTTTATATGGCTCTTAAATGATTTCAAAAATAGAAAGAGATATTTCTCTAAAAAGAGTTTTGATTTTATCTATGTCAACATCCTTTGATTGATTTTACGCTTATTTGAAGTTGATTTATTATTATACAAAACTTTTATATTGTATTGAAGGTTTTGTGAAATGCTTGAATGTGGATGTACTATTTTTATACCATTCATAGTTTATGGTGAAATTATTGACATTTCGTATGCTAGTTTTAATACGAATGTTTATGTTATGATTAAACATTTTCATATGGGAATGCATTGGACTTAATATGTGACGGGTGGAGCCTGCTATAGCTCCTCGATGCATCGGTAGGTCTCATGAGACAAACTAGTGTCTTGGCACAAGGCCTTGACAAAATCTTATTTGTAGTCTTGGCACGAGGCCTTGGCTATGTGGTTATGATAGTCTGGCATTATGCATTCCAACATTACGAAAGTGGTTATTGATAATGCATGTGATTATTCGATTAGTAGAATATCCATGTGAACAAGTAAATGGAATCATTTCATTTTACTTTTTCCATACTATGTTTAAGTACAAGTTTAAAAGGCTTTTGTTTTAGTAATGCATTGCCTTAAATGTTTATGCTTATTTTGAATGTTCAGCTATATTGTTATCCTTACTGGGCATTTGAGCTCACCCCTTTTCTATGTTTTATTTTTCCCAGGATGTGAAGAAGTAAGTTATGAATGACCTGTAGGGATATTATGAGGGGATATTAGTGTGGACTATGGAGATATTATGTTGTTGTAGTAGTTTTTCATTTTATGATATAATGTAAAACTTATGAATATATCTAGTGTTTCCGAGGCTACTAAACCAATCGGTCTTTCGAGATTTTATCTTTCTTGTGATCATGCCAATGTTATGTAATAATGCACCGACTCTGGGTAACTAGGGTCGGGGCATTATAGTAGGTATCAGAGGAAATTTAGTACAAACATTGGAAGATAGATTTAGATAAACTCTGATTAGAGCATGTAGACCTAAGATGAACTTTGAGGATTAGTATAGAAGAACTTCCTAGAATTTTGGTATTGTAGAGATTTTGTGAGTTTTCTGAGCAATACATCCCAGTCTGGATACGAGCAGGTAGAGGCGGCTCGGGCACAGATGTACCTAGGGGTAAAACCCGAAATCACCGCTTTGAGCTAGACTCGAACGGAAACTGGTGCACGACAACGGGCCTTGCTGCACTCTTGGTTACGACACTCCTAGGGGATATGCTTAGGATAACTCTCATTTTCTTTACAAATCATTATGAAGGGTTTATGAGTATATACTTCCTCAAAGAAAACATTTTTATGATTATGGATTATATCCATAAATAGTTCAATTTATGTTAAGTGTTTTATAAGTTTGGGATTATGTATTTTGATTCATAAACTGATCTAGATTATGCCATTGTTTAGAAATGGAGCCTAGTGGAATAAATGGAAACCGTATCAATGCACGCACTCCATGTAGGGATTTCCCACCTACTCAAGATAATTATAGTGGGGCTGGTGATGCAACTGGTTCCGATCAGCTATTCACCATACTGGGACAACTAACTCAGGTTATGAATAATAAACTTACCCGTATGAAGCACCCTGATCCACAGTGTGGAGGATTAATGTTAGATCGATTCATGGGGCAACAACCACCAACGTTCAATGGGAGTAGAAATCCCTTAGTAGCTGAGCAATGGATAAATTCCCTAGAGAAAATATTTCAGGCTTTGGGGAGCAGTGAAAGGGAAAAAGTTATCATGGCAGTTTACCGCCTCACTAGAGATGCTGATCAATGGTGGTCATTGATTCAAAACATGAAGGAAGATGATGAAGTATCAAATATGGAATGGAGAGAGTTCAAAGATCTATTTTTAGAAAAATACTTTCCTCGCGACCATCGAGCAGATATGGAAAGGCAATTTCTGAGTCTGAGACAAAAGGAGGATGAGAATGTCACAAAGTATGAGGCTAACTTTACAAGGGTAGAAAGGTATGATGGAGATTATATACGTAACCCATGAAGTAAGATTGATCGTTTCTTTGATGGGTTAAAACCATTTCTTCATCGAGCATTAGTCTCACAATCCTTTTCGTCGTACGAAGACATTGTCTCATGTGCTATCAAGACCGAAAAGAAATTCTCTAAGTCATATGACATTAAACCAATGAAAAAGAAGAAGAGACCTGATGATCAATCTGGGAATAGAAATAAGGGGAAGAAGGGAAAGGTTGATTATCCATCCTATGGTAAATGCAGGAACAAACACCCTGGTACTTGCTTGAAGGGAATGGGAGTCTGTTACAAGTGTGGTGAAAAAGGCCACCAAGCTCGTGATTGCAAGGGGAAGAAGGAAGCTACCAACGTTCAATGCTATAATTGCAGGGAGATGGGGCATTATGCAAATGCATGTCCTAAGCGTCAGGAGAAATTACCTCAGAAAAGGCCAAGGGATCAAGGCCAGGCTTATGCTATCACTACTGCTGAGGTAGAAGCTCCGAAAGACATGGTGGCAGGTAATTTAATGGTTTCCTCAAGTTTAGAAAATGCATTATTTGATTCTGGATTATCGCATTGTTTCATATCTTCCCATTTTGCTAAGAAAATTAGATATTTCCAATTTGATTTAACAAGGGAGTTGTCAGTTAAAACTCCTAAGGGAAGTATCATCGCAACAATGTTTTGTGAATCAGTCCCCATTAGAGCACATAAATGTTCGTTATCTGCTGATCTCATCGTCATACCTATGATTGAGTTTGATATAATCCTCGGTATGGACGGGCTTTTGGACTATGATGCGATGAATTATTGTAAGAAGAAAGAGGTTACGATTCTTGATGATAATGATAAGGAACACCTTATCTTTAGAGCAGAATCGTCACCACCTAATTCTTATTTAGATCCACCCTCATTAGCTCAACTAAATTCAATTATTGGGGAGGAAGAGAATGAAATAACTATGGGTGAGGAAAGGATTGTTCAAATAGAGGATGTACCTATTGTGAAAGAATTTGTAGATATATTTCCAGAAGATTTACCTAGACATCCTATAGAACGAGAAGTTGAGTTTTCCATTGATTTGATTCCTTGATCAAGGCCTATATCGAAGACCCCTTATAGAATGGCTACTGTAGAATTAGTCGAACTAAAGAAACAACTAGAGGAATTGAGTAATAAAGGAATTATTCACCCTAGTGTTTCTCCATGGGGAGCCCCTGTTCTTTTTGTTAAAAAGAAAGATGGATCTATGAGGTTATGTATCGACTACAGGGAGATCAATGCTATAACAATAAAGTACAAGTATCCCCTACCACGCATTGATGATTTATTTGACCAACTGCATGGAGCTCCATACATTTCAATGATTGACCTTCGATCTGGATACCATCAGTTTTGTGTAAAGAAGGAAGACATTCCGAAGATTGCATTTCGAACCAGGTACGGGCATTACGAGTTTACTGTAATGCCTTTTGGATTGACTAATGCACCCTCTGTATTCATGGATCTGATGAATAGGGTTTTCAAGGAGTATCTCGATGATTTGTGGTGGTATTTATTGATGATAATTTGGTATACTCCAAAACCTAAGAAGATCATGAAAATCACTTGCGCATTATCTTGAAGACTCTGAGGAGGCATGAATTATATTGGAAGTTTAGCAAGTGTGAATTCTGGCTTCAGGATATTTCTTTTCTTGGCCATATTGTCTCTAAAGATGGAATCTCTGTTGATCCTTCTAAGACCAAGGCAATCCAAGAATGGCCAGCACCTACGAGTATAACTGAGGTACGTAGTTTTATTGGATTGGGAGGTTATTATCGACGTTTCGTCCATAATTTTGCCCGATTGGATAACCCATTAACGAAGCTCACACGTAAAGGGGTTAAATTTGTTTGGACAAAAGAGTGTGAAGAATGTTTCGAAGAACTGAAGAAAACATTAGTCAAATCTCCTATATTGACTCTACCATCGGGGAATGATGGGTTCGTTATTTATAGTGATGCATCAAAGAAAGCACTTGGTTGTGTCCTTATGCAGGATGATAGAGTTATTGCCTATGCATCACGACAGTTGAAAATTCATGAACAAAACTATCCTACTCATGATCTCGAGTTAGCAGCTGTGATCTTTGCATTGAAGATATGGAGGCACTACCTCTATGGTGAAAAATGTGAGATTTATACTGATCACAAGAGTTTGAAGTATATCTTCTCACAAAAAGAACTCAACATGAGGCAAAGGAGATGGCTTGAATTACTCAAGGATTATGATTGTACGATACACTACCACCCGGGGAAAGAAAACAAGGTGGCAGATGCTTTGAGCAGAAAAGACCATGGAGTTTTGAACATGATGAGAATTGAAAGGGATCCAATTTTCAGGGATCTAGTAAAGATTGACATGGGTATAACCAGGGAAGGTGAAAAATCAATGCTTTTTCAAATGGTTGCCAAAAAATCTTTACTAGAAAGGATTAAGAGTTCTCAGACCGATGATGAAGAATTCCAAAAGAAGATTAAAGCTGTGAATGATGGGAGATTGAGAGACTTTGTGTATGAAGATGGAAGTTTGAAATTCGGGAAGAGACTTTGTGTTCCCGATTTACCTGATCTAAAAAGGGAATTTCTGGATGATTATCATAGTTCCAATTTCTCTATACACCATGGGAGCACCAAAATGTATAGAGATTTGAAGGAACATTTTTGGTAGGACAACATGAAGAGGGAGATTGCTGATTTTGTGTCAAGGTGTATGGTTTGTCAGCAAGTTAAAGCTGGAAGGAAACATCCTGTAGGAGTCATGCAACCACTTACCATACCGGAGTGGAAATGGGACAATATTACGATGGACTTTGTCATGGGGCTACCAAAGACTCCTAGAAGGAACGATGAAATATGGGGTTTTGTTGATCATCTTACCATGTCAGAAAATTTTCTTGCTATAAGAGAAGATATACCCCTGGAACGTTTAGCAAGACTATATATTAATGAAGTTATGAGACTTCATGGAGTCCCCTATCGATTGTTTCTGATCTTGATCCCCGTTTTACTTCAAGATTTTGGAAAAGTCTTCCGAAATCCCTGGATACCGAACTTCTTTTGAGCACTTCTTACCACCCTCAGACAGATGGTCAATCAGAATGGACAATTCAAACCCTAGAAGACATGTTGAGATCTTGCTCACTTGACTTTCAGGGTATGTGGGATCAATACTTACCTCTCATAGAATTTTCCTATAACAATAGCTTCCATTCGAGTATTCAGATGGCACCATATGAAGCGTTATACGGAAAGAGATGTCGTACACCAACCTGTTGGGATGACGTTGGTGAAAGAAAACTTGTAGGACCAGAACTGGTGGAGGAAACGATGGAAAAGGATAAGGTAATCCAAAATCACATCAAAGAAGCTCAAAGTAGGTAGAAGATCTATGCCGATAATCGCAGGAAGGATTTGGAATTTCAAGTCAGTGATCATGTTTTCCTGAAGGTATCTCCATGGAAGGGAGTCATACGTTTTGGTAAGAAAGGTAAATTGAGTCCCAGGTACATCAGACCTTTTGAAATTCTAGAACGAATTAGGGCTGTAGCTTACCGATTGGCAATGCCGCCAAGTCTCTCCAAAGTTCATGATGTGTTCCACGTATCTCTGTTGAGGAAATACATGCCTGACACAACGCATGTACTCACCTATGAGGAGTTAGAACTGGAACCTAATCTGTCTTATTGCGAAGAGCCCGTCAAGATTCGTGATATGAGAGAACAATTGCTGTGAAACCGGACGACGCGTCTGGTAAAAGTTTTGTGGAGAAACCATAAGATGGAAGAGGCAACGTGGGAACCCGAGGAACTTATGATGAAGAACCACCCGAGTCTTTTCATTTGATAGTATTCTAGAAATTTCGAGGACGAAATTATTTGAAGGAGGGGAGAATGTAACACCCCAAGCTTCTACGGTACGCTTCTCTTTGAATAATGTGATAGCGTGTGTTGTACGCAACACCGAGTTCTAACACACCATAACCAATCAAACTAGCCGTTATGAATAGTAATACCTAATTTTTGAAATTATATATATTTTATATTTAAAAATGGACTTCATTTTTGGATTCGGAATATCGAATTTAGCATAAGGTGAAATTTTGGTACTTTTCGGATAACTTTAATATTTTGATGAATAGTGAAAATTACTAATTTTTAATTAAAAACAACTTTTTTAATCAAAATAATTAATAGTCATAAATTATGAAATTGAGTGGTTTTAAAGTATATTTAGAATATATTTTTACCATTTAATATAATGTTGGTCATTGGACACAATTTAACAATTAAACCGATCATAAACAAGTGTCAATCTTTTGATAGTTATTATCTCTTAAAAACACGCTTTTTGTTGTGATAGGGGGAATTAATTTTAAATTAATTTCTGCCACTTCTGTGTTTTGAATTTAGAAAAATGGATTCCATATTTGGAATCAGGATGTCCAAATTGTGTAAATAGGTAACTTTTATTTTTAGACATTTTGAATAATTACTGCGGTAAATATATTATTTACCATGGTTAAGGGTAAATCTGGTAAATAAGGGTTAAACAATAATATTATAATAATACTAAATTACCCTAAAACGTGTCCTAGTCTTATTGGTTGATACAAGTTCGACCATAGGCATCTTTGGGTCTATTTTGGGACCCCATGGTTCCACTTGTAGGTGATAGGGACACTTTTTTTTAATTAAGTTAAAATGAAAACAAAAATGACACAAGCATAGATCTTTTAGAAAAACAATTTTTAAATAGGGTTATATATGTTGGATTTTAGATTATAAATATTAATTAGAAATATAAAACGATTTACTACATAATTATATTTTATTTATAATTTTTATACATTAAATAATTTAATTTATTTATGACACAATGATGATGAATTAATTACTATAATAGTGAAAAATTAAAATAATTGATATTATAAATACCAAAATAAATATAATATGAAACTTTTAATGAATTAAACTAATTTTATAGTATAATATGATATATTATGATTGATTTAATTGACTTTGTTAGAAGTAATCAATCTTTTATGAGTTTCACAAAAATCAACTATTGAATAGTGTCAAAATTGACATAAAAGAGTTCTTAAAACAAATATTATATTATTAGTTGATATTAAATTCGTAAAAATCTAAGGTTCGGCCAAAAGAATTATATCATGATAGGTTCATCCTTAATGGACCACTTGGGGGTCGCTTGGATATATATAGTAAGTTTATTAACCATATTATATACAAATACAAAGAGACATTGTAAAAGTGAAACTAATTAACTTAAAGTTAATACTTAATGATAAGGTTAATATAAGTACCCAAACCTGTCTAAATTATATTCTTTGAGTTTTTTTCGATCTATACCCACCTTAAAATTTAAATAATCAACTTTGGAGCCATTAGAAACCGAATTTGAATTTATTATAAATTAATATTTCTAGATTTTCCAATGGTGCCCCTCACCCCTCTTATAAAAGGGAACTCCTCCTTATCATTTCTTCACAACTTCAAAGCCTTTTGGTTCGGCCAAACTCTGCCCAAATACACTCCCAACTTCCCTCACTACAACCTTGAGGCATTATTTGGATCAGAAAGCCTACTTATGGAGCCATTTTGATCAAATGAAAAGGAAGAACCCGAAGAAGAGGAAAAGATTTCACCACCCTTTTTCCAAGTTCCTTTCTTCTTCCACTTCTTCTTCCGTTGTTTTTACCACTCTAAAATAATAACCCCAGTATCATATATATACTGTGATTTTATTATAGATATGGTACAACCATATTCAGTATTCTATCCACCCTTTGAATAACATGTCACCATACGTGTGTACATACGGCTTACCGTCTCCACGTCGTGGTGTAATTGTTATTCAATATATTATTATTTGGATGGGTATAATAATGATATGTAACTCATGTAAATAATAAATATAACATGTTAATGATTCATTATATATGATATAATGACCATTTATATGTTATTTTAATATCAAATGAATGATATTGTCGCTCGTGCGTACGTACGGACTACCGTCTCCACGAACGCGATAAGATTCATTTTCCATCGTATCCATTCAAGTATAATTATCATTTGATGATTTAAAAATGATGTTTAAGGACATGATATCATTCTGGATATGAATAATATACAACCTATCCATTATAAACATGTATTACGTAACAAAACATATAAAAGAAAACAAGTAAGTTAACACCCGAAACAACGATAATACTAAGATATTATTATCAAATTAATATTAAAAGATCATATATGATATCATATTAATGTATATGATTATTGTATAATTTAATAACAATTATTTCACCATTATACAGGAGGTTAACCTACCCCAACCAAGGAAAAGTACAAGGTAAGGGTTATTTCACAATCTCTTCATTATCCGAGGTTGTTTATTCGTAATAATCTACTGGGATCTCTTTATCATCCACATCCTTGTTTCTTAAAAATGTATTTCAAAACATTTTTACTATTTAAAAGAATATGTGTTAAAGTCATTTATGCCTTTTTTTGACTTTTTATAAGAGTTTTATAAAGGAATCTTTCCGTCATTTCCTAAACAAGGTGCTTTTTAACCTTTTCGACAGAATTAAGGTAAGAATGTTTTTTTAACTTATACGGAGGGTTCGGCTATTTTACACCGTTATAAAATCATCGAAGCTTCCCTTACAAGCTTATAAGAATATTTTCAAAGAAAATGTTTTATTTTATATGGCTCTTAAATGATTTCAAAAATAGAAAGATATATTTCTCTAAAAATAGTTTTGATTTCATCTATGTCAACATTCTTTGATGGATTTTACGCTTATTTGAAGTTGATTTATTATGATACAAAACTTCTATATTGTATTGAAGGTTTTGTGAAATGATTGACTGTGGATGTGATATTTTTATACCATTCATAGTTTATGGTGAAATTATTGACATTTCGTATGCTAGTTTTAATACGAATGTTTATGTTATGTTTAAACCTTTTCATATGGAAATGCATTGGACTAAACATGTGACGGGTGGAGCCTGCTATAGCTCTTCGATGCATCGGTATGTCTCATGAGACAAACTAGTGTCTTGGCACAAGGTCTTGAAAAAATTTTATTTGTAGTCTTGGCACGAGGCCTTGGCTATGTGGTTATGATAGTTTGGCATTATGCATTACAACATTATGAAATTGGTTATTGATATTGCATGTGATTATTCGATTAGTAGAATATCCAAGTGAACAATTAAATAGAATCATTTCATTTTACTTTTTCCATACTATGTTGAAGTTCAAGTTTAAAAGGCTTTTGTTTTAGTAATGCACTGCCTTAAATGTTTATGCTTATTTTGAATGTTCCTCTATATTGTTATCCTTACTGGGCATTTGAGCTCACCCTTTTTCTATGTTTTATTTTTCCCAGGATGTGAAGAAGTAAGTTATGAATGACCTGCAGGGATATTATGAGGTGATAATAGTGTGGACTATGGAGACATTATGTTGTTGTAGTAGTTTTTCATTTTATGATGTAATGTAAAACTTATGAATATATCTAGTGTTTCCAAGGCTACTAAACCAATCGGTCTTTCGAGATTTGATCTTTCTTGTGATCATGCCAATGTTATTTAATAATGCACCAAATCTTGGTAACTAGGATCTGGGCGTTACAAGTGCCCCATGACAGTGGACCCCGAGACCTAAAGTGATCCTCCCTGAATGCTAGAGTATTCTGACCAGTAGCAAGGGCATAATGTGTTTCCATGGGGAGACTATTCTCTTACTGAGTAGATTAGTGAAAATAATATAATTATAAAATATATGGTTTTATGAAACATGAAAAGAAATCAAATCATTCTAGTAGAAGTGGAAAAATACACAATCATGTATGAATAAGAAGTTAACATCAGATGTTATATAATCATAAGGTACAATATGATGATCATTTTATGGTAATGTAACTACACGTAAAATTAATATGTTGGGGTAAGGTATACAAACATATAAAACATAATATAAAATCGATAAAAATGTCCAAAAAATAGTACATGTAGCATCTTGAGTATATCTATGTTCATATTTGTTTAGTCAATAAGGTTTCCTTATGACCTTTCCATTCCTTCATGTTTTGAAAATCACAAACACCCTTCCATAAGGAAAAATTCATTTTATTATGTTTTATCTTCATAAGGAAATTATTACTTCCCCATGGAAATTTATCCTTAACATGTTTTGATTGTTCATATTATACATATAAAATTCAGTTTCAAATCCAAAACCTCATAAAAATGTATATACTTAGATATAAATCATTCTATTTTTAGGAACTGAATTCAGACTCTAAACTCTTATGAGTTCTGACTCCGAGTTCTCTGAATTCCTACTCCAATGATTGTATGTTTAGGTTCTGAATTCTCTGAATTTAGACCCTGAAAATTTATGAGTTTAGGTTCCGAGTTCAATTAATTATGACTCTGAACATTATGACTTTAGATTCTGAGTTCTCTAAATTCAGACACCGAACTCTTATGAGTTCTGACTCCGAGTTCTCTAAATTTATACTCCGAACTTTCTGAGTTTAGATTCCGAGTTCTCTGAATTCATACTCCGAACACTTATATGTTCTGACTTTGAGTTCTCTAAATTCAGACTCCAATCATTCTGGGTTCATCCTCTGAATTCTTATAACCTTAGACTCTAGATTCTTATAAACTCAGACACCAAATTCTTATGAATTTAGACTCTGAAGTTTATAGAATTATAATTCCAAATTACTTTATAAACATAATCTGAATATCCTTGTATTATAGTCTCCGAATAGTTTTTTATTAGACATCAAACATTAATTTTTTCTTAGACTCTGAAATTATGAATTTGTTCAAGTAACCATAATTTTACATATCCTTGATATAGTTACAAAATGATGTTGAAAATTCTGTTTCTAACCATCCTTTGTTTGAGTGACACGTGTACAGGTCCCTCCAAAATTCATGGAAAAATATTTCCGTTGGAGGAGGGAGACGACCATTGAAGATTTACCTATAAATAGGATCTCATTTGAAAGATCTCATAAAATTGATGAACATTGATCAATATCTATATTTGATGTTCTTGATGTGATTTCTAGAGTGAAATACTCTCATGATTTGTGTGTACTAGACATCTTGTTCAAATTTGTATTGTGCGACTCCGAATATTGCAGAGTACATTTGAGGGCTTCCGGGGATAGGAAGACATAGGTTCTGACTACCTTAAAGATCGAGGACTTCCAAGAAGGGGAATACAGAGGTGCTGACTACCTTGAAGTTGAGGACATGCATCGATAGCAAGATAGACTCCGATCATCATATCGAGGGCATACCCTGGTGTGGGTAAGACAGAATGTCTTGAATGTATAAATCAAGGGGTCTTTATCCAAGGTGGTTGGATACCCATCTCTTTGGGTTAAACGATTTACTAATTGTTACTTGTTTTGTTTAATGTTTTCCACTGCATATTGATTTTTGAGTAAATTTTAACTATCTTATACCTTCTTATATTTGTACACTGATTTGTATGATTCTACATGCTTTAAGGTAGAATCTTTGTCTATGTAAAGCTTTGATAAGTTTCATTTTCCAAATCACTTTTCCAGAATCAAGAAAGTTTGAAGATCTTAGATGTCTAGTGAATTTACTTTTTCTAACATTTTTAAACATTATCATCTTTCAATGTTCCAAAATAATTTTTTTAATGTATATAATTCCCCCCCCCCTCTTGTATATTGAGAATATACATCATTATTACGATACTTAAATTATTATCATCCATCATTTTGATCCTAAAATTGGTATCAAAAGAGGTCTCTGAAATACTTATATTCATATATATGTTTTTCATGCTCATGCTTTTCATTGTTCTATATTTTCCTTACTTAGAATATTTTTGTCCTTGTTTACAAACTTTTATTACTAACAAGTTTGTGTGGAAATATTTTCTTCAAGATGGTTGGAATGAATGGTGGTTACATAGACAACCTAAATCCTACTAGAACACCTATTTTTGATTGGAATGATTATGAATATTGGAGAGATCACATCAAGACATTCATTATCAATACTTGTGTAGAGTTTCTTGTTATGCATACTGGAGTATATAAAAACCATGTCAAGGAAGTTAGTAATTACACCAACCAAGAAAGCATTAATATCAACTGAATTTTAAGGTACACAATACTTTTCCTTGTTCAATGACCATGAATATATATTTCCAAATTTCATCTTGTGAAGTAGCAAATTGTATTTGGAAGAAGCATGAAGTTACATAATTTGGAACTTCTAATGTTATTGAAACTAGAAGAGCAATGATTAGAGCTGAATATCGTGGTTTTTTCTTTATTTGTGGAGAACCCTTATGTAAGATACAACAGAGATTTATGACTATTGTTAATAGTTTACAATCTATGGGTGAGAAAGTATTAGATGATGAAGATCATGTGGATAAAATCATAGACATCATGCCTAATGAGTGGGAATCCAAAAGGGAATCTATAAATGTGAATATAAAAGTTACTCAGATTTCACTTGATGAACTTTTTGGAACTCTTCATCAACATGAGACCAGAATAAATAGATATGTTGATAACATTAAGAAAAATAATGGGAATGGTAGTGTTTCTTTTACAACAACTTAAAATCATATGAAATACAAGACTCTTAAGAGAGTTACATGATCTAAATCTAAGAAGGTTGTTATCCAATCCCAATCTAGTGGAAGTGAATATTCAGAAAATTAGTTATCCAATCTTGCTCGAAGGATGAACAAGAATGTTGGATAGAATGACATTAAATCCAGATACTAGAAGAAAGAATGGAATGGTAAGAAATATTTATAAGTCACATTTTCTGAATTCGAAAGAGTTGGACGTATAAGACCTTATTGTCCTATGATTAAGATAATGGAAAGAATGAAAAATCATTCTGAGAGAAATTGAAGGTGGTACTACAGGGATCACACTAACAATGTCTTGAAATCCATAGACACCTGGAGTTTCAGTGGTGGAAACTCTACAGATGAATCATCAGATTACAAATCTATTGGATAGAAGAATCTTGGTTTAATGTTTAGAATACTTATTTAAAATCATTGTCCAATGATAAGGTAAACAATTAGGAAACCATGACCATAATATCATTGAATTCTAATTATATTAATGATAAATATTATAACTACTCTAATGAATAATCTTCTTCGGATAAAGATAATACTTTACCAACCTATGATGATGATTCTAGGTTTTCTATGAATCTTGAGAATGAGAATTCAAAACTCATGAAAAAAATTTATATGGAAAATTCTAGGAATACTATTCATACTATAGAAGTATAAGATCTTTCTAATGATCATGATATGAAAACCCTTTTTTTAATGTATTTCAAAAAATCATAAGGGAGTAAATTGTGAGAAGGATAATGTTTCTAAGGATCTAGAAAATGAAATTTCTATGAAAAATGTTTTCGAGCCTAAATATAGTTTTAAACTAATGATTTAGAAGACATGAACATAGTTATTAAGCTGAAGTCAGAAATATTTTCCTAGAAGAAGTGTTTGTCAAACATTACCTTAGGCAAGGAAAATTTTGATAAGTTGTATTCTCAAATCCGACCACTTGGGAATAATTTTGGTTTTGGTTATACAATTTCAGAAATGATTTTTAGTAACAATTATTTTTTCCATCAATGTGATCCATTATGCACTAAGTGTTAGTGTGGTGGGAATTGGGAAAAAAGTTGTTCCATAAATAATATAATGTCATTGGGGTTTCATAAAGCTCATTTTTCAAAGAAAATATGGATACCCAAGAATTTGCTTTTTGAAATTTCTTGATCCAAGAAAGTTTGGGTACTGAAATTATAACTCTCTTATTTTTAGTAAAATAAAGATGGTACAAATATCAATACATTGTACATGGATAATGGATTTTCCCCACATATGACCGGTAACAAAAACATCTTTGAAAAGATTATCTAGATGAAAGGACGAAAAGTAACTTTCGGAGATAATGCTCAGGGAGAAATTATTTGTATAGGTAACATAGTTCTTCATGAAAAAAAATTGATTTCAAATGTTTTATTTTTAAGGGTATTATTAACAACCTCATTAGCATAAATAAATTATGTGATGAAGGTTACCTTGTGAATTTTTGGAATGACAAGTTCTTACTACACAATTCCATGGAAGAGTTTATACTTTCTGCCCATAGGCAAGAGAATATATACAAAATAAACTTAGAAGTCCTTAGGATCAAAGGCTTACCATTCATTATTGAAATAGAAGTTCATTCTTGGTTGTGGCATATAAGGTTAGGACATTGTAACCATATGAACCTATGCAAACTATGTAAGAAAAGACTAGTTATGGATCTACCAGAGCTTAGATTTTATTCTTCAAATGTTTGTGATCCTTTTCAATATGGGAAGAAACATATGTCAAGTTTTAAATCAGATGGTGAAGTCTCAACCAGTGATGCATTACAGTTAGTGCATTTGGATCTTTTAGGTCCAAAACAAACTGGAAGCATTGGGGGAAAATATTTTTTATTTGTCTTAGTTGAAAATTTCACTAGATTTACGTGGGTCTATTTTCTAGTAAAGAAATATGATGCTTTTTCTCATTTAAAATGTTTTAGAGCCCACATTAAAAATGAGAAAAACATTCCTTTGATAACTATTCATGATGATCATGGAGGAGAATTTCAAAATTCATATTTTGAATCTTTTTTTAGTAGAAAAGGCATTAATCCTAACTTTTTCTCACCCAGAACACCTCAACAGAATGGTGTTGTTGATAGAAGAAATATAATTCTTCAGAAGATAATAAGAACCATGTTGAGTGAGTATTTTGTGGCCAAACAATTTTGGGATGATGCTATAAGTACTGCTTTTTATAATATAAATTGATTTTTGAATAGACCTTTTTTTAAAGAAAACCACTTATGAGTTATGGAATGTATAAAACCATGACTTTCCTACTTCAAGGTTTTTGGTTGAAAGGTATTCATTATGAATACTAAATAAAATTTACACAAATTCACACCGAAATCTGATGAAGGAATTTATATAGGCTACCCCACAACTTCTATGGATTATAGAGTTTTCAATAAAAAATTCTTGTACTGTTAAAGAAACAGTACATGTAAAATTTTATGAAACTGATCCCTTTGTTTTTAATCAACTTCAACCTGCATCTTTGGATGTGTTTTCAAAAACTGATTATCAATCTTTGTTAGAAGATCCTTCTGATAAAGAATATTTCAAAGATGATATTTTTAAAACATTTACCCCAAAAGATTTCCTATCATATTTTGATGAAAGGGTTTTACAAAACCAAAATAAGTTGTTTGTTAAGAATCATCCTAGTGATAGTATCATTGGTGATATAAATCAAACTATAATGACTAGAACATCCACAAGAAATAAAGTAGAATATCTAGCATTTTGTTCCCAATTAGAACAGAAAAGCACTGATGAAGCTTTAGATGATGATGATTGGATAAAATCTATGAAAGATTATCTAAATGAATTCGAAAGGAATAAAGTCTGGACATTGGTTAAAGACCTATGAAAACATCTGTTATTGAATAAAAATGGGTTTCAAGGAATAAATGTAATGAAAATGGAATCAATGTAAGAAATAAAGAAAAATTGGTTGTTAAAGGCTATAATAAACAAAAAGTAATAGACTATGAAGAAACATTTTGTCTAGTAGCTAGACTTGAATCTATTCATATTTACTTTCCTTTGCAGCATTCTTCAAATTCAATCTTTTTAAAATAGATGTTAAATGTTCTTTCCATAATGGTTTTGTACAAGAGGATACTTTTGTTGAACATCTCTTGGTTTTGAAGATACAAAACATCATGAACATGTTTTCAAACATACCAATGATTTTTATGGACTTAAGAAATCCCCTTGATCCTGGTATGATAGAATAACATGATTTTTGCTTTAAAAATAATTATGTTAAGGGAAATGCTGATCCTACCTTTTTTATAAAGAAAGATAAGAAAAATGTTTTGATAATTTAAATTTATGTTGATAACTTTATATTTGGTTCAACATAGAAATATTTAATTGATTCCTTTGAGAATCTAATGACATCTGAGATTGAAATTTTTATGATGGGTGAGTTATCATTTTTCCTTGGTTTTCAAATTTCTCAAATACCAGAAGGAATCTGTATATCCGACAAAAATTATATTAATGATCTTCTTCAAAATTATGGATATGGAAACACTAAGAGTATTAGTACTCCCATTGGTACAAAAAATTTAGTTGATCTAGATTAAGCTGGGTAACCACTAGATGAAACATGTTTTAGAGTTATGACATGAAGTATACTTTACTTGATGGCTAGTTGTCCAGATTTAATGTTTTCAGTATTCCTATGTGAAAGATATAAATCTAATCTTAAGGAATATCATTTTAAGGGAGTGAAAATAATTTTCCATACATAATGGGAACTATGGATCATGGACTCTTTTATACTTCTTGAAATTATTTTGTTTTGAAATTTTTTTCTAATGATGACTTTTGTGGAAGTAGAATGGATAGGAAAAGTACATCCAAAACATGTTATTTTTTAAGAGATTCATTAGTTTCATGGTCATGAAAAAAAATATTCCGTAGCACTTTCCGTAGCTGAAGCTGAATATATACTGGCCAGAAGTTGTTATTATCAAGTGTTGTGGATGCAACACACAATCATAGACTATGGTATGAGTTTTACTGAAACATACTTTTTGTGTGATAACACCAGTTCCATTTCCCTACATAAAAAATCTACACATCACTCTCGTGAAAAATACATATATATTTGGCATAATTTTTTTTTTGGATCACACACAAAAAAGTGATATAATTCATCAATTTATTGGAATGCAAGATCAACTTGGTGATATTTTCAAAAAATATTTACCTTTCGAGAGATTTGAATACATTAAACAGAAGTTAGGATTGATAACTGTGAGGTAAGCTTCCCTATTAACTTTATATTGAAACCTATCTTCTTACAGTACTAAATTTTTTTCATATGGGGAGAACATTTTTTTGTAAAGTGTCTAATTTTTTTTTGTTTTCTATATTTATGTGTTGAATATTTTCTAAAATTTTCATAATGATGATTTTATAAATTTTCGTAATGAATATTTTCTAATTTTTTGTAATGAATACTTTCTAAATTTTTCGTAATGAAGATTTTCTAAATTCTCGTAATGATGTTTTTCAAAAAATTTCACAATGAATATTTTCTATTTTTTCGTAATGAAGATTTTCTATATTTTTCGTAATGATGATTTTCCAAAGTTTTTGTAGTCAGTTTTTCAAAATTTTTCATTATCAAATTTTTGGAATCTAAAGTTCATCAAGAAGAAATTATTCTAAATATGAATAATCTTCCTACAAATCTGAAAGGTATGATTTTTTTCTTGAGTTTTCATAATCATATTTTACTTATTGGTATTTTTTCATTTTTTTAAATTTTTTTTCATTTTATTTTCCTTAAATCCAAATGTTTTCTTTTAAAACCAAAAGAGTTCGGATTCTACCAAAATTTCATCACAGTTATCATCTAATACATCAAATCCTACCATGAATTTTTTGAGCCACTGGATCAATCAGTTAATTTGAACCATCTCTTAAATTTCCTATATAAAGGACCCCCTACGGTTTTCCCACATCGAAACACTAGCCTTCGTGTGTTAATGTTCTTCCCTTCTACTTAATCTTGTTCCGAACATCTCAGAATTTGCTCTACTCCAATTTTCTGTTGGAGAATCCTCTCAGAATGACATATCAACTGTCAAGCCAATCTCGGAGAGCCAGGATTATAGAGAAAGGATGGTGCAACCAAACATCTTCACCAAGTATGATTCCATCATCTCATAGAACATCAATATGAATGGATGTGACAATGTTAGCATATCGAAGCCAGGAGCTCGAGATTTAGTAAATCCTGGTTTTCTAGTTGAATTTAATGAAGAAGTAATTTTTTTCAATGAAGAAGGGAAAGATAAGTACTCTTTCAAGAGCTATGAGAATATTTATGCTCTTTCATACACTATGGCGGGTAGCGTGGATGGTATTCCGTATAAAGGAGAAACTAAGTTTTGTTCCCATAAGCTACCTGATAATAAAGGTGGTTTCAATAAGGTTAAGGCTATGAATTGTCTTGGACTTTCTGATGTAAAGACTCCCAAGATTGCTCATTTTTCTACAAATTTCTTAATTCTAGAAATATGGGTTTAATGATTCATCATACTAAGTAAAGGTGACAAGGATACATTGAAGAAGAGTGACATGTATATTTTGTATTTTATGGTGAACTTGAGAGATCAACATGGTTAAGCATATTCTGATTATGATTGAGAATATAAATAATGGGAATCTTAAAGATAAGATCATTATGTATCTATCCATTCTTTCAATGTTGACTGTTATATGCTTAGAGTCTTTCAAAATTCATTTTAGTTCAATGAAATGGAATTGAAATTTCATGCTGGTTAGTGATGATACTTGTAAATGATGAAAGTCGGTTTTTCAATGGAATCTGGAGAATTTTGTGACTTACCAGAAGAAGAAGGTGAAGCCATACCGAAGAAACAGGAGGTGGATGAACCGTTTATAAAGGCTGGAAGGAAGAGGAAGTTGAAGGAAGTATAAGAGGATGGGAAACACCCATAGGCTAATGAAATCCAATCCGCACCTCCAAAACTGAATAAGGTAAAAGCTTATTTAGATGAGGTAGTAGCTAAATGTTGGGAAGACAAGATGAACAATAAATTATTGGAGCCTAGCTTTGGTTTGGTTCCTGCTAAAGCAAAATAATTAATGGACAAGACTGCTGATGATCTTGAAAAGAAAGAAAAATAAAAGAAACAGAATAATAAGATGTTTGAAGCTGAAACTGTTCAATCACTTATGAAGGATGCTGAGGGAGAATTCGAGAAAATATCAGTACCTGAATTTTTCTTAATTGAACCCTTACTAGAGACTCCAGGAAAAAAGTAAGTGACTATGAAAAAGGTCAAAGAAAAGGAAGTAGAAGTAGTATACGAAGATGATGAAGAAGAATAAATCAGCGGTGACACCGTATAGTTGATTTAGAAAGTAGAATATTTCCATGAGAAAGAGAGACCATCCGAGAATCTCTCAATCCAACATCTGTAGCATAATTGTAAAAGCTTTCTACCCCTGGAAATGATGAGAAAGGTGAAGATGACAAGATTGAAGAAGAAGTGAATAAGCTATATGAATAAGAAAGTCATAATCATGATTTCATTCACCCTGAATATGCTAAGGTAGGAGATCTAAAGGAAGTAGTAAGTGAAGACAAAATCGTTTAGTTATCTGATATTGAGCATATATCCCCTAACTAAGAGGAAGATATTCTGATGTTTGATAAGGGAAAACAGGTGGTTGTTGATACACCTAGTGGAGATATTGTGAAGTAGAATGAAGCTAGTGGGTCATCAAAGAGGAAAGCGGATGAGTTTGAGAAGGATCCCCCACCAAGAAAAGTAACAGATTCCCAATCATCCTCCCATGGACATGATTTCGTAGTTCAGTCATTGAATAATATTTTTGGGACCATTCCAATTTTTCAATGCATTTACACGAGATGTAAAATTCTTCAAAACGCATTAAATCTAAAATCGGATTCAGTATCCATTGTGATGGATAAGTGTGTCATGATTGAGGCTGATTTAAAAACTTTTTTCATTAACTATGATGCGCACATGAGATCCTACAAAGAGATGACTAGTTGGTCAAGAAAAACTATATAACAAATGATAATTCATTATGATTTCAATGATAGTGTCAAGGATTCCATTGACAGTGAAGATTTGAAGATCAAGGACCTCACAAATAGTTTTGAGAAGAAGATTACTCTAGAACAGAAATCTCAGATACTAGATGTGAAAGATAAAAATGGAAAGTTGTATTAAGTTTCCCAATGTTGTTAGAGAGAAAGAGATCTCAGGAAAGAGATAGGAGAGAAGCTTTCTAGGTAGGAAGATATCATGAAGGGTCAGGTAGAATCACTCAAGGATCAGAAAGATAATTTTAAAGCCTTCAAAAAGAAACAAGAGGATTAGGATCAACTTTTTAAGTGAGCATAGGTAGACCATAAGGAGCTCAAAAAGATGAAAACAATATTTAATAAGCTGATTACCACGGATAAGGAAGGATAAATTTTATCAATTCCGATCTTTTGTTGTATTCCTTCCTTGTAAAATTTTATCTAATCATAATAAATTTTTTGGTTACTTTTCTTTTGGATGTTTAGTACTAAATTTTTAGGTAACATATTTTATTATCCATTCCCTCTAATCCTTTTTGAAAATCACAATGGGGAAGAGAGGAATGTAAAAAATAATAAAAACCCCAAGTCAGGGGGAGTTCATCTAAGTGGGAGTTATCATTATAAAGATTTTAATATTCAATATAATGAATAAACGCATTTAGGAAACCAGAATATGATCTGCAGTGTTTCTATAGCATAAGGGGGAGTTAATCATATTCATAATTTACCATGTGTTAAGGGATATATGTTTTATTTTCAAAATCAAGAAAAATATTTTCTAAGTCCTTATATTATTTTTCGTAAGGATTTTTGTTCTTTTTTAAAAAGGGGAGATTGTTGAGTCAATAAGGCTGCCTTATGACTTTTCTATTCCGTTATGTTTTGAAAATCACAAACACCCTTTCATAAGGAAAAATTCATTTTCTAATGTTTTATCTTCATGTGTAAAATTTTACTTCCCCATGGAAATTTATTCTTAACTTGTTTTAATTGTTCATATTCTATGTATAAAATTCAGTTTTATATAAAAAACCTTGGAATCATATATATACTTAGATATAAAGAATTATGTTTTCAAGATCCGAATTCAGACTCTAAACACTTATGATTTATGACACTGAGTTCTTGGAATTAAGACTCCGAACATTGTATGTTCAGGTTCTGAGTTCTTTGAATTCAGACTACGAAATTTTATGAGTTCCGGTTCCAAGTTCTCTAAATTCAGACTCCGAAAATTCTGAGTTCAGATTCTGAGTTCTCTATATGTAAACACCGAACTCTTTTGAGTTCTAACTCCATGTTCTCTAAATTCAGACATCGTTCTTTCGGAGTATAGACTCTGAGTTCTCTGAGTTCAAAATCCAATCTCTTATAAGTTATAACTCTGAGTTCTCTAAATTGAGACTCCGAAAATTCTTAGTTTAGACTCTGAATTCTTATGAACTCAGACATCGAATTCTTATAGACTAAGACTCCGAATTCTTATGAATTCAAACTCCAAATTTTTAAAATTTTATGTCCTAATTCCTTAATAAACATAATCCAAATATCCATGTATTATAGACTCCGAATTGTTTTTTATTAGACTCCAAACTTTTATTTTTTACTTAGACTCCAAAATTAATTTTTTTTTCAAGGAACCATATTTTTTCTTATCCATGATATAGTTACCAAATGATGTCATACAATTTCTTTCTAACCAGAATTTTCTTGAGTGACACGTGTACATGTCCCTCCAAAATTCAAGGAAATATTTGACTATTGGAGGAGGGAGCCGACCATTGAAGATGTGCCTATAAAGAGGAGCTCATTTGAAAAGGATTAAAACATTGATGAATGTTAATTAATATAGAGATTACATGTTGTTGAAGTGATTTCTGGTGTGAGATACTCTTATGCTTTGTCTGTTCTGAACATCTTGTTTACACTTGCTTCGTGCGACTTTAAATGTTTCTAAATACATTTGGGGGCTTCAGGGGATTGGAAGACAGAGGATCCGACTACCTTAAAGATAAAGGACTTCTTTACTGAGGAAGGCCGAGGTGCTGACTACCTTGAAGTTGACGACTTTCAAGGATAGAAATACAGACTTCAATCTTCATATCGATGTCTTACCCTAGTGTGGGTAATAAAGAATTTATTGAATGTATAAATCAAGGGACCTTTTTCCATGGTTTTTGGATACCCTTCTCCTTGGGTTAAAAGATTACTACTTGTTAATTGTTTTGTTTCATGTTTTCCACTGCATTTTGATTGTTGTGGAGATTATAAATATATTATACATTCTCATACTTGTACACTGAATTGTATGATTCTAGATGCTTTAAGGTAGAATCTTTGTCTTTGTATACTTTTGTTAAGTCTCATTTCTGAAATCAATTTTCTAGAATCAAGAATGTTTGTAGATCATAGAGTTCTTATGAATTTTCATTGTTTATCATTGTTAAACATTATCATCATTAAAAGGTCCAAAGGAATATTTTAAAGAATACCATTCACCCCCCTTTGTACAGTGAGCATATATATAATTATTATGATACTAAAATCAGTATCTTACATCATTTGGATCCTACAATCTTCCCCAAAACATCATATTAATTCTATTAATGAAAAAATTGAAGATGAATGATTCTCATTTCCAATTCCTATATCCATAATGTCTACTCTGGTACCAAAGGCATCTATGAATGGTGTGATATAAAATCTTAGTAGGTTGAAATCCATAGTGTCTAGGACAATCCATGTAATGAAATATAAGATATTCATTGTCCGATGTTAATTTAAATCAAATAAAAATGAACAAATAATCTCAGTGGACTTGGTAACAGGTGGAGACCCATCAAATTAAATACAGCATATTATAAAAGGGTGTGTGCACCATGATTTACTATATTTATAGTATAAGAGGAATAATATATTATAGGCAACCATGTCTCATAGCTTGAGGTTGGTCTTGGAGGACACGTCTATATGTTTTTAATACCATGTAATAACATTCACCTAATGAATAAAATAATTTTCTTTATAATTTTCATCAATTTTAAACCACATAATAAAATTCATAGGGACAACATGAGATCACCCATGTAACTTTAGTGGGAAATTCCATGTATCACTCAACGGGGTCAATTGATAACCAATGTCTAAGAGTCTATACATTGAGAACCAATGATGAATTCCCATGTTCCACTCCAGGAATGGTCTGAAAAAATAACGTAATAGACATCCTATAATTCCTTACCTAGTATCAAATGTAGGGTCTTCATTCTCTCTCATGGATTGGTAAAACCAATCATTCCATCGATCAATTTAAAGAGGTTTACAACCATGACCTAGTGTCACACTTCTAGAGGATGAAACTGATAATGAATTGAGATCCCATCTTAGGAATATCTAATGTCATCCATGTTGGGTTTAAAACACATTTATAATTCTAACATAGAGGCATAAGAGTCCATACATGGGGTCCGTAAATAAGATACCCATGTATAACACATGACGCTAATGTGATGTAGCTAAAAAAGCATCACATATGTAACGCCCCGACCCCAGAAGCCCAGAGTTGGTTCATTAGTACTTAACAATAGAATGATCACAAAAGATCAAGTAGCGAAAGACCGTTCTATTTAGTAGCCCTGGAAATACTAGATACATTCATAAGGTTTACATTACATCATAAAATTGAAAACTAAAACAACATTGTTTCCATAGAAAACACTGATATCCCATATACTATCCCTATAGGTCTATCATAATACACTTCTTCGCATCCTGGGAAAAATATAACATAGAAAGGGGTGACCTCAGATGCTTATTAAGGATTACAATATTGCAGAAACATTCATAAATAAGCGTAAACATTTAAGTCAAAGAATAAGACTAAAACAAAAGTCTTTTAATCTTGAACTTAAGCATAATATAGAAAAGATAAAATCAAATAGTTTTATTTACTTATTTACATGGATATTATAATAGTCGAATAATCACATGAAATATCAATAGCCACTTTCATAATTATGGAATTCATAATGCCAGACTTTCATTACCACATAGTCAAGGCCTTTTGTGAAGACTTCAAATAAGATTTTGTCAAGGCCGTGTGACAATACACTAGTTTGTCCCATAGGATATACCTATGTATCGAGGAGATATAGCGGGCACCACCCCTCACATACTATGTCCAATGGATTCCTCATATAACAAGTTTGCAACATTACATAAACAATCGTATTAAAACTAGAATAAGAAATGTCAATACTTTATACACAAACCATGAATGGTATGAAAATAGCACATCCACAGTCAAACACAAATCATTCAATACGATATAGAATATTGTATTGTAACAGATTAACATCAATTGAGAATAATGGAGGATATTGACATAGATGAAAATAATCATCAAAAATATATGAGAGAAATATCCCCCTTTTTCTTGAAAACATTTAAAAGTCACACTATTTGTCAAGAAGCCGTTTAAAAATAGATTTTTGAATCAAAGTTTTCCATGACACATTGGACTTTTTAAAAGGAATTTTAATTTTAAAAAATTAATGTCTATATATGTAAAAATATAAAATCATTTTTAAAATATCGAGATTAATGATAATGATTTAGAATAATAAATTTTTAATACATTTAAAATGATATATTAGTTTGAGTTTCTATCCAAATGAAAGACGCTTGAATAGAATTAATTAAGGTAATAAAAAAATTATAATACTAAGAGAATACAAGATTTTATTATATACAATGTCAAAGGACAATATATACACCATATAAAAATGAATTGGTGTATAACAACAAAGAAGTCTCAATAGAATTTACATTATGATGAAATCTCATATAAAGATAGTATCCTTAGGTAAAGGATAAATCAATGAAATTATTATGTGTGAAATATATAAATACACTCAATATGATTGGATATTCAGTGTAAATCAGCATGAGGAAATTCATACATATTCTTGTAAAAAAATCACTATTGACTTGGATGTTTACCTCAATGAATTGAAATTGAGTTAAGATAATGTTTATATCAATGACTTAAGAAATTATAAATGGACTGATTATGTGTATCAAAAGTATATATGCACAAAGGGGAGTATAAATTACTATATAAATAATAAATTTTGATTCCACACATAATCTTGGAGTAAAATAATCAATGAAGTATGTGTAATGCCCACTGAGTAGAATTTTAAATTCGAAAATCCCATGCCGATTTGGTTACTTATGAAACATACAACCCATGAAAGAAGGATCATACAATGAAGATATAGATAACCCTAATTTAATGTATATTACACCAATAATACAATCATAGACAATTAATACTCCCCACAAATGGAAATAGTGGACAACATAGCCTGAATCTCATGGGAATAAAATGTGATATGAAAAACCCTTACTTTCGTTGTAATCAATTGAGTCGTATGACCAAAAGTTAATAACCACCAAATGAATCATAGAATACCATGATTATAAAAAGAATAAAGATAATATATATCAAATGGCAGTACACAAAACACCACATCCCATAAATAAGTGGCGAACAAAGGAAATCTCACAGATATAAAAATTAGACAAGAAACCTCTTACCTCAAGTCCGACTTATCTTTTATGTTCATTATTCTTCCTGAATAATAAACTTAAGTTAATTTAAACTTGATTAAGAACATTTTTAAAGTTTATTATTCCTTTAATATCACTTATTACCTTTTTATATCATGTAGTTAATTATTTTAGATCATATTGGATATTTTATCGATGTTCTGAACTTGGGTAAAAAATAAACTTGTTATAATTACATTTTTCCATGTGGTCAAAGTCCATTATCTACAAAATGATATAAATGATTTAGGTATTATATATATATATATATATTATAAATTCAATATATATATATATATATATGTATTTATAACATTACATAATATTGGGATATAATAAATGAAATGTACCGTTCATGGAGATGGTAAGCCTTACGTACGCATGAACGCTACTTCCATTTATATTTTATATTTTAATGGAATTAAAACATAATTATACAAAAAGTTATATTATAATTACAGTAAAATATAATATATAATATCATTAAATACATCCTTTATACACCCCACATAAGGCATTAATGAGTCATATCATTTTGAGGGGTCGGTAGTCAGCACTTCCTCAAATGAAAGTATCGTATATTACCCATAATGGAAACTATAAATTATTTATATAAATGGAAAATAAATAAGCATAAAGAAGACATAAAAATAATATATATCATATATAAATATAGTGTCATCTTAATGGCCACCATGTGAGGAGGTAGGAGATAATCGAACAATCATCGTTTCATGAGGCGTTAGTTAGACATCCACAGAAACAGTATGTTCTTCATCAATTAGATGGAGGTGTGTGTAAGTGTAGTTTTAATAATTCTCATAAAAACATCATAGTATTTTGAGGATACTGTTTTTTTATAAAATTATGTAATAAAAATTGCTTAGGGGTTTATAGAAATAAAATAAAACAGAATAATTTAAGAGAAATTGTTACCTTTAATTTGGGTAACTTCCTTTGGTTTGAACCAAAAGGACTTCATGAAGTGCCTTCCTCCTAAAGTAATACTTTTTAGAGGAAGAAAAGAATCTTGTGAGATTATTTGGGAATGGGTTGTAAGAGCCAAAGGGCTTGAAAGGTGTGTGGAATGGTTTAGAAGTGGTGTCCTTTTATAAGTAGTGGGAGGGGCTCTTTAGGAAATTGTGAAAATATTATTTTATTATATAGTGTTATTCTGTTTCTTTAGGTCAAAAACTAATTAAAGACAAATATAAGATAACTTATGGTTGAAATAAAATCATCCAATAAGAATTGGATTAGTTTTAGATATTATTTTAATATTAATAATAATATTTATTTAAATCATTTATTAATGAGGTAAATACTACATCATTTTTGTGTCATAAAAAATTTAATTTATTTGATGTCTAAAAATTATTAAAAAAAATACCATAATGTAGGAAATATCTTTTTATTTCCAATAATTATTTATAGTCTAAAATATGACTTATATAACCCCGTGTAAAAATTGATATACTAAAAGATATTTGTTAATGTCATTTTTGTCATTACTTTATGTTATTTAAAATAAATTATCATTATCATTATTAAATGGCTAAATGGGGTCCTAAAATCGACCCAAGTATTCCCATGGCCGTCAATGAATCATCCAATAAGGTTAGTACAAGTGTTATGGTAATTTTGTATTATTATAATATTTATTTTACCTTGAATTACCCTATTTACCTTTAACCGCTATAAATAAAAGTCAAAAGCTACTATTAAAAAAATTATTAAAATATTATTGAATCACATTTTACATAATAATAACAACCATGTATGTAGGATTTTTGAAATTAAATTCATAGGATATGTAAAATTCCTTTCTAATGAATAGTCAGTTTTTAAACTATTATTAAGTGGTTTTACAATTCATCAAAAATTGATGTTTTTCATAAAAACACAAAAACTTCAGCCTATTCTATATTTGATATTACGAATTCAAAAATGATGTCTATTTTAAAAAATTCAAAACATATATGTTTCATTAATTAATTTAAAATTAATTCCCATTGTCAAAACAAATAGTGTGTTTGTAAGAAACAATAACTATCAGAAGATTGAGAGTTGTTTATGTATAATATCAAAGTGAAATTAATTATTATTACCAACATTAGATTAAATTTTAATAATATAATCTAATTATACTTCTATAGCATTCAAATTTATAATTGAAAACTATAAATTATTTTTATTAATAAAGTTGTTTTCAATTAAAATTTAGTATTTTTTCACTATTCACCCAAAATTTTATGTTATTAGAAAAACACTAAAAATTTATCAAGACTAAATATTTATGTCCCGATTATAGATAAAAAGTATATTTTGTAAAATTGAATATATAAAAGTTTCAAATATTTGATTTAAAAGGAGTTTACAATTAAAAGGTATTAAAAATAAATTTTTTGAAATATAATTCCTTTATCCAAAAAATGAATTTGTTCATTAATTATGTCTAATAAACACATAATATGGATGTTCAAATTATATGGAATATATATAATTCAAAATTCAGTTAATATTATTCATAACTGGTTTTGAACGGCTAGTTTGGTAAGTGGTCGTGTGATAGAACTCGATGTTGTGTGAGGTGTAAGGTATTGAATTTAATGAAAATAACTTCCTATGAAATCTTGGGGTGTTACATTCATCCACCCTTTCGGAAATTGCATCATCAAAGTTTTTAAAATTTTTCTTGGGAACATAATTGAATGTCACATATCGGAAAAAGATTCAATAAAAATATCACTTTACACGAAACAAAGATATGTACAAAGGTCACCCGAGATAAAGCATATTAGGATTCCATGTAGGAAAACATGGATATTTAAGATAAAATAAGTGTCAAGTTCTAATTGAGAGGGATATAAAACATGATCAGAAGAATGTTAACAACAAGAAAACCACAAACTTGTGATGGAAAAAATGTTCATTAGTTTAGCAGTAGGAAAAGAAAACAGACAATGTTTTTTTTTTTTTCAAGATATATTTCATAAAAATGTGGAATTAATTTATGATGTTTAGTAGGAACATAAAGAGATATACTTACCTTTTTAATTAGAGTTTCATTCATTAATAAGTTTCTACCACTAACCCACTTTTTTTAAACAATGAGTATTAATGATAACTTGGCCACACCGGAAGATCTGGAATCAACTTCCAGAGAATCTCATGATCCACAAAGGATAATCTATATATTTACCTTCTATTTAGAGATTAATCAAAACCAAAATAGTTATAACAATATCAGATGATCCCCTAAAAGGATATTCCTTTTGAGAAAGAAACACTTATGCTTATTTCTAAAATTAAATCCACAATACCCCAAAGTTAAATAAATAGCATTCAACAAACAATTGTCATTAAAATACTTCAATATAATCCAAACTAATTTGAAACCCAAAACATAGAATAATTTTATTTTTTAGTCTTCCACGGTAAATTTTATCTCCAAATGACATCGACTACTTTAAAGTTGCATAATTATAATTAATTAACCTAATAACATATTTTCTATTATAGGTTAATCATTTCCATAAATAATGAAAATCACTATAAATCCACAATAAAAAAATAGATAAAAATCCACCATTACTCCTCAAATGAAATATCATAGTATTCTATTTTACTTAGGCATATAGTGTTCCTAACAGATCGAACGTCTTCCAAAATAACATTTATCACTTAATCACCGAATCATTTTTCTATACTAAGGGTATTCATTGGATAAGACATAAGATCCCAAATCAACTTATTATTGATCAATAAAATCATTTAACTAAAAAATCATTAGTCACACTAACCAGGGACATCACGAAGTCTCATGGTAGGTGATAAATACAAATCTCACTCGGGTTATGGGTTCGATTCCCTTAGCTTTTCCCAATGCAAAGGGTTGTCAAACAGTTTGCGTGTTTTCCTTTTTCAAAAATTATATTTTATAACATTACCAAAATGAGATAAATTCTTCAAAATAACCATAACATAATTTAACAACAAATGTTACTCATACATTGCATTTTCATCCAAAAATATAATAACTTTTAATTGCCCCAGACCCATCGATCATATAAAACATAATGGTTTTTTATAACTATAAACACAACAGAAAAGATAACTCTTCATCAAATATCATTTTCACACAACAAACTACAGGGTTAAAAATACGAAAGAAAACTATTCCAATGTAATCCCATCAATAAGGAGCACTAATACATTTAAACATTTCTCCAACCATTTATTTCCACATAGCTTCTTCTTTGACAAAGAAAATATCCTATAGAATAGGGCATTCACTTAGGTAATGGAAAAGTCCCCTACATTTATGGAAAATGACTGTAAATGGATTATTGGGACCATTTTTATTTTCTTCCATAGAAATCTTCATTTTTTATCGGTAATTCTTTTCTTTATGTCCTTCTTCCCCACACGTAAAGCATTTCTTTGTTACATTGAGACACTTTCCCGGGTGTCTCCTTCCACATTTCATTCATGATGGAAATTGATGATTCCTTTATTCATTGTCTCCACTGCTGGAGCTCTTATCATTAATCACCTTTCTCTTATTTGTTTATTCTGGGAGTTAGTTAATATATATGGTGTTGATCATATTTTTGGAAAACTGATTTTTCATGAACATGATATCTTTTACACCTATCAACATTCCATTTTTTTCTCATTTCCACCACCATTACAACGATGTACATCATGCTCAAAGTTACTATGACTTCCTTGGAATCCCGCCATTGACTAAAACTAGAATGCATTGTGTGAGTAACAATAGTCATAAAATAATTTAGTAAATATCATAACACCATTATTTCAATTTGAAACACCTTAGTATTATCCAAGGTCATTTATTCTCATCTTATATAAAAATCATCCAAATCTTTTTGTAAAGAAACTGTAAAATATACTAAGCATATCCCCTAGGAGTGTCGTAAACAAGAGTGCACTAAGGCTCGTTGTCATGCACCAGTTCCCGTTCGAGTCTAGCTCAAAGCGGTGTTTTCATGTTTTACCTCTAGGTAAATTTGTGACAGATCCGCCTCTACCTGCTCGTATCCATACATGGATGTATTTCTTGAAAAACTCACAAAATATCTACATTACCAAACATTTAAGAAGTTCTTATATACTATTCCTCAATGTCTATCATAGGGAAATGTGCTCTAATCAGATTTTATCTAATTCTAGTTTCCAAGGTTTGTACTAAACTTTTTCTGGTAATAATTATAACATCCCGACCCCAGAAGCCCGGAGTCGGTGCATTAGTATGTAACGTTGGCGTGGTCACAAAAGGTCATGTCTCGAAAGACCGATCAATTTAGTAGCCTTGGAAATACAAGATACCTTCATAAGGTGTACATTACATCAAAAAATGGAAAACAACAACAACATTGTTTACATAAACAACAAAGAGGTCCCATAAACTATCCCTGCAGATCAGTCATAATACACTTCTTCAAATCATGGGAAAAATAAATCATAGAAAGGGGTGAGCTCAGATGCTTATTATGGATAACAATATAGCATAAACGTTCATAAATAAGCATAATCATTTAAGGCAACGTATAAGACTAAAACAAAATCCTTTTAAACATGAACTTTAGCATAATAAGGAAAAGTTAAAATCAAATAATTCTATTTTATTATTCACATGGATATTCTTCTAGTCGAATAATCACATAAAATATCAATATCCACATTCATACTGATGGAATGCATAATGCTAGACTTTTATAACCACATCGTCAAGGCCTTGTGACAATACTACAAATAAGATTTTTTCAAGGCCTTGTTCCAAGACACTAGATTTTCTTATGAGACCTACCGATGCATCAAGGAGCTCTAGCGGGCTCCACCCGTCACTTACTAAGTCCAATTAATTCCTTGTGTGAAAACATTGAAGCATATCGTAAAAATTCGTTTTAAAACTAGCATATGAAATGTCTATACTTTATCCACAAACCATGAATGGTATAAAAATAGCACATCCACATTCAAACATAACTCATTAAATACAATATGGTAGATATATTTTAAAATATTAACCTCAATCGAGAATAATGAAGGATATTTACATGGATGAAAATAATCATCAAAACCTTTTGAGGGAAATGTCCCCGTTTTCATGAAAACATTTAAAATTCACACTATTTTTCAAGAATCCGTTTAAAAATAGATTTTTGAATCACAGTGTCCCATACCACTTTGAAACTTTTAAAAGGAATTTTAATTTTACAACATTAATATCCATATAAATAAAACCTTAAAACAATTTTTAAAACATGTACATTAATGAGAAAGATTTAGAAGAATAAAATTTTAATACATTTAAAATGATATTATTGTTAGAGTTACTATCCAAGTGATAGAATATTGAATACAAATAATTGAGGTGATAAAAAAATTATAAAACCAAGAGAATAAATGATTTCATTATATACTATGTCAATGGACAATATATAGTCCATATAAAAGTGAATTGGTGTATGACAACAAAGAAGTCTCAAACGAATGTAAATTGAGATGAAACCCCTTATAAAGACTGTATATTTAGTTAAAAGATAAATCAATTACATAATTTTGTGTGAAAAATATAAATACCCACAATATGATTGGATATTCAGTCTGAATCAACCTGAGTACATTCACATATACTTTTGAAAAAATAACACCATCACATGGATGTTTAACTCAATTAATGGAAATTGAGTTAAGATCGAGTTTATATCAATGACTTGGGAAATTATCAATGGAGTGATTATGTGTATCAAAATTATATCCATACTAAGGGGAGTGGAAATTAATACATAATTAATAAATATTGATTCAACAAATAATCTTGGAGTAAAATAATCAATGAAGTAAGTGTAAATCCCACTAAGTGGAAATTGAAATTCGAAATTCCCTTACCGATTTGGTTACTTATGAAACACACAACCCTTGAAAGAAGGATCATACAATGAATATTTAAATACACATAAATTAATATATATTACACCAAGAATACAATCAAGAATAGTTCATATGCCACAAAAAAGAAAATAGTTTCCAATATAGCATGAATCTCACATGAATAAAATCGATATAAAAAACCCTTACTTTCGTTGCAATCAGTGAAGTTGTATGACCAAAAGTTAATAACCAAAAAATTAATAATTGAATAACATTAATATAAATGGAATAATTATAATATATATCACATGTCAGTACATAATACACCACATAAAATAAATAAGTGGCGAACAATGGAAATCTCACAGAATTAAAACTGAGATAAGAAACCCCTTACCTCAAGTCCGACTAGTCTTTTATGTTCCTTGTTCTTCCTGAATAACAAACATAAGTTAATTTCTACATGATTAAGAAAATTATTCAAGTTTATTATTCCTTTTATATAACTTGTTTCCTTTATATAACAAAAATAATAATTATTTGGGTTCATATTGGATATTTTATCGATGTTCGAAAATTGAGTCAAAGATGAATTTTTAAAAATTACAATTATTCCACGTTGTCAAAGTCCATTATTTAAAGAATGATATTCATGATTTAGATATCATAAATATATTATATATTCAGTATATATATATATATGTATGTATGTATTTATAACAGCACATAACATTTGGAGATAAGAATTCAAATTTACTGTTCATGGAGACGGTAAGCTATACATACGCATGAGCGCTACTTTCGTTTCTATTTTATATTTCAATGGAATAAAAACATAATTATACAAAATTATATTATAATTACAGTATAATTATAAGGACCCACCATTAAAACATTACTTAATCTTGAATTAAATGAATAATTCACATTGAGGATCTTTTCAGGTTTAGAGTTTTAGAAAATTAGTCCATAACTATTACATCTCAAAAGATACAAAGTAGAAAATTCTACTCAGAGTCCATTTTTTCATAAAATAAAAACTCTTGATAAAAAATGTCATGTCCTATTCCATGTTTTAGACAGCATGACTTCCTTGATCCCATCCTTGACCCTATTCTACTTTATGTCCTATGAAAAACATATAAAAAACATGGGATTAGCATAAAAAGCTTAGTAAGGAATATACAAAGAAGGAAACTATTAGTTTTTCAAAACAACAAGTAAACCATGAATACTTTAACATAAGTAATAATTTTCACCTTTATAATTTAGTAAATACTCTTCATTAAATAAATGATCACTACTTACCCGTTTGTAACCAAACGATTACCCTTATATATAACACATAACATATAAAGATAACATGGAACATAAACATACTTAAATGGACTAACCATACGGTCGACATCCAAACATGTCACTAAATAGAATAGCCATACGGCTGACGTCCATAACCAATTAATTAGAGGTAATAATGTAACCACCTATCCTGGTTTATCACGACACCACCCGTCATTTGGTTTATCACGTAACCATCTGTCAAATGTCCAAGTACCATTATAAATTAATAACACATACAACAAATATAAAGGAAAGAAAACATTTCAAAATTTCAATCACAATATATCACTTAAATATATTGACATAACAAATCCATTATCAAAAACATTTTCAATTCCAAAATACAAAATAGAGTATATGTTATTTATTTTTCCTTTTAAAAACATTACGGCTTGTTAAGGAAGCCAAAGATCAATTAATACTCGCGGCGGCGGAAAAGTCATTGTAACCACGTACGTTAAAAGAAACATTATTTTCTGTCGTTTAGTAAAACGCTTCATAGAAAAAGATTCCCTTTGAATTTAATGAAAATTCAAAGGTTTTTATACAACATATAAAAGAAACGATTGTATTAAAACAAAATATGTCTCAATGAAAGGAGATTGAGGCGAAGTCCCTTACCCTGTGTCTGACTTGACTCGATCGTTCATTAATCTCCTAAATAATAAACTAAAGTTAATTTCTACTTGATTAAGAACATTTTTCATGTTCATTATCCCTTTTATATCACTTATTACTATGTTATTGATATTATGTAATCATTTATGTTTATAACGGTCATTTTGTCGATATTTGGTACTTGAGTCAAAAATAAACTTCTTATAATTACAAGTCGTTCATGTATTAAAATATAAATATTCTCTAGAATTATATTCATGATTTTGATATCATATATATCATATATATCCAGTATATAGATGAATTTATAATATTACATAACATTTAGAGGTATGAAATGAAATGCACTATTCATGGAGATGATAAGTCAAACTTACGCATGAACGCTACATTCATTTCTATTTTTCATTTAATGTAATGAAAACATTATGATATAGAGGAATATTATAATTCTAGTATAATATAATATATAATATCATTGACTCCATCCTTTATAAATCCCACATATGGAATTAACGATTCAAATCACTTTGAGGGGGTGGAAGTCCGCACTTCCTAAAATGAAATTATCGCATTTATCCATTATGGAAACCATAAAGGTATTCAACAAATGAAAAACACAGAAGCATAAGGAAAACATAAACATAATTAATATCATATATAAATTTATTGACATCTTTATGTCCACCATGAGAGGTGGTAGGAGATAATTGAATAATAATTGTTTTGTGAGGCAGTAGTTCGTCGTCCACAGAAACAGTATGTTCTTAACCCATTATATAGAGGTGTGTGTAAGTGTAGCTCAAATACTTCTCATAACAACATCCTAGTATATTTAAGATACAGGTGTTGTTACAAAATAATGTAATAAAAAATGTTCATGGGTTTGGAGAAGTAAAATAAAACAAAATAACATAAGAGAAGACGTTACCTTTAAATTGGGTAACTCCCCTTGGTTTGAACCAAAAGGGTTTCTTGAAGAGAATTATGACTAATTTAAGGAATCTAAGATGAATATAGAGATATTGGGAGCTTATTTGAGTAGATTTTGGATGAGACAATGTGATTTAGAAGTGAGTGAAATGGGTAGGATGTGGGGTTTTTTTATAAGGGAGAGGAGGGGCTCTTTTGGAAAGCTTCAAAGTATTATTTTATTATATAATGATTTTCGGTAATAAATGTCCCAAAATCATTAAAGTAGAAGATACAGTGTCCCATTATAGAAATAAAATCATCCAATAATAATTGGACAAGTGTTAGATATTATTTTAAACTTTATCTTCTTATTAATTTAATTATTCAATAAGGACGTAAACACTGCATCATTATTGTGTCATAAATAATTTAATTTATTTGATTTGTAAAAATTATAAAAAAATTACCATGATGTGGGAAATATTTTTATTTTTCTAATGAATATTTAGACTCAAATATATCAATTATATAACCCCATGTAAAAACTGTTTTAGTAAAACAATACATGTTTGTGACATTTTTATTTTTACATTAAATAAAATGGTATTAATGTCATTATCTTACCCAAGTGGCTCCATAGGGTCCCAAAATTGACCCATATATTGTATTCGCCAGCCATGACTCATCCAATAAGGTTAGGACATGTTTCAAGGTATATTTATATTTTTATAACATTACTTTTACCTAAAATTACCCTAATTAGCTTTAATCGTGGTTAAATCAAATAGAAAAGTTACTAATCACCAAAAACTATTTTCATCCCATTTAACCAAATTTTACTTACTATTGAAAACCATATATGTCGGATTTTTGAAATTCAATTCAAAGAAGTGGTAAAGATTCGTTTAAACGAAAAATTCAGTTATTTTAACTACCACTTAGTGGGTTCACTATTCATCAAAAAATTGAAGTTTTTCAGAAAAATACCAAACATTCACCCTATGCTTTAATTGATATTCAGAATTCAATAATGATATCTATTTTACAAAATTCAAAACTTATAAGTTGCATTAATTAATTTAATAAATAATTCCCATTGTCAAATCAAATAGCGTGTTTTTAAGAAACAATATTTATGAAAAGATTGACACTTGTTTATATTAAATTTCAAAGTGAAATTAATTACAATGTCCACCAATGGATAAAATGGTAAAAATATATTCTAATTTCCCTTTAAAACCAATTAAAAATATAATATAATCATCTAAATAAATTAGATTAAAACGTGATTTTTAATTAAAATAAAACATTTTTCACTATTCATTTAAAAAATGAACATTATCGAAAAAATAACAAAAACATACACAAAATAAATATTAATGTCTTGATTCTAATGAAAAATTTTATTTGGTCCAATAGAACGTATAAGAGTGCAAAAAACTATATTTAAATATGGTTCTCCATCAAAAGGTGATAAATCAGCCATTTAGTGAATATTAGATTATTTATGCATAAAGTTTGATTCATTCACATTTAAGCCTCTAACATTTATTGGATAAATTTAAAAACATTTTACAAACATATATAATCATATTTTAGTTATTTCTATTGATTCTCGCCAATACAATGTCTACGCATTAACTACCATTTAAAATAATAATATTATATTATGAGTGTGCAACGTAAGATTTCAATGAAATCCGTTCTTGCTTATCGGGTACGCAATCAAACAAAGAAACCCCATTAAAGTAAAATTATTATTTAATTCACAAATATTAATAAATTTGAAAATACTTTATTCTTTATTTACCTAGGATGTCACATCCTTTCCCCCTTTTGGGAATTGTATCCTAGAAATTTTTTCACTTATAAAATAAATGGAGGTATTTATCCCTCATAGCATTTTCAGATTCATATATTGCCTCTTCAACCATATGGTTTTTACACAAATACTTCACCTTATAAATTACCTTATTCCGCAACACTTTCTCTCTACGGTCAAAAATCTAGACTGGTTGTTCCTCATAAGAGAGATTCTCTTCCAACTGAACTACGTCTAGGCTCAAAACATGAGATGGATATGTCATATACTTTCTCAACATTGAAACTTGAAAAACAATGTGTACCTGCGAAATACAAGGAGGTAATACCACTCAGCACGCAACTGATCCAACTTTCTCTAGGATTTCATAAGGTCAAATGAACCATGGACTCAACTTTCCATTCTTACCAAAACGAATCACACTTGTCACTGGAGAAACATTTAGAAAAACATAATCACCCACCTCAAAAGAAATATCCTTCCTCCAGTTATCTGCATAACTTTTCTGCCTTCTCTAAGCTATTCTCAGGTCCTTTTGTATTAGATGAACTTTTTCAGCCAACTCTTCTAACAATTCTTGTCACATCAATTTCCTTTCACCCCCTTCATCCCAAAATGATAGAGTTCGACACTGCTTCCCATATAATGCCTCAAATGGTTCTATATGTATATTGGAATGAAAATTGTTATTATAAGAAAATTGAACCAAAGAAAGATGTTGGTCCCAACTTCCCTAGAAATCCATCATGCAAGAACGTAAGATATTCTACAAGGTCTGAATTATTCATTCTGATTGCCGATCTAATTGCGGATGAAAAGCTGTACTAGAATTTAATTCAGTACTCAACGAATTATGAAGGCTGTTCCAAAATTTAGAAGTAAACATGGAATCACGATTAGATAAAATAGTGAGGGGAACTCCAGGTAACATGACTATCTCTTTAACATACAACATAGAAAGTTGACAAAGAGATAACATATCTCAAATATGAAGAAAATGAGTAGATTTAGTCAATAGATCAACAATATCCTAGATTGCATTATTACCTCAGGATGTCTTTGGTAATCCCACAACAAAGTCCATGGATATATTTTACCATTTCCACTCTGGAACTTTTAAAGACTGAAGCATCCCTTTCGGTAACTACTGCTTTACTTTAACCTGTTGACCAGTCAAACACTTCACAGTAAAATCATCAATATCTATTTTCATTCCATCTCACCCGCAATACTCCCGCACATCTCTGTACATCTTAATACTGCCAGGATGAACTGAAAACAGGGAATTATGAGCCTGACATAACAACTCATTCTTTATCTATTAATCACAGTGCATACACAATCTCTTTCCAAACCTCAAAACATAATCATTATCAATGTTAAATTCTGGAAACATACCCTTCTGAACCAACTCTACCTTTTTCATCACCTCACTATCTTTCTTCTAAGTTTCTTAATTCTGTCTGATAGAGATGATCTCACTTACACCTGAAATAAAATAGAAAAACTTCATGCACCAACAACTTCTATTAAAAAGTTTATCTAATCAAAAACCAAAGGATCTAATTCCAAATGTGGCATGGTTAATGAATCATTACTTTTTCGACTCAAAGAATCAACAACTTTATTTGCTTTTCCCAGATGGTAATTAATTGTACAATGGTAATCGTTGATTAACTCCATCCATATCATCTATCTCATGTTCAATTATTTATAAGTGAATATATATTTTAAACATTGGTGATATGTATATATTTCACAATTTAATCCATACAAATGATTCCTATAAAATTTTAAAGCAAAAACAACAACAGATAATTCTAAATCATGTGTAGGGTAATTTAGCTCATGAGTTTTTAATTGACGTGAAGCATAATCAATTACCTGATCATTATTCATAAGGATAAAACCAAGTCCCTTCAATGAAGCATCACTATAGATAACAAACTTACTATTTCTTGAAGGTAGTTCCAAAATTTGATCATTCACCAATCTTCTTTTCAATTCCTGAAAACAATGATCACATTCTTTTTTCGAAATGAACTTAATACCTTTTCGAGTTAACTTAGTCATTGGACTAGATAACTGTGAAAATTTTTCAAAAAACCTCTGGTAATAACCTCTGAAAACAAGAAAACTACGGATTATGTTTATATTTGTAGGTTTTTTCCATTCATCAAAAACTTTTGTTTTAGCAGGTTCAACAGTTATGCCATTTTTTGAAACAATGTGTCCAAGGAAATAAATTGGTTGTAACCAAAACTCACACTTTCTTAATTTTCCATACAATTTCTTTTCTTTTAAGGTTTTCAAGATAACCCTTAAATTACTTTCATGTTCCTCTTTAATTTTGGAATAATCCAAAATATCATCAATGAACACAACCACAAAGTTATCCAAGAACTCATGAAAAATTCTATTCATTAGATCCATGAATACGGCAGGGGAATTGGTTAACCCAAAAGGCATTACTAAAAATTCATAATGGAAATATATAGTATGAAACATGGTCTTTAGAATGTCTTCTTCTTTTACTTTCAACTTATGGTACACCGACCTCAAGTTAATCTTAGAAAAATACTTTGCTCCCTGGAGCTCATCAAACAAATCATCGATATGAGGAAAAGGATACTTGTTCATAACAATGATGTTATTAAATGCTCTATAATTAATGCAATGTCTCTTTGATCTATATTTATTTTTAACAAAAAAGATAGGAGAACCCCATGATGATGTGATAGCTCAAATGAAACCTTTATCAAATAACTCATGCAATTGCTCCTTTAACTATAAAATTTCAACTTGAGACATTAGATAAGGGGGTTTTGAAATTCTCTTAGAATCAGGAACTAAGTCAACAGTAAATTCAACTTCCAAATCATGTATAATACCAAGAAACTCATCGGGAAAAACATCAAGATACTCATTTACCACTGTCACATCATTAATCTGAATAGTTCCTTTATTTTAAACAATATGTTCAAGGTAACATTCATTTACTTAGTTTACTAGTTTCTCAGCTTCCTGATATGTTATCGAAAGAAAGGATTCATTCTTGTACACATATTGAAAATATTTCTGAAAAGAATCCTCTTTAGCTCTACAGTCAATCTTAGAATGATAAAAACAAAGAAAAAACATTCCCAAAATAAGATCAAACTCTTCTAGAGGAAAAGAATAAGTTTTTCTTTTAGATTCCATCCGCACACAAGGATATGAAGGTTCTTATAATTTCTTTTTGTCTCAACATTTTCTCCGGTGTTTTTACCATAAGTTCAGGATTCATATCTTGAGATGGAATTCCTAATTTTCTAGAAATATTATTATAAATGGAAGAATGTGTAGTCCCTAAATCAAACAACACATTGGCATAATATGAACAAACAAATAGTGTACCTGATACTACTTCATTCGATGGCCCAACATCAACTGAAGTAGATGCAAAGGATTTCACCACCCCTTTCTGCTTGTAGTCCAGCTGCTTTCCCTTAGTTGAGTTCTTCTTTATACACTCATTTACATAATGACCCATTTCATTACACATAAAACATCTTACCGCTGGCTTTTCATTGCCTGCTAGAACATCTTTCTTACAGTTACGAGCAATAAGACCAAACATACCACACCGAATGCATATTCTTGACTTGGATAAACATTCTACAGGATTCATTTTACCACACCTCTCATAGGATAGATATTTTGTTTTCTTACCTCCATGATTCTTTGACGAGTTATTTCTCATTGCCTGCCAACATGACCTCTTATTTTGTTGTTTGACAAAGAACACATGTTCATCGGTAAACTCCATTTCCACCATCTCCACACATCGAACAAGTTTTTCATAAATTTTTAACACATGAGAAGATAAAGACCTACGATACTTTTTCTTTAAACCTGAGTAAAAACCATTGATTTTACTGTCATGATATCATATAAAATTTGTAGCATACCTTGGTATTCGAGTGAATTTTACTTCATAAGCATCCACTGAGTCATCCACCTACCTCAATTATAGGAATTTCTTTTTCCGTCCTAACCTTAGGAAAATATTTCTAAAGAATAATACCTTTGATTACATCCTAGTTGAGATCATCAATATCCTCACTATCCCTGATATTTTTCACCGTTTACCACCATTGATATTCTTATCCCTCAAAATGGTAAAAAAAGAGACTAACCTTTTGATGTTCTAAACACACCATGACATCACAAATCTTCTCCAGTGCTTTAATCCACCCTTTTAAAAGCACAGGGTTAGATGATCCTTTGAATGATGGGGGATGTAGCCTCATAAAATTCTCCACTACTGACATGTTTATATGTGGTTGATCTAGCTGATCTCTTGTATGGATACCACCACCATTTATAGCCTGAGTCAACAGTGCCATCACTGCAACAAACTATTCAATTCCAATTCCGACCGTCTCTGGTTGCTGATTTGGAAGGTTGTTTTCCACCTGATGGCATCCCAACATAGCTGCCCTGTTTCCTCTGTGGAAAACCATCCTGAACGCAGAAAAATCATAGACATAAAAACATGGTAATATATAAATTCTATATCATTTCAATCATTCCAAAAATTAATTTATGGACATGAGTTTAATGATATTCTAACTCCTAAAGTTGTCTAAACTGACCTCTGACACCAACTATAAGGACCCAGCCTTAAAAAATTACTTAATCGTGAATTAACTGAATAATTCACATTGAGGATCTTTTCAGGTTTATAGTTTTAAATAATTAGGCCATAACTATTATATCTCAAAAGTTACAAAGTAGACACTTCTACTCAGAATCCATTTTTCATAAAATAAAAACTCTTGATAAAAAAATTCATGTCCAGTTCCATGTTTTAGACATCTTGACTTTCCTTGATCCCATCCTTGACTCTATTCCAATTTATGTCCTGTGAAAAACACTTCAAAAACATGGGATGAGCAAAAAAAGATCAATAAGGAATACAAAAAGAAGGAAACTGTTAGTTTTTCAAAACAACATGTAAACCTTGAATAAATTAACATAAGTAATAATTTTCACCTTTATGAAGTATTAAATACTCTTCGATAAATAAAAGATCACTACTTACCCATTTTTAACCAAAAATATAACCCATATAAAGAACACATAACATATAAAGATAACCCGGAACATTAACATACGTAAATGGAATTACCATACGGTCGAATTACAAACATGTCACTAAATGGAATAGCCATACGGATGACTTCCATACCAAATTCATTGGAGGTTATAACATAACCACCTATCCTGGTTTATCATGGCACCACCCTTCATTTGGTTTATCACATAACCACCCATCAAATGTCCAAGTACCATTATAAAATCATACCACATACAGAAAATATAAAGGAAAGAAAACATTTCCACATTTCAATCACAATATATAACTTAAATATATTGACATAAAAAATACATTATCAAAATAATTTTCGATAAAAAAAACATAATAGATTATATGGTATTTATTTTTCCTTTTAAAAAAATTACGGCTTGTTAAGGAAGCCAAATATCAAGTAATACTCACGGTGACGGAAAGGTGGTTCTCACCACGTACGTTAAAAGAAACATTCCTTTTTGTCATATAGTAATATGATTTGTAGAAAAAAATCCATTTGAATGAAATTAAATTTTAAAGGAGTTTATTCATCGTATAAAAGAATGTCTTGTATTAAAACAAAATATGACTCAATGAAAGGAGATTGAGAAGAAGTCCCTTACATTATGTCTGACTTGACTCGATCGTTCTTTAATCTCCTGAATAATAAACTAAATTTAATTTCTACTTGATTAAGAACCTTTTTCATGTTCATTATCTCTTTTATATCACTTATTACCATGTTATTAACATTATTTATTCATTTAAATTAATAACGGTCGTTTTGTTTATATTTGGTACTTGAGTAAAAAAAACTTCTTATAATTACAAGTTGTTCATGTGGTAAAATATCCATTATCTAAAAAATTAAATTCATGATATGGATATAATATATATCATATAAATATAGTATATACATGAATTTAAAATATTACATAACATTTAGAGGTACGAAATTAAATGCACCGTTCATGGAGACGGTAAGCCGTGCGTACGCATGAACGCTACTTTAATTTCTATTTTGCATTTAATGGAATGAAAACATTATGATATAGAGGTATATTATAATTCCAGTATAATATCATATTTATTATCATTAATTCTATCCTTTATAAATCCCACATATGGCATTAACGATTCAAATCATTTAGATGGGGCGGTAGTCCGCACTTCCTAAAATGAAATTAACGCGTTTATCCATTATGGAAACCATAAAGGTATGCCATAAATGAAAAATACCAAAGAATAAGGAAAACATAAATATAATATATATCATATATAAATATAGTGACATATTAATGGCCTCCATGAGATGCGGTATGATATAATTGAACAATCATCATTTCGTGAAGCAGTAGTTCGCCGTCCACAGAAACAGTATGTTCGTCACCCATTAGATAGAGGTGTGTGTAATTGTAGCTCGCATACTTCTCATAAAAACATCCTATTATATTAATGATACTTTTGTTGTTTCAAAATAAAGGAATAAAAAGAGTAAATGGGGTTGGAGAAGAAAAATAAAACAAAAGAACATAAGAGAAGATGTTACCGTTAAATCGGGTAACTCCCCATGAATTGAACCAAAAGGGTTTCTTGAATAGCTTTCTGACTAAGGTAAGGCTTCTAGGAATAAGACATGCATCTTGATAGATTATTTTATCAGAGGTTCGACGATCCAAATGGCTTGAGATGTTTGTGAAATGGGTAGGATGTGGGGTCTTTTTATAAGGGAGAGGAGGGGCTCTTTTGGAAAGTTTGAAAATATTATTTTATTATATAATTCATTTGCATTTATAAAGGGTAAAAAATCATTAAATAAGAAGATATGGTGTCCCATGTTCAAAATAAATTCATCCAATAAGAATTGGAAACGTTTTGGATAATGTCTTAAGCTTTATCTTCTTATTTATTTAAATAATTCAATAATGATGTAAATACTACATCATCATTGTGTCATAAATAATTTTATTTATGTGATGTCTAAAAATTATAAAACAATAACCATGATGTAGGAAATATTAATATCTTTATAATGAATATTTATACTCAAATATATCAATTATATAACCCCATGTAAAAATTGTTTAATAAAACCATACATGTTTGTGACATATTTATTGTTACTTTAAATAAAATGGTATTAATGTCATTACCATACCCATGTGGCTCCATGGGGTCCAAAAATTGACAAAGGGATTTTATAGGTCGGCCATGACTCATACAATAAGGTTAGGACATGTTTCAAGGTAATTTTATATTTTTATAACAATATTTTTACTTCAAATTACCCTAATTATCTTTAATCACGGTTAATAAAACTCAAAAGTAACTATTCACCAAATTTTAGTTTCATCCCATTGAACCACATTTTAATTACTAATGAAGACCTTGTATTTTGGATTTTTCAAATACAATTCATAGAAGCCGCAACATTTCATTTAAATGGAAAATTCAGTTTTTTAGCTACCACATGGTGGTTTCATTATTCATCAAAAATTGAAGTTTTTCAGAAAAATACCAAACATTCACCCTAAGATATAATTGATATTCTTAATTAAAAACTGATGTCTAAGTTAAAAAATTCAGAAACTATATGTTTCATTAATTACCTTTATAATTAATTCCCTCTGTCAAATCAAATAGCGTGTTTCTAAAAAACAATATTTATCAAAAGATTGACACCTGTTTATGTCCAATTTCAATCTAAAATTAATTCCAATGGCCACCATTGGATTAAATAATAAAAATATATTCTAATTTCACATTAACACAAATTAAAAAGATAATCTAAACATATAAATAAATTATATTAAATGGTGCTTTTGAATTAAAATACAACATTTTTCACTATTCATTAAAAAAATTAACTTTGACAGAAAAATATCAAAAACATACACAAAGTAAATTTTGATGTTATGATTCTAAAGAAAAATTTTGTTTGGTTCAATAGAAATTATAAGATTGAAAAAAACTATATTTAAAGAGTTTTATCCATCAAAAGGCGATAAATAATCCTTTTAGTGAATATTAGTGTATTTATGCTCAAAATTGGATTCATTCGCATTTTAGGCCTCTAATATTTATTGGATAAATGTAAAAACATTTAACAAACATATATAATCATATTATAGTTATTTATATTCATTACTTCCAATACAATGCTTAGGAGTTAACTTCGATTGAAAATAATATTATTATATTATGTTTGTGCAACGTAAGATTTAAAAGAAATCCGTTGTTGCATATCGGGTATGCCATAGAACATAAAAAACACATTCAAGTAAAATTAATATTTAATTAATTTTTTTTAATAAAAATGTAAATGTCTTTTTCTTTATTTAACAGGGATATTGCAATAATATAATATATAATGTCATTAAATACATCCTTTATATATCCCACATAAGGCATTAACGAGTCATATCATTTTAATGGGGCGGTAGTCCACACTTTCTCAAATGAAATTATCGTGTTTTATACATAATGAAAATCATAAATTAATGATATAAATTTAAAATAAAGAAGCATAAATAAAACATAACCATAATATATATATCATATATAAATACAGTGTTATCTTAATGGTGACCATGAGAGGCGGTAGGAGATAATCGAACTATCATCGTTTCATGAGGCATTAGTTTTCCATCAATAGAAATAGTATATTCTTCAAACATTAGATGGAGGTGTGTGTAAGTGTAGTTAGAATCCTTCTCATAACAATATACTAGTCTATTGATGATATTGGCATTGTTCTAAATGAAAGGAATAAAAAAAGTTTAGTGGGTTGGAGAAGTAAAATAATTCAAAATAAAACAAAATAATTTATGAGAATGTGTTACCTTTAATTAGGGTAACTTCCTTTTGTTTGAACCAAAAGGACTTCTTGAAGGGCCTTATGCCTATGTTAATGATTCTAGGAGGAAGAGGGGGATCATGAGAGATTATTTGGGAAGGTGTTGGACGTTCCAAGGTGCTTGAGAGGTGTGTGGAATGAGTTATAAGTGGTGTCCATTTATAAGGGGGAGGATGGGCTCTTTAGGAAAGTGTGAAAATATTATTTTATTATATAGTCTTATATGGTTTCTAAACATCAAAAACTAATTAATGTAGAAGATAAGATGACTCATGGTCGAAATAAAATCATCCAAAATGAATTGGATAGGGTTTGGATATAATGTTAATATTAATAATCATATTTATTTAAATCATTAATTAATGAGGTAAAAACTACATCAATATGGTATCATATATAATTTAATTTATTTGATGTATACAAATTATAAAAAAAATACAATAATCTATGAAATATTTTTATCATTACAATAATTATTTATAGTCTTTAATATGACTTATATATCCCAATGTAAAAATTGATATAATAAAAATATTTGTTAATATCATTATTGTCTTCACTTTAAGTTAATTAAAATAATGTGTCATTATCATTCTTAACAGGCTACATGGGGTCTAAAAATCGACCCAAGGATTCCCATGGTCATCAATGACTTATCCAAAATGGTTTGGACAAGTGTTAAGGTAATTTATTATTATTATTATTATCTTTTCACATTGAATTACCCAATTTACCTTTAATCGTGGTAAATAAAAGTCAAAAGTTACTATTCACCCAAAAAAAAATATTTTTATCTTATTGAACCATATTTTACATACTAATAACAACCATGTATGTCATATTTTCGAAATTCAATTCACTAAAGCGGTAAAATTCCATTTAAATGAAAAAATAATTTTTTAATCCACTACTAACTGGTTTTACTGTTCATAAAAAATAGATGTTTTTCAAAAAAAATATCAAAAAATCAGCCTAAGTTATATTTGAAATTACAAATTCTAAAATGATGTCTATTTTACCAAATTAAAAATAAATAAGTAGAATTAATTAATTTAAAATTAATTCCCATTTTCAAAACAAATAGGGTGTTTTTAAGAAACAAGAACTATCAACAGATTGAGAGTTGTTTATGTATAATTTCAATGTGAAATTAATTACAATTACCCAAATTGAATTAAATAGTAAAAATATAAACTAATTATAAGTCCAAAACATTAAAATTTATTATTGAACAATATAAATTATTTTGATTAAAAAATTTGTTTTTAATTATAATATAGTATTTTTTCATTATTCACCCAAAAATGAAAGTTTTCAGAAAATCAAAAAAAATTTATCGAGACTAAATTTTTATGTCGAGATTATAGATAAGAAGTTTATTTTGTCAAATTGAATATATAAAAGTGTCAAATATTAGATTTAAAATGGGTTTCCCATTTAAAGGGTGAAAATTTCATTTTTAAAAAAAATAATTCCGTTATCCAAAAAAATTGAATATGAACATTTATTATGTTTAAGAAACACATAATATTGATATTAAAATGATATGGAATATATATAATTCAAATTTCATTTAATATTATTCATAACTTCTTTTGAAAGGCTAGTTTGGTATGTCATAGGGAGCTTGAACTTGGTGTTGTGTGAGGTGCAAGCTATTGAATTTATAGAAAATAACTTACTATAAAATCTTGGGGTGCTACAACATATATAAAAAGACTATCAAGATGTCTCATTTCAATTAATTAAAGACGGTATAATTTAATAGGTATATTTTGCATGGAATCCAATTACAAATCCATTTACTAACAACAATGGATAATAGGGACTATCTCAAAGAACAACCCTCTAAAACATTTATTTCGACAATTCAAGGTTTTTGTAATCAGAAAACCTCCATAATGGTGATAAAAATGGATATAAAAAAGTGAATTTAATCATTTAAGATGAGACACACACATTTTCATCACTATGTTGAAGGATACCAATTGAATGGGATGATTTGCCTCATTTTGGGGCACCAACAGCATGGTTAGGTTTCCATAATAATTAAATTTGAAGATAAAATGTGATGTTGGAATGTTACAACACTCATAAAATTCAATATCCTCATAAAATGAACCAAAACGATGAGATAATCACATGACAACATTCTATTACATTGTAGTTTTTCTATCTACCAGTATCGAACATTGATTAAATCTATGTCAGAAAAAAATAGAGAAACGATAAAATGATAAAGAAAATGGGAAAATGATATTTCACTGAGATAACAAAATATATTAGAAGAAAAAATGAAAAACTATTAGGGGGGACCACAGATAATACCTTTATATTTCTATTTGATCCGATGGTGAATAAATCAAATTCTGTTTGGAGTAGTTTGATCAAAACCAATGTTGGGAGGAGTGAGAGATTATTTTATGTGATGAGGAGGATAATAATGTTACACCACACACATCCATAGTATGTTTCCCTTTGAATAATTCAATAGATTGAATTGTTCACATCTTCGAGTTTCTAACACACAATGACCAATCAAACTAGCCATTATGAATTGTAATACACACTTTTTGATATTTTAGAAATTTTATCATTCAAAATGGACTTCATTTTTGGATTTTGAATATTGAAATTATCTTAGGGTGAATTTTTGGTATTTTTCTGAAAACATTAAATTTTTTATGAATGGTGAAAAAATAGTGTGTTGTTGGTTAAAACCGACTTTTTATTTAAATAATTAGTAATTTTATATTATTTTATTTTAGGTCCAAAGAGATACATATACATATATATGTTCAACTTAATTAATTGGAGTAATTTTATAATAAGTTTAAATATAAAAAATTTTATCGAACTATTTACCGTCATTTACCCACCTCTAATGATCATTTGAAAATTTTTATAAAACATAGTTTTACCATTTCTGTGAGTTGAATTTATAAAATCCAAGAGAAATTGTTGATATCAGTATGTAAATTTTGGTTCAATAAGATGAAAATAATATTTGATGATTAGTAAATTTTTTCTTTTTTTACCACGGTTAAAAGTAAATTGGGTAATTAAGAGGAAAAATGATATCTTAATTACCCTAACACATGTACTAATTCTATTATATAAGTGTAATTCGATCTAGAACAACCTTAAGAATAAAATATGATCCTTTAGGTCCACTTGGATTAGATTAGGATGTTTATTATTATTTTATTTAAATAATAGTTAAAAGAGTTAAAATCAATGTATAATAACAATAACATTTTTAACATAGGGTAATACATAAAATAAATTGGACTATAAATATTAATTAGAAATATAAAATATTTCCTACATAATTCTGTTTTATTTATAATTTTCTGACATTATATAATTAATTTTATTTATGACACAATGATGATGCCGTAATTACCATGTTAATGTAAGATTAAAAAAAATTATATTATAAATATCCAAATAAATCTAATTTGAGACTTATATTGAAATAAATTAATTTTATATATTAATATATCATCTTAGGGTTGATTAAATGAATTTTTTTTGAAGTAATAATGATGTTATGAATTTAAAAAAATAGAATATCAAATAGTTTCAAAAATGACATAAAAGAGTTATAAAAAAATAGTATATTATAAATTAGTATTCTATTCCTAATGATCTAAGGATTGGACAAAGATCCTAAATAATATTATTTATTTCATTAATTAACCACTTGAGTTTTTAATGGAAGTTTATTGTTTGTTTATAGACCATATAATATAAAAATTCAAAGAGACATGGTAAATGTCAAACAATTTTACTAAGAGATAAATATAAATTATAAGGTTAATATGATGACCTAAACTGGTATAAAACCTATTGTATGAGAGTTTTTTGACCCATACCCACCTTATAATTTTAATAATTCATTTTATGATCCATTATGAACAGAAAATTATTTTATTATAAAATAATATTTCAATCTTTTCCTAAGGTGCCCCTCACACATCATTTAAAAGGGCACTTCACATTCGCTCAAATTCACACCATCAAAGCCATTTGGCTTGGAAAAACCCTGTCCAAATATCCTATAAATTTTACTCCTTTGATCCTACAGGCCTTCCATTAGTCCGAAATCCAACCTATGGAGACCTTTTGATCAAATCCAAATGAAGAACCCGAAGAAGAGGTAAATATTTCATCACCTCTTTCAAGTTCTATTCTTCTTCCACATCCTCTTTATTTATTGTTTCCATTATAAAATAATAACTCTAGTATTTTTTATATACTGTGATGTTATTATAAAAATGGTACAACCATATTCAGTATTCTACCCATCCTATAAATGACTAAGTCACCATATCTGCATACGTACGAATTACCATCTCCACATCATGGTGACGTTTGTTATTTAAAAACTTTATCATTTTGATGGGTATAATATTGAGTATAAATGAAGTAAATAATAAATATAACATTATAATTATTTTTTATAAATGATATAACATCCAATTATATACGATTTTATTATCAAAAGAATGAAATTTTCGCTCATGCGTATGTATGAATTACAGTCCCCACGAACGCGATTAGATTCATTACCCTTCGTAATCATTCATGAATAATTTTCATTTTAATATTAAAAATAATGTTTATGAACCTAATATCCTTATGTATATTAAAAAAATAAATCTAATACATAACCAACATGGATTTCGTAACCAATCATATAACAGAAAACGAATCACTTCACACTCGAAACGATGATACTACTAAAATATCTCTAACAAAACAATATTAGAAGATCATATATGACATCATATTAATGTATATGTTAATTTTATAATTTAATAACAATTATTTCACCATTATACAGGAGGATAACCTTACCATGACCATGTAAAATTACAAGGTAAGGGGTTTTCATCTCACTCTTTATTCCTGTGAGATTCATGCTATATTTCCACTATTTATTTTTGTCTGTTGTATGTACTACCCATAATTGTTTTATTTGTGTAATAAACTTTAATTTATTTTTATTTAAATATTTATTCTATGATAATTGTTTCGTGGGGTGTATGATTAATATGTTACCAAATTGGTAAGGGCTAATTTCACAATCTTTTTATTATCAAGGGTTGTTTTATACATGAGTATCTACTGGGACCTCTTTATCATCCACATCCGTGTTTTTTAAAATGAAATTCAAAACATTTTTTCTATTTAATAGACAATGGGTTAAAGTAATTTGTACTTTTATTTGACCTTTTATGTTTTTGAAAGGAATCTGTTCGTTGTTTTCCAAACAAGGTACTTTATGACATTTTCGAAAAAAAATTAAGGTAAAACTATTATTTAACTTATACGATGGGTGCATCTATTTTCCACCGTTATAACATCATTGAAGCATCACATACATGTTTATAAGAATATTTTCAATATTATTGTTTTATTTTATAATTATATGACTTTTAAATAATTTCAAAATAGAACGAGATATATTTCTAAACGAAAGGTTTTTATGTCATCTATGTCAACATCCATTGATGAATTTTATGCTTATTTGAAGTTGATTTATTATGATACATAATTTCCACATAGTATTGAAGGTATTGAGATATGTTTGATTGTGGTTGTGTTACTTTTACACCATTCATGGTTATGGATAAATTATTGACATTTTTTATGATATTTCTAATACGAATGTTTATGTCACCTTTAAACTGTTTCATAAGAGGAATGCATTGGAATAGTATGATCTGGTTTGGGGAAAAGTAAAAGTAAGCCATCTGGGTTGGGGTCTGGCTACAGAAGACCCTCCGGGTTGGAGTCCGGTTACAGAGGCTCTCTGGGATGGATTCCAATTATAGAGGCTCTCTGGGTTGGGGTCTAGTTACAGTTATCCCCGAATTCTTGGCATGAGGCATTTACACAGAAATTATCATCCGAAATTATGGATTTCATAATTATGAAAGTGGAAATTGATAATTCATGTCCTTATTTCACTAGTATATTATCAATGTGAATATGAAAAGGGAATAATTTTATTATATCAGTAACATATTATGCTGAAGTTTAAGTTTAAATGGATTTTGTTTTTAGTCTTATACATTTCCATAAATGTTTATGCTAATTTATTAAATTTTCTTCTTTATTTTTATCCTTACGTATCATTTTAGCTCACTCATTTCAATGTTATATTTTTCCTAGGATGCGAAGAAGTACATTACGACTCACCTAGATGGATAATATAAAGGATATGAGTGTGGCCTATGGAGACTATGTTATTGTAGTTTTTCATTTAATAATTTAATGTAAATCTTATGAATGTATCTAGTATTTCTAGTGATACTAAACTAATCGGTATTTCTTGACATGATCTATTGTGATCAAGACAATGTTATATAATAATGCATTGATTCTGGGTAACTAAGGTCTAGGATTTACAAATAATTTCTCGATTGAAAAGGTATACAACAAATAATGTTTAAAATTTTCATCATGTGATGTATTATAATTTCACCGTGACATATAACTCGGCATGGTTTGGCCACATAGTTTTCCAAACTTTTCAAAAAAAATTCATCATTATCTACTTCAAAGTGGAATACTACATGGTGGGGCACATATTTTATCTAACCATGTGAGAATTATTTACAACCCAATACCCAAAATCTATATATGGATTTCATTTCAATGTGTTCTAGGGAACAAAGTTGAAAACAAATAATGTGGCCCCAAGGTTCCGATAGATTGCAACCACAAAGTTAAGATAATTTTTGACGGCAAGTAATCATAAATTTTTCTAACTTTGAAACCAATTATTTTCATCACTTCTCAGAGATCCGAATGATCCCCGAACTAACCTAATAACACCTTAACTTTTCGTGCATAATATTTGGGACCATATTTTAGGGACCCAGGTTTTCGAATTTTATGATTTTGGAATACTTCTACACATATTTAAAGAGAAATGAGTTGAAAAGACATGCGATTTTTAGATTCTTTGTTCCCAGAATAAATTTTACAAAAAATATTAGTATATTTTGTTCTATACACAGGATAAAAATGTAATAACTTTCAAACAGTAACTCAGATCAGAATTATGAGGCCATAGTTGAGTCTGTATCATGAGTTTACACCAGGAGGGAAAAAACTATTTTCGGCACATGAGTTTTTTATGAAAAGTAACCCAATTTAAAATCGTAAATAAAATAATCAATCTTAAATTTTTTTCTCAAATTCAGAATGAAATAAATTTTCATTGGAGTCTGATATTTGAAATAGAATATCGTCGTTGAGTTTTTAATAGGTGTTTTCCTTAAGCACGAAACAAAATGAGATGGTGCAGGAGTTTTGGATTCCACACTGAGCGGGACGACTATAAATTGAGATATAGGGAATTTGAATTAAGGATATACTTTATTTCTATTTATCTATTTATTAAACTCTCTCACTAACTATTTCAACTATTTATCCTCCACTATTCATATAATTGAAGAGAACAATCCAATGAAACCATGAAAGATCAATGTGGGAGCACTATAGAAACATCCCTAATGAAAAAAACATCAATTCAAGGTAGTATTTCTTCCATTATGGTTTTTCGATTGATGATTTCTTGTAATTTTTTATTTGGACATTTTTTTCATAATATCATTTATAAATAATCAATGGATACATCAACATGAACATCGATCTGTGTTTCTATCCTCTATTATAATAGTAATATTTTTAGATCATTGTGGATATCTCATTGACCTCTTTTAGACACATCATCTCAACATTGGTTCACCGATCAGAGGCTATAGATTTGAAGGTCTCATTGTAGGGACCACCTACCTATTCTCATATATATGATTAGGAAAGAAAAGGAGGTTCCTTGGTCTGTGGAATATACCATGGAGGCATTTCAGTTAGCACTGACTAGTTGCAGGTGGCGTCCACGGGTCTCGTATAGGCGGCCTCTATGGGAGATGGCGAGCAAGGCGAGCCGATGATGGGGAGAGAGACCGAGAGTGCGAGGTAGTCGGCTGAAGAAAAGGTAGGTGTGAATAGGATGGATCGGGGTGTGGTGGTGTGCCGAGTGAGGGACCAGAGGATGAAATAAGATCGGTGAGATAGTGGGTGGGCCTGTGAGCATTGTGAGGTAGTCGTGGAAAACAACCCCATGCAGTAGATACATGTGTGACACTACAGGTGTCTCTATGACCGAGCAGGAAAATGATTCAAATGATGCAGTTCAGTCGGATAGTTGGTCGGTGATTTGGGCCATCATGGCATGAAGGGTTGGGTTTCCTGGCTAGGCTATGGGCTAGTGAATTGGACTGGACTAGTCAGAGCAGGCTAATACATGAAGAGCGATCCCACAATAATGGGCCAAACAGGTTCAAACTGGTCCATATAGCATTAAATGGCTACATCTCCTAATCTAGGTGTCTTATTAAATCACTATATATGGCCATGCATCCCTCTCATTGAGAAAAGTCCTTTCAGACCTGTTCGTAACATTTAGGTCTTCGTCAAGGAGTTTGGTTTCATGAATCACCAATGTTTAATTATAATAATATAATTATTGTTACTTAGGGTTCATCTATCTGACCTATCCTATAAAAGTTAAGTGATTCTGATGATAAATTAGTGGTGGCATGGCTTGGGCCTTAATGTAATCTTTTAATGACTAATTTATAGTTTTTAATACAACATCATGTAGTGGCATCCATGAGGCCCGATGCGGAGGTGTTGTGGTAAAATTCATTATTTTCACTGTGTATCCATTTTTTGACTAATGAGTTGCTAATCCCATTTTTTGTGAGAGGATCATAATGGAGTGATACCAATAATTGTTTAAGGACCAAGGTGTGGGCCCATGAGAATTATTTCAACAGAAATGTGTTGAAATATGACTTTTACATCGGATGTCCTTTTAGGTAAAATAAATATTAAATGTTGTGCTTTTTTTCTCAAGTATCGCAATCTTCAAATCTGTTTAAATTCGCGAAGTCTTATTCTTGATCTCATAAATTTTGGAAATAATAATGAAATAATGTTGGATGGTCCTTCTGCTATTTTTGAAGAGAACCCTCAACACTGATCAAAATATACTCCTTTGAGAGTGGAGAAGATTCCTGAAGAGATGCGATCAAATGATCATGAATTTTTTGAGGAGGTGTGTTAGGTAATTACCTGTTCTTCTATCAAATCAACATCGAGCACCATGCACTCGAAATCATTATGTATACATATTATGTATATTATGACAGTACACAGGAATTCCAAGTGGTATGTGATCATAGTATAGTACTTGAAAATGGAATGTTATATGGCCAGGTGATGAGGAAGGGTCACACATTTTGTGGGACCCACAGTTATTGTGCCCCATATTATAAACCTTAGACGTCTCATTACTACTTCTTATAAACTCATATTTTATCTTCCTAGTATCCTATCTTCAGTTGTTTTTCCCTGTAGTATGTGTTGATACCCTACATAGTGTCTTCTAAGTTGTGATGTGAGATATTTTGGGTGTGACACGTATCCAGGATGACAAATGAAGACTAGAGTGGAGTTTTTATGTTAGATACCATTTAACAAGGATGAATATTGTAGTAATTCAATTATTTTTGAGTGGTATCATCCAATATGGATGGTTAGAGAAGATCCATGATTACCCTCCAACTGGGCAGTGGGTCATCGATGAACTAGATTGGAATCCCCATGACGCATTAGGGTGGGGACCCCTATGATGACTATCTTAGTTGAATCCACTTCACGAGCTAGGGAGTGGGTCTCCGATGAACTATAGTGGAATCCCCCCTAATTCATTAGGGTGTGGTTCCTAGACAACACAAATCTTAATTGAATCCCCTGATGTACTAGGGAGTGGCTCCTCGATGAACTAGATTAGAATCCCCCTAACACATCAGGGAGTGGGTCCTCTACGATGACTATTAGAGCGGGATCTCCAAGATTCACTAGGGAATGATTCATATAACTTGAGATTGTGATCCCTCTACAGTGTGGCACAGTGATAAGATGTGGTGGATTCAGTTTTTGGATCATGATAAAGTGGGATGGTTTCCCCACGAAGACACATCCATGAGACCTGGCCTAAAACTATGTTGTTGAGACCGACCCTCAAAAACCGGATAGTATCAATGTGCGGTGAATGAATCCCCTTGAATAGAATTTTCATAGTAGACATGTGGGATGTTGGGCATCGATGGTGGTAACTTCTTAGATTTTTGGCTGCATACTTTCTTTGGAGGTTTTGTGAGAGGGAGAACCCCTTACTCTATCACTAGGGTTTATCTGACTGGGAATATATATTCTATTTGAATTATCCCCTCCTTGGCTTCGGGTTACTCTCCTTCCATGGGAGGTAATCACACGTAGGGTATTCCATGTTCATTATTTTTCTATCTTTTAAGGGATGCATGTGTCTATTCTCCTAAAATACAATGTGAATTCTATACCAGAAGTTCATATTCACAGAGTTTCTAACTCCTTTTGTTTCGATGAGATTATATCACTCTCTTGATGTACTGATCAATACTCCATTTAATTTATATTATCATATCTACTTATTTAATTTTCATAGTGTCCCTTATGTCTCCCCCTTCAACTTGTTAGGTTTTCCTACTGAGTTTTTTATACTCACCCCTACATGGGATTTTCCAGTACATTTCGTGCCTTATATAGACGAAGAATATGTTGGTCGTGATTTCAGAGGAGCATAGGGATATGGGTGCTCAGATGATGTATGTTGGTCATAGCTTGGGATTCATGAGTGGGTATCTCTCAGATGATTCTACATTTCAATTAATTCTATTTTATGTCACATTTCTAGTTGCCCGTTTATTTTACACCTTTTCCCTTTGAGTTTATTGTTCCATATTTGTATAGTTTAGTGGTTCATGCATATTTGGTTTCCATTTTATAGATACGTTGTATATTTTGTTCCTTTTCCCCTACACATTTTCTCTAAGTTTGTTTCTTTTGTATGTATAGGTTATTTGGAAAAGGAATCCCATATTAGTTGTACCTTTCATACTAGTCTCCACCATATGGCTTATGGATGTTGTCTTCGGGTTGTTGCATCTCAAGACCCAACATGGATCGGGTTGTGAAATAGTGGTATCAGAGGTGGTAAAACCCTTGGGGTTTTGTTAAATATATTGTTTAAAATGATATTGGTTAGGCTTAGTTAAACACCATAAATTTTCTTCAAGAGTGAATCTCAGTCCAGGGAACCCATTGATTGTATGCGAAACTAATGTATTGATTCACTATGACCCTGATTATCCTCTTTTCAATTGGGAATCTTGAGACAATTGTTGTAGGGAACAATGGTACATGTATTATATAGGACTGAGACATTTACTATCCTTATTATGTCAACTCCATATATTTTTTAATATATATATATATATATATATATTCTCATTTGACCATTATACACCTTATTGGATTCTGGATGAATCTGTGATGACAACGAACTAGGATACCAGCTCATATTTTTAACAATGATACCATGACCAAAGAGGCCTCAATTCAGGATTCATCATTTGGTCCCCCTCCTCAAGCTTGGTAGGTATAATTACATCCATATAACGAGTAGTATATATACCTAGAAGATCCTGATGAGGACGTGCACGAGCTGAGCAAACTTTGTAAGTTATAAATCTAGATACCGATGAGGTTTTGTGGTGAGAAAGACCCTCAGGCAGAAGATGTTTGAATAGAGTCGATGGTTGACCTATTCAGTCCTACAAGAACACCAATGGATCAGATGGTGGCTTTGGCAGCTTACCTTTTTCACACAGTTTCTAGACAATGGTGGATCTTGTTTACTCACATACTCAATATGTCGGTAATATCTTGTGACAAATTCTTGTAGTTGCTCTGTGAGAGGTACTACCCCTCCTCCATGCACTCTATTAGGATTCAGGAGCTACTGCAGTTTTAGTTGGGAGAGATGGTATAGGCTGAGAAAGTGACTAGGTTCACTGACCTTATATGCTACTCTTTGGACATGATCCCTGAAGGATACTTTTGAGCATAGATGATTGAGTAGGAACCCCGCCGAGAGATCCGTGCTATCATAGTATCATTGTAAATCCCCACAAATTTTGGGGTGTTGGAGTAGGAACTAGTGACAGAGATATTTTCATCAAATTAAATCTGTATTGATGGTTCTGGCAGTGGACGCAACAGATCTGAAATGTTTACCATATCTAGAATATTTCAGTTGAAAATGTATCGTCATATGATATATTATCATGATCCGACTTGGGAACATGGTCATGTAGCACTGGGTTAGGTTAGAGATATCATGTACTCTGTTTTTCATAGATGATGTAATGTTGAATGATAATTCATGTCCATACTTTCTTGGAACACCATAATGGAAGCTGTTGGACTTCTATGGTAGAGACAACACTGTGATTAGGGATCTACCAGGTGGGGACATGGTGGTCGCTATTAAGGTGTTACTGTTAGTGTATCGTGATGAGTTGGAATTGGGGGATGGTGTTATGAGGTCATTCCACCACCACCACCACCCAGACGTCGACCTCAGGCTTAACAAGTTTCCATCTTGGGCTGGGGACAAACTCAAGCTTTGTATATCTATAATCAAGAAATGTGTGAGGTTATAAGAGTTATTCCCTATGTACTTTCAAAATTTTATTATAGAACTTGTTAAACACTACATGTGAAGTACTATTTTATCTATTCTCATTTATTTTGTATTTTCCAGGGAAACACAGGGTGTCGATGTAACCATGGGTCGGTGTTGATCAACTTATCCTTGAATTCACAAGGAAGAGAGGTTCTCCCCTCACCGAGAAGTGTTTTTGTGATGCAAGAAAAACCATGAGTGTGAGTCAGTGGCTGCCAAGGTGGATAATGTCGATGTGTGATGGATGTGTCGCATTGACTTGTGCGTTCAGGTAAAGGATGTGTGATGGAGTGTCAGAGATGGTCAAGGAATTGATAATGGAGTTTTCTGCTTGACCTTTTTTGATGTTCCGCTATTGAGGGTGGAAAAGTTCCATGTTTGGGGTTAATAAACATCCAATGGAAGCGCAGAAGAACAAGAATTTTCACATTATTTCCGTGTCTAACCTCTTACAGCTAGATGAGTTTAGTCACCTACCCTGTTAGTTAGTATCTTGTGTGATCAACATGAAGACTTGATATTTTTTTCATGGATTGGTCGAGGTGATGGGGACCCCAATAAATGAACTATGTGACTCAGTATCTAGTACACGATGTTGTAGTCTTCTCCCAGTGAATGTGGAGATTCTATCTTCTAGAAGAGTTATTTTTTTCTTTGTTCAGACCACCAATGTTTTGGTTACATCTTCACCCATATAGACTTGTACGTGAGGTGATGATGCTGGTTAATATTTCTAACATACTAAGACGTTGATGTAGTTTATATTCTAGGAATGGGAAATGTTGTAAAAAAACTCCCTTAGAAGGTAGTCTTGGGATCTTCTATTCTGAGTTGTTTCAGAGAAGTTAGCATCTCTATAGCTAACCTTGGTGGAGTATGAGGGTACAATTTTTCTTCAGTCGATGGTGATCAATCATTCACTTCCCTAGTGTTTAAGAGATTTTAGGTTATGATACATCAAAAGTGAAATATTTCATGACCAGATATCCTTAGGTGTATCCCCAAATGGATATTATAAATGTGGGAATCAAGAGACTTTTTTCAAGGTATATGCAATTATTCTAGATGAGATGTTGGATGTAGATGTTTGGTCGGGGAGGAAAACTATCCCCCATGTTTTTTAAGGACATTGGAGACATAAAAAGAAATGGAGAGGATTCCTACCACCTTTCCCTACAACCAATTTCTAGAATGGGTGTACGACATCTCCCATGTATTTAATTAGAGGAGATACAAGCTTGTTCTTAAGAAAATACTCAATATGATCATACCTTCTGAGGATGAACCATCCCGTGGGTTTGTGTACTGTAGAAGCATTGAAATATGTTGAGTTCCTTGTATCCATAGATCTGGGTGTGATCTCATTATATAATTTTATATCCCTAGTTTGTATTTTGAGGAATAATGTCTTAATGAATGGATTGATGGAGACACCCAAATTTTTCATTATATGACATTGTAATATTTATACATATATTTCCCGATCTAGGTGTTGAGACGGTGTACTATTATGAGAGTTGGTGTGGTAGGAATAAATTAAAAAATTACTATATTTTATACTATGAATAAGATGAAAATTTAATAACATATAAATGATAACCCAAATATGTAATATGAGACCAAGGATGTGTTCTAAACATAGGTTTTACCCTAGGAGAGGTATAACTTTTCTTGGCGTGGGACATATATGGGAAAAATCACCCATGGGAAAATCATGAAAAAACAATTAAACATAATAATTTTATCTTGAATTCCGAATCATATAACTTTTTAGCTGGGTCTCTGATTGGAAATAACAGACTTCAGTTAAGTTCATAACATGGTGTTTTTTAATATAGCAACATAAAATGATAAAGAACTATAGTAATGGATTCTGTGATGAGTGGATGCCTAGAAATAGAGATTTGTGAAATTTTGTTTATTTTTTAATTGTCCTTCTCTCTATACGAAACTCACTATATCACTCTCTCAATGGTTATTCCTCAATTCTTCTTTGAATCATGGATTGTATCGATGTGGGAGTGTAGTGGGAATGTCACCAATGGGAGATGGCTAATTTGAGGTAGGATATAGTCCACTGTTATTTTTCGAGGGAATATTTTCTTGTAATTTCCACTCTGGTTGTTTGTTTTGTCATTTCCTTTGTAAATCATCAATGGATCCATGAACATGTCCATCAGTTTTTTTATAAGTCTCCTATTTTACAAGATAATTTATCTTTTCCTCGGGAATATTTTATCTCCCTCTTTTAGACACATCATCCCACTGATGGATCATCAATCAGAGGCGGGAGTTATGAAGGTCTCATTGTAGGGATCATCGATCTATTCATGGATCTATGATCAGGAAAGGGGTGGAGGTGTGATGTTCCATAGAATAAACCAATGGTGAACCAGTGTTTGTGATGGTGGATGACGGTGGTGGTCCATGTGGAGGCGACAACTGTGGTAGCCATCCAGTTGGGAAAGCCGATGGAACGAAGAGAGGCTAGGAGTGGGAGGTGATTGTCCTACGAGTATGTCAACTTAAATATAAATGAGTGCATTGTGAAAGTGCACTGGGATTGGAATCCAAGGATGGTTGGTGATCGGTGAAGAAGCAAGTGTGGCTATGAGAGGGGTGTGGTAGAGCAGTGTGTTACCCCTAATGTCAATTCCCCGCGCGACACAGTGGTGCCACAATGATCGAGGAAGTGCACTGGGACAGCGATGTAGGCCGGTCAGTGAGTAGGAAAAAAATATGGGATGCCCCGGCCTGATGGGATAGGCCGCACGACATGCCCATAGACTGGAGAAATAGATTGGCATGCCAAATCTGAACAGACCATGTGGTGTGGTCCGGCCAGAACGGGTTGGAACTGTTTAAACTACTCCATACATCTTCAAATATATGTATCTTATAATACGAGAATTATATTGGGGCACTGTCTATGGCCACAAATCAATCTCATAGAGAAAAATATTTTTAAACCAATTATGGTCATTTTTTCTTGTTCTCGGGGTTCAGTTTTAAGGAGATCCTAATATTAATAATAATTATATTATTATTGTTATTCTGGGCTCTTGTATCTGATATATCTTTTAGAAAATACATCTATTGATTCATCGTTAGTGGTAGTTCAAACCACGACATTGTGAGGATGTTTAAGGACAACATTAGGGTGTTTAGTACAAAGTCGATATGTGGGGCCCATGAGGCTTAAATCACATGGGTGGTTGTGAAATAAAGCCTTTTCAATTGGTATTAATTTTGGATAAATGAGTAGTCAATCCCATTTGTTATTATTAGAGGATTAAAATCATTCAATTTGTATAATTTTTTGGAGATAGAGGTGTGGGACCCACTATTTTTTTCGAGAGAAATGTGGCGACATATGACTGTTCCATTAGATGTCAGATTATGGTGAATGAATCGCCAATATAGTGCATTTTTTCATAAGGATCGCAATGGGAAAATCAGTTTAGATGTGGGGAGCCCTATTCTTAATCTCATTAATTGAGGAAAAATGAATGGAATATTGTTAAAAGATCATTATACTGTTGGTGAAGATAAAAGTCATCTAATATTAGCATCCACTCCTTTTAGAGTGGATAAGATGTAAAAAGATTTGATGTCAAATTTTTTGGGACATTTTAGGATGCATGTCAGAGAATTAGGTTATCATTGTTTGAATTAACATCCAATGTCATGAGCTCGATATCCTATTGTCTATATATTATGTGTACTATGGGAGTATACTGGAATGCCTAGGGGTACTTGATATATGTTTAGTACATTAAATGGGATAGGTACATGGCTAGGAGATGAGGCAGGGTCATAGATTTTGTGGGCCCCACATGTTCCGTGTACCACTTTACAAGCATTTGAAATCTTGTAACTCCTTATGAACATGGATTTTGGCATTAGAGTAGCCTATACATAATATTTTTCATGTATGATGTGATGATGCCCTCTTTAATGGATTATGAGTTCTGATGTGAGATGTTCCAGGTGTGTTGCCTATCTGGGGTGGCACCCGATGACTATAATGGTGTTTTTCCATGAGGTACCATCTATTAAGAAAATGAAGTGTGGTTATTCATTGATTTTCAATAGTTAAAATCATATAAGAATGACCAGATTAGTTTTGAGGTTACCCTCCAACTATTTAGTGGGTCCTCGATGAACTAGAGTGGAATCCCTCTGATTGATCAGGGTGTGGGTCCTTTAGGAATGCAATCCCAATGGAATCCCCCTGACATTCTGGGGAGTGTGTCTTCGATGAACTAGAGTGGAATCCCTTTGACAAATCAGGGTTGTGGAACTCTTTGATTAATATCAAAGTTGAATCTCTATGATTTTCTATAGAGTGTGTCCTCGATGAACTACAGTGGAATCCCACTAAGACATTAGGGTGTGGGTCCTCTAAGATGACTATTAGAGTAAAATCCCCCAGACGCACTAAGGCTTGGGTCCTCTACTCTGATATTGTGATCCCTCGGCATTGTGAGAAAATGAAGAGATGTTGTTGAGTTAAAATTGGAATCACATGAAAGAGGTATGCTTTCCCCCTCAATAAGCTTCCTTGAGATGCAACCTAAAACTGTGCGGGTGAGATAGACCATCCCAAAGAATAATGTATTATGTTTTGGTGATAAATTCAATTTGGCATGCATGTTGAGGAAATATATGTGGGATAATGGGTATCAATGTTGGTTTTATTTTGGACTATTGGATACTTATGTTCTTGGGATGAGCTATGATATGGAGATCCCCTTACCCTATCATTTGGGTTTCTTTGTCTGAGCATATATAATCTATTTTTATTACCCACTCCTTTGTTTCTGGTTACTATCTTCCCTGGATAGGTGATGACACGCATGGTGTGCCATTTGCATCCTATGTCTATCATATCATGGTTGGATAATATTTTTTGAGAAGATTTTAAAAGTAGTTCAAATTACCACAATTTCTAGAGCCTTGTGTTTGGATGAGCTTACATAACTCTCTAGTTGGGTTGTGCTACACTCCGTTTAATATACCTAGACTCATCAACTACGATACTTTCCATAGTATTTATTTTGGATCCCCCTTTACCTTTTAGGGGAATCCTATTTAGTATTTTTATATACACCCCAATATGGTATTTCCTACACATGTTGTTCATTATGAATAATAAGAACATGTCAACAATGAATTAATAGGATCAAAGGTATACAGGTTCTCATACTGCATATTGTGGTCATACCATGGAATTCTAGAAAGGGTCTCTCATCTATTTCTCTTTATTTGCTACTTCTTGGTTGTTGCACTGTTTTGGTTGGGAATTTATTATTTCCCTTTTCCCTTTTAGTTTATTGTATCATACATGTACACTTTAGTGGGTCAGGCATGTATGGTTTCCTTTTTATTGAAGTGTTGTATCTTCTGTTCCTTTTGTTCTGCATCTTTTAATTGAGTTGGTTTCATTTGTGTGTATAGGTTCTTAGTAAAAGGCCTCCCAAAGTTGGTGTGCCTTAGTTGCTAGCCTCCTCCTTTAGCTAATGGTGGTGGGCTTGGGGTAGTTGCGGCTCGAGCCCCGACATGGGTCATGTCATGACCAACATAAAGGAATTGGATAAAAACATAAATGGTCCGTTCATTTCAGAAAAACATAGACATTATATAAGGCTAGCCAATGATTTGGTGGTTCCTACTACGTGGCAAGTTGATTTTTTAAAGCCACCAAACCTATCTTCTATCTCATGATAGCCTTGAGGATGACATCCTAAAATACCAATGCTATAAATATACATCTTTTAAGGTGCAAATACACCCAACAATATGATTCTAAAATACCAATGTTATTAATAGACATATGTTAGGAAGGAAACCTTGACCAATATATCATGATGGAGGATATGAAATACTTGTAATTGGTAGTTGATGTCACAAAATCATATCTCTTCATAGTTCTCGTAGGGAAAAAATAATTGGGGGAGACCCTTGGATGAAAAATATATTGATAGTGTATGTATGGGGATTCCCCCTATGATGATCTATTGGGGAATAATCATATTATTTCACCATTAAATATGTCATGTCCAGTCATAGATTCCAAATAGAGGTTCTGAGAGAATGTTGGCCATAAGACAATGACCACACCTCCCTAAATGTTAGATCTTATTAACTATCCATAAGGGATTTTGGTGTTCTTGTGAGGACACTACACCCTCATTGATCAGGGTAGAAAAAAATATAATAATAATGTATTATGGTTTTAAGAAATAGAATAAAAATTACATCATTTATATGTTAGCATAAAAAAATTAACAATCATACAATAAAAATAAGTAGACATCAAAATAATGATAGTCAAAAGGTACAGAATAAAGATCATATAATGGAAATGAAAAAGGAAAAAAATGACTATGAAGTGGAAGGAAATAAAAACATGTTCAAAATTCCAAAAAATTAAAATAATTCCAAAAATATCTAAAGCTTACATCTCAAGCATAGGCTCGATATTCTTCCCCAACCCCATCCTAATGCTGGAAATCGATCATTGGATAATGGTTGTTCCCTTTTTTAATACATGTATCCTTAAAATCTACTCGATATCCAAGGTTCCTAAGAAGGGTGTCAGATTTAATCATTGTAGGCTGGAACTCATGGAGTCTATGCCAAACTATTTATTTTAATATAATATAATCAGTTTTCCATGATAATTTAAATACAACACACAAGGGAAAAATAGAAACATTGGGATGTGGTCTACAAGGAGACTCGCCCAAACTACATTCTTATGCCTATGTCAGTGTCCCTAAATCAGAAGTTCCAATAATGTTAAATGGAGAAGTATAATATCCTAGTGAAAACACTGTCCTCAAGAATGTGGTTGGTCTTGGATGAAACATCCATAGGATTTTAAAACCAAGGGATCATATTCAAATGTTGGAGTTGTTTATTTACATCTCTATTTAGTTAAATTTGAAACCACATTAAAAGAAAAAATGAAACATCATGAACCCATCCTTGTAATTCTAAAGTGATGTTACATGTATCAATTGAGTGACTCAGTTTATATACAATGCCAATGATTCCATCCATGTTGACCCAAATATTGTTTCCCATGTTTCACTCCAAATATTGTTTGAAAAATCATGAACAACTGTTAATTCGAGTCTGTACCCAGTATTGCACTTAGGGTCCTAATTCCATCTCATGTAAAGGTACAAAAAATCATGTTATCGATACCATGCATGGTGATTATCATAGGGGAATTGCATCACCCATATAGAGGTGTAAATAGACAACACCTGATGATCCCATCACAATCATAACTATTGTTTTCCTAGGTATGTTTACAAATCATTTATAATTCTAATAATGAGGTAGAAGAGTTCATCCACTGGTTACTTACATCAAAAACCCATATTTCACCCTTGATGCTAAATTTCAATAACTATTATACATCATATATATATATAAATTCAACTAATTGGAAACATTTCATTTAATTATAACTATTTTAACTCACCAAGAATATTAGGTTGCCCATCCAATTAAGGAACCAATTTTATGGGAAATAGATGACCGGGCCTATATTATAGCACTATCGTCAAAAACATTTTGTTCAACAAATAATGGTGTATATAATAGGAAAAACCTCTTAAAGGTGATCATCATCACATAGAAAAAAATCATTTTTAGAGAGACACACCCATTCTAGCCACTATGGTAATGGCGATCAACTTATGGTGTTGGTTCACCACTATCTTGGGTAAACAACATTACAGTAATAAATTCAATGAAATATAATTGTAAAAGAAGTGGTGACACATGAATGGGCCAGATCACAGAAAAACTACACTATTTATAGTATTTAACATCATAATGATAAAAGGAAAATGTCACTGACCGTTGACTTTTAGTTATTATATCATCTCGTCTTGACCATTGATTCCAGCTATGATGGAATAAAATAGAGAAATCATTATATTCCATGAAAATGGTGGAAATGTGACTATATTGAGATATCACTATTGGTTGGAAGAATAACATGAAATACATTATATATGATCATATATCTAACCCTTGACTTTCAATTAGATCCTATAATGAACAAATCAGTGTCACATTAATAGATTCAGATAAAAAACATTGTTCAGAGGAGAATTAGAATCACATATGTGTGGAGGATGAGATGAACCACTGTAATGAATATGAAGTAAAATAAATTGGTTAAGAACATTCATTAATGTGTGTTTTCAAATTTCACACTCACATAACAATTTATAGGTTTTGGCCACACAGATTTCCAAACTGTGGAAAATCATTCAACATTTACTGCATGAAAGTTTCATACCACATGATTAGATGAATGGCTTATCTAACTGTGAAAAAATCATTCAAAACCCACTACCCAAAAACTATATGTGGGTAACATTTTCAATCTATATGGGATGTATGGTTTCAAAAAATCTATTAAACCCCTAGGATTAATCTATTTTCAACCGTATGATCAGGGGAAACTGTGTGGGCAGTGTGACATGGTTTATCATAATAATGTATCCTAGAATTTTAATCCAAATTTAGGTCATTGGGATATGAACAATAAACATTAACACCCCTTACCACCTTGACTTGGTTAGAAATCATATTTTGGGCCACATAAGTAATTAGAAAAAATATTAATGGTTTGTACGTTTAATAAAATCAGTGATGTAAAAACCTCCAATCCGTAATAAAACTATACCATGAGATTCCATTCGGAGGGTAGTAGAACATAATATCCGAAGTGTTATTGAAACTGCATACATACATTAGCTTCCCTCTCCCATGTCTAATCATGTATGCATCCATGTTTCCATAGCACCCTAAATAGAGGAACTGACCTACCTCATAGATCCTTCATACTCTGATCACCAGTACATATTGGAAGCTCCTCGAAGGACACATATTATTCTATGCCAATATCGTTAGGATAAAACCAATGACATTGTTCATGATGATACTCTCGAAGATAATATACATAGAAGAACCCATTCCTGGAATGATACCACTTATGTAACACAACTGATAGGATACTAAGACAACTGTCCCCACAATCGGAAAGGCCCATCATATCAAGGTGATAGCAGATCATAAAACCAGATTCATCTATGAACCAATCAGAGTGATAAAAATAGGAATAAATTATATACCAAATCAAACTATAGAGGTATATTCTGTTGATCAATATATGACCTCTTGTTATACTGAGCTATAACCACACTATTCTGAATCTTCTATACATTGTCATATTCTTCTGAACAATATGGGGACCCCTTAGAGCTATCTCACCTTCACTAAGCTATCCCAGAGATTAAAAACACATTTTACCATAGAGGGACTCATAATAATATATATGAATCATTTGATATAAATTTTTTTAGGAAAACTCATGTAGATTAATATTCCATTCTTAAGAACCTTCAAAATCCTTGATACGATAATGTAGTATATCATCTAACACCAAAATTGTTCACTGAAACATATCATCTATATAAATGTGTGATATAAATTATTCATGAACAATTCTGAACAAAAAACATGTTTTTCCACTTTCTATAACAATGATGTGATGTGTGAGTCCGGGTATAATAGGATATAATATTGTATTCCATGGAGTCACACTATATCTTGAATGTAAAGCCTTCCTATATCATAAATATTGAAGGAATCCTATATTAGTATGAATTGTGTGACATTGTTCAACCTATTAATGATCACCCATATTGAATCACCACTTTGATGGGATCAAGGAAATCCTATCATGAAATCCATGGGGATGTTATTCAATTTCATTTCAATAATATTTAGTGGATATAGAATTACAACATATTGATGATTCTCTACCTTCACATGATGATAGGTGGAGCACTTAGTGTTGAAGACTTCTATTTATATCTTTATACCTGGACACTAATATTAACAGTTCGAGTCATTATAAATCCCAGTATGTCCATGATGGACAACCCATATAGATCCATGAGACATGTTCATGAGATCGTCCCATATTTTCTGAATGTACCCATAAATGTAAATGGAACTCCATGGTCTCACTCACATCCACAACCCAACCATTAGACGTTTTCTATAATATGACATTATCTCTCCAAACGAGGCCTTGAAAATAAAAGAATATCATCTTCATAATTCCATCTAAAAGATAAGAGGTCACTCCAAGAGTTTCAAGAACTGGTTTCCCATGATTCCCATTAAACTAAATATGATTTTTTTAAAATCATTTCCATCAAATACCACTCACTAAAATCCCCCATTATGGCATGCACCATAGTTTATTAGCTTAATGAATTATCTATGAAATTTACCTTTATTGTTGTGTAAGATTCTCTGAATCTAACTATTTTATTTTTTTTACCTACACGTGTTTCCTTGGATTCAAGTCTCACTACATGGAGATGTATTTTAGACATTTATTTTCCATTTATATGATGAACCGTTGACCCAACATGTAGGTCCTCAAATGGAATAGTTCATTAACCATTACAACTAGATCGAAGACATGTATAGTATAGTTATGCTCATGAGGCATTGATATATGAGATCTATATGCTACTACCATATCACCTTTCATAACAAACACACCTAGACTAGTCATATATGTACCAAAAAATATAGTATATCTTCTCCCTAAATAGGGATGAATCATAAGCAAAGATAAAGTGAGTTCTCCCTTTAAATCCTAAAATGTTGTCTCATAGGCCGTAGTATATTTGAACATTACACCCTTCTTGGTAAAGAAAAAAAGTTTAGCTTCAGGAATGATATGTTCTAGATGAACTACATATAATATCCAGCTATCCCCATGAATTTATGAAAACCAAATAAGATATTGGGATATCCCTAGGAAACAAAAACACCCATCTTTTTGTGGTTGAATGATTCTCCTGCCACAGATATGATATGACCCTATAATTTAAACACACTAATATAAAAGTGTAATTTAATGATCTTCACATATATATGGTTCTATATTAGGTTACTAATCATGATATTAAGATTGATTTAATGGTCATGTCTGGTTCAAGAGTCCTCTATGATTTCATTTATAAATACCATCACAAAGGGTCCCTTATATGGAAGGAAACTAGATTTATTAATTCCATGATCATTTTTGGTGAATTCATGAAAGAAAATGGTATAACCAAATAATCATACTAGACATACCTAATCTAACATTATTTTTTTGTATATACAAGGTCTCACAAGAACATGGTGAAAGACCTAAAATTAATATTAGAAAAAGTAGTTTCTCCTTAGTGCTAGTCGAAGAGGTCATATACATGAGGAGGTGGATATTGGTTCTTCACCATAAGCTGGTTCATTTGGAAGTTATCCATGATAATACTAATGGTACTATAACTCCTCAATGTGAAAAGGACAGATGAACCACACAGAGATGTGTTTTTATTGATAACACCCTTAGACTATATTTCTTGAAGCTAATTATTGAGTTCCGGGAGCACTATATGTTCCATTCTATATGCTAGAATAAACAATGAGTCCACAAATGGAAATATATTTATGGGTAACTCATACTCTCTCACCATTTTCCATCCATATAAATCTTCAGTGCCGACTTCCTTAAAATGATACATAACATGAGAAACATCCATAATCCTCATTCTTATATCACTCATATATAGAGAGTCCATCTAGGATATAATACCTATTAGAAATTTATGGTTATGGGTTCCTTGTAAATCCCATTATCTATATTGGACATATCTATTATACATAGTAAATGATAAGGACATGTCATTGTCAGTGAATTCTAACTATGATTAAATAGAATAAGCCATTATTTACCAAGAATGGGGTTGAAACCGAAAATATTGAGGACAACGAATCTCCATAGAAAATTGTACCCACATAGTTCAAGGGGGAACTCATCACATTTTCATATAACTCATTCATGAAGTCCAATTAACATGCCAATGTTTATAAAACCACTTGATAACTCTACCACTACCCCCAAATATCCCCTGGTCATAGAAGATAGAAATTATTACAATGCACTTGTATCGAATAGGGATCATACAAATGTAAAGACTACTATAATATTAACTATAAATAAATATTTAATTTTTTATGATATTATAGAATTTTATTCACTATATAAATATTTCAAAACCAAATTCAATATAGTGCTTCTTGAGTATCCTAATTAAGTACAATAAGATGAGCATGGAACAATTAAACATACTACTATAACCAATACCATTATCTCATCATGAAAAACCTATAGAATAAAAAATTCTTTTCATGATGAGTCATCTCTAATAATAAAATTGATGGAGGTTCTGGAATAGAACCACACTCTCATGGAACTGGTGGAAAGACTCATCATAAATGATAGAGTTGACCGACCCTACAGAAATCACAACACTCAATCAAGTTTCTATTACACATTGGTGTTTTGTTACATGTCATCTGATAGGAATGAAAGACTAACTTAGTGTTAGTGAATTCCTATAAGAAGTTATTTCCCATTATGTATACCCATAAATCATTTCTTCCTATGGATTTTTAAACCACTTCTCATTCTAGAACCAGAGATTCCCGACTTCATGTCATCTAGTTCTCGTGTGTTCTGCTCACTTATGTGGTTTTGGTTCAAAATTTATAAAATAATAGTGAACCAAAATATAGCCACCTATGATAGGATGAAATAAGTTAGATCATCTTAAATTATTTTTATAGTAGTCAACTCATCCATGGTCAAGGATTTTGCAAAATGCTACAATTTTTTCAAATGAGTTGAGTATTCGATTACCGACATGTCCCATTGATAGTGGTGTATGAATTCATAGACATGATCTATTCTCATTGACATATGGAATATTTAGTTCATGAATGATTCTTGGAATCCACCCATATCAGAGACTACTATCAGCTATCCTATGTTTAAACATCCCACACTCGCATAGCGGTGTGACATAGCATGTACATAACAAACTAGAATGTAACATCCCAGGTAAAAAAAGTTTATGACATTTTTATATTTGTTAATATATGTGAATATAATTTTAATATTACTTTAAATGGAATGCTATGTTCGATGGTGTACCCAGTACGCAATAACGAGTTTCTTTGAAATCATACGTTGCACACTAATAATATAATAATAGTATTTTAAATGGTAGTTAACGCCTACCCGTTCTAATGGCTGGAATAAACAGAACTAACAAAAAAATTATTATATATGTTTGTAAAATATTTTTACGTTTATCCAATATATTTTAGAGGCTTAAAATAAGAAAAGAAATCTATTTAAAGCATAAATATTCTAATGTTCATTAAATGGCCGATTACTCACTTTTTGATGGAGAACCCTTCTTAAAACTTCTTTTTGTCAATTTCATCTGTTAAATTTGAAAAAATAAAATCCTTCTTTAGAATCAGGAAATCAAAATTTACTATTTTGAAATTTTTGGTATTTTTCTGACAAATGATCCTTTTCAAGGAATTGTGAAAAATACTGCATTTTACTTCATAAATGATTTTTATTCTAATTTAATTATATAGTATGATTTTTCTTTTTAATTGGTCTTAAAGTGTAATTGAAATATATTTTTATCACTTAAACCAATTTTTTTCATTGGAAGTAATTTCACTTTTCAATTGGATGTAAAAACAAGTCAATCTTTTGATAAATTTTACTTCATAAAAACTCGTCTTTGGTTGTGAAATAAAAAACTATTTTTAAATTAATTACTGCATATTCTGTGTTTGGAATTTGGTAAAATGGATTCCATATTTTGAATCAGAAGTTCCAAATTATGTAATTAATACTCTTGTTTTTTGACATTATGAATAGTAACAAAGATAAATATCATTAATTATCGTGATTAATTAGTAGTCGGGAGGTAAGGGTAATAAAATAATATCAGAATAATATAAAATGACCCCAAACTGTGTCCAAATCCTCTTTTTTGAGTCATTTATGACCATGGGATGCTTTGTAACGAACTTGAGGGCACATGGAGTCACATGGGTGTGATAGTGACATTTATGACATTATTCTTAAAAAAAGAGAAGTAATAAATGGTTTGTATATCCTACGAAAAACAATTTAATTTTGATTAAATAAATCATCTCTTAGACTATAAATATTCATTGGAAATCTAAAACTATTTCCTATATCATGGTAGTTTTTTTATAATTTTTAGACATTTAATAAATAATTTTGTTTGTGACACCATGATGATGTTATGATGACCTCATTAATGATTGATTTAGATAAAATGAAAAGATATGGTAAAATATTAGACTTAAACTATTTTAAAAACTATTGGATGGGTGGATTTATAATTTTTATCACCTTATACTCTAAATATTTCATTTTGGGGCAGTTAAAATCTGAAAACCATTTTATAATAATTTAACATTTCAAGACTTTCCAAAAGTGACCATCCTCCCTCTTATAAAAGGCCCCCAACTCTACCCCCTTACCCACAACTCTCAAGCCCTTGGATATTCTAACCACTATTCATATTATATCTCCACATCCCTATCTTACACTTAGATGCCACACTTTGGGCAGACGTATTTCTAAGGAATCCTTCTACTCAAATCAAAAAAAGGTATCTGATTTTTAGGTAATGTCTTCTATAGAGTTTCTTTCTTTTTTTCCTTCTTCACTAACCAATATCTTATTATTATTTGATCCCATAATTAAAAAATTATATTCAATATACTAGGATGTTGTTATGATAAGGATTCTACCTACACTTACACACACCTCCATCTAATGGTTAAAGAACATACTGTTTCTGTGGGTGGCGAATTACTGCCTCACGAAACAATGATTGTTCAATCTTCTTTTAACACATTTTATGGTGGAAATTATTACGGTACTATAATTATATATGATATATATTATATTTACATCCTTTATATTCTTCTGTATTATATATTTAGAACATACCTTTATGCTTTGCATGTTGTGCAAATGCGTTAATTTCATAGGAGGAAGTGTGGACTACCGCCCCCTCAAGTGAGGTAACATGTTCATGCCAAACATGGAATTTATAAATAATGTAATTAATGAACGTATGTTACATATATAACATATATATTATACAGTAGTTATAATATATCTATGTCTAATTTAGTTTTAAAGTACATTAATATGACAAAAAAATGAACGCAGTGTTCATGCTTAAGTATGGCTTACCGTCTCCATGAACGGTATATTTCATTTAATTTCTCCAAACATTATGGAATATTATTGAATACATATATACTAGATTTATTTGATATTTAAAACATGAAAACCATTCCAAAGATGATGTAATTATAACTACATGGACAATTCTCTTCAAACAAGTTCATTGTTGACTCATGTACCGAACATCGAAAAAACGTATGATATAATATCACATAATTATATAATAATTATAACATGATAATATGTGATATTAATTGAATAATAAACATTAAAAGATTTCCTAAATCAATTATAAATTCACCAAAGTTTATTATTATTGAATATAAAGAAACGAACAAACCAAGTCGGACTTGAGGTAAAATGATTTCTTATCTCACTTTCAATTCCGTGAAATTTCCATTGTTTGCCACTAATTCATTGCATCTGGTGTATTGTGTACTTCCATTTGATATATATTATAATTATTCTATTTATATTCATGGTATTATTTGATTATTTTGGTTCTTATTATCTTTTGTTCATTCGAGATGATTGATTACAACGAGGTAAGGGGTTTTTATCTCACTATTGTTTCCCATGAGATTCATGATATATTTGTCACTATCTCCTTTTAGTTTTGTATGTACTATCCATTATTCTACTCTTTGTGTAATATAATTTATTTTCTGGGTATTTACATCAACATTGTATAGTCCTTCTTTCATGGGGTTTACATTTCGAATGTTACCCAAATAGGTAAGGAAACCTTTCACCATCCTCTTTTTAAATGACTTCTTTTTTTAGGTTTTTTAATTTACATAATATTATGTTGGGATATGTTATTATATATCATTATTGTTGTAAATTTTATGTCCATGTGATGAGATACCCTTTTTATCTCTCATCAACTCATTTTTTGAATTTTATTGTGATGACGTTAGGCTGCCGAATTTCTGTAAGGGAACTTCTTAACCCTATATCAATTCATTGGGTTAAACCTCTGCTTATGGATTATCTCATTATATGAATATGTGTTTATGACATATGAATGTTATAAACTCAATATCCAATTATATTGGGTGTATTTATTTTCAGACATAATTATGTCATTGATTTATCCTTAATCTAAGGATATTGTCTTTATAAGGGACTTCGTCTCAATCTCCATTCATTGAGAAATCCTTTGATTTATACACAACATTATTTTATACGGTGTATAAAACCATTTTAAATTTTCATTTCATTCAAATCGAATCTTTTCCCTATGAAGCATTTTACTAAATGAAAAAATAGAATGTTTCTTTTTTATGTAAGCAGTGACAATAACCAATTCTTCCGTCGTGAGTATTATTTGATCATTGAAATCCTTAACAAGCCATAATGATTTTAAAGAAAACTAAATACCATATTCTCTTTTTATGTATTTTGGTATTGAAAATTGTTTTTAGAATGGATTTATTATTTCAATATCATAAATGTTATATAGTTATTGCAATGTGGGAACATTATCTTTCATTAATGCTTAAGTTATGTGTTATGATTATGTTATGGTTATTGAAAATTGTTACATATACTGGTGGTTCTGGGATAAACCTAGGGTGGGTGTGCCCGAGATAGCTCTCTAATGCATTGGGTAAAGTGAAGGAGTTAAAAGCTATGGTTTCTCCGAAGATATTTAGGGAATATACTATGATGGGTTTTCCAAACGTAACCATGAGGGTTACTCTATACGCAAGATTGTTATGAATGCCTCAAGTTACCTTTATGTTTTATTATTTTTATGTGTATTTCACATATCATATGATTTCATGAGTTATGTTAAAAAGTTTATGTTATGTATATATTTATGATCTAATGTTTTCATTATTTGTGTATCCCTTACTATGCTTTTCATGCTCATCCCAAGTTTTTTAAATGTTTATCACCGGAAAAAAGTGGAATAGGGTTAAGGATGGGATCAAAGAAATGTCATGGTATCCAAAACATGGAACTAGACATTACTCTTTTTTTCAAGAGTTTTTATTTTTTGAATAAAATGGAAACTGAGTAGATGTGTATATTTTGTAATCATTGAGATGTAATAGTTATGACCTAATTTTCTAATAATCTAAACCTGAAAATATCCTCAATGTGAATTATTCATTTAATTCATGATTATGTAATTCTATAAGGCTGGGTCCTTATTGTTGGTATCATAGGGAGGTTTAGATAACTTTGGAGGTTAGGGTATTTTTTAAGAACAAGTGACATTACCATAATGGTTAAGATTTTAGACAGAGTCAAGTTATTTTTATAATTTTAATGAGTTTAATGAAAACATAAATAAGTATATATTAGTATTTAACCTCCTCATTAGAAATTATATGATGATTTTACTAATATAATCACACTGACGTATTTGGTTTTAGTAAATGGCTGGATCTAGCAGGCACCAAAGTAACAGTGGATGTGAAGAAAACTATAAGGGTTTTCTGAATGATCAATTGAACGATATGAGAGCTGCAATAAGAACTCTTGTGGTTATTCTCAACCAACTATCTGGAGTCATGATTGACCACCTGAACCTTAGTGATTTTCATAAGGCATCATATATACGAGAAACGAATCCCTATGGAAGTTCAGGTAATAATCATAAAGTTAAGATTTTTAAAAAACATATGTGTCAAATATTTGGAAAGAAACAAATAGGAAAATGTTTCATAGGGACAAAAAGATGTTATAGATGTGGAAATGAAGGTTATAAATCAAGAACCTACCATGGAAAAAGGAATCATCTAGTTGAATCTAGGAAAGGGAAAGAAGTTCTTTCTGATGGATCAATTAAATGTTTTAAATGTGGTGTGCATATTCATTATGCGAACACATGCCCTGCAAAGAAGTTTCTGGAATGGGATCAACATGATCGTACAAATATTTTTTTTACCAATACCTAATGCCATTCCAATTGAGGATGAAGAAATAGACAATGACCAATTAAAGGTATGGATTATTTCTTTTCATATGTTTCCCTATTATTGAATCTTAGGACATGATTCATGATTTTGTTTGTAGGAAAGAAGTATTTCAGAATAATTTGTAAAGGGATGGTTAATGGTTCATGAAGAATGTTTAATGAGTAAGAAGTCATCATATAAGGGATTCAATAGTTATGGTATATTTTAGGATGGTGAAATTATTAAAACTATTAAGGATCTATTGATGATGAGATTATATTAGAAGACTTTTTATAGTATGTGTAACCCTGATCATTGATATATGAAAATTTTATTCAAGTAATATTTATCTTTTCTATTTTGGATATAGTTATAAAGATCCATTTAGGTTTTTATGATCCTTGAATTTGAGGTAATTACTGATTAATACATTTTTGGATGAAAAACGAAAGTTATTAGATAACCTTTGTGGTTAAAATATGTTATATTTATTTTTGATGAATTTATATTTTTTGGGAATGTTATAAAATTATGTAGTTTTTTAAAAGGTACAAAACACAAACCGTGTTGAAAACCTTCATGTTGGACAAAGTTGTGGGAATCGAAAGCACAACCAAAGTGCGACTGGTATTTATCACCTACCACTGCATGATGTCCCTTGTTAGTATGAATAATTATTTTTTTAGATGATTATATGAATCAAGTATAATTTATTTTGGGTTACCTATGGAAATTATTATCCTATCATGGAGGATATGTGATTAGGTTAATTACTTTTCAGTATGAGACTTTAAAAGTAACTAATTTTATTTGGAGGTAAATGTCAAGATTTACCTAGGAAGATTATGTGATTAAATCCTTTAGATATTTGGGTTTCAATCATAATTTGGATTACTTTGAATAATTTTATGAATAGATATTTATTTAATGGTCTTTCTTGAACCTTGGGTTATTTTTGTTTAATTTTGGAGATTAAGAGTAGTATTTCTTTTTATAAAGTATTATCCTTTTTGGGGATTATATGATCTTGTACTAACAATTTTGGTTTTGGATAAGGTCTAATGACATGGGAAATATGTAGTTCATCTTTTTTGGAATATGCGATTCTCAAGAAGATGATTATAGCGCTCTTAATGTGAAAAAGTAATCCTAAATAATCATCCTTTTGAGAAAATATGAGTTTGGGTAAGAAATATAGTATAAGATGAACATATACATGAGAAGTAATTATTTCCCCTTATGATTTAGTTAATCTCATAAATAAATTCCTCAATGAAGAGTAACTTAAAACCAAAACGTTATATGTTAACTTTTCCTACTGGGGAATCAAATACCGTTTAGCCCATCACAAGTTTGTGATTTTCTAGTGGTTTAATTTCTCCAAGACATGTTTTCTATCACTCTCCATCAGAAATTGACTCTTTGTTTTCTCTTCCATATCAATGTTTTCTTGGAATACTAGTATCTGTTGTCTCGGGTGACCTTGGTACTTTTATTTCTATCTTTTAAAGTGATAGTTTAATTTACTCCTTTTTTAATGTGGGGCTTTCAATGATGTTTCTGAGCCAAATTTTAAAATTGAGTGGACACAATTTCCAAAAGGGGGGAAGGATGTAACATCCTGCGTAAATAAATAATATGAAATTTTCATATTTATTAATATTTGTGAATAAAATGATAATATTACATTAAATGGAATGTTATGTTCAATGGTGTACCTAGTACACAACAACAGGTTTCTTTGAAATCTTACGTTGCACACTAATAATATAATAATATTATTTTAAATGGTAGTTAACGCCTAGCCGTTTTAATGGAGGGAATGAATAGAACTAACTAAAAAATGATTATATATCTTTGTTAAATATTTTTACATTTATCCAATAAAAGATAGAGGCTTAAAATAAGAAAAGAATTCTATTTTATGCATAAATATTCTTATATTCTTTAAAAGGTCGATTAACCACTTTTTGATGGAGAAGCCTTTTTTAAAACTACATTTTGTCAATTTTATGTTTTATATTTGAAAAAATAAAATCCTTATTTAGAATCGAGACATCAAAATTTTCATTGTGTGAATTTTTTGTATTTTTCTAACAAATGTTCATTTTTTATGAATAGTTAAATATAATGCATTTTACATCAAAATTTCATTTTCATATAATTTAATTAAATATTTATATTGTCCTATTAATTTTTTTAATGTGTAATTGAATTATATTTTTATCAATTAATACAATTTTTTTCATTGGAAGTAATTTCACTTTTAAATTGGATGTAAAAACATGTCAATCATTTGATAAATTTTACTTCTTAAAAACCCGACTTTTGTTCGGACAACGGGAATTATTTTAAAATTAATTACTTCAATTTTATTGTATGGAATTTGGTAAAATGGATTCCATATTTGGAATCATAAGGTCCAAATTATATAAATAAGACTCTTTTTTTGGACATTATGAATAGTAATGACGGTAATAATCTTAAATTATCTTAATTAAATAGTAATCAGGTAGATGAGGGTAATAAAATAAAATCATAATAACATAAAATGACCCCACTATGTGTCCAAATCCTCTTTTTTGCATCATGGCCGACCATGGGAAGCTTTTTACCGAACTTGAGGGCCCATGGAGTCACATGGGTGTGATAGTGACATTTATGACATTATTTTTAAAAATTATGAGAAGTATACCAATGGTTTTTATATCATAAGTAAAACAATTTTAATTTTGTTTAAATAAATGATATCTTAGGATATAAATATTCATTATAAATATGAAATTATTTCCAACATCATGGTATTTTTTTATAATTTTTTGACATTAAATAAATAAATTTATTTTTGACACCATGATGATGCAGTTATTACCTCTTTAACGAACGATTTAAATAAAATGAAAAAATAAGGTAAAATCTCAGAAATAAAATTGTCTAAAAGCTATTGGATAGGTGTATTTATAACCCTTATCTCCTTATCCTCGAAATATATCATTGTGGGACCTTTAAAATATGAAAACCATTTTACAATAAAGTAACATTTCATGACTTTCCAAAAGTGACCCTCCTCCCTCTTATAAAAGGCCCCCACATCTACCCCCTTACCCACACATCCCTAGATCATTGATCATCAAACCTCTGCTAATAATTTCTCCACACATCCCTCTCTCACACCTAGAAGCCTCACATTGGTCAGAAGTCTTTCCAAGGAATCCTTTGGCTCAAATCAAAAAGAGTAACCTGATTTAGAGGTAATGTCTTCTCTCGAGTTTCGTTATTTTTTTCCATATTAAATCACAACTATCATCTTATTATTTGATACCATATTAAAAAAACGTATCCTCAATATACTATGATGTTGTTATGATTATGATTCTACCTACACTTACACACACCTTTGTCTAATGGTTAAAGAATATACTATTTATGTGGGTGGCGAATTATTGCCTCACGAAATGATGATTGTTCAATATTCTTTTAGCACATTTCATGCTGTCCATTATGATGGAACTATATTTATATATGATATATATTGTATTTATGTCCACTCTATGCTTCTGTATTTTATAATTAAAACATACCTTTAGGCTTTTCATGTTGTGCAAATGCGTTAATTTCAAATGAGGAAGTGTGGACTACCGCCCCCTCAAGTGATGTTACACGTTCATGCCAAATATGGAATTTATAAGGAATGAAATTGACGAATGTATGATACCTATATAACATACATATTATTCTGTAATTATAATATATCTATTTCTAATTTATTTTTAACGTCCATTAATATGACAAAAAAATTAAAGTAGTGTTCAGGCGTACGTACGACTTACCGTCTCCATGAATGGTACATTTCATTTCTTATCTCCAAACATTATGGAATATTATTGAATGAATATATGCAGGATATATAGGATATTTAAATATATAAAACCATTCTATAGATGATTTAATTATAACTACATGGACAATTCTCTTCAAACAAGTTCGTTGTTGACTCATGTACCGAACATCGACCAAACGTATGATATGAACTCACATAATTAACTAATTATTATCACATGATAATATTTTATATGAATTGAATTATAAAAATTAAAGGAAGTCCTTAATAAATTATAAATTGAACAAATTTTATTATTCAGGAATATAAAGAAACGAACAATACATGTCATACTCAAGGTAAGGGGATTTCTTATCTCACTTTTAATTCTGCGATATTTCCATTGTTCGACAATTATTTTTTTCATGTGGTGTATTGTAGACTAAAATTTTATATATATAATCATGATTCTATTTATATTCATGGTATTATATGATTCATTTGGTTCTTAATATCTTTCTTTATACGACATGATTCATTAAAACAAAGTAAGGAGTTTTTATCTCAGTATTTATTCCCATGAGATTCATGCTATATTTGTCACTATCTACCTTTATTTGTGTATGTATTTCCCATTATTCTACACTTTTTGTAATATAATTTCGTTTATGGTTATTTATATCAACATTGTATATTTCTTCTTTCATGGGGTGTACGTTTTGAAAGTTACCCAAATCGGTAAGGGAACCATTCACCCTCCTTTTTTAAAAGACTTCTTTTCGTTTTGTATTTTAATTTACATATTATTATATTGTGATATGTTCTTATATATCCTTATTGATATAAATTTTATTTCCAAGTGATCAGATACCCTTTTAATCTCTCATCAACTCATTTTCTTTATTTTAAAGTGACGTCATTAGGCTGTCGAATTTCTGTAAGTGAACTTCTTAACCAAATTTCAATTCATTAGGTTAAACCTCTACTTCTTGATTATGTCGTTCTATGGATATGTTTGGATGACCTATTATTTTTTTACACATAATATCCAATTATATTGGGTGTATTTATTTTTTTCACACGTAATTATTTCATTTATTTATCTTTAATATAAAGATACCGTTTTTATGAGGGACATCGTCTAATTCTTCTTTCATTGAGGCATCCATTGATTTGTACACGACATTCTTTTATACAGTATGTAAAACCATTTTGAATTTTCATTTCATTCAATGGTAATCTCTTCCCTATGAACCGTTTTACTAAAAGACAAAAAGGAATGTTTCTTTTTTTTATGTAAGTGGTGACAACGACCTATTCTTCCACCGTGAGTATTACTTGATCTTTGGATTCCTTAACAAGATGTAATGTTTTTAAAAGGAAAATATATACCATATACTATTTTTAGGTATTTTGGTATTGAAAATGGTTTTTATAATGGATTTATTATTTCAATATCATAAAATTTTATATTGTTATTGCAATGTGGGAACATTATCTTTCCTTTATGCTTAAGTTATGTGTTATGATTATGTTATGGTTCTTGGAAATTATTACGTATATTGGTTGTTTCGTGATAAACCTAGGGTATGTGAGCCTGATAAAGCTCTCCAATGCGTTGGGTAACATGAATGAGTTAAAAGCAAAGGTTTCTCCGAATAGATTTAGGGAATATACTATGATGGGTATTCCAAACATAACCATGAGGTTTACTCCCTATGTAAGAATGTTATGGATGCCTCAAGTTACCTCTATGTTTTATGATTTCTATTTCTATTTCACAAATCATATGATATCATGAGGTATGTTAGAAATCTTATGTTATGTATATATTGATGATCTAATGTTTTCTTTCTCTGTGTATCCCATACTAAGATTTTCATGCTCATCCCAGGTTTTTGAAATGTTTTTCAAAGGACATAATGTGGAATAGGGTCAGGTATGGGATCAAGAAAATTTCATGCTATCTAAAACATGGAACTATACATGACTCTTTTGTTCCTAGGTTTTTAATTTGTGAAAAAAATTGAAGCTGAGTAGATGTGTCCACTTTGTAATCATTGAGATGTAATAGTTATGTCTTAATTCACTAAAAATCTAAACCCGAAAAGATCCTCAATGTGAATTATTAATTTAATTCATAAATATGTAATGTTATAAGTCTTATTACTTAAATTGATCCTCCACACTAATGGTTTTTCAATGGGTTCGAAGATTGAAACCATTTCCTCGATTCATTATTTTGAATCATGATCCCCTTCCCAAGGATATAAGAAAGTGAAAATAAAACATCTGTGTTAGAAATTCCATAGAATGTGAAGGTAGAGGTTCACCCTAAACATATATCATGAAGTAAAAAGACTATCCTGAAACGTGGAATCTGAACCTAGTAAAGGATGTATAAGAAGATCCTAAGGTAGAACTATAGGAGGTATTGGAGTGTTTTTATCCCCCCATATGGAGTAATTTTTTTACCACATTTATGATGTTAAACATGATGTAATCATGGTTGTATATCATTAAAATTGATAAGATCATACATTGGAAGGATTTATAATGGATTAGGAAATATATAATGAATGATATTTAAAAATTCATCATACAATCACCTGAAAAAGATAATCCTTCTCTAGGATCAGGGTACAGGTGAGAGAGATGAGTTATTGATAGATCAAGGAGACATGTCCAACAACCGACTATATAGGCTGGGTCAGATAATGGCCTCATGATCAATATTAATTTCATCCATTTAAATTTAATGGTTTTCAATATGTTATCTAATTTGGATACTAGAATCCTATTCCAATTAATTATGTCACCAATTTTAGTTTATAAGGCCTCAAACACCATATACATTTAAATTGGTGTGTGGACTGACTATATCGAGAATGTTACACAAGATAACGGGTGTAACATGACACAAATTTGGTTTGATAAGATTAAATGTCATTGGCATGAACAAATAAATCCATCTAATCTATCATTATTTTCCAGTTGAACCGATTATTCCATAATATTGAATAAAATCACACTACAAGGCATAAATAACATACAATATATGATAATCACTGAATAAATATGAAATTATTGTCATGGTGTAAATTATTTAATTTTCAAACCTATAGTTAATAGGATGATGAATGATTATAATATTTCCTCATATCATCGATCATAAATAGTACTATAAATACAATCATTATATTTAGAGTGATAATTATATGTTTCACCCTCTTTTGGAATTCATAAAATTGTAAAAACACAAGGAATAACATCATCAACCCATCCCTAGTAATGTGGATTTCACTTATACATGGGGTAGATACTTATCTTGACATTCTCATAACCAAATTCAAATTTCCTAGTATCCCATATAAATCAAAAAATATGAAAAAAATAAAATAAACCAAAATTATGGAACATTTAGTGTCTCACAGTGGATACAACATACTAGTTCCCCGTGACAGTGGACCATAGGGCCTAATGCACTCCTCCCTGAATGATAGAGTATTACGACCAGTAGCAATGGCCTATTGTGTGTATATATAGAGACTATTATCTTATTTATCAGATTAGAGAAAATAATATAATTATAAAATATATGGTTTTATGAAACATGAAAGGAAATCAAATCATTGAGGTAGAAGTGGAAAAATACAAAATCTTGCGTGAATAAGATGTATACATCAGATGTTATATAATCAGAATGTACAATATGATGATCATTTCATGGTAATTTAACTACACAAAAAATGAATATTTTTGGGTAAGGTATAAAAGATTGTAAAATATATTATAAAATAAATAAAAATGTCCAAAAACTACTACAACTAGCATATGGAGTATATTTTTGATCCTCTTCCCCTAAACATCATCATAATTATATTAATGAAAAATTGGAAGATGAATGCTTTTCATTGTATATACATACATCCATAACCTATACTCAGCTACCAATGGAGTCAATGAATGGTGTGATATAAAATCTTAGTATGTTGAAAACCATAATGTCTAGGACAATCCATTTAAAAAAATGTAGGATATGAATTGTACCATAACAGTTTATATCAAATAAAAATTAACAAATAAAATCGATGGACTAGGTTACAGGTGGATACCCAACCAAATTAAATACATCATTATATAAAAGTGTGCCTGGAACATTATTTCCTATATTTATAGTGTAAGAGGAATAATATCTTTGAGGGAGAATTATATCATAGCTTGGGGTTGGCCTTGGAGGACACGTCGGTATGTTTTTAATACCATGTAATCACATTTACATATTGAATAAAATAATTTACTACATAATTTTATTCAATGTTAAACCACATAATAAATTTCATTTAGACAACCTGAGCTCTTCCATGGAATTTTAGTGAAAAATTCCATGTATCACTCAATGGGGTTAATTGTTAACCAATATTGAGGAGTCCATCCATGGAGAACCAAAGATGAAGTCCCATGTTCCACTCCAAGAATGGTGTGAAAAAATCATGTAATAGACATCCTACAACTTCTTACCCAGTGTCAAATGTAGGGGCTTTAGTCTCTCTCATAGATTGGTAAAACCAATCATGCCATCGATCACATTAATGGGGTATACACCCATGACCTAGTTTCAAACTTCTAGAGGTTGAAACTTATAATTCATTGAGATCCCTTCTCCACAATATCTGATGTCACCCATGTTGGGTTTATAACCCATTTATAATTCTAACATAGAGGCATAAGATTCCATACATGGGGTCTATAAATAAGAAACCCTTATTTCACACATGATGCTAATGTGATGTAGCTAAACAAGCATCACATATATAACAAGACTATTCATATGTCTAATTTCATTTAATTGAATCCCGTACTACTTATTAGGTATATTAGTCACAGAATCCAGTTATGAATCCATTTATTAACAATAATGAATAAGAGGGACTATCTAAAAGAACAACCCCCTAAAACATTTATGACAATAATTCAAGGATTTTGTAATTGGAAAACCTCCATAATGGTGTTAAAAATGGATGGGAAAAAGATAATTTAATCATTTATGGCATGACACACACATTTTCATCACTATAGTGAAGGCTTACAACTAAAGGTGATGATTTCCCCCTTTTTGGGGATCCAACAGGATGGTTAGGTATGCATTATAATTAAATCTGAAAATAAAATGTGATATTGGAATGTTCCAACACTCATAAAAATTAAACACCTTATGAAATGAATCAAAATGATGGGATAATTCCATGACAACATTCCATTACCTCGTAGTTGATCCATTTACCAGTATCAAACATTGATTTAATATATTATAGAAAAAAATAGAAATACAATAAAATGATATAAGAATGAGAAAATGATCATTCACTGAAATATCCCAATATATGAGAAGAAAAAATAAAAAAAATATTTTGGGGGATCATATACTGTACCATTATATTTCTGTTTCATCTGATGACTTATGAATCATAGTCTATTTGGAGTAGATTGATCAAAACCTATGTTGAGAGGAGAGGGAGACTCATGTATGTTATGAGGAGGATAATAATTTCTCGATTGAAAATGTCTACAACTAAATAGGTTTAAAATTTTCATCATGTGATGTATTATAATATCACTGTCACATATTTCTCTACATGGTTTGGTCGTATTGTTTTCCAAACCATGCACAAATTGTCCATAATTTTATGCTTCAAAGGGGAAGACTGCATTGTGAGGTACACATTTTATATTACCATGCGAAAATTATTTATAACCCAGTACCCAAAATCTACAGATGGATTTCATTTCCATCTGTTCTAGGTCGCACAGTTGCAAATAAATAATGCGTCCCAAAGGATCCCACTGATTGCAACCACAATGTTAAGGGAATCTGTGAGGGCAAGGCATCATGAATATTCCTAACATTGAAAAAAAATCATTTACTTCACAGTTCAGAGCTACAAATGAGCATCGAACAAACCAAATAACTCTTTATGTTTTCATGCATCATATTTTGGACAATATTTTAGGCACTAGGATTTTTAACTTGTAGGATTTTGGAATACTTCTACATATATTTCAAGAGCTATGTGATGAGATGAGATGAGATTTTGAAATTTTTTGTTCCCAGAATAAATTATACAAAAAATGTTTAGTATATTTTTATACTATAGATTTGATTAAAATGTAATTACTCTCGAACAGTAACTCAGACCGGAAATATGAGTCAACATTTGAGTATGTAACATTGATTTTACACAAGGAGGGGAAAACATTTTCTTGTGCTTTACTTCTTTGAGACATGTAACCCAATGGAAAATCATAAATAAAATAATTAAACATAATAATTTTTTCTCAAATGAAGAGTCAAATAAATTTTCATTTGTGTCTCATATTTGAAATCAAATATCATCATTAAGTTCTTATTTGGTGTTTTCCTTAAGTTCTACATAAAATGAGATGGTTCTGTAGTTTCGGATTCAAAACTGAGCGGGAAACCTATAAATAGAGATGTAGGGAAACTTAATTAGGGTTATACCTTAATTATATTTCTCTATATACAAAATAATCTCTCTCACTCTTTCAATTGATTATCCTACAGTATTCAAATAATTAATGAGAAATATCCAATGAAACATTGGTGGATCAAAGAGGGAGCACTGTGGGAACATCCCAATTGAAAAACAATTGATTCAAGGTAGTAATTCTTCAACTTTTTTCAATGGAAGTTTTCTTGTTATTTTTTATTTGGGAATTTTATTCAGTATATACTTTTTAAATAATCAATGGAAACATGAACACGAACAATGATCCGTGTTTAAATATTCTATTATTCCTAAAATATTTTTAGCTTTTTGTAGATATTTCATTGACCTCTTTTGGACACATCATCCCACCATTGGATCATTGTTAGAAGGATAATGATTTTAAGGTCTCTCCATAGGGACCACCTATCTATTATCAGATCGATGATTAGGAATGCAAAGAAGGTTCCTTGTTCCATGGAATATACCATGGAGGCAGGACGAGCTGACGATGGGGAGCGAGACCAGGAGTGCGAGGTGGTCGGCTGACGAGTAGGTAGGTGTGAATTGGATGGAGCAGGGTGTGGTGGTGTGTCTGGTGATGGATACAAGGATGAAAGAAGATCGGTGAGCTAGTGGGAGGGAATACGAGCTATGTGAGGTATTCGTGGAAAAACAACCCCATTAAGTACAGACCTGTGTGACTCTACAGGTGTCACTCTGACCGAGCATGCACACAATTCCAATGAGGCAGGTCGGTCACCATGCTCATCGGTTATGTGTGCCATCTTGGCATGATGGGTTAGGCTTCATGGCTAGGCAGTGGGACAGTGAATTGGACTGGACCAGTCGGAGTAGGCTGATCCATGATGAGTGATTCAGTAAGAATGGGCCAAACAGGTTCAAACTAGTCCATATGTCTTCAAATTGCAGCATCTCTTCATCCATATGTCTTATTGATGCACTATATATGGACATGCATCCTTCTCATCGAGATAAGTCTTTTTAGACAAGTTCGTAACATTTCTGTCTTAGTCATTGTTTTCGGTTTCATGAATCACAAATGTTTAATAATAAAAATATAATTTTTATTATTCGGGTTTCTTGTATCAGGCCTATACTATAAATGGTAAGTGTGTTTGATGTGCAATTAGTGATGGCATGACCCGATACATTATGTAATTGTTTAAAGATTAATTTATAGTTCTTAAACCAAAGTCACGTTGTGGCCTTTATGAGGCATGTTGCATAGGTGTTGTGGTGAAAAAAATCATTTTCACTTTGTATCCATTTTGGACTAATGAGTTGTAAATCCCATTTTTTTGTGAGAGGATCAAAATGGATTGATACGAATAATTGTTTAAGGGCCATGGTATGGAACTTATGATAATTATTTTGATAGAAATGTGGTGATATATTACTTTTACATTGGATGTCCTATTAGGTCTAATAAATAGTAAATATTTCACTTTTTCCCTCAAGTATCACAACCATTAAATCTGTTCAGATGTGTAGAGTCTCAATTGTGATCTCATAACTTGTTTAATCTTGAAATAAATATTGTGGGATGGTCCTTTTTCAATTTGGGAAGATAACCCTCAACAATTATCAAAATCCAATCCTCTGAGAGTGGAGAAGATGTTTGAAGAGATGTGGTCAAATGTTCTTGAGTTTTTTGTGGAGGCATGTTAGTGAATTACCTTTTCGACCATAAAATCAACATCAAGCATCATGCACTCGATAGTCTTTTGGATAGATATTATGTGTATTATGAGAGTACACATGAACTCCTAAGGGTACATGATAATTGTATAGTACTTGAAAATGTAATGGTACATGGCCAGGTGATGAAGAAGGGTCACACGATTGGTGGGACCCACAGTTATCATGCCTCACATTATGGACATTATACCTACCTTAACACATTATTATAAACACATATTTTTTGCATCCACATAGATTATACTGAGTTTTTTTCCATGTAGTATGTGATTGTACCCTACGTAGTGTCTTTTTAGTTGTGATGTGAGATATTCTGGGTGTGACACCTATCCCGAATGACAACCGAGGACAAAAGTGGCATTTTTTGTGAGATACCATCTAACATGGATAGATATTGTAGTACTTCAATGATTTTTGAGTGGTATAATATATTATGGATGGTTATATATGTTCCATGTTTACCCTCCAACTGGGCAGTGGGTCCTTGATGAACAATATTGGAATCCCCCAGACGCAATAGGGTGGGGTCCCCTATGATGACTATCTTAGTGGAATCCACCTCACGTGCTAGGGAGTGGGTCAACGATGAACTATAGTGTAATCCAATTTGATATATGAGGGTGTGGTTCCTCCACAACAACAATCCTAGTTGAATCCCCCTAATGTGCTATGGAGTTGGTCCTTGATGAACTATATTGGAATCCCTCTGATGCATCCGGGTGTGGGTCCTCTATGATAACAATTAGAGTGGTACCTCCCTGTTGCTCTAGGGAATGAGTCCTATACTATGATATTGTGATCCCTCTACAGTGTGACAAAATATTAAGATGTGGTGGATGCATCTTTTGGACTCATTATATAGAGGGATGTTTTCCCCATGATGCCACATCCAAGAGACCTGACCTAAAACTGTGTGGTTGAGATCGACCCTCACAAACTAGATAGTATCAAGTAGTGGTGATTGAATCCCCTTGACAAGAATTTTCAAGGAAGACATGTTGGATGTTGGGCATCGGTGGTGGTAACTTCTGAGATTTTTGGCTACTCACTTTCTTTGGAGATGATGTGAGAAGGAGAACCATGTACACTATCACATGGGATTATCTGACTAGTAATATATATTGTATTTGTATTACCCACTCCATGGATTCTAGTAACTCTCCTTCTATGAGAGGTGATCAAATACAGGGTATTCCATGTTCATTATTTGTCTATATTTTAAGTGATTCATGTGTAAACTCTCCTACAATACATAGTGAATTCTGTAAAAGAATTTCATATTCTCACAGTTTCTAACTCCTTGTGTTTCGATGAGCTTACCTCACTCTCTTGATGTTTAGATCAATACTCCATATAATGTTCATTGTCCTATCTACATATTTAAATTTCATAGTGTCCCTTATGGATCCCCCTTCACCATGATAGGTTGTCATACTGTGTTTTGTTATACTCACCCATATATGGGTTTTTCTGGTACCTTGTGTGCCTTATGCAGAAGATGAATAGTTTGATCGTGATCTCAGTGGAGCATAGGGATATGGGTGATTGGGAGTTGTATGATGGTCGTAGCTTGGGATTCATGAGTGGGTCTCTCTTAGATGATTCTATTCATCAATTACTTCCAGGTTATGTCACTTTTCCAGTTGTTCGATTATTTTACACCTTTTCCCTTTGAGATTATTGTTCCATATTTGTACAGTTTAGTGGTTCATGCATATTTGGTTCCTTTTTAAAGAGTTGTTTTATATTTTTTTATTTTTCTTATATACATTTGCACTAGGTTGGTTTATTTTGTATTTACATGTTATTTGGAAAAGGGATCCCCTATTTGTTGTTCCCTCCATTGTAGTCTCCACCACATGGAATATGGAGGTTGTCTTGGGGTTGTTGAAGCTCAACGCATGACATGGGTCGGGTGGTGAAATAGTGGTATCAGAGGAGGTATAACCCATGGGATATTGTTCAATAGATTCCCTAACATTTTATTGGTTGGGATTAGGGAAACTGCATCAAAGTTACTCAAGTGAAAATCTCAAGCTAGGGAACCCAATGAAAATATGGATGGCTGATGTATCGATTCACTATGAACTTGATTATCATCTTTTCAATTAGTAATATTGAGACACATGTTATAGGGAACAATGGGACATGGATTTTATAGGATAGAGAAATTGAATATCTTTATTATGTCAAATCCATATTTTTTTAATATATATATTTTCTCATTTGTCCATGGTACTCCTCGAGAGAATTAGGAAGACTCTATAATGACATGGGATCAGGATACCTCATCCAATTAGTAATGATGATACCATGACCAATGTGGCCTCAGTTCATGATTCATCATTTGGTCTCATTCGACTAGGTTGGTAGGTAGAATCACATCCACTTATTGAGTAGTATATATCCCTAGAAGAGCCTAATGAAGACATGCACAAGTTGAGAAAACTCTAGAAGTTATAGATCTAGAAACCGATGAGGTTTTGTGGTGAGAAAGATCCTCATGTATAAGAGGATTAAATAGAGTCGATGGATGACCACTTCAGTCCTACAAGGACACTGATAGATCTAATGGGGGATTTGGCAGCCAACCATTTTCACACAATTTATTGGCAATGGAGGATCTTTTTTACTCACATACTCGATAGGTCATAAATATCTTGGGACAACTCCTAGAATATGTTCTGTGAGAAGTACTACCCCTCCTCCGTGCACTCAATCCAAATTCAAAAGCTATTGTGGTTTCAGTTGGGAGAGATGATAGTGGCTGAGAAAGTGACTAGGTTCACTGACCTTACATGCTACTCTTTGGACATGATCCACGAAGGCTACTTCTGAGCATATATGATGGAGTAGGTACTCCTACGAGAGATCCATGCTATCATAGAATCCTTTTGAATCCCCAACAATGTTTGGGTGTTGAGAAGGAGCTAGTGAAAGAGATATTTTTATCAAATTAAATCTACAGAGGTGGTTCTAGATGTGGGCGTAACAGTGCTGAAATGTGTACCGTAGCTAAAAGATGTTGGTTGAAAATGTCTCATTGTATGAGATATTCTCATGATCAGACTTGGGTACAAGGTCATGTAGCACTGGGTTAGGTTGGAGATGTCATGTACTCTGTTTTTCACAGAGGATGTAATATGGAATGATAATTCATGACCATACATGATGGGAACACTAGGATGGAAGTAGTTGGAATACTATGGTAGATACAACATAGTGATTAGGGATCTACTAGGTGGGGACATGGTGGTCCCTAGTAAGGTGGTACTGGTAGAGGATCATTGGAGTTGAAAGTGGGGGATGATGTTGTGAGGTCTTTCCACCACCACCACCACGAGGATTCCCACCTCAGGCTTAAGAAGTTGCAATCTAGTGATGGGGGAAAACAAAATAATTTGATATCTACAATCTAGAAGAGCATGATGTTATAAGAGTTATTCCATATGTCCTTTCAAAATTTCATTATAGAACTTGTTAAAAACTGTATGTGAAGTACCATTTTCTCTATTCTCATTGCTTGTAGATTTACCTGGGGAAAATGAAATGTCGGTGTAAAATTCTGTCTATTTTGATCGACATATCCTTGAATTCACAAGGAAGATAGGTCCTCCCCCCACCGAGACGTGTTTTTGTGATGTAATAAAAACCATGAGGGTGAGTTAGTTCCTCCCTAAGTGGATAGTTTTGATGTGTGATGGACGTGTTGCATTGAGTTGTGCATTCATGGAAAGGATGTGTGATGGAGTTTCCAGAAAGGTCATTGAAATGATAGTGGAGTTTTCTTCTTGACCCTTTTTTAGGTTCCACTTGTGTGTGAGGAAGAGTTCCATGTTTGGGGTTACTAACCTTCCAATAGAGGCGAAGAAGCGCAAGAATTTGCACATTATTTCCATGTCTAGCCTCTTACTGCTAGATGAGTTTACTCGCCTACCCAGTTCAATAGTACCTTCGGTGATCAACATTAGGACTTGAAATTTTTATCATGGATAGGTCGAGGTGATGGAGACCCCATTAAATGAACTACATGACTCAATATCTAGTACAAGATGTTGTAGTGTTCTCCCAGTGAATGTGGAGATTCTATCTTTTAGAAGAGTTATTTTTTTTGTTTGTTCATCCCACCAATGTTTTGGGTACACCTTCACCCATAGAGACTTGTACCTGAGGTGATGATGCTAGATGAACTTCTTGATGTACTATGATATTTGATATAGTATATATGCTAGGAAATTGAAATGTTTTAAAAAAATTCCTTTAGTAGGTAGCCCCAAGCTCTCATTTTTATTAGATGTTTCAGATAATTTAGCTTCCCTGTAGCAGACCTTGGTGGAGTTTGAGGGTACAATTTTTCTTCAGTCGATGGTGATTACTCATTTGCTTCACTAGTTGATAAGATATTTTCTGTTATGATACAGCAAAAGTGAAATATTTTGTGAAAAGATTTCCTTTGGTGTATCACCACATAGATATTCTAAAGGAGGGAATCAAGAGACTTTGTTCAAGGTACAAGCAGTTATTCTATTTGAGATGTTGGATGTAGAGGTTTGGTCGGGGAAGCAAACTATCCATCGGGTTTCATCAGACCATTCGAGACATAAAAAGAAGTGGTGAGGTTTCCTACAACCTTTCCCTATACCCAATAGATAGTGTTGGAGCATGACATCTCCCATGTATTGAAGTAGAGGAGATACATGCATGTTTTGAGAAAATCCTATATAGGATCATACGTTTTGAGGATGAACCATACCTTGGATTTGTGTACTTTAGAAGAAAGGAAATGTGTTGAGTTCCTAGGATCAGGAGATCCGGGTTTGATCTCAGTATCTGAAGTTATATCCAGAGTTTCTATTTTTGGGAAGAAAATATTAACAAATGGAACGACGAAGACACAACAATTTTTCCTTATATGACATTGGAATATTTCTACATATATTTCTAAATATCGATGTAGAGACGGTGTTCTATTATGAGACTTGGTGTGGCTGGAATAAATTAAAAAATTACTATATTTTATACTATAAATGTGATGAAAATGGAATAACTCACAAAAAATAACTCAAATAAGAAATATGAGACCACGGATGAGTTCAAAACATAGTGTTTACCTTAGGAGAGGTTTACCTTTTTTCCATGTGGGACTTATATGAGAAAATTCCCCCATGGGAAAATCATAAACAAAATAATTGAAAATAATTATTTTCTCTCGAATTCCAAATCAAATAAAATTTTATCAGGGTCTCGGATTCGAAATATCATACTTTTGTTAAGTTTGTAACATGGTGTTATTTGAAAGAGAGACATAAAATGATGGTGAACTACTGTTATAGATTCTTTGACGAGAAGATGCCAAAATGTAGAGATTTAGGGAATTAGGTTTATCCCTTCATTATCCTTCTATCTCTACTAAACACACTCTCTCACTCTCTCAATATTTAGTCCTCTATTATTCATTCAATCGAGGAGCGGATCGAAGTGGGAGTGTAGTGGGAATGTCACCAATGATAGATGACTGATTCGAAAAAGGATTTCTTCCACTATTATTTTCGGATTGAGTTTTTTCATATAATTTCTTCTTTGGTTATTTTGTCATCACATCATTTATAAATCATCAATGGATCTATGAACATGGCCATCAATCTTTTCATAAATACCCTATTTTACTAGAAAATTTATCTATTCCCCATGAATGTTTCATCTCCCTCTTTTAAACACATCAAACCACATTTGGATCGTAGATTAGAGGCGGGAGTTGGGATGGTCTCATCGTTGAGATCATCAATCTGTTCATGGATGTAAGATCAAGAAAGGGGTGGGGGTGTGATTTTCCATAGAAAAAACTACTCGTGAACCAGTGTTTGATGTGGTGGATGATGGTGGTGGTCCATGTGGAGCTGAAAACTATGGTAGCCATCCGGTTGGGCAAGCTGATGGTACGGAACAAGGCTAGGAGTGGGAGGTGGTTGGCCTACGAGCAGGTCATCCTAAAATGAAATGAGTGGTTTGGATAGTGAACTATGATGGGGAGTCAAGGGTGGTTGGTGATTGGTGAGAATGAAAGTGAGACTATGAGAGGGGTGCAATGGAGCAGTGTGTTACCCCTTACAGTAATGACCCGTGCGATAAAGTGGTCCGTATTGACCAGGTAAGTGCACGAGGCCAGTGAGGTAGGCTAGTCAGTGAGTACGAAGATAATGTGGGACACCCATGCTTGATTTTCTATGCCACGTGACTAGTCCATGGATTTGTGAAATTGATTGGCATGCGGGAGCCAACAGGACCATGCAGAGTGCTCCGACCAGAATGGGCAGGAACCGTTCAAACTGGTCCATATAGCTTCAGATCTATATATCTCCCAATCCGAGCATTAGATTGACGTACTGTATATGGACACACATTAATTTCATGGAGACATTTATTTTTAAACTAGTTAGGGTCATTTTTTGTCTTGTTCCCAGGGTTCGGTTTTAGGGATATCCTAAAATTAAAATTAAAATTATTATTATTATTATTATGTAGGGCTCTTGTATATGATATATCTTTTAGAAAAGACATATATTTGATGTGTCGTTATTGGAAGTTCAATCTGTGACATAGCGAGGATGGTTCAAGACTACCGTAGGTTGTTTAATACAAATTTGATGTGTGGGTCCCATGAGGCATGGATCACATGTGTTGTGGTAAAATGAATCATTTCCAATGGGTATCTGTTTTGGAAGAATGATTAGTCATTTTTGTGTGTTATTATAGGAGGATCAAAATGGTTTGATTTGTATAATTCTTTTCGGATCGAGGTCTAGGACACACTATTTTCTTTTCAAGCGAAATGTGTTGACTTATGACTTTTCCATAAGATGTCAGATTGGGGTAAATGAATAGTCAATATTTTTTATTTTTTCAGAAGGATTGCAATGGGAAAATCAGTTTGGATGTGTAGATCCATATTATTAACCTTTTTAAATATGGAAATAAAGGAATACTGTTAGAATATCCATATATTGTGGTTTAAGATTAAAATAATCGAATATTATAATCCAATCCTTTTATAGTGGATAATATGTAATAATATTTGATGTCAAATGTGTTGGAGCCATTTTAGGATGCATGTCAGTGAATTAGGTTTTCATAGATCAAATCAACATCAAGTGTCATGAGCTATAAATCATGTTGGATATATATGATGTCAACTGTGAGAGTATACTGGAATGCCTTGTGGTACTTGATAACTATTTAGTACCTAAATCCAGATAGGTGCATGGATAGGAGATGTGGTAGGGTCATAGATTTTTTTGGCCCCACATGTGTCGTGTACCACATTACAAACATTCTACATCTTTTAACTCCTTATGAACATGGATTTTTGCATTCATGTAGCCTATACTATGTTTATTTCATTTCTAATGTGATGATTCCCTCTTTAATAGATTCTAAGTATAGATGTCAGATGTTCTAGGAGTGTTTCCTATCCGTGGTTCCACCTGATGACTATAATGGTGTTTTTCCATGAGATACAATCTAGTAAGAAAATCCAATGTTGTTATTTGTTACTTTTCAAGAGTAAAAATCAAGTATGGATGACCATAGCAGTTCTGGGATTACCCTCCATCTGGGTAGTGGGTTCTTGATGAACTAGATAAGAATCCCTCTAATGCATCATAGTGTGGGTCCTCTAGGAAGGCAATCTGAGTGGAATTCCCCTGACATAATAGGGAGTGTTTCATCGATGAACTAGAGTGGAATCCCCCTGACACATCAGGGTTTTTAAACTATTTGAATAATATCAATGTATAATCCCCTTGATTTTCATTGGAGTGGGTCCTCGATGAACTAGAGTTGAATCCCATTAAGAAATTAGGGTGTGGGCCCTCTACGATGACTATCCGAGTGGAATCCCCATGACGCACTTCGGTGTGGGTCATCTACTTTGATATTGTGATCCCTCAACTATGTTAAAAACTGATGGGATATTGTTGAGGTACAATTGGAATAACATGAAAGAGGGATTGTTTACCCATCAATATAATTCCTTGAGAGGAAACCTAAAACTGTGTGGGTGAGATAGACCAACCCAAATCATATAGTATTAAGTTTTGGTGATAATGTCAATTTGACATGCATGTTCCGGGAAGATGTGTGGGATACTGGGAATCGATTATTGTATGTTATATGAATATCGGTTACTCATATTATTGGGATGAGTTATGATATGGAGATCCCCTTACTCTATCATTTGGGTTTCTTTGACTGAGAATATATATTCTATTTTTAGTACCCACTCTTTTGTTTTTGGTTACTCTCTTTCCATGTGAGGTGTTGAAACATAGGGTATGCGATATGCATTCTGTTTCTATATTATTATGGTTTGATGATCCAACTATCCTTATATTTTTAGATAAGATTTGAAAAGTAGTTTATATTCCCACAATTTCTAGCTCCTTGTGTTTGGATGAGCTTACATAACTCTCTTATTGGGTTATGCTACAATCCTTTTAATATATCTTGACTCATCAACAACATTACTTTTCATATTATTTATTTTAGATCCCCATTTTCTTTTTTGGGGCATCCTATTGAGTATTTTTATACACACCCCTATTTGGGATTTCCTGGACGTGTTGTTCTATATAAATATGAAGAATGTGTCAATAATGAATTAATAGGATAAATTGTATACGGGTTCTCAGAATGCGTATTGTGGTCATAGATTCGGATTTTGGAAAGGGTATCTCATCTATTTCTCTTTTTAGTTACTTCCATGTTGTTTCACTGTTCTAGTTGGGCATGTAATTTTTCGATTTTCCCTTTCAATTTATTGTATCATACATGTAATCTTTAGTGGTTCATGCATGTATTGTTTCCTTTTTATAGAACTGTTGTATCTTATGTTCCTTTTCCTCTGCACCATTTAATTGAGTTTGTTGCATTTGTATGTACAGGTTCTTATGAAAATTCCTTTCCATGTTGTTGTTCCTTGTGTGCTAGCCGCCACCCCTAGCTAATAGATGTGGGATTGGGGTAGTTCCGGCTCGAGCCCTAACATGGATCATGCCATGACCTACATAATGGAATTGGGTCCCAAAATCAATATTCCATTACTTTATAAAAAACATGGACATTATATAAGGCCCACCAATGAGCTGGTTGTGCCTACTAGCTGGAATGTTGATTTGTTATAGCCACCAAACCTCTCTTGTTACTCTTTAGATCATTGAAGATGACTCCCTAAAGTACCACTATTATTAATATACATATTTTAAGGTGTTAATAACCCCTATAAACGGATTTGAAATCCAATATAAAAATTTTTATAGACTGCTAAATTAAAAATTTCCATTCCCCATGAATTTTGAATGCATGTATTGATATAGTATTTTTCATTCTGTCTCTAAATATTTTATACTAGTTATGATACCATTATTTCCAAATTCATTTTTTATATCCAAAATTTATATGATTTTTATAATGATCGATTTATAATAATATTTTAATTTATACTTCTAAATATCTTTTCATTTTAATGGAATATTTAATGTTATAAATTTTTTGTTGTGAAACTGGATTCAGAGACGATTTTTGTGAGTATATAATGTCATTTTATGACTAAATAATTGAGTGTATTTTGATGAAACAGTTTTATGATTTATAATATATTTTCTATTACTTTTAAGTGTTATTTTTAAAATAATTGTTGTGTTATAAATGTTTAAAATTTCTTATTAAATAGATTATATTACTCTAATATTTGTTTTCCCATAATTTATTTGATATGTACTTTATTTTTATATTCGCTATTACGATTTGACATGATAATTAAGGATCGATAAATATAAACTGATTTTTTCCTATATTTTATATTTGGATAACTGAAACAATTTTTTTATAAATCATATAGTTGATCCATGGGTATATTAGTGGGAAACTAGGATATGTATTTTTCTACATCACATGATAAATCATATTATTGGGTGTTACTTTTTTTATCCTTGTTGTAGGCCTCATTCTAATATATTATTCCTCTTTCCCTTTAGGATTAATTTATTGTTCTTGTTTTATTTTCTATATAGTTACTAATGATTCAATTCCAATTGTATTCTAGTGATATTTGATAGTGATATTAAAAATATATTTTTATAAGGATCCAAAATATCCTAACACATGAAATAGATATTTTAACCCATGATGCTAACGTTTTTTTAAATAAATTTTTTTCAAATATTTATTCATTTTTGAAGTTACAAAAAATATATTGAAAATGAATATGTATATTTTTTAAAACACAATTTTCTAAATATATCTATTCAATGATTCTATTGGTATTTGAATATCATTATGGAACATAAATTAGGAATATTACATATTGAAAGAAAGGTATTATTATCTAAAAGCAAAACAAACATAATGTAACTTTTTCTTACTTCGATTATTTTCTAAAAACATAAATAGTCAAAAAAACTGTATTTGAATTATAATATATGTATATATGTTAATGGAGATGATAAAAACTATTTTATTTACGTGAAATGGTAAATTAATTAATTTCTAAAGAAATAGTGATGGTTTTATTTGGTGTAAATCATGTTTCACATAATGTCAAAAGTTTACCAATTTTTATATATTTATTTTCATTTTAGGAAGGATTAACTAGTCACTCCAAAATAGGGGTCTATATTTTCAGAATTATTTTATCATTTTATGTTTCAATATTCTATTTTTATCCTTATAATTTGTTTTAATATGTGTTTTACTTTATTTATGGTTTTATTATAAATTTATTAATTATTATATAACAAAATGATATGGTAAAACCCTTTTCGAGACCATATAAATAAATAATGTGAATGATACATGTGTATGTCTAAATAGAGAATCATGATAGGATATCCTATGTTAGTTTGGTTAATGATTTATCTCTATGAGTTTATTTTGATGGGAGTTTCAATATCATAATTTCTATCATGTTTTATATTTAAATCGTGGTATCACTATCTCACCACATAGATTATATAATTTACCAACAAATATATATTTCCTCTAAACTCAAATGGACATGTAACAATTTAAAAATTGAATTAATGATCATCATGTCCCATCAACTTCATCGAAGGGTATCATAAGAAAACATGGGAAAATTTTCTCTTTACAAACAATAATGAAATTATAAAAATAATCAAAACATAATACATGTTATTGTGCACATAATCATATTATAAAATAACAAATAATAATATTAATTTAAAAAGGTAATGGGATACCATATAAAACCCCACATAATAGGTAAAATACTTAACCATTATCATGTAACATATGATCCCGTCATATGATTCACCCTATAAAGTATTTCTTCAGATCCATTGTCTATTTTTCAAATTTGATTTTGAATCTAACCAATATGAGTTATGGTAAAATGACATTCAAACATGCACAACATTTTTTTATATAGTTTGTGGGTTAAATAATTGTATGATTTTACATTATATTATAATAATTCCAAATATTTGAATGTGTACCCATGTTATTTTCTACGAAAATAATTAGTATTCCCATGTTATTAATTTTAATGGTCGAAAGGGTCTAAGTGGATGTTTTAATAATTTCCATCATCACTTATCCTATGAACCATACATATTTCCAATGATTTTTTATTTAATAATAAATAAGTTCATTAGATAAAACTTCGTCAAGAATTATGATTTTTTACTAATATAAATCACACATCAATCAGAGAAAATTGTTCAAAAAAAAAATTTAATGTATATATAGAAATGGAATATCTAGATTAAGCAAATTAAAAATATTAATAAACATTATAGGTGTCAAATTCCACCAAAAATTCTGAAAAAAAATATAATTTAATTTTTTATCACTAAAATTTGTATTAAATTAATAACATAGATTTATTTTATTTATATTACATTTTAAGTAATATTATACATATTTGAAAATATTCTGTAGACACAATATAAAAATTTGTAAAAAATATAATTAGTTTGAAAATATTTCAGAACTAATTATTTATAAAGTGAAATATATTATGTATTTTGATTAATACCATTCCCTAATACAATACAATAAAATTATTTATGATATACATTAAAAAAACAAATTAAATTAATTCAACTATTTTTTCATGTATAATTATATGCTCAATATTATATTTTTAATTTCTATTGGGAACATATTAGAACTAATTTAGAATAATTCAATGATACATGTAAACAATAAAAACAACCATACTATATATATATATATATAATTATTCTATATATTATAATTTTATGAAATTAATATAATCACATGCCAAATATTTTTGATACCATGACAACGTAGATATTTAATTATATATTTATGTTAGATAAGGATGAATAATAATGGAAACAACATCAACCCTTGAGAATTATGGGTTTTATCTTAAGATGGAATACTTTAATGATTATATAACCATATTCATGATGAATGAATGAGAATATTATGATGTTGAATATAATTGCATGAAAGAAAATAGAAGGATCATTACCTAGAGATTCATCCCAAAATCCAAGAGGAGATATCTCTAAATAAAGATATCATAGATGGGAAGAAAGAGTCCAATCACTCACTCTATCGAATAAATAAAAAAATTAAATGGTATAAATGAGTTACGGACCGTTAAGGTGAAACTAAATATTAATAAATCAAAAAGAAATAATTTTATAATTATTTAGTATCTTTTATGAGTTACTAGAAAAATAATAATACATAATGAAACCCTCATAAGTAAATAATAGTTTCTAATAATATCATCTATTGAAAATAAATAACCACTAAAATTTAGAAATAATAGTATAATAATAAAATACATAATATATAATTTACATGTGTATTTTGAAAAAATATTCATTGATGTGTTGAAATATAATTTATAATAAAGTAAGCATAATAAAAATTTGGAACATAATTATTGTAATGCAATAATCATTTACATTGGGTTTTATAATTTCATGGTATGAAAAATTTCGTTTCATGTTAACATAAAGGCATACATGGTTAGTCATCACAGTTACCTATAACACATTATTACATGGAATCAACCACTATCTCGACTCTCAAATGTATACAATTGCTATTTAATTTTTAAATAACCCTTCTTAAATAGTGCTTAATTGTCTAACTATATGTTTCAATGTTTCTATTTTTTATCTATTAATGTAGTATTATAATTAAGTATATTAATAAAATTAAAATGTTGTGGGTTGTAAAAACCACATTAAATAGTCCATATATTTTAAACTATAATCCCATCAATCTATGGTGGACTTGGGGATACAAAATAATCATTTACTAAATAATATTGTGTAATATAGTAATTATATAATTTCATGTGGGGACATTTAACAATAATTAATGATAACGTAAAGATTATAATATTATATTTTAACTCTATAAAAAATAATAAAATTATATAAAAAATGAAATTATTTTTTTTCAATATAGATATTAATAAATAACTACGATACTTTATTTTCAAATGAATAAAATATTTAAAAATTCAACATTATGGGAATTATTTTATAAAAAAATATGAGATTTTTTTAATAAATAGATTCTAATGTTTTATTATCAATTTTCAACTATCTATATTCAATGGGTAGTGGTGAAAAGTCAACTATAAATATTTAATTTGTAGAAAACAATATAATATTGTAATTGATTAATAATCAATAGTGTGCATGTTTAATAGTCAATTGTAAATTTTAAATAGTCAAATGTTTGAAATTTGTAGTCCATAATCAATATTCAATGGTCAATATGATCCATGTGGTGACACACACTATCTCAGTTAGGTAATTAAAAATTAATTTCAAAACACCCTTTTAGTATATTATCAATATAATTTTATGTTTTACAAAAATATTTTTCAGCACAATTGAGGTGGTATTAAATATGAGTATAAACTAAATTTATTATAAACCATGAGTACCATGGGTGGTATCATAGAACATTTATATGTAAAACCTTTATAAATTTTGATTTTTAGTCGATTATATTATGATTTCTCTCAAAAATAATATGATATATTCATTTCTTTAATGTGTCAAATTAGTTTTTAATAAAATAAATATTTAATATTTTTTATCCAATTTCGAACCCATTTTTCTAAAATGATTTATCTCAATTTATATTTTTATTGATTTTGTTGTCATAAAGTATTTATAATATTCTGTGTTAATGTAAAATTGAATTATGGAAATCATTATTTTATTTTGTTTTAGGAGAAATATTCTCTTTGTTCAATATTATTTCAATTGCATTTATGGGTAAAACTGAATTACAGATAATTTTTTATTTTATGAATTGAAAGGGAAAATAATTTTTTATTAACATTTTTTAATGAATTTTAAAACCACAAACTAAAATATAATTATATGTAATTTTTTTATTAATTTAATATAGATTGAAAACTATAACTATTCTTGATGGGGGTGGAATTTCATGAGTTTTTAGATTTTATAAAACTTTTTTTAAGATTTCCATAATTAAATAAGACTATCTATATTTTTATATTTTACATAAATATCTTATGATATATATAAATCTTCTATAATAATAAATATTTTATTTAGTTTTTCTTAAATGTTAGTTTGTCAGGTAAATTCTATGATCTCTATAGATTTATTTTGTAGATAGATTTCACTATAATTTGAAATTTGAATCTATTAAAAAAATTATAATTTAACATAGCATGATATAGTAATTAATTAATATCATAGAGAAAACATTATATGAATATGGTGGTGATGTACAATAACTATATAATTATTTTAGTGTTATATATATTTATTTCGGAATGTAACACCATTTAGTTTTTAATTATTATCCTAGAAATAAGGAAGTTAATTAGTGATTAGGATGAATAAATATATATTAATTTTTTAAAATATTGTTAATTATTTCAATCTTACTCAATAAAGTTATATGTTTTATATAATCGCATACATGTTTATACATTTTTTGATGTAAAACCTAATAGTTATTAATCATTATTAGGTTCTGATTCTTATATTTTTTTTACAATATTAATTAAAATTAACAATTAATATTATTGATTATGAAATTTTATATCTCATATTATATGAACCTATTTTTTAGAAATATCTGACCATTTTACCCACATTTCATGTTTTTATGAGTAAATATCATTGAGTTATTTTGTTAAAGAGTGTGTGTTTGAATTATGATTATAATGAAAAACTATTTTTATATTTTTTATATTCAAAATGATTTCATACATGGTAATAATTTATAATTTAATAATTTATGAGAATGAATGGAATGAAAATATATTCATTGAAAAATTATTTCTATATCATATGTGGAATGTATTTCTCATAGAATATATATTTAAATAGATGTATATTTTATTAAATTAGTGGATGTATCTATTAGTATAGATTTTAGTATGGGTTCTAATAACTAAAAGGATGGGGATAATAATATTAGTAGTGTGGTTCGTAATGACATATAAATCCTAGTTAATACATAGATCATAATAAATGTATTATAATTTGAAATGAGAAGTAATCTAAAATATAATTGTCTGTACCATGAATGAAAAACTACATATATATTGGTATTTGACACACAAAAAATTCATATATACAATATGAAAAACATATTAAGAGTATTATTATACCCATTAGGTTAATACCATTATATGGAAGGGTAAAATTTTGGAATGTCATATTAAAAAAATTCACAATTTTGATCTTGTTTCATCATTAAATAAAACACTATCCATTTATCATCATGTTGTAGTTAATAATATTAATTGAAAACATATAAGAGGAAGTGAAATTTTATAGTGTTCTCCCAAATTAGTATAATATAAGGACAATTTAAAAAATATAATAGTACAGGAGAATAAATTAATGAACACATATGATACATTGTTCCCAGTATACTAACATTCCATCTTGGATGAACAAAATTTAAACATAAAATATTAGTGATCTCTCAACATATATGAATGTGTCACACCTCTAAATGATTCCTCGGTGGATCTGTATTAAAGAATAATTTTTCCAAATCAATGTAAGTATTTCTTTAACATGTTTTTCACCAAAATGTTCTACTCCACTCAACTATGAAGTATTTTATTCTTTAAACACAGTTGTGAACTATTCTTCTCTATAAACTACCAACCATGCACAAACTACATAGATATTACCCACTTTTAGGGAATCAATCTATTATTTATGGACATTAATGGTGGATTCATCTTTTTAATATACTCATCGATCAACCTACTATGTGGAATGTAAACTTTTTAACACATACATGAATCTCATGTGTGATCTACCAATACACACAAACCATATGAACTACTTACTATAAGAGAATCCTTCATAAGAAACCCTTTTCATTGAATTAAACCCAAAAAATATTTTTTATCATAAATCCCCAATCAATTTACTTCCCTGTGAAATCTACCCCAAGAACCCCATTAAAAAATTACCGATTCCCACAACAAATATATTTTGATATTATTTTTATCTTAACTTAATGCAACGATTATGTGTGAATGTAAAGGAAAAAAACAATGAAAAAATATATTTTACATTAAATTATCTTTCACCATTTTTCTAAGAGAACATTTCAATACACTCCCTACCAAAATACACCTACTTATAGCTACTTACCACCAACAAAGACACAATAATGTCTCATGAACTTCACTCATTGACCCATACTAACTAGAACAAATCTTATTACATGGTATTGATTTGTGATACAATGATAATCATTCCCTTTTACCACAAACTACATACATGGTCATGTGATCGTCATACATAGTGACACATCCATGAGTGTCATTAATGTACTCAATGCCATGATATTAATTAATATATCTCCCTTCCATATTGATCCTCTTTGACCATGTGCCTCCAATGAGGTAACATGAACTACATCACACCTTTTATTGGTATTCTATTGTTTCCAACCTAATCCTCCTTAACAACACATAAAAAACATCATATTCTTAAAAAAATATGTTAGATTTAATAAAAAATTATTCAGATAACATAATTAAACCTCGCCACTTTAAATATAAAAAATTAAAATATATACACCTACATCCAATAACATGTCGTCAACATGATTTTCTAATAAAAACTCTAGTATATATTTCAATATAAATATCTAAAAAACCAAATAACCCAAATGTTTTATGATGTTGTCTAGGGGTACACATTACTAGTAATATTCATTTAGGGGTTTTTATATTAATTAACCATTATATACCACTATAAACCATATATTGATAATATATCATCCAAAATATATTCTAATATTTAATAAGATAAAGTACATTGACAATTTAATAATAATATACTCAATCCTAAAATTAAAAATGATCATTAAGATAAACAACCATAAAATGTAAATTTTACAAACAAGTGACATCATTATTAATTTAAATAATTAAATATTTATTAATACTAATTATCATGATCGATGAGATTGATTAATGTTGGAAATTTATACCAATGTTATATACTGTGAATTTCATGATTGGTAAATTCCCTTCATCCTAACAATATGAACAAGTTTTATAAGATTCGGAAAGGTAATCAATCCAATATATATATCAATTGAATAAAAATAATTTTTTATTGTCAATGTTATACACCCACAGAATCCTTGCTTCCATCAATTAAATATAGATATATCATCCCCCATTAAAAATTTAATCTCCATAAATGATGGATTGAGTAATCTCCTTAAATTTTAAGTTATGTATTTCTTCCTATTTAACCAGGAACACACGTATATTACTCTTTTGTTTAAAATTTAGAAAAAATATATTAAAAGTGCATAAGAAATTTTCAAACATTTATCTTCATCCGGTTGTTCATCAGCCACACATGTTTATGTGTTGGATGTATGTTGGACTCAAAGATCTATCCAACTACAATCAAATGATTCTTTGGTAATTAACTTCATCAAGTTATAAAAAAAATTATGTTTTGAATGCAGATACTCTAACTTCACTATCTCATTATCAACATCGTCTTTTATGAAGTGATAGATGATTTAAATATATATAATCTATTTATATGGAATGTATTACAAAAAATATTAATATATTTTAATTATAATAATTTACTTTGATTAGAATCATGACATAAAAACTGATTTCGTCATGTTTGTTCATCATCTATAGTAATTGTGTGCATGCTTGACTAGTTGTATGAAATCCATCTTCTACAATTTGAAATGAAATGATTTTTTATTATATGATTGGTTATAAAATTCAATATACAGTAATATTTAATGAACCACCTTATTTAGAAATTCAAATATCTGATTAACTAATCCAATCAACTCCTATATTTCCTAATACCTCTTAATGATATGGTTCATTATACAGTAATCATAAATCTATTATTACATTAATATTTTTAGTATTAATTTCACAATAATATATTTGAATTAATTGGGATTACATTGAAACAATGGAACCTATAATATGGATATAATAATATCAGTTTATATTACTATCACGTACTAAATTCCCCAAAATAATTGACATTATTCAATGATAGTAACATTTTTAATCTTCTTCTTTTGAGAAGCTCATCTACGTAGAAAATAGCGGTTTCATAAACATAAAATTAAATAATAAAAATGTTAGAAGAACCTAATTTGAATATTTATATTTAGTGATGAATATTATATTAAACCATAATTTCATCTACAAATTATTGTATCCCATTATCATCATAATCATTGAGTTTGTAATAAGCACAACATAAACTTTGAAAATAATTTTCACTGTACACTATTTATTGAAACAAAGATAAACACGTAAACATAAAACAACATAATAAAACTATTATTACTCAAATTATTGACATAGATAATATTATAATTTCCATCATGTTGAATACTATCATTTCTCAAGTAATGAACCAGCCTTTAATACAACACTTTCAATGTTATCATCGGCCTATAAAGTGAATAATTTAATAAGAAAACGTTTCCCACATCATAATAAAAATGTAAACCATTTGATTATACAATATAAACATATTAGAATAGAACTATATATATATGATAACTAACTTTTCCTCCATCTTGAAAACCTTATATTTGTTTTATATAACTATGATTAGTTTAATTATCTCTAGACTTATAAGGGCTGAAAAGGCTTCATCGACATGGATACCATCAATATAAGAGTACCCCTTTCACATAGGAATATTATCAAATATTTTAATATAATATTATTTCTTAAACGTGTAATATTATTTTCTATATCATATAGGATAAGAAACAGTTAGTTAAAATGAATCACAATATACTGTGAGATAATTATTATTTAAATTTTATTATTATAAAATAACCATTAAATTGGATGTTATGAATTATATTAAATGGTTTATTATATTTTTATAATGGTCCTAATGAACAAGAGATTATTTAAAAACACTCATGAAATAAGAACTCGATTTTTAAAAAATCATTCTAAAAGATAAATTTTCTATAAAAATGGATTTTAATTGCTCTTATGTGAAGAATGTTGAATATTTTGTTTATTTTTCATAAATTTATTAAGTTTAATGTTTTAAATGTTTCAAATAATCCTACAGAAATTTTCTTAGTGTGATATTTTATCACCATTCTGAAAAATAATGAAATTTTAGTGAGGAGCAGAAAAAATGATTTCGAGAATAATGAGTTTTCTTTTTAATAATTTTTTTAAATTAAAAAAATATTACAATTTAGATTTTAAAAAAACGTATCATAACTATTATTTGGATATATTTAATAAAAATAATTATATTTCAGTAATTTTTATTCTATATTTTTGTATTGGTATATTTTTAGGTTCATGAACACATATATTGAAAATTATTTTTAAGGTGAATAATGTTTCTTCATTTTAATTAACTAAAATAACACTTAATAAAGAAGAATATAATCAATATTAAAATTTTAAATATTAATATATATTGATTTAAATTCATATTGTGATTATTTATGTTTTAATAGTTAATTTAAGATCACCATATGCTTGGAAAATTCAATTTGTGTGCAATAATTTTTCAAGAAGTTCTGTTTGTTCTTTATTAAATAATATTATACCAATCCTTTGAAACAAAATTTAAAATTGATTCAATATTTTGAATAATTATAATTATATGATTTTAATGTTGGAAACATATTCTTCTTTTCTAAATAATAATACAGTATTATTCATCAACCTTTGTTATGAATTTTGATTTTCAACATTACATGTTCTTGTAGTGAAATTAATTTTCCAAATAAATAATATTTTTATACGATAAATTTTATTTCATATTTAAAATTATCATTTGAAAATTATATATAAGTCTCATATTAATCTTAAATTTCAAAAAACAAATGTCAAAACGAACTTCTATTATGAAGTTTAAATTAATAAAATTTAGTAACTAGAGATTTAAAGTGAATAACATTTTTGATGTCTATTAAATTTTATATAGTGGAGTTTTGGGTAAACCTTATCGTCCCACCACTAAAGTTTTATCAATTTTATGGGGACATTTATTCAAATTTACTTCTTTTTATTGAAAATTTTTGGATATTTAGAAGAAGCACACTATTTATAACTTGTAAAATGTCTCATCCACTTTTCTACATTACATTATTTAAATGAATTTTAGATTTACCAATCCATGAAATTATGAAATGAGTACATCCATTAAAATTTACTAGGGGAATTGTATTGATTATAAAAAAATATTTGGATTCTTTAGGTATAATCATAAAGAAGGTTTTTGATGAAGAAATATTTTTTTTAACAGTGAATATTTTTTTGTTTCCTCATACATCTCATTTAAATATTATTAATAAATAATTATATAACATAATAAGTATTTAAAAAATAATTATAAATGATTATGTTAATTTAATAAAATATTTTCATCTCATCTACCAATTAATGGGGAAATTAATCCATCATTTGTGTATATGGTGGACTACCACCTCATGAATGTTTTTCAATAGTTTTCCATCATTATAAATATTTCATATTCATTATTATTGATTTATTTGTTATATATATAATTAATTATATAATATTACATGTTTAAATATAACATATCCTATAATTCTATTTGTTTCAATTTTTATAAATATTATGTCGCCATTCATGTGTTTGAGAGACAACTATCATGAAAAGTTATATGAATCATTTTTTATTTCTAAATCACATAGATGTTATATATATGAGTATATAAGAAATTGAAATTATTTTTCTGATATAATTATCAATATATTAATACATAATATCTCTTACCCACTTGAAAACATTATCTTTGAGGAATCACAACGTTACTAATTTTTATACAGGGACTACTGTCACCATTATTATAACAGAGTTCTTATTTCATAATCAATATACCTGATTGATTTTAAAATAAAACATTATGTATAATAATGATAATTAGTTCAATGTTATTATTTTCTATATAATTGAACAATAACCCCTTTTTGCCATGATCAACACATTGATGTCAATTATAATTTTTGAATGTAATGTCATCTTAACACCTAAAAAATAATTTACTGATTCAGAATTAAAATATGTCATTAAAAAGAAATATATAATGAAATTATATATATATATTAAAAACATATATTTTTCATATGATAATAATAATTGAAATTATTTTATTATTTTCTATATAAAATTCATACGAGAAATTTATTGGCCTTAGGTAAGGTTGTGTGTCTCACATATCCCCTACTAGTGAATATTTTAATGATTTGAACCAGATTTATTTTATATTATATACATATATATATATCCTATTTTCAAATTAAATCATATATCATTCACACAAAATGGTATTTGAAGTTGAAATTAATTTTCTTATTCTATTAATACATGAAATGAAATTTAAAAAACTGGAAAAGAATTTATGTTAAAATTATATCACTCATGGAGTTTTTAAATGTTCAAGGTTCCTTTAAGAGATATTATGTACAACTATTATCATGAATCACATATCTATTATTTTATTATGTTCAGAAATTTGATTTAAAAGATTAGATTCACTATTATCCACTATTTAATAACGAAACATCCTAAAATGATTTGGGATGTAATACAAATATTGGATCTTCTTATTGATATGGAATCATTATCCTCCTTGTAAATTTTTACATAAAAATATTTTAAATAATTTCATTAGTATTATATAGACGTTTATTAAAAAAATAAATTTCACCAACTTACGCTTCTAAAAAACTGATTATAAAGAATATATCTATTGTTTTATTTATTTGGTACATCATATATTCAATTTATAGGGAAATATGAATGGTTTATTTTTGTATACATGACATTAATTTATTTTCCCACTATTGAACTATCATTAGATACATTTATTTTTAAATATGATTTCTTGTATCCTTTAAAGGAAAATATTCTATCAAATTATTTAATGTATTTTTTAAATCTATATCAAATTTAATGGATATATTGATATCCGAAAATGTTATTCTTATGAAATATAGGATATCTGTTAAAAAATATTTAACATTGGGTTATGAGCCTACTTTCTCTAACTCACATTAACACTATTAAATATTATTTAATATTTCTAAATTAATTATACATTTAATTTTCATATATACAATGCCTAATCTCTATTCCATTTTTTTAATTTATTATTTATTATCATTTATATAATTCCTTCTCTATGAAATTTCGTTTGATTACAATACGATGCAATATTAAACACCCCTTTTCCTTTGTAGGGGAATCTTTTTATTCCTTTTTATTAATTTAATATGGTTTTATAAATTATCATGAAAATATTTTGAATGTTTTCCCCAAAAAATGTTTCAATTCTTGTTATATAACATGATAACTTTGATTATTCATGTATTGGATTTGGAGTAAACTAAATACAATATTGGGGTTTTCAACAATGATTTGTTTTCAAGAAATGTTTTATTGACTTATTGTCAAGCCACGATTTTTCAATCACATTTTCATTGATTATTAACCTATTGCTGCCATTTTTATTTTTTATACTCCCATATGACTACTCATTAGACTTATATTTTAATAGTTCATGTTATACTTTTTCTAACATGTTTTTAATCCTTAGAATTTTTATCCCCTTATTGGAATTTTTAGCTCACCATACTATATAAGGTATTCCTGAGGAAATTCTATATAATTTTAGCAGTGTAGATGGATTTCAAATCTCCTGAAGTGGAATAAAATAATATTTTATGTTTTAGTTACCTATTACAATTTATTAACGTTGTCTTCCAACAACACAAGGCCTTTAAATACATAGTTTATATTTAGTGGATATAAATGTTAAAAAAAAGTTATAATATTTTTATTTTTTTGGGATCTATAAATTCTAATTAAATATCAAATCAATTTTCTATAAAAAATCCATTCTATGTTACTGTAATTTTTATATACCATCAATGGAAAAATGAAATATGAATTATTCATTTTTATTTGGTAAATCCCTTACTTGATTTCCAAAAGCCTAATATTATCTATAATATTTTCATTGAAACACCTTGTGTCTACATGATATAGTGATAAAATACATTTATAGTAAATTTGAATCATTTTAACTTCTGTAGTTTGTTATCTGATGATATTATATTGATAAATTTCACCACTGTTCTTCAACTTGTATGTCGATAAAGGTCTTGAGTCAACAAACTCATCATCTTAATATTTTTATAAATTTTTTATAGGTCATTGTTTTCAAGCTATGATGATCCATATGTCATTACAATCCTCCATAATCCAATAACTATTTTATTAATGTGTGATTAAATTCACTATTATAGTGTAATCATAAAATTCCAAAACGATTCATAATTTTTATTAAATTATTTAAAACATTTATTGTACCCATGAATCAAATGAAAATCTAATCATCTCCATATAAAACAATATTTTAATTATTATACAATTATGGAATGAAACACTTACGTTTTAATATAATAAAGTATATTAAAATTATTTCCTTCCTATTCCTAATGGAAAATGGATGTTTTTTATTTCCATGAACAAAAAATATGTCTATCATAAATTCATTCTGATAGCAGCATTATTAATTTGGAATTTTCTTTCTATAAGACCATCTTGAGAAACATTATTTGAACTTTTTGATTAAGATCTAATTTCACCATTAGGACACATTTTTAGGGATTTTCATTAATGATAATTTATTTCTTATATTAAAAATCTAAGGAAATTACTCCACTGGGATCTTCTAGAACTTTATGAAATAACTGATGTTGATTTTCATAACTTATTACACAATAATAATAAGAGTAATTGAATGATAAGGAGAAATGAAACTAAACACCCTAGTTTAGGTCATGATGACTATCATAACTGAAATTATGCATAAATCTTCAATTTATAGAGAATAATATATATTCCCATCAATGAAACAAGGTGATATAGGTCCAACAAAAACAACATGAACAATCTTAATAACTATGGATGACTTATATGTTTCATTACAAATATCTCATTTAAGAATCTTAAAATTATGAAAAAAATTAATGAATTGTTATGATCCTAGGATTATTTTGGGATATAGTCAACATTTTTAGTATATATTTCAGGGATTAGAGGATCAAATGGACTATCATCATTTATCAAAAAAATTAATTATTATATGATTGAAAGATCATGTATTATTCTCTAGCTAAAAGTGTAGAGAATCCAATTAATGCACATCGATTTCATAACAAATGAAATTTATTTTCATCTAATGATAAACATATTCATAGTAATTTTTTTAACCCAAACTTTACATAGATCACCTGAACATTTAAATTTATTAATGATAAATTTACAATCCAATATAACTACATGTCTTATATCTATTTCTCCAAACAAGGAATCCCATGATCTTATAATATTTATGTCATAATCATTATATAATATATTAAATCCTTCTTTATTGTATTTTATTCTTATGAAATGGCCATTATTTACCATCATATGGTAATTTTATCTAGTTTGAGGTTCTGTACATCATATTTGTTGGTTTATTTTACAGAAATCTATACTACGACCCCTTAGTATGTACTTTTTTATTATCCATTTATTTAGTATCAATCCCAGATATAACTAAATTTCTTGAATCTCGTAAGAAAATTAATTTCCATCTCCATCATTAAAATATGAAAATATTTTTTTTCTACATCCTACTTGATGATTATTTAAGAATATATGTGTGATAGTTTTGTATCTTCATAGACACAATCCTTTATATTTTTAATGAGAAATACCTAGTCATATTTCCAAAATCACAACACTATAAAAAAATTTCATTAAAGGAATTCCTGGAGAAATATAATCTTATCAATTACAATTGTATCTCTTATGACCATCCAAATCCTTTAACTATAGTACTTATATTTTATTAATACCCTATCCTTTAAGTGAATTAAAATATAACCTATGGATAACTATTTTTTACTTATCTCATATATTGATTGTGTAAAGACCCAAAATTTCCATGTAATATTTTTAGAATAAATGGGAATTTTACGAGTCTGTAAAAATTGACGACATGTTATTCTGAGGCCCAGTGTGCAAGAAATCAATTTCTGAATATTTGTTCGAGTACGTTCAATAAACGTACGAGTGGTTTTTTACAACTTTTGAACCGTTGCTCGGAATTGAAATATGAGGGCACTGTTGAACTCATAGCATCCGAATTCGTGTAATAGGACCTTCACCTCGATGGCAGTTGGTCAAAGGTGGAAGATAGTTTTTGGGTTTTTCGTGGAAAATAATAAAATTAAATGAACTACAATTAATTTTATTTTTGCGGCACCATGTGGAATTTGGAGTTGGGGTCCACAAGGATTAAACCACCTTGTGGGAGTTGATGTTTGGGGACCACCCGATAATAACTTCCCATGAGAGGTTATGGTGGTGGGTCCCACCCGAACCTATCCTCACGCGAGAGGTTACAGTGTGGGGACCACCCGAGACTATACCCCCAATTAAACAAGGGAGGGCCTCTTAACCTCTTCTACCCATTTAATGGTACCACCATATCCCTTCTTAATTGTGTCAACTCCCTTAAATAAATTATGTGAAAGAATTTTCATTAATTAATTGAGACAATGCTTTCAATTAATTATTTAACCCATTTCATTTTTGTGCAAACAATTAACAAATCGATAAAAATAATCTATTATTATTTCGTGGAAAATTCTTCTTGGAGGAACATGGTAGAGGAGAGAGCTTAGGGAGAAAATCTCTCGCCATCTAATAACGAAGAACGCGTTCTTCCAATGAAGAACGCTGATGAAGAGTGTCTTTGAAATTATCCCTCGGAGCCTCCTTTGACGTAGGACATATTCGACTACGACGAGCCCACAAACAAACCGACAATCGAGGAAAACGCCGACGTCCATCTTTTTTCAACGATCTTTCTTCTTCCCCGCGACTCCGTTGACGAACAAGGAACAAGGTATGTTTTTTATTTGAATATGATATTATTTCTATATTGCTTCCCTTCTAAAAAAATTATCATTGTGGATATTTACCGTGTGTGTTGAGAACCATCATTTGTAGGATGTTGTCTGGTGTTTTCTTCTCTCTTCTTTCTGGACAATTCTTTAAATATCAAGAAGGTTTTGAACCGCTTTCTACCACCCAAAATTCATAGGGTACGGACGATACGAACAAGGCCGACCCCTCTGCCGATATTGTTTGTGATGTTCATCGGCAACGACGTTGAAGGTGACGAAGGCGATAGGAAACAACCGTGCTACCTGCGACCTCTATGAGCCGCACCGCCCTCATGGATCTTTGGCCGAACCGGCTCCACTGTTCCCGGCCACCCGACCGCCCACCGGCCTCCCGGTTGCCTGGCCGCCCGCTGGCCTCCCGGTCGCCGATTGACTACCTGCCTTTCGGGCTGAGCCTCTCAACCTGCGCCCCTCATAGTAGTGGCCAAACCATCCCTGGAACGTAGGATGAGCTGCTCAAGCCGCGCCCCTCGCGGCGATGGCCGTACCAGCCTCAACATCCCGGGCTGAGCCGCCCGAGCCATGCCCCTTGCAGCGCCTGGCCGAGCCGACCTCCTGCACCACTCATGGCTCCCCTGCCGAGAGGGCCTCCCATGCCCCTCACGGTGCCTAGGCTGAGCCGACCTTCAGTGCCCCTTCCGGCCCACCAGACCGAACCGGCTCCGTGCCGTCAGGCGGAGCTGCCTACACGGACCCCCCTCCGTGCCAAACCGCACTTGCGGCCCGCTAGGCTGGGCCACGTGGGCCTACCCAAACCCAATAGGCCGACATTACCAACAGGCGAGGCCAGACCCATCATTTCTGGATGGGCCAACCCGAATTGGTTCTTCCCAGACTAAGTCGTGCAGGGTCGGTCCGACTGGGCCAGACCAGACTCGGGCCTACTACCGACCCTTTACTTTCTTTTGGCCCTATCATTGGCACCAGACGTCCATTTGACAAACCGTCAGTGGCACTAGTAATCTTGGATCTTGAAGGTCCCTTTGAGTATACCCCACTAGATATTGGGTTATAGTTGGGATACAGCCAGGTTGGATCGTGCACGAATCCAACTGTGTCACCTGAACTAAAAGTCTAATAACTCACAGTTCGGGCATCTGATTGATGTTTCGTCAGTTATGTTGATACCCCTATGACATTGTATACCTTTGAGACACTTTATCCTAGGACCTCATGAATTTTGAAGTTTTGGATAAAAGCTAATGGAGTGGATCCTTCCGGTAACGAGCGACCAGTGTGCGGAGACCTAGTAGCTGGCTGAGACTTGACGAATGTAGACCGATTGACTCAGAGTGAATCAGCTAAACCAGTGGGAAGAACCTTGGTGTCGTAGTAGAGCAATGTTGGAGGAGCACCTAGTTGTGGCGGCAGACCCATAGTACTCGAAAGGAGGAGTACCTCTGTTGGCTATTAGGGGGAGCGTCAGGTTGTGGTGGCAGACCCATGGTGGGAACTGCCATGTTGATGATCCTGACCCACAATACTCGACAAGAGAAGTACCTCAACAGTCCAAGGTTAGATGGAATCTCTTTGGTGTCGCGACAGGCCCACTGTACTCGATAGAAGAGGTGTTCTCCAACATGCATGGTTTCGATAATGTTAGTAAAATCCTAGTTGAGCTAAGTCAGTAACATTTGTGTTTACCACATGATTGGGATGGTTTAATAGATTACTTAGGTATATATATGGGCATATAACTATGTGGATTTATCTGTTGATTTCATTTTTGTGGTTTGTCCTTGTTGTATTTTATGTTAATTTGAGGGTATCGGGGTCCCTACTAAGTTTCATTATACTCACCGCTACACGGGATATGCCTGCACCTCATTGTGTTGGATGCAGATGACAAACATCGCTGACCGAGGCTGAGAGTACCAGCACTCGACGGTACCCGGAGGTGGACCTTACGACGTGTCAGTACATGGAAGAGACAAATGGGCGTGGATTGTTGAGGAGGTGATATGTACCTACTTTTCAGGTTGGAATGATGAAGGATGACCCAGTGGCTGTTTTTCCTTTTTCCATAGTTATACTTGTAATTTCAGTTTGTCGAACATTCCAATTGGGCTTGTATTATGGCCCCTTTTTTACTTACTGTACTCACTTGCTGGTTATTCAGTTTACTCGTGATCGTATATGTTGTATGTGTTTACAGGTCATAAAGGCAATGACTTCCCTGTTTTATGGAATTACGCATTTGTTGCTAGTCGCCAGCCCCTGGCTTATGGAAGGAGGGCTTGGGGTAGTCACGACACATGTCCTTGTGGATGGGTCGTAAAAAATTGGTATCAGAAGAGTCAGTTCTACTGCAGAACATAGGACTCTGATCTTTCTTTTCTGTGAAGCAATAGTGTTATGTGCAGTGATAATGGTATTCAGTTTGGGGAGTCTAGTGTTTGTGCGGCAGCTGACGTATCCATACAACAGGACCTTGACTACTAATTTCTGACTCGGTGCACGAAAACACTGATTGCATTTGTGTTTTCCAAAATTTCCTTTCTGTCAGCTCATCTAGTTCATCTTACTAGGTATAATCCTTTTCCCATGTCATATCTATTTCTTTCTGGATGCCTCCCTATGGATGAACAACTATAGTCCTTAGAGATGTATGCACAGATAGCCAACAGAGCGATGAGGCCTCCGTGCATGTCTATTTTCCAGCGGAGGAACCGGCGGTACCACTCCCCGTTGAGCCACCGATGCCACCAGCCCCAGCAGTAGACAATGCACACCGCTTGAGCGCATAGCATGAGCTCTAGTGCAAAAGGAAACCCAGGTTCAGGGGAGAGATAGACCCACAAGCAGCTATGGAATGCCTGGAGGCTGTGCTGAGAGTTTTTCTACTGGTAGGGAGACAAGCAGACCACATGGTGACTCTTGCTTCCAGCCTTCTACAGGAAGCAGTAGGCAGATGGTGGAGATTGATGCTCCAGGTTCACGACTAGATGACACTTCTACGGGTAGACTTTGAGATCATGTTCTGGTAAAGTTTGTCCCAAAAACTCATTGCACAGTTCACATACATGAGATACTTCATCTACAGTAGGGCCGAATGACTATAGCTCAGTACTCATTGAGGTTCATAGACCTCTCACGATACTCCACCGTTATGGTGCGAGACCCATTCTTCCAGACTCAGACCTTCGAGAAGGGACTCAGTCGGGAGATCAGAGCTCCAATGATCTCACTCAGCATCCCCGATACAGGAAGGGATGCTAGAGAGAGACCTCATAGTGGAGAGTTTCCTTACTGAGCAGTCTCCAGCTGCGAGATCCACCACAAGTCGACATGTAGCGGAGTCTTCGATAGCAGGCAGTAGAAATATGTCGGAGATGTCCAAGAGGGTCAGATGACAACTGCATGACATAGTATCGGTTGTGTGGGGAACCTGAAGCAGAGACATTCATTCCAGGAGAGGGTAGTGTTTCGCATGCGGTGGGCACGGTCACATGGCTCGTGACTATCCAACCCATCATTCTAATGACCAGATGATAGTTGAATGACCACCTAGGAAGAGATAGAGATTCGATCGTGGTGGTCCGTAGGGAGTATGTGGATGTGGTAGAGGAGTTGGCCGTCCAGCTGGCAGTGGACGACTTTATGAGGTCTTACCACCACCACCACCAGGAGGTCCAACATGCACGCATGGAGTAGGTGGGAAGGATAGATCATAGCTCCAGGAAGCTGAGTCCTATGATAACATTGTTCTAGAGATGATTCGAGTTACGATCTATGTCTACTCCACCATAGCTGAATTACATATAGACACATGTTCTAGTCATTCATTCATTTCCACTCCCCTCGCTCGGTGCTCAGAGATTCCGATAGAACCGTTGGTTATATTCTTTCAGATAGAGACTCTTACGGGAGCTGATTCGATGATTATGCACTGGTTCTGGTAGTATGAGCTTACTCTAGGAGATGAGATCTTCGGCTGTTATCTTCTAATAGTGGCATCAAGGTCTTACGACGTCATCTTGGGTATGGAGTAGTTATCTATAGTTTATGCTTTGATAGACTATATTAGGCACAATGTCCAGTGTGTCCGCATGGATTGGACCATGTTTACCATCACCAGTGATAAAGAAGCCTTTATAGAACAGAAAAAATATACTCAGAGGAGTGTGCAGCTGATCAATCATCAGTTGGCTAGCCTCACCCTCAGTGCGGTTAAAGTGGATAGTCCGAATAATCCAGTAGTGTTGGAAAAGTACACAGATGTCTTCCCTGATGATGTCCAAGGACTACCTTCTCGTAGGTAATTAGACTTTTAAATAGACTTGTACCATGGGACGACACAGATATCTATACCAACAAGTTGGATGGCTCCCACAATGCTTCGTGAGCTGCATGTAAAACTAGAGGACTTGCAAAATAATGGATCCATTCGGCCCAGTGTTTCTCCCTAGGCAGCCCTGATCATGTTCTCCCAGAAGGTGGATGGGAGATTGAGGCTTTGTGTTGACTATTAGTGCCTAAACCAGGTGACTGTGAAAAACAAGTACCCACTCCCGAGTATAGACAAACACTTTGATCAGTTGATGGGAGCACAGTGGTTCTCGAAGATAGACCTCAGATCAGGCTATCACCCACTCAGAGTTCGAGAAGAAGATATGATGAAGAAGACCTTCAGATGTAGTTACAACCACTATGACTTCTTATTTATGAAATTCCCCATAACCAATGCTTCAGTAGTGTTTATGAGACTCATGAACAAGATCATTCTATCGTACCTCGATCGCTTTGTCGTAGTCTTCATCGATGACATTCTGATCTACTCGACTACATAGGAGGAGCGTACCTACCATTTGCAGGTAGTACTGGACACACTCTGAGAGAAACGACATTCATGGTAAGCTATTCAAGTACCAGTTCTGGATACGAGAGTTTCACTTCTTGGGACATGTTATCTCGGAGGCTGTAGTTGCGGTAGATCTAGTGATGATTGGGGCCATACTTTCTTGGGAGCCACCTATAAGTGTGACAGAGGTACGTAATTTCCTGGGTTTTGCTAGTTATTACCAATGGTTTATACCAGACTTCTCCAGAGTTGCATCACTACTATCAGCCTTGACAAAGAAGGGGCAACCATTTGTGTGGTCAGAGAGATTCCATTAGAGCTTTCAGTAGCTGGTGTAGAGGCTGACTGGTGCCCCAATCATGAGGCGTCTAGAGGAAGGCATATGGTAAGTAGTCTACTACGACACATCAGGGACCGGAATCGGGTGTTTTCGGATGCAGGAGCAAGTAGTGATTGCATATGGTTCTCGAAAGCTAATATAGCATGATCATAACTATACTACCCAGGACCTAGAGTTAGAAGTAGTGGTATTTTCCTTGAATATGTGGTGACACTATCTAATGGGAGAGAGTTTTATCGTGTACTCTAATCACATGAGTCTCATGTATATCTTATCTCAAAAGGATTTGAAACTCAGACAACGATGTTGGATTGAGTGTTTCCAGGACAATGACTTCTAGATAGTCTATACTCTTGGGAAGGGGAATTTTTTTGTAGATGCACTCAGTATGATGTCTGGTATATAGCTGATAGGCGATGCTATAGAGCAACTGGCTGCTTTACAGGTATCCTTTGAGGATAGAGATAGAGAAAATTTCCTACAGTCCCTTATGGTCACTCCACCACTTCTTCAGTGAGTCAGGGAGGCGCAACATGGGGAGGCTGACTGCGAGACACGACGTGCTCAAATATTCACAGAGCAGACACCTGATGGATTTTCTGAAGGTGGGGAGCATGTCATCCACTTTAGAGGAGATAACATGGTACCAGTGTCACTTTAGGATGAAGTGTTGATGGAGTTTCCCACTTCCCCTCTAGCGGTAAATCCAGTAGTGGTGATGATGTACTAGGATCTTCGACGACATCAATGGTGAACGAAAATGAATATAGATGTTGTAGAGTTTGTCTCACGATGCCTCACTTGTCAACATGTGAAGGTGGAGCATCGGGTACTAGAAGGCTCGGTTCTGCCTTTAGTGGTTTCAGAGTGGAGGTGGGATGGAATATCCATGGTTTTTGTGATAGGAATTCCACGTACATCCAGAGGTCGTGACTCTATTTGGTTGATAGTTGGCCGACTCACCATGTCGGCCCACTTCCTACCGATCAGAGAACATGGTTCAGTAGATATCTTGGGATGCCTCTATGTTTAGAAGATTGTGTGGCTACATGGAGTAACTTCGGAAATTAATTCCGATCGTGACACACGTTTTACTTCCCGAATATAGATGGGGTTTTAGGAGGCTTTTAGGACGCAACATCATCTAAGCACCACCTTGCATCCTCAGACGGATAGTCAGACCGAGCGGACCATTCGTGCCCTCAAGGACATGTTGTGTGCTTATGTCCTTGACTTCGATCCCAACTGGGAGGATCACTTACCTTTGTTGGAGTTTTCATACAACAATATCTATCAGTACACCATTGGAATGGAACCTTTTGAGGCATTATACAGGCGACCTTGCTGATTAAATCTGTGCTAGACTGACCTTGGGGAGTCAGCACTCGTTGGACTATAGATGGTATAGGCTACCACAGATAAGGTACAGATCATCCAGGAGTAGATGGAGACTGCACATAGTAGGCATATGTCATATTCTTACAAGAAACTGAGACCTCTAGAGTTCGAGGATAGCAACCACGTCTTTCTACGCGTCTCACCTCGACGAGGATCACAAAGATTTGGACGAGGCATCAAGTTATCTCATAGATTCGTCATAAATTTTCAGGTCCTCAACAGATTTGGCGAGGTGGCTTACCGCCTAGCTCTACTACATTTTTTTGCACCGGGTGCATGACGTCTTCCATGTATCCTAGCTGAGAAGATAAGCGCACGACGCTTATCAAATCATCCACCATGACGAGTTGGACATCGATGAAAGGGACACTTTTATAGAGGTTTTAGTAGATATTGAGGATCAACATGAGCGGGTCCATCGTGGACGGTCAATACCTTTGGTGTGCGTTCACTAGCAGAACAGGAACCTCCATGAGAGCACATGGGAGGGGGAGGCACATATGCATGCTTAATACCCCCACTTGTTCTATAGTTTGAGTTGTGTCTTACGGGGACGTAAGGCCTGAGGTGGGGAGAATGTAAAGACCCTAAATATCCATGTAATTTGTTTTTAAATAAATGGTAATTTTATGAGTCTTTGAAAATTGACGGTGCGTGATTCCGAGGCCTGGTGTTCCCGAAATTACTTTCTGAAGTTTCGTTCGGGTATGTTCAGTAAATGTAACAGCTGGATTATATAACATTTGAAACAATTCATGGAATTGAAATCTAAGGGCACCATTGCACTGATAGCTCTGATATTCTCTTATGAGGACGTTCACCTCAACGATAGTTGGTCGAAGGTGGAAGATAGTTTTTGGGTTTTCCGTGGAAAATAATAATATAAAATGAACATCACGTTCTTTTATTTTTGCACCACCATGTGGAAGTTGGATGTGGGGTCCAACATGATTAAACCTCATTGTGGGAGATGATGTGTGGGGACCACCCGACCAGAACCTCCCATGAGGGGTTATGGTGGTGGAGGCACCCGAAACTAACCTCCTGGGACTAAACCCATCCATTTAAATGAAGTAGAGCCTCTTGACCTCATCAACCAATTTAATTGTTCCTCCATCCCCCTTATTATGAGTGTCAACTCCCCTAAATTAAAAACACCAAATCCCTGTCATTAATTAATTAAGCCAAAAATTTCAATTAATTGTTTAACACTTTTGAATTTGGTTCCGACAATTAAATAATTGATAAACTTAATCTATTATTTTGACTTGGAAAATTCATCTTAGTGGAACTTTGGAGAGAAGAGAGCTTCAGGAGAAAATCTCTCACCAACGAAGAATGAAGAACGTGTTCTTCCATCAAAGAATGCTGAAGAGTATAGTCGTCTACTTTCTTCCTCAGAACCTCCTTCGACGTAGGACATCTTCGACTACAACGATCCCTCACACAAACTGACGATCGACGAAAACACCGACGTCCATATTTTTCCAACGATCTGTCTATTTCCCTAGGACTCTGTCGATGAACAATAAACATGGTAGGGGTTTTATTTGAATATGATATTATTCCTATATTTCATCCCTTAAAAAACAATGTATTGTAGTGTATGTTTACATTGCGGGTTGGGAAACTTCATTTTTAGAAAGATGTGGGGATTTTTCTTCTCTATTATTTCCTGAAAAATCATTGAAAAATCACGTAGGGTTTTAACCACTTTATACCACCCTAAACGCAGAGGGTGTCGGCCAAACCAACTAGGCCAGACCCCTCCACCAATCTTGTTTGTGATGTTATTCGGAAACAGTGTTGAAGGAAACGAATGCGACATGCAACGACGGCGCTACCCACGTCCTCCGCGACCCGCACCGCCCTCGTGGCGTTCAAGCAGAACATGATCCTCCATTCCCGGCCTCCCGGCTACCAGGCTGTATGCCGGTCTCCCTGGTGTACAGCTTCCCGCTAGCGTCCCAGCGGCCTGCCAGCTCATGGACCGACCCGCTCGAGCCGCGCCCCTCGCAACGCTGGCCAAAACCGCCACATCCTCCCGTGCTGAGCTGCCCGAGACACGCTCCTTGTGGCACCCAGCCGAGCCGGCCTCCCGTGCCCCACACAATGCCCTGGCCGAGCCGGCCTCCCGTGCCCCTTGTGGCGTCGGGCCGATCCAGCATTCTTCACCCCTCACAGCGCTCCGGGCTGAACCGGCTCCGCCCCACCAGGCTGAGCCACCTACTTGGCCCCCCCTCTGGGCTGAACCACCCTCGCGGCCCGTTGGGCTGGGCCCAACGGGCCGAGCCAAACCCAACAGGCCGACCCCCCAAACGGGCCAGGTCGGACCCAACGGGTCTGTCCGAGTGGACCCGAACAGTGTCCGTCGGACTGGGTCAGACCGGACCCGAGCCAACTACCGACCCTTTACTTTATTTTGGCCATATCATTGGCATCAGACGTCCGTTTGACGAACCGTCGGCGATTCTGGTAATATTGGAGCTTGACTGTATCTTTGAGTATACCCCACTAGAGACTAGGGTATAGTTGAGATACTGTCAGATTGGATCGTGCGCGAATCCAACTAGGCACCTGGGACTAAAAGGCTAATAACACACAAATCGGGCGTACGATTGATGCACCATTAGTTGCATTGAGACCCCTATGACGTGGAAGACCTTTGAGATACTTCTTCATGGGACTTCATGTCAATTGTAGTTTTGACGAGTATCTCATGAAGCAGATCCTTTTTTTACAAGGGAGAAGAGTGCGGAGACATAGTAGCTGACTGAGACTAGACGACTACTGTCTGATTGACTCGAAGTAACTTGACTAGCAATGTGGGGAGGGCCTTGGTGTCACGGAAGTCCCATGGTGGAGGAGAGACCAGTTGTGGAAGCAGACCCGCGATACATGATAGGAGAAGTACCTCTGCAGGCTATTAGGGGGAGCACCTGGTTGTGGCAGCAAACCCACGGTGGGGAGCACCTTGGTGATGCAGCAGACCCACGATACATGATTAGAGGAGTACCTCAGTAGTCTAAGGTTAGTGGGAATCACCTTGGTGTCAAGTCACACCCACAGTACTCAAAAAAGAATGATTTTTCCAGTAGATGTGGTTTTGATTATGTGAGTAAAATCCTGGTTGAGCTGAGTCAGTAACTTTTGTGTTTACCTCATGATTGAGATGGATTACTTGATAACTTAGGTATATGTATGGGAATATAACTAGGTGGGGTTATCTGTTGATTTCATTCTTTATGGTTTATCCTTGTTGGATTTTGTGAGATTTTGAGGGTCTCAGGGTCCCTATTGAGTATCATTATACTCACCCTTGTATGGGCTATGCACACATCTCATTTTGTTGGATGTAGATGACGGACAACGCTGACCGAGGATGAGAGTACTAGGACTGGACGTTACCCGGAGGTGGACGTTACTACGTTTCGGTACACGGAGGAGATGGACAGAGGTAGAGTGCTGAGGAGGTGATCTGTACCTACCCTTTAGGTTGGAACCATGAAGGGTGACCGAGTAGCTATTTTTACTTTTTCCTAAGTTGTACTTGTACTTTCAGTTTCTTGGACATTACAGTTGAGATTTTATTCTGGCCCCTTATTACTTGTTGTACTCACTTGTTGGTTATTTAGTTTACTCATCATCATTTCTGTTGTATGTGTTTACATGTTATAAGATTTTTTCTTTCCCAGTTTTTGGGAATTACGCCTTTGATGCTAGTCACCATCCCTTAGCCTATGGAAGGTGGGCTTGGCGTAGTCACAACATGGGTCCCAGGGGATGGGGCGTGAAAGATTTTGTCATGGGATCATTGAGAATTCTTATACTATTTCATACCCAAATATACCATCAATTTTGTAGTGTGTTTTTAAGGATTAGTGTCATTAATCTATTATTTTAGTTTGACATAATTCCATAAAACATTATTAAAATTTTGATGTCTATTTTTATTCCAAATATAATCCTTTTTTATTTTATCATGTTCTCCCTTATCCAAGGGAACTATTTAATTCAACTATTTGGTCTTCTTTCTAAGCATCATAATGTGACTCATGAGTCACTCCAGATCATCCACTATACATCACAATATGATAAACATATTTATCTAGATCATTGATATGTTCGACCAAATCATTCAATTTTTTATCGAAACATTAAATAACATTATTCTATTCATTATCCACAAGATCATTTTCAATAAACATATATGAGACATCGATCCAACGAGATTGTGTAATTAAATTAATAACTTCAAATCAGATTTATCATATCATTTTTAATATATATAGAGTTTCTAATTATGAACCACTCTCATGGATTAATTATTTTGTGCCTAAAAACATTAATCTCTTTAGTCATGTCATTCAAATATAAATAGAGATTAAATTTCATGTTTTCTTATCATTTATCATCAACACACTCATCACTTGTTTGGTCTGTATCTATAATATCCACAAAATAATCATCACTATGTTATTGAAATTTTTTTCATTTTTTTCCACTACCAATTTTTAAATAGAATCCTTATATGAAATATGTTTTTTCTTCATTAATTTGTTTCATTTTGTACTACACATTCACTTCACATTTTCTAATACTGTTTTCATAGGAACTTAATTATAGTCATTTTCATCATCAAATATCATGGTAAACTTCATCCTATGGTTTCAAAACAATCCAATTGAAATAATTGATAGTGGGTTTTTAACATTTAAATTTACCTTTACATTTTTTATATTTTAGGATATGAATTTCACAACATCAACCGTCTCATAACCCTTTTTCCCTTCCTCCATGGTGAACCATTTTTTTCATTGAATACTGGCTCCTTGTCCTTTAACAATTAAAAATTATAATTATCATCTTGTCTCATCACCAATGAGGAATGAGTATTATAATGACTATCTCATTTCATCTAATTTGGATTATTATTGTGGATTATAGGGGATTTTGGATAAAATTATGGTGAAAATCATCATAAGTTGTGCATGATGTCCTATATGTAATCCAGGGTTTCTCAAAGATGATGAATATCCGTTACAATATTATTAACCCAAAATATTATTATATCAACACATTCATTTTGGATTATCCTCGTTTCCTATTACATATTACATATAATGAATAGTTCGAATTCTAAAACTACAGAGTCACATTCATAGTTTTTTATTTTTTTCACATGGTTTGGAGGACTTGCATAAACTCAGCTTTTGGTAGATCATTTTCAAGATTGATCACTCTAAGTGTTTGATGCCCCATGTGTCCGAATCCAATTAGCATACTCTATTATTGATAGATCCAATTTTTTTATGCTAACCACAATCCCATAAATAATATGTGCATCGACATATATGCTTAATTAATATAAATATTGATGTATTTGATTCATTTATAGTGTAAAATATTTTTCTTTGATGATCAGAATAAATTTTTGATTGATTTCATCCATGGAGTCCATTAGAGAGACTCACTAAATTAACCGAATGTTTAAAATAAAAATTACTAACCGCATAATACTAAAAACTTTCAGATGGTGGTGGAATTGTTCTATATAATATTATAAAATTTTCCCTTATCAATAATTATTATTGATTATACCATGCTCACATATCTCTTATTCTCAATGAAATGAATAACTGAATTATAATAATGCGAGTTGTTAAAATATTTTACATAGTTCCACAAAATGATAATATGATATGGAGAATAAAATAAAATATGCCAATGTGACTGAAATAAATAATGTAGAATGATGTTAAAATGTTTTTAGTACTTCAAATCCATCCACTTTAAAATAAATTCAAACATGAGAGTGTCCATATCTCTAAAATAAGGTTAATACACAACTCCTCTATGAGATTCATAAATTGTTCTGCATTATATCTGATTTTTTTAAACCAAAATGAATATTTCATTTCTCAACATTATTATATATGAGATTAAATAAACTATATGATATATTATCTTATTCCCAAAAAACACCTTAATAAATTGTTTTACTCGAGCAACTACCTCTTGTGAACTAACTAAATAGACATAACACACTTCCTGAATGATTTTATATTATAAGTACACATTCTTTGTGGTTTCAGATTTGTGATATACCCAACCATAACCCTATTATGTGTAATAATTCATTTGAAACCCCTTAAATATATATATATATATTATATAAGCTACCTATATACACTACCAACATGACCAACTTCTTCAATGAGCATCTTTTCTATAAAAACTTCACTGTAAACATATTAAAATATCCCCCTTTTCCTTGAACATCAATCACGAACATACTTCCACATGGAATTTATAATGAGAATGTCCTTATAAATCATGTTATTACATAATGTTGAATATTTTACAAAATTTTCATTATTGCCAATACATTTTTATTCTGGGTTACTTATATTCGGATTAAACCCCAAAAAATCATCTAGACATGATATTTATTCTAAAAAATTTTCTAATAGATTCATCTCAATCTCTAACCATTAATAGCCCACAAATATTAATTTATTTATGATAGTGTAATGACTAAAAATTACAATAACTCATCTTTTATAGACTCATACTGGAATTGTGATATCCAATACCTCAATCAACTTTCACGATATATCTAAAAACATATTCCTTTGACAACACATTACATAAATAGTCCAACAAGATTCCTTCACAGACTCCCAACTATGAGAATAATTATGGAATCCCAAGTTTTTTCTTCTTATTTTGGGTATTATTGTTAAATTATATAGTAAAGAAAATATCAACCCACTTACTCAATGAATTATCATAAATACAAAAATGTTTCTCAATTCTATACATGAACAACCTTATTTTATACAATAAACATAATTAGAACATCCTACGACAAAAATTAGAAAACAATTGAAATCCAATTTTCTCTCTATGTGAATCTTACAAACACATCCATTAAATATTAGTTCACCATTTTTTACTTTATTCCATTAATAATACTATAAATTTTCTATTGAGAAGAGGTACCATGTAATACATCTTCTAATAGGAGGGATGATTAAACAATTAAAATATCATTTTTAATAATCTATGAGATTTACCTATATAAAATATAACATGGTACTTCCAATGGATGAGGTATATTAAATATTAAATTTAATATCATTTATTTATTGTTTTATACATATATATCACTATTTAATTGAAGCAGATCATTTATTCTATATCATACAAATGATACCTTTTATGTTGACAGATTGAAGACCATTGTGGGGAATACATAATTAAATTATTCATGTTTACTTACTAAATAATTATTAAAATAAAAATAAATATATCTTGGGATATATTATTTCAAAATATAGATATATTTCAAAAAATCTATGAATGGTTTTAATGTTTTAAATATGGATGGTTTTATTTTCATAAACTAAATATACCTTTTAAATGATCAGAAGGATTAAATTATAGTATTAATTTATATGATGTGAATAATTGATAAGATATATAGGAAACAAATATTTTAATGTATTATACAAATTTTAATAAGTTTAATTTCATCAGATTAAAAAATTAACGAATTTGAACATTCAATATAAATAATGTTACATATTTATGTGTATCATGAAAAATTATTATGAGTATATTTGAAAAATGAATATCAATATTTATGTTTTTTATAATAATAGAACATAGAGTTGCATTATATAATTACATTTTTGAATAAAAATATATTGGAGTGAATTTTTTAAATTGTAATACCTGAAGAAAGAGTTTTTATTCAGGCGAGTTCCTCATAATGGGATATTTTGATTCTATTTTTAAACAATGTATATATTATGATTTAATTGTTTTTGGTAATGAAAAAAATAAATGTGGAAGATATTATAATAAAATAAATTATTATATTAATATGTTACATTATAGTAAATAAATATGGAAATATATTTTTCTTTTATAGATATATATTTACGATATAGATGAAAATTTATTCATAATTATAATAAAAAAATTATACCTATTTTCTTATTTATTAATATCAAATAATATATACTTTTTTAATAAAAAAGTTGTTCCAATGTTTCAATCGATTCAATATTTTTTCCCTTAACATTAATTGATAAAATATTCAAAATAATTTTGTTGAGTACTTATTATGACCAATATGTTGGTATAATAATTGTAACGCTATAAAAACATTATATCAATGAAATAATTTCTATGGTAAAATTTCAAATTAAGGAGGAATTATTATTTACAAGATAATTTTGAATGGGGAACAATAGTTGAACCAAAAAAATTAATTATGGATTATAAAATGTGGAGAAATTTTTTTATAGACTGTTGTTACCCTCATTTTAATTTCATTATAATTTTTTCCCCATGATAAAATTATATGTTATTACAACATTTGGGACATTAATAAAATTACTAGAATGTAAAAAAAATTGTTTAGTGTAATTATAGGTTTATATAAAATAATAATTTTCTATTATAAAATCATGGAGTGAAATATATAATCTCATTTGATTATTAAACTATTTGAATTAGATGTATTCTGGTGAAATGAATCTCTATATTGGTCTATGAGAATAAAATTTGAGAACTCATAAGTTGAATTATCTCACAAGTGATCTCATTGTAGTTTTATTGACTACCATACAATATTGATAGAAAAATATTTATTTGGTAAAACATATGGTGTATATAAACAAAATATGGTGTATACATTATCCTAGTAAGCTATAAATTAATTAACATATGGTAGGTAGAATGTCCAAATGAATTTTATTTTATAGCTTGCTATTATAAAAACATATGGTGTCAAATTGGATTAATAATTGATAAATAAGTAATGAGTTAAAGAAATTGTAAATGAAAATAATAATTTTTTGTTGGAATTTTTTATTATATCTCCTATATGAGATGATAATTAAAAAATATTCTTTCATTTTTTGAAATTTGTTAATTTTACTTTTGTTTATAATATAGAGAAAATAATAATTTTCCCTATATTTAATGGGCTTCATGATTAATTACATTATAGTGAGAGTATGGATATACCTATGAAAAATAATTAAATAGTTCTGTATTTTTTATTATATATTTTATTATCACTTAATTCATTGAGGATGTCATCATATTTTTCAGAAAATATACTTAAGAAATTAACTCTAGTTGAATCTGAATCAATCACGAATAAATTTATATATTTATTGAAATACATTGAATATTATGGATTTATATTAATTATTTTATGTCATAAAAATCATTAGATAAGTCTTAATCAACTATATTCTATAGGAATTTAAATAATATATAATTATAATTAAAAATAAAAATGATATTTTATTGAATTTTATTATCTATCTACAACAGATCATTCGTAAAACAATCCTCATTCAATATTATTATCAAAAATATATATCATTATTTTTATTTTATTTTAATTCATTATTCACAATATCTTTAAGGGATAGGAATATATTTTTTATATTGTATAATTATCATTGATTTTCATTCTTAAATTATATCTATTAGGGATCAATGGTTTCTAAAATTATTTTATTATGGATTTAAAATTTTTATAGAAAAAAATAACATTGTTTTTTATGAAATTCCATCTTCAAATTAATGATCCAATTGAGAAAATTATGAGTTATATAGATTATTTTTTTGATCATGTGTTTCATACATTGTTGGGTCAATGATATACCAATTATTATTATTATAGTTATTATAATATAACAATTATGATTCTAAAATTATTATAGAACAATTTGGACTTTATTATAATGACCTATCAAATAAAACATCTAGAGAAAACAATTATAGCAATGAATACTATATTATTACCATTTATAGTATATGAATCTATCAAAAATAATCAATTTATATATAAATATAGTACTACTACCCAGTAAATTTTCAACAATTAAATTATATTTAGCATGATGTTACTTATAATTTGTGATATAAAATTATATTTCATTGTGGGTTAACCTAGGTAGCGAAATAATTATATTATGACAAAATAATAATATCTTAATGATTTGGTAAACATTACATGTCCATAAATAATATTAAATATTTTGAATTATATTTATTGATACCTCATATAAATTTTTCAAAGCATACGTAATTCAATGATTATGAATTTTTGATCAATATATAATACCATCCAAGTCTAATCAATTAGATTTAATTTTGTTTGGATGTTGATACAAATTACACTTTGTAAGAAAGATCCTAAAATGTAGTTATTTTATTTGAAGAATATCTCATTTAATAGGGGGTTATTTTTGGAAAAAACGGATTCCATGATTAGTTGAGGGAGATTGTACCAAATTTGTAGAATTAAAATTAATAATGTCCATGTAAAGAGGAATACATGGAGTGGAATTTACTATGAATGAGATAAATAGAACCCCACCTTTTTAAAATTTTATATAAATAAATAAAATATATTTTTTATAAAAATAAACTTTTATAAAATACATTGCACTACATGGTAGAACTATACTGTTTATAAGTTTCATGTACTATTGCAGTTATAAATTTTTATCCTGGTAAAATAGATTTATAATGAATTAAAATAAAATAAATAAAATATATTTTTATATTTAAAAAACCATTAGAATGTGTTTTAATCCCATGGTAATATTTTACATCAATTGTATTATTATTTTTGTATGAACATTATTCTTAATATGGATATTTCTATTGTTTATAATTACCTCGAAATAAAAATCCACCAAATATATATTTTGTGTCATTAAAGTATGAAAATTGTGGTAATATAGTTAAACAAATTTTATAGTTATCAAAACATCATTATAACTGTCAAGAAATTCTATATTATTAATATATATATATATATGAACACTCTTAAAGAGTAGAAATATTTACACAAAATAGTTTTTTTCAATTGAATCATTGTCAGTATTGTATTCTTTTTTACACTAGAAGATGATAAATTCTAACAATCATTATCATATATATTGGTCTGGTTTTTATATTATGTCTAAATGAGATGTTGACTATGACATATTTATTAATATAATTTATTTATGAATCATGAGGGAAGATTAATGTTTGATATGTTATGAAAATTCATATAAATGGGTGAGAGAATTTATGAAGATTATTTAAAAGTAAAGATAATGATACATTTGTATTGAAAAAAATTAATCACATGTTCTTCTCAATAACAAAATGTTACCATGTATGGAAAATTGTATGTGATGAAATTATTTTGAAACGGTTATTCTAAATTGTAGATCACTTTTATTTCCTTATACTATATAATGAGATTTTATAAAATAAGAAATTTGTTTTTACCTTATTTTGGTGATAAAGGAGTAATTACACATAGTGTGACTAATAATGGACCAGGGATAAGGATGGAAGATATTAATGATTGAATATGGATAAATTAACTGAAAATTAGAATATCCTATTTAATTAGGAAACCAAAATCCCAATGAATGATGTATATAAAAGAAACACCCACGTAGAAAGTTGCATTTTATTAACGTGGGAGATTTTTCATCCATGTCTAAATATAATATTTCACGGTGTTTGATTGAAGGAATGTCAATACAAATAAAATATAATAATATTCTGAAATTTTAAGAAGTCACATATAGTAGATTACATTGTACAAAACTCACATTATGATGACCATGAGAAGATGTATATGTCTATGTTGTTGTGAATATATGACTACACATAAATAATTTTTAACAATTATTTAGTGAAAATAATTTAATAGAAGTTTAAAAAAATATGATATGAACATTCAAGAGATAACATATTCAAATATATAGAGTGTAACAAATGAATTTGTTTTAATTTTTCTTCTAGAAATTTTAGTAGGACATTGAAAATAGTTTAAAAAAATAATATCTTCTTTTTTAATATATATTTTGTAACAATTTTTCTATATTACATATAAATTATTTTTAAAAAATTAATAATAAATATATTACTATAAATAATTTTGACACCAAAGGTCTACCATGTGAATAAAAATATTTTTTGAACAATCAAAAACTTTTGGGTCATTCATGATAAAACACTATATACGAGACATTATTATTAAATATATTCTTTCAACGAACATGATTTTTGAGAGAATGTTTTTAAAATATTTTTATTTTAGTTACAGATTAACCTACAATCAATGGGGTTGCTCTATGACAACCTATGTACATTATATAAACACAATACATAATTTTATATTAATATTAATTAATTATCACATAAATAATACACCAGTGTTATATATGTTATTATTATTTGGATAATTTATTCATGAAAAAAATATTTTGAAAAATCATTATATGTGTCTCGTAATTTATCTACATATGTGATACCCTCAATGAAATGTTACACATAGTAGACATTTTCATAAATTAGAGAAGTAGATAAATAAACATGGAGATATTAAATTCTCATTAAGGGTTGAATATATGATCTTCCAATTAAATATCATAATTTTAAATAATATTTTCATGCAGGAATAAAAATATAAACAAGGTTTATAGATATAACATAAAATAATCACAAAAAATGAATAATATATCAAAAATCATAAATCTCAGTAAATGACATTTAAAATAGCATAAAATATGACACATGGGAATATGGAAACAAAGGAATAAATCATGGACCACATATAAAATGTGTGTTTTATAGTAATACTGAAAAATTAAACATATATAAATTATATAACATATCATGGTTAACTATTAATAATGTCATTTCATAACGGATAAGGAAAAACATTTTACCATAACCTAGTAGAAATGGGTCAACTACTCATCCTCTATAACATTTTGTGCCTACAATAAAAACATTTTTCCTATATAGTTCACATGGGATATAAGACATGACATAATGAATTGAAGTCATATATAAGACAAATCAATCACACAATGCTAAATCATATACTAGATTTCCAAATAAACATGAAAAAATCAAAATTCTATCATATATGAACTTATATGAGAAAAATAAATTGTTATCCCAAATATTTAATTAGGACTTGATCAAAAGAAATATAGATCATTAATGTGGATAATTAAAATATATAGTCTCCCTAGTGAATAAATAAAAATTTACAAATTTAGAAATTAATGGAAAATAGTTTATAAGGTCAATAAATATTTTATTGAGAAATAATAAAAAATACATATTTCATTTTTTATGAATTTTATTTGAAAATAAAATAATTATTTATTATACGGAATTTAAATTACACTATATAAACATTATAATTTAAAGAGTTATATATTAATTTCAAAAAATGAAATTGATATATAATTAATTAATTTATTAAATGATAAGAAAATAAAATTCTTTCATACATTATTAAAAATATATGACAATTGAAAATGAACTATATAGAGAACATTAAAAAGGGATTCTTGTTAGTCTTTTGAATATAAATTCATGATTATTATAAAATATTCATATGAAATCATAAATATGTAGATAATGAAATTTTAAATAAAAATAATAAATTTCAAATTGAATTAGAAAAATTCATTAATGAACAATTGAGATAACATTGGATCATCTTATATGCTACCTTTAAGTTGAGTTATCAAACGACATGAGGAGTAATTTTGAAAATGAAAGTATAAAACAATATCAGGTAAAGGATATGAAAATATGTTTTTAGAGATAAAAACACAACAATTTTTCCAATGGTAATTTAGTCATATTGAAAATCATTTTCTAATGTGAAATTGTAATGAATCCCTAACAGTTATTGTATTTTTTGAGTAAAACCCCAATCAAAGGGAGAATATATAGTGTATTTTTAAATAAATAAAATTAAATTATATATATGTCAATAAAAATCAATTTTTTAATATATATACACTTTTAAAATATATCAAATTATGAATGCTGACTATATATAAATAATGGATTATTTTGATTACAAAACAATACATTTTCTCATGATTTCCACAATAGAACGTTACACAATAATATAATAAATACAATAAAAATACTATCTTATATTGAAATATTATTCATATATATTAACAATTAAAATACTAATCCTTAATAAATATCAATAATATATTTTTTAGTTATTTATTATTTTTATTGTCTAATGATACTGACATTCATTGTTTCACGCATGATTCTTACTAATAAAAAATTACACCTTAAATGAAAAATTTTACATCATTAAAACAATATTAATTTTATTTCATTCATTATTAATATTTTTAAACTACCATTTTAATTTATTAGATTCTATGGTTATCGATCTTGAGAATGTAATCCAAGTAGACCTTATTTGATGTAATTTATCAATAATATGTATTTATCTTTTATTTACCATACAAATTTATTTCAATATTATATAATAATAACCATGACCTAAATTTAAATTTAATATCATTTATTAGAATAATTAAAGTCTTAATACTTATTAATGATGAAAGTTATGGTGTGGCTATATCATCATTCATATATATAAAATGAAATTATTGTTGACAATTCAAGATAAGAGGTTTTATACATAAATTGATAACTTCTCTACTTTTTGAATCAGGTTTCTTTGGAATGATTGGTTTAGGAATCATTCATGTGACTAGAAGGAAACAAATATCAAAAATAATTTTCTTTGAGGAAAAATGGGAATTAGTTAATAATATAATTAAAATTAATTAATGTCTTTGTAGTTATATATATAGGTTCTTATCATCGGTGTGTTTTGAGGGGAATTTTCTTCAATACCCATTCCCTAATGTATAAAGTTGTAATATATAATTGTGAAATAGTGAAAGTTGTTATATAAAAGATAAAGGATTCTGATAGGTTGATAATTTCCTCAAACACTCATTTAATGGTATAGTTTTTTTGTATTTAATATCTTTACCAAGATGATTAATATTTTTTTCTATTTTATATCTTTTCACATTGTGATTCAATTTTACCATGGTGAATTATTTTTATGCAATTATTAAAATTTATCAAATTAACTAATTTTGATATTATTGTCCCAAATAAAAAATATACATCATTATATCATTTCATATACATTATGTGAAAAAAAATTACATTACTAAATGTAAACTCATGAAAAATATTATTTAAAAAATATTATTTTAACTTGAAAAACAGTATTTTTTTATTAGATAAAAATCTATGTTTTCAGATTAATTTTATTATAAATATAAAAATGATATTTCATTAAATTAATTTCTTAATATTGATAAAAATTAGATTATTAATACAAAAATACAAAAAATAATGAAATATTATTCATTAAAAATTATATATTTGTTATTGAATTGTATCATATATCATTTTTTACATTATTTAAATTCAATATATTCAATTCGTTTAAAGTAAAATCATTATTTGGATTATATAAATACATAAGATTATTTGTTTTGATGATAATAATATTAATTTATTAATAAAAAGATTTCCTATATATTAAAAATTAATTAATTTATTTTATTTAATTCAAGAATAATATATTATTTTTAACTCATTTTATTTTTTATTTTTTATTAATAATTATTCAATATAACTATTAAATATTAATATTTATAATGACCGTATTTATGATCTCCATATTTCCAAAAATCATATGTCAAACAACCCAATATAAAACTATTATGTTCTATTTTTATAATTATAATTGCGTACTTCAAGTGAATAATTATTCTACATCAGTTTCGTAATATTCAAATTTTATATCATATCTCAAATATTTTACATTATTTATGTAGTGATGATATTAAATTAATACCATTGAAATATTAATTTCATTAGTGTGATCCTTTTAATAATTTTTTGTTTTAATGATTTTGTGGTATTCTTAAAGATCATTCATAAAACGTATTCATAATGTATTATTATTTATATATCATTGTAAGGTTTATTCACAATAAAATATATCATGGTTGGTTTTTGTTTGGTTTTCTATAATAATATATCAAGAACATATCATTTGGTTAGAGGGGAAACCTAGTATAATCATTGGGTATTACATTATAATCCCCTTATAATTTCTTTTCCCTCAAAACATCATTACTATAATGGAATTAAAATAGGGTACTTATTTTTCAATATATCATACGATCACCTATTTGAATCATCAATAAAATTATTCCTAAATTAAAAATAAATTATTGGTTTGGTCTTTTTTATAGTAAAATAACATTATGATATATTGTTTTTACCATTTGTTCCTTCTAATTGATATCATATTATAGTTGCATTACTTCTATTCAAATTAAATGTCAATTGATAGGTATTTATATTATAAAAAAGATACATGGAAGAAATTATGGACTTTCTATATCTTATGTAGATGTGAAAGACAATATGATACCATCCCTAAATGATCTACTATTTAGAATGTTAAAATATATTAATTGATTAATATTACCTTATTACCATATCTCATACACCTCTTCAATCATTATATTGAAAGTATTAACTTTTATCTTCCTTAAAACTCCAAATATAACTAAAAAATAATAACATAACATTTATTTATTTATTTAATAATTTTAATGTTTTACAAAATGTATTAAATATTCTCTAACATTACATATTTTACAAACATATTTTTGTTATATTTTTTGTTAATTATGTTCATATGCGTAGTGTTTCCCAATGTAATTAATGAAAAACAATTTATTAGGTGATAGATCTAGTAGTATCTACCCAAAGGCAAAGATAAATTGATTGAGGATAGTATATAATGGGTAAAGGTGTTTCAAGAAATATTCCCTTCAATACATTATTGTACATATCCTTGTGAGAAACCTGCACATCTAATGATTGATGCACTTAACTTGATGATGTTTAGGGACATGTGTTATGTCAGATTGAAGCACATACATTACAAATTTGAAATGGAGTGAGACACTACCATAATGGAAAATTGAAAATGATTAAATCCTATGTTTCATTGAGCTTGTCTTTATAGATATTAAATGTGATAAAATAGTAAGAAACACCATTCCGTTAATATTATCAATAGAATAATGATTTTGGATACTAAATCTAGATAATACAACTTATAGAGCCATATTTACAAAGTGTAAATCATTTTCATAGATGTTATAAATATTGATAAATCAATTGATTTACCTTTTATGAGGGAAAAATTAAATTTAATACTGTATATATTTATTTAATATTAATAATCATTATACATATTGGAGAAGGCTTGTGGTTATTTAAAAAGGTCATGATGAAATATACTAAATACTAAAATGTATGGAAGACCAAGTATAAAAATTATTATATTTAGTGACTATACATTTCACATGACATAAAAATATTTTTTTCCCACTAGTTTAATAATCAGTAAATACATTTTACTTTTGTTTTTCTTGTTAATAAGTGTGAACTTGGACATGCGTAAGCGTGTTTTTTATTAGATATACAATGTTTTTAAGGAATTTGAGCATATGATGGAATTTTTATCTACATTGGTGTCTTGGAATATGGTGTATATTTCATTTTTATGAGAATATATTGTATTATTGCACATATTTTTTTAATAAGGACTATAATATGTTTCATTATAATTTTTTTTAAAAAATTGTAAGATGAAAATAATCAAGAGTTTCAAATTAACATCTCTATAGTAGGAAATAGAGTTTTTTACTTTATTAATTCGGATAACAGTTGGCTTTTATTGAGGCAAGGTGAATTCATATGTTTTCATTAAATTATGAATATGAGTTGATAAATATTTTTAGAAAAATTTTATGGATAATCAAATATATATATATATATATATATTGAAAAGGATTCTAAATTTAATGGGTTTTAACAATAATGTAGATGTAGTTTTAATGAAACACGGTCAATCATATATAGGTTAATCTATTTCAATAAAATTAAATGAATGAGTATGATGATATCCATATACAATTAAAATAATATAAAAACTAAAATGGGTGTTTATTAATTTAACTAATCCTTATGAGGGAGATGAATTACATATATCTAAAATTTTGATGATCTAAATGAGCTTAATGTTGAGGCTTCTAAAATAAAAACTTGTATATATTTTTGGTAAAGAATAAATGTGTAGAAGAATGAACGGGATGAGATGATACAATATTGTGTATACATAATGTATGATATATATAGGTTCTAAATTTTAATCTCCCAGAACATTGAGGCTGATTATATGGTACAATTTCATGCAAATTACAATTCTATACAACTCTATTAAATGTCATGCTGATTCAATGGAAATATTTTTAGTGGGGGTTGAAGATAAATCCAGGATAATAATATAATAAAAAAGAAATTTATTCATAAAAGTCTATATGATGATAAATAAATATTTATAGCATTACTAATTTGTTTCACTTCTCCATTTCATTCTATTTAATTTATATTAGTAGTGTTTAAATTAAAATCATAGAGGTTTTAAATGTGAAAATGATAAGGTAAGATGAAATATTTCAAAACGATAAAACTCATGTAGTGATAGGTTATTCATGATGTGAATGGTTTTGGATGGATGTTGTAAAATTCATTTGGGGAGTGAATTGTATTCTATGAACAATAATCTTAAGATATGAGAGTTTTTTAATGAAATGTACTTGTTTTTTGGATATTAAACCTCAGAGACTAGTTATTAGCATATATGGAAACCTAATGATTCTTGATGAGAATACCTAATTTAAATATTTAATTGGATTTTTCTTGAATATTTCTTTAAATCATGTTCTTAATGAATAATAAAACGTCTCACTCTTTTATATCAATCTTCAAAGAACATTTAGGTGATTATGTTCGATCTCTTCGATCCACTGGCATATTTCTCTAAAAAATGAAGTATTACACCCCAAAATAAAGTTATTTTTATTGGGTCATTTCATCCTTCTTAACAAACTAGTTTTCCCTTATGGATAATTCTATATTTGTACATCGATCCCTAGAAGTAGGATTGATGACATGAGATGAAATAATTTCTTTATAAATAGGTGAAGGTGGAGGATGAACACTTTATTCCAAATCCATTATGAAATTCATATTTTCCAGAATACTCATAGTTTATGTGTTTTATATATTTCTATATTTATTATCTTACAATGGATCCAAGGATTCATTAATTAAGCACCCTCTGTTTTAAAATTATTTTACAATACTAAAACATGGATATATTTTCCATAAATATTTGGATCTTAAAATCTGTGTTGTGTGTATATTCCATATTAGGTTTTAAAAATTGAATAAATGAGTATCTCAATGATAAATTGGTTTTCAATTAATTCTCATAGAATAATTAAATTCCATGTGATTAGGTACATGAAATATTGGTCATAGAAAAAAATACCACAATCAAATGAGGAGGAATTGTTTATATCATTCCCTGATGTACCACCATCAGAATGGGTACCAAGGTGGTGTCATAGGGAAATAATGACTAACCACATGTGAGTATTAGTAGGGAATACTAATGTATGTGCATGTCTTTGTGACTGTGAAATTTTTTTCTATTATGAAAATAGAAATTACCAAATTTCATTTAATCTTGGAATGTAGAACATAACTTTGATTTAATCATTTAATGGATTAATATTATGACGAATTATTTTTCAACAATTGATATTATTTCATCTATTTTAATAATTTTATTAGATAAACTTTTTTTATTCATTTTGGAATATGAAAAAATTCCATCACTGTTTTCCTACATAGAAATATTATTCTCCGCATGTATATCAACTTTTGTGCATATGTTGTTTTCTATGATATATAAAAGGGTAGGGTTTCATACTTTTATTTCATGGATTTTTTGAATTTCTATCATATTAATTTGACATGTATCTTTGGAAATATTCAAATATTAGTTTAGAGTGGTTTTATATTTGTGCCTGAGTCATTTAAATCATTAGAATTAATATTTTCATATTTTAAATGTTCTATAATCTCTCTAATGATGGTCATCGATAAAATTATTATGATATGTTATTTTCGAATTATTTTATAATTAGTTTTATTAATTTAATAATTTTTAGGTGATATTTTAGTGTATTTGTGTATACATTTTTTATTTTTACCCCCATATAATTTTGTGTAGAAACCTTTTTCATTTATTTTTATACCTTGGGGTTTGATGATTATCAATAAAAGTTAATAACACATATGAACTGTTCTAACCCAATTCATTGGATGGGGATGTAAAAAAATATATTATTTTTATAGATGATAATTTAAGATGGTATAAATTAGATATGATTGATCATGAATAGAAATGTATATAATGAAATGAAATTTATATCATTTTTTTATTAAAATTCAGGTTACATGTTTTTTCTAGGTAAAAAAATTTGTTGTTAATCATAGGTAGGCATGTTATTAGATTATCATCTGTACTATAACAAGTGATATCTATGTATTAAGAATTGTTAAATACACTTCAATATATGATTTTTTTATCACCATGATTATTTGATTTTAGTATAATGATATTATGATTTATTTTATTATATTGATAATCAAACAATGAATATATGAAAGTGAAAATGACATTTTTATTAACATCTGGATTGATTTGTAGAATAAAAATTTCCACCATTAATGATAATGAGAAACTAGTGAGTGTTAAAAGTTGAAAATTATAGTGCACCGGAAATAGAGTTGAATCAGAATTTGGTTTATATTATTGGGAAATCATTTTAGGTTGTCGAAAAGAGACCAATGAAGGGGGATCCACATTAGGTGAATCACTAAGTATAATTTCAAAATAATAAAAAATTAAAATTTCATAGGGATTCATGACATGAGAGTGAAGATATATCTTATCACCCCCAAATAAATAGTTTCGAGGAATAAAAATAAAAATATATTTCATATAACCCAATAGTGATCTTTAGGAGAATTAAGATATATTTTAAAAATAATAACATTTAAATGTTATTGTAATAACATATTCATTTGATTAGAAATTATTGATATGAGTAATTTCATTATGAAATATTAATATACTTTTCATACTTATTGTAAATGTAATGAATAATTATGAGTAAACAAGCACTCAGCATTTACTATGTTCATGTTATAATTAAAATAAAAAATATTTTACAAATAGATTTTTATTTCATTTTTATGAGTAATTTATAATTAATTACATGATATAATAAAAATTTTCTTCCATAAAATAAATAGAATTTTTGAAATCATAATATAATTATTATCATAATGTGAAATTTTAGTATTTTTCTAAAATAATATATTTTTCAAATACTCTCATTTCATATAATTAAATAATGTAATTTAAAAGTCAAATTTCATTTGGAGTTTTATTGAATGAAATTATAATCTAGTTGATGTATAATTTTAAAATAAATTCCATTTTAATTACAATTATTCTTGATTTTGATAGTATTTAATTTCTATTCTTAAAAATGCATATTTCTACTAATTGTATTTCATTACTCATTATAAATATTTTTAATAAATTTTCTCCCACTTATATAGATTTAATCCTAAAATTTTGATATTTTTTTTTGAAATTGTAGGTTCATATTTTTTAAATAGGAACTTTTATGATTTTTATTTTTAATATTAACCATGGTAAATATTTCTTACTTCGGAAATGCTGAAATTGGTGAAAATAGGTTAAAACAATAAGATAAAGTCACTAAATAAACCAAAAATCATTTATTTTTTCTTTGGATGAGATGAATTAAACCATATATATAGTAAATTCTATATATTTGGTATTTTGGTTCTATATTACTATAATAATGACATTTATATTAATTTATGTAAATGAAAACCCCAAATTTCCATCTTGTTTTTTGTTTTTATTATTATGTTTAAATCACGTAATAACATGTTATGAATCTATATAAAAGTTTAATTGGAACATGTAGAATTTATTTTAATGTTTTTAAAATATCATTAGTTTTTATTAATGATATAATATACATAAAACATATTTTTTTTTGAAATAGTGCTTCTGAAAATATAGAAAAATGAATGTTAGTTATTTTAATATCATTTAATGTGGTACATTTTGGATGAATTATGGAATGGAAAAAACATTTATTATAAATAATATAATATTTTTTTAAAGAATAATTTTTATAATAATTAATCTGATATCATAATGAATTTAATGTAAAATTTCGTGAATATTATCAAAAAAATGACATAAATGATATTTTAGGATAAATAATATTTTAATAAAAATAATTAAAATAAGATATGTTGGAGTATAATAGGTGTAAATGTTCACCACTTTTCCATTTATTTTTCTTTTTCTTCATTATAATTGATTTTTAATCCATTAATATTGAAAAATACATAACAATGGTTATGGTTAAAATTTATTAAAATTTGTTTAAACCAAAATATAATTTTTAAATTCACATAAAAAACAATAAAAATGTTTTCTGTTGAATATATTTAAAAAATATCTTATACTATTATTGAAATTATATCCTTATGGTCCCAAATGAAAATGAAAATGAATTTCTTATATTAAAAATAATTTATTTATTCGATGATTGTCCTGTTCAAGACCTATAAAGGGACACCTCTCCCCACACATCATTGCACCATAATGATCCATCATGATTGAAAATCCCCTAAATTATTCTACTATATAATTCCCTAGAAAAAATTATAGGTGATAGTATTATTAAATTTTTATTCAAAGGGAAAATAATAATTGATTTCAAGGAGGCCTACCGAAGAAGTGGTAATCATCTAATCTAAAATCATTCAATTTTTTTAAACATATATATATTTTCGATGTTAATCATAAAATAATTACATCCATATCGACAAATTTTTTTAATGGTATTTTTTTTAACCAACATTATCAACAATTTGTTTTATCTAATGGGATGTCAATGTGTTTCTTGTGCTTACATGTGGACTATGGAATCCACAGAGGATAAAATTAATTTTTCATCACTATCTTTGTATATTGCTATTATGATGGTTTATTGTATATATGTGTAATTATTAAATAATTATGTGTCTGTTATTATAATATCATATCATCTTCCAAAAATTCTAATCTACTCTAAAATGATAACAAAATTCATTCATATGTGTGGACCACCACATCAATCAAGCGATGTTATTATGTTATCATTTAAAATATACATGTAGGGTAATAAATTATGATTTATTGTATATATTTTCAATTTACAATGTATTTATAGTTCTATAATTATAAAATAATATTTATCTTTCATTCCATATTTTCATTAGAAAATGTAAACAATGATCATGTGTACATACAACCTACCATCTCCATGAATTACATAAAGAAGATTTATACATATACCATTTAATGATAATTATAAAAATGTATTAAATTGATATATAATATATATGTATATAATTTATAGATTTAATTGTATAATGGAATGATGATCTTTATAAAAGGAGTGAAACTTCTGAAGTGAATCATTAATCAAAATAAAATTACTAACACTTGGAATCTTTCATTTTTATAAAGAGTTGATATTAATTAGGGGTTCAGATGTTATAAGTGGATAATAAATAATTATATAGGTATGGTAATTATGTTATTATTGAAATATAATAAATAGATTATTATTTTACAAAAAACTAAAGAAATTCCAAAGTGTGTTAAACATGATGTACGATATTCACGTCTCACTTTAATTTCTATGAGCCACGTGTTGTAATCAATTTCTTATTTTTTATGGTTTATATATTTAACACAATGAAATTTATAATGAAATTAATGTAATTATTTTGATTTAATATATATATATATATATATTTCTATCATTTATGATATTTTGATACATATATTTCTAAATATCAAATGTTTCATCATCCCAAATTATCTTCTTAGTGGAATATGTTTTGTTATGTATTTATATTCTTTTATAAATAGTATTTACAGATCTAATAACATGTTATTAAATAAATATACTTAATTAAATGATATTTAAAATTTAATATAACTACATTCTTTCCTAGGGATTACAATTTAAATGTTACCACAATAGTAAGGGATTTGTGGTACTATTATTTTGTTCATCTGGATTGTTTATGATTATGTTTCAGATGACGAAGTTTACTTACCAATCCACCAATTTTATAATTAATGTTATCTACAAAATTTATATCTACAGTGTAATTTTTCCAGTAATTTTTATATCTTAATAACCTCAAGTTATTGAAATAATATTTGTATATATGTGCCACATTATTTCCCTCTTCGAATGAAAATCCATTATCTATTATGTCCATGTTTTCTAAAAATTATTCAATAATGTTTTTACTATTATTATATGATTATTAATAAAAAAAATTTAACCATGATTGAATATATATATGTGTATATTATTTTAAAATTTAATATTTTTCATTTTTTAAAATAATTTGTTGTAAATGTTTTACCTAAAATGTTGAAGGAATCATTATTTTTACGTATGAATCATTAAACGTGGATTTTGACAGTCATGAATGCTCAATGATTTTACGATGCCACTATAATTTCACATTTTACTATAAATATATATTATTTCCAAAATTTATTGAAAAATTTATACTTAAAAGAAGTTCTATATAATTTAGAAATTCATTTCTTAAATAAATCATTCCAGTGTCCTTTTCGAAGCTTTTGTATGTCATAATATCTTTTGATGTTACTTAGTTTTTTATTATCAGATAGAATTAAACCATCACCTTTTTTAGTTTGAGGACATTTTTTGATGATGATGAAATACTTATTCTATGAAATATTTTTTTCCCACATGTTATTGATGTTATTATGAGTCCTTTATGAACCCCACATAAATTATAAGAGTTTATCTAAAAATAAATTATGATATATTTATGAAAAATGTATATTTCCCATGTTTTATGCCATGATAACTTTTTTCCTGATATTTTGGCACATATATGTTTCATTTCATTATGTGATATGTGGGTACATAATAATATATTCCTCTAATTGATTTGGTAAATATGAATATCCTGAAATAAAAATTAATGTAATTGGGATCGAATAAGGTTTATTATGGGAAATTATCCACTATGATAGTCTTGATATTGGTTCATGGATAAGATAATATATAATATGGACTAAACTAACTCCACCCTGATAATCTATGTATTTATCCCTAGATAAATAAATGTTTTCTGAATGTTATTTTTATTCCAAATACTAATGTCTAATGACAATAATATGATTCTATGGATCTTGATCATTGATTACTTTATAATTTATTTTTTATAAACAACTACACCTAATTACATGAATCAATATTATGATAAATGACATGTTTTATATTATTTAAAAATGTAAATACGTAGTTTTCATACCTTTATATACATGTTATCCTTATGTGATCATAGATAGCATCTTTGATCACACCTATTGAAAATATGAGCTCTTAAATTCTTATTATACATTTCCCCATATTGTGAGGAAATGTTTTTTTATAGAAAATGTATATGAAGGGTTCTACATTTAAAAATCATAGAGGGATATAATGCAGAACTCTTATAAAGAAGTTTTATATAAATATATATCCATGTTTACAAGGGAAAAAACAAAAATAATTCACTAATGGATCATAGTGGAAGGTTTTATACATTCATATAATAACAAATATATTTTTTTGAATGAAAAATATGCATCATTATAATTTTTATCAGATTTGGTATTAATTAACGATTTTAAATTCTTATTATATAGAATTAATAAAAAATCATAATTAATTGTATAATATAAAAATAAATTATTTTACAATGAAATAGAATATCTGGGTTTCTTAGAAATTTATCCATCTCTAGATTGTACAACTTGATATGGGTTTGAAAAAAAATATTATTTGGGAAATAACTCAGAAAATATTTAGTTGATTATATCCCGACCATCCTTCTGATTCACGGATTGTGTTTCTTACAATGATCCTATATTCCCACTCCTGATGTATATTATATGGTTATTTCCAATTTTCATTTTAAACCATTATGAATGATTTAATAGATGATAACCAAGGATAACCAATGATATTCCAAGGGTGTCATCTATTGAAAATAAGAAAGAAATATTTAGAAATCCAATGAATGATTTTTCATTATTTTTCATTAATGATATTGTTTCTCAAAACATTTAGTTATAGATATTAGATGGATATTTTAAAAATTATGGTAAGACCTAATTTGTTGTCTAATTGAATTATTGTCATCATGATAAGACATGTAAAATGGGAGTTGGAATATAAAACCATTTTATTATTCCTTACAAACTTTCTGTTAATAAATTTCAAAACCTAAGAATGGGTTTGTAACAAGTTTTTACTCTTTTAATTAATTTAGAACAACCTCTTTTTAATGATTCAATTTTTGGGATTCATTTGAGGTTGAATCAGGTGAAATATTAAAAGAGTTAAAATTTATGGGCTAGTGAATGGTTGGGGCACATCTTGACAAATAACTATTCCCTCTCATTCCAAACCATGAAAACCCAGGTTGGGGGTGTTTCATAGTTGATTCATGGTTTTTCAGACCATACCCACTCTTAGGATTAATTTAGCCAACAATTTAAATAGGGATCATGGCTTGTCAGCACATTTGGGAAAATCATCTGCCATTGACAAACTAACCATTACAGAGATTTAAGTAATCCAAAAATATAACAATGAAATCTATATACCATCACACATATTGTTGGAAATACCTAGAATTATCCCTTTCATTTTCTTCATCATCTGGTTCATCCAAGAAACAGATTTTTTACCATCTGCAGCCTATTGGATATGGATCAATGCTTCAAGAATTATGTTTAATCCCTTCCATGTTAGTTTTTTTCAGCATTTTATCTATCTCATTCAATTTATCTTGTCACACCGAGGGTCCTATGGATCCCATATTTTGTTTTGGATCAAATACTAATTTTTTTGTCTTAAATCTATGTTTATTTGTAGACTTATATTATCATAATTCTTCGATGACAAATCCCTATTAGGTTTTGGAATTTCAAGATATGTTGTTATTTATGTAGGTGGTTCCATCCTGATAGACATTTTTTATTATTCATAATTGTTTTTTAATTCAATGGATTGATGTAAATACAATTCTTGGAATAAAATTAATATTCATTCAATTTTTTTAAATTATATTCCATTAAATTGTTGTTTTAAAATTGAATTTTTGAATATTAAGAAAATAACAAATACTATTTAATGGGTTTGTGTTTATTGAAGTTTGTGAAATTTAAATTGACATATTTAAATTGTGGAATGGGATTGATGAAATAATTATGGAAATAAAAAATTCAATTGAATTAAGGATTTGTTTAGAAATTGATCGAAATTGTTTGAAATTAAAATATATAATTTTATTTTCAATACAAATTATAAAATTTAATTGTCAATTAATATAAAATTATTCATTGGTAAAATAGATTAAAATGATTTTAAAATGAAACCTTAGGGTTTTATATTGGAAAAGCATTTTTTCATTAAAAACCCATTTTTTATTGTAATTAAAAATGATAAATTGTGAAAAGTGGTAGTGTGAATTAGTTGTATTTTATGGTTTCTTAAAATAAATTTCCCATCATTAATCTGAACTATTTAAAATGAAATCCTTTCTATTTAGTGAGTTACTTGGGATAGAAAAATATAATTGTAATGATCTTGAACTATATTGATGCATTACAACACCATCAGAAGATTGTTTAGCATGTCTTACTTCCCAAGTTGAATATATGTGATTCATCTGTTTCTAGTGTTGAGGGACTTGTGTATACATTGGATTTTTTCACATGAGATTGTTAGAATCCCATAATAGGGAACTATCATTCCTCTTGGATGATGACAATGTTTCTTGATTATTTATATATGAGATATAAACACTTTTCACTGTTGTAAACTATATTTCATGCCTTTATGATCTATAAAAACTATTTTATATAAAAGTGAAAAATTTATTCCAGTTGGGAAAATCAATATTTATTTAATATTATTTTCATAATTTTTAATTTATTTCTATCATTTGAAATGTAATGCAATTTTTTAAATATGATATTGAAATGCTAAAAATATTTATTAAAAAATTTAATATACTTTATTTGGTTATTTAATATTTGAATCTTATTATGGAATCCTTAGTGAGACCCAACATGTATTTTGTCTCACAACCTACCTGATCCTTCATGTTTTCTGATTTTCTCATTCCTAGTTTGAGATGGGATAAAGAGCCAATGGGAGGTGGTTCTACCTATTGAACTGTGCACTTGGAATTTTGTGTATGTTAAGAAAGGTGTTGTTTATCCTTAATATTTTTCTAGAACATTTTTATAATAATTTGGTTTGATTATACATATTTGACTTCTAGTACACATCTACAATCAGAGTTTATTTTCTATGCATACAAATGATTTATATTAGTTGTTCAATTTTTGTGGAAAATTCATTCACCTTTATTGTTGTGTGGTTTTTGGTTCTAGCCAAGAACCCTTGGGGGTCTGTAATGCCATTCGGGCCATATCATGGATAGCTCAGCTATCAGGATGCTAGGGTACAAGGGATGTATTATAACATTGTGATATCTGGGGATGGTTGATCTTATTTTCTATAAGTATGTATGCATTTTTGTAATATATTTTCAAATAATATGTAGTAGTGATTTAGTTCCTAGATATCTCCCACTGCAATGAACCTTAAGTAACCATGGGAAGTTATAGAAAGATATATATAGTGATTACTTCGAGTCTTTTCCCTTATTTTGATTTGGATATATTAAAATCCAAATTTTGTGTCTATATGTGGTGACTAATGTCCCATTGTTTCCCTAATTGAGTGTTAATATGATGTCCTATTTATTGTATACTAATGTTGTGTAGTTCCATCCCTCTGGGTAGAAATTAGAATCAGATATAGGAGGAAGATGATGTTGATCCTCAGTGGGAAAAACGTATAGTTAAACAGAATCTGGTTAAGGTGATCCTGCGTAATTTCCATGATCGGGTAAAGGAACCACAAGAAAATCCCATTTAGGCTCAGTTGTGGATCCTCAAAAGGTGTTATCAGGGAACAATCTTAAGAATTCCTTCTCCATAATATAGAATAAGTCAATGACACAAATGATCATCATGAGGCCAGGGAATGGCTCTACATGATGGAATGCGAGTTCAATTTCTTGATGACTCAATATGAAATAATGTTGTACTATTACACCATCATACTTGAAGAACTGAGCAAGATATGGTGGGAAACTATGGTGATGATGAACAAGAATAAGGGATTAATGTGTACAGAATCAATGTTCATTTCATCTAATTATTCTATCCCGATTAGTTGGTGTTGGCCAAGGAAATGGAGTTTTTCAATCCTGAACATGAAGACAAGACTATGAAAATGTATGAAATTTTTTTTCCTCTTACATTTTTCACATAAAATTATATTGAATCAGAAGATGGTGGCTCAAATATTCTTGTTGGGATATCAGTCAGATATTTTTTATTAGGTTTTATTTTCTAAAGTTGTTTTCTTATGATAATATTATGGAAAGAGAGTTTATAGTCACGATAGACCGGGAAGGAATATTAGGGTTATCTGGAGTTTTCTTCTCTCTCTATAGACTCCTAAATCCCATCGAAGGAAATAAGATGAATGAAAATTCTCATTGTGGTTCATGATAGTACATTCATTATAGACCTGATACTATACATGAATGTGGTCTATTTCATTTCTATATGTGTTGAAAGATACGAAATTCAAAGAGTGTTTTCACTGAGGCACTAAAGGTATGTGATTAATGAGGACACATATGAAACCTATCTAACTTCTTCCATGTTTATTACAAATTTCCTAGTGGAATGGGAACATCAACTCCTCCAAAAATAGCGGGGTAATCAGATGCTTCACAGATAAAAGGGTTATAGTCAATGGAATACAGAATAATACTTCTTCATTAAGTGGATGATCATTCAAACCAATCATATACAGGTCCAGTAACTATGAGATGTACCATCAATATAGATTCATTATATGTTATTTCTCTATTTTATAATGGTGCATCTTATTCATTTATTTCATCCTATGTTATTAATTTGTTAAATCTTCATGAAAAGGTTTTATCTTATATAACTAATATTATTAAAACCCCTAGTAAACAGTGATAGTAGGGTTTTTATATACCCACATATGTTTTCTATCTCATATTTTTAATTATTTCTTGATGTTTGCTCGTTATAAAATTCAAACAGTTTGGCAACATTTTTGGTTGTATTGGCCATTGAAAATAAATCCTATATTGATTATTATATTTGAAAAGTCATCTTCACTACATCAAATCATGTGTGTTATGTGATTCAAGGGGAATGAGACCCAAGGATGAGTATAGAGGAACATTCATATCCTTATTTGGTAAAGGAAATATTTATGTTAGGTTATGATCTGGAGTCGTAATCATGGAGCAGTGAAATCCATACATTTTTTTCAAGTTTTCTGATGAGTTTCCTTCGTACTTATCTAGGATTCCATAGTTAAGAGAGGTATATTTTTCTATCGAATTAGCAACTAGAACTGATAAATTATATATTCCTTCATGCCGAATAAAACTAATTGAAGTAAATGAGATGAATACTCAATATAAATATCTCTTGATAAAGTATTTATATATATGAGATTGTCACCATAGGAGGTGCTGATTCACATTGTTAATAAAGATGACGATTCACTTATCCTATGTGTAGATTACTGGTAACTCAATTTGGTTAAAATAAATAAAAAGTATATGTTTCCATGGAATTAGGATTTACATGATCATTTGATAAGGATGAAGTGGTTCTGGAATATTGACCATTTATCTGGTTACCATCAGTTCAGGATAAAAGAGCATGACATTCATAAAACACACATTTAGAGTAGGAATGACCATTATGAGTACTTTTTAATGCCTTTTGGTTTAACCAACACTTTTATACTCTTTGTGGATTTGATAAATGGTATTTTTCAAGAGTATCTATATTATTTTTATGTAGTCTGTGTAGATGAAATCATACATTACTCGATGATCAATGAAGAGCATGTGCACCATCTAAGAATAGTTTGGATCTTATTGAGAAATCATCAACATTATTCTATTAATTATATATGAGAATAAGGGATTCATGAAATTATGTTATTATGACAGCTGGTGTTGTAACTTAGGATATCTCTTGATCCTGATAAAGTAAATGTTTTTATAAGAGGAAAAAATACATATTGTTTTAATTATTTACATAATATTAGGTCTATCTTGCTAATATTTATGGTTCGTTATGGACTTCAAAATGTTGGATTTTCTTATGACCACTCTATCATGAATGTGAGTGTATTTTTCAGTGTATTCAAAATGTAAGAATCCATTTGATAAGGTGAAATGTCTTTTTAGTACTACTCATGTGTTGACACATCTTGTGTCTAGATAGGGCTATGTGGTTTTCTTTTATGGATTGGCTTCAGGTTAGTCCTGATTTCTTATGTAAGGTGGTCATGTCATTTCCTATGGCTCTCATCAACTTAGACCAAATGAGATGAATTAACTGAACCGTGAACATGATCTTACAGATGTGATTCACATGCTTAAGATTTTGATGCATTATGTTTTCAATGAATGGTTTACTGAGTTTTCATACCAAAAGATGTTTAGTTTTATCTTTTATGAATTTAATTTCAACATATTCTTAATGATTTATGTGGATACATACAATCTATTGACTTTGAAATCACCTATATCATTGGGAATGGCAACATAGTAGAAAATATATTGAGTAAAAACATCAAACTTAGGATGTAAAGGAAACATAAGATGAGTGGAACTTGATAGATCTCTTTTTACAGTTTCATAATAGAGTCTTTGAATAAAAGGGTAGGGTTTCATTGGCCAATGTTCTTTTAAAATCATCTCTTATCTTGATGGTTATTCCATAACACCCTATTGATTATGAGTCTCATTGTATTTGAGGATCTCATTATAGTGGGGATATAATTTTTGAGTGGTCATTTTACAAAAAGGTCTATCTATCCTATAAAAATAACAATATTATTACCACCATGAAATGGAAATCAATGATGATGGGTTTACATAATTTCCAATAGGTAGTGCACCCAGAAAAACAGATGATGTTCTATAACATGCAGTTTTAGTTTGGGTTTCTAGATATGAGATAGGGAATTTATGAACTTTTATCTCATAGTTGTACATGCCAAAAAGTCATGGTCGATCACAAGAAACCATCTGATTTTCTCGAGCCACATATTATTCCTACAAGGAAGTGTGATGATATATCTTAATTCTTTTTGGATGGGTTTCTCTATACTAGAGAAAATATAATGTGATATAGGTTTTGACCAATTTAATGAATAAATTAGATCACATTGTAAACATTCATGATACAACCAATGTTAAGGTTTTGGGAAATATCATTTTGAAAGTGATTATTTGTTTTCTGAAATTTCATCCTTTTAAGGTCTGTGAATTGGATCATAGATTAACTTATTGTTTTTATAGAGGGTTTCAAGAGGCCTTTAGATCCAATGTAAATTTATGTATGATACAACATCTATAATCAGACTGGCAATTATAATGAGCTATAATGATTCATGATGATTTTATTCATTCATGTGTTTTGGAATATGGTGGGGATGGTGATGATCATTTGAGGATGGTCTTGTTTTCTTATAACAATTGTGACCTATAAACAATCATAATGTATCCTTTTGGGTGTGTATAAACAACCATTTATATCTCCATTTTGTTAGTTAGAAATTGTAGCTTCTTCCTAGTTTAGAACAAGTTTGGTTAAAGGGTTGACCTCAATTTTTTGGTTTTCACGTCAAACAAATTTGGGGGAATATAGCTGATATAAGTCTTATCTTCATCATGATGACAGACCATAGGAGTTTTTAGTTATTGAATAGGTGTTCTAGAAATTTTCACCCTGATTGGTTCATCGATGGATTGAGATTAAATGGAAACATTCTCCATGTTTTCTGGGACCTTTTCAGGTTAGGGATCACGTGTGAATTTTTTTTTACCATTTTTCACTTTCACCACAGTTTTTGTCAATACATTTTGTGTTCCAGGAATCTTATCTACAATTTTTTTTAAATGATCCATAAATTTTTTAATCTACCATTACTCTTATGTTGATCCTGATATATCCATGACTGAATATCCCTTCAAGATTGTCGATTCTAAAACCATGGTAAAAAAAGGGATGATGATACCTTTGGTTTGGGTGTTATAGAGTGATGGTTAAAATTTTAATGAGATGTGGGATTTGTATGAACTAACGAGAGATAAGTCGCCTCATAGTTTTGGAAATATAGACTATTTATAGGATTTATAATGACTGAATGTTTCTATGGTTGGGAGGATGTGACATTACATTAATCATTTTTGGTATTCCTAATTCCGATTTTTAATATTTATTTTCATGGGTTTCACTTGAGGTGGTATTGGGTGACATTCAAAAAGGTATTAATTATTTTTTCTAAAGAATGGTTTTGATAAAATTTTACAATATAGTGTTCCCTCTCAATGAAAACCTTACAATCCCGAGTAGCAGGGTTTCACATGGTTAGACTATGGTTTCTCGGACCATGCTATCTCTTAGGAGAAGCTCTGTTTCCCTTTAAAATGTGTCCTGTGATCAGAATTTCTGGTTTTCAAAACATGAATCAATTATTGGATAACCATGAATGAGATTTTTCTAATATGAAAATATAAAATTAAACTCTTGAAACCATTAAATTATTTGATGGATGGACCCAGAATAACCAAATATGACTTTTTCTTCCTTGGGATCATCCAATATTCTATTTTGGCCCTTCTACACCATCCTATAAGCGGATCAAATCCTCAAAAACATCATTCGATCACCTACCAGTTAGATTCCTCACCCTTTTATATATCTCCCATTATATATTTTATCCTCCAAATGGTTCTCTAGATCACCATAATGATTTTTTAGAACTAATACCCTCTGTTTTGGGATCCAAAACATAATTTGATTCCATGTTTCTGTTTTCTTCATTCATCATCATCAAACCCAAATTATGAATTACTGTTTTATGTACTGTTGATCCCGAGTTTTGTGTTTCCATCATGATCCTCTTTTTTATTATCCATTATTTGTATTTTGAAAATTAAATTATTTGATTTTAATGAAATTTTATGAATTAAATAATTTTTTAATTAGAATTTTGGAAAACCCGAGTTTCATTTAGATGGGGTTTTGAATTTGGATTTTTGTAGTAAATTTATAAAATACAAAATTCCATTCAATTTGAGTGTATTTATAGAAATTGGTGAAATTTAAATTGTATAATTTAAATAGTGTAATCGGTATAATGGGAATTTTGAAAAAAAATCCAATTCCACTTAATTGGTTTTTTGATGTTAAGTGTATGAAATATGTTTTAAATTAAATTAATGAATTCAATTTTTAAGGTTAAATATGAAATTTTATTTTGAATTGATTAAAAATTATTCTTTCTAAAAAAGGCTTAAAATGGTTTAATATAATATATAAGGGATTATCATGAAAAACAAATGCTTTGTTTAAAACCCATTTTAGTTTATAAATTGAAAATTTGAATTTTAGAAAAGGTAAAATGATTCTTAATTTCATTTTATGGTTCTAGAAATTAAATTTCCTATCAATTATTTGTTCTATAGAACCTAATAGCCTACCTATATAGTGAGTTTTTTTGAAAAAAACATGACATGATGGGAATTCTCTATCACATGATTGATGCATTACAATACTATAAATAGTGGTTAGAACCTCTTACATTCCGTGTGGGACATAAATTATCTATCTCTTTCCAATGTTGAGGGATTTCTATGCACATTGTGGTTTTTCACATGATAGTTTGAGGATCCCATATCATGGAAGTAACATTATGTTTTGTAGATGACCATGTTCATTATTTGTGTATATATGTGATATAAATGTATTGTATTATTGTAAAGTGTTTTACATGTATTTTTAATTTATAAAAAAATAATTTTATAAAAGTTTTTGTTTAAAACATTTTTGTAATGAAACATTTGTTTAAAATTATTTCCATCAATTGAAATGCATTTCCATCATATGAATTATAATGAACAACCTGAATTAATATTATTCTAAAATTGGAAAACTATTTATTTGAAAATAGAAATATATTTATTAGTTTTATTTAATGATTGCATATTATTATGTAATCCTTGGGAATACCCTTCTGGGATTATATTTGACACACTACTTATTACTTCAGGTGTTTTTAAATTTTATCTTTCCATGTTCAAGCGGGGGTAAATCACTACATTGAGGGGTTTCTAGTTGTTGATTTGTTGACTTGTATAGTTGTGTCTATTGGGAATCGAGATGATTATCCTTTTCATTTTTTGTTAATTTTCAATAGCACATTGGGTTGTTTATACTTTTTTTTATTCTAGTATACATGACAAAGAAGATTTTTATTTGTATTTATACTAATTTTTTTCCTTGCATCCATAATGTCTATTGAAAATCAATTCCCAATATCATCAGTTGCGGTGTCAGGTGAAAGTCACCAACTCAAGTGGTTTTGGAATACCATTTTGACTTTGTTAGTGTTGGTTCAATTATTGGGGGTACTAAGGTACCTGGGATTATTTCTGATAGATGAGTTTTCAAAAAAATCTACAAAAAATAAAATGGACTTTTATGGATGTTATTGGTGAAATGATTGTTTAAAAGAGAATGATAAATTTTATTTCAAGTAAATAATATTGTAAATACATGGAAATCATGTGGAAATTTTTTTCTTAAATACATGAGAATTTTACGAGTCTGTAGTTTTTAGCGACACATGATTTCGAGTCCCGGTGTGCCCGGAAGCAATTTCTAGTGTTTTGTTCAGGTACATTCTGTAAACGTACGTGCAGGGTTTTATATGTTTTTAAGCGGTTCCCAGAATTGAAATATGAGGGCACCGTTGAACTTGCAGTGCCTGTATTCTATTAAGAGGCCTTTACCGTAGTTGTGTTTCAACGTGAATGGAAGTTATAAATTCGGGTTTCAAATTAAAAATTAATGATTAAATAAAAATGCGTGTGTAACACATTTTTATTTGAAGGTGGTTAATGTTTATGGGTGGTTGTTGTTTTCTCCAATGAGAAGTCGGATGTGGGGCCCACCCCCAAATAACCTCCCATGGGAGGATATTGTGTGGTGGGGCCCACATGAGCACATCCCTTTAACTCCCCATGAACCCCTTTAACTCCCCTTGTCTTTAATAAATCCATCACCTTTCATTTATTTTGGGTTAACTCTCCATCTTTTTCTTCCATTAAGGTTCCAACACAATGAATTAATGTTTTAATTAATTGATTTGTGTGTTTGAATTATTTTTAATTGATTATGCCAACATAATAATATGTGATATATTATTATGGTGGGATTTGGAAAATTTTTTGCTTTGGTTGGGAGGATTGGGAGGAACTATTGGGAGGAACTCAGGGAGGAATAATATCCTCTAGACGAAGAAAACCTTCCTCCAATAAAGAATGATGTCCCCTCCGACGTAGAAAAAGGAAGATGCTCATGCCCGGGATCAGCGGCATCTGACGGGCACAACATATGACGTCATCTTCTAATTCTTTACCCGCGAAACCGTCAAGCGAACATTGAAATCGAGGTAGCGTTTTTAATTCGAGCTAGAATTCCATTATTTTATGTTCATATTTTCCTAGGATAAAAAGAACAACCGCAGATCGACCCCCCCCCCCTCGAACATGTCAATATGCAGAACAGATGTTGATTGTAGGATGGGTTAGGGATTAAACTGGGGTTTGATTCTAGTTCAATTATATGTTGGATTACTGTATGAGCCTATAAGGAGGAGGGAACGGGCTAACAAAAAAGTCTGAACCCTCAGACAATTCATTCATGATGCATGGTTTGATGGGCGATGGGTGAATGGAATGGAAACCCTGATTTGAGGATGTTGCAGTGAAGAGAAGGACATGAGGAGACCGTAGGCATAGATAGGAGGCAAAACAGACAACCAGAATGACTTCGGTGGCCCGCAGAAGAGTGCGGTGGTGCGGGTCGCCTGCGAGGCGGCGTCCACCGCCTAGGGGTAGCGACACCCCTCACGTGCCGCCGGTGGAAGGCCTCTGTGGCACCGGCCGCTGTGGTGGAGTGGAACCAGCATGCGAGTTTCGAGAAAGCTGGGAGGTGCCAGATGGCCCCGCAATTATTGGGCAACGGGGGGGTAACCCCCCCCCCCCCCCATTCGCTCCGTGCCTGGCGCGTAACGCGCTCGGCTAGCCAGGCCATGCCACTGCCGGCCGTGCGGGCCAGGCCGCCTGCCCCACATTCCAGGCCTCCCTCACGAGGGCTGGGCTTCACCCTACCAGGCCGGTCTTAGATCCAGTTCGGGTCGACCAGGTTCGATCCGACCTAGGGTAGGTTGTGCCGTGTCGGACCGGACCCAGACCCGCCTCTTCGGACCACTTTTGGTTTATAGCCCATAACATGAGGTACAGACCTCTGATCAACGTACTGTTATTTGCATAGGATTCCATGAATCGAGAAAGTTCTTTTTTTTCTATTACATTGATGGTTTTGGCGGTTTTTTGTACAGTCGGGTTGGTTCAAACCTGAAACCAAATGGGCCTTCGGAGCGAAAACACTTATAACATAAGGACCAAAAGTCTGATTAATTTTCCTTCAACAAAATTGGATTCCTTTTAATGATATGATTCTTTTGGAAAACTCCAAAAAGGATTCAGATGATGTTAGAGTATGTCTGGGTTGTATTGTACCCAAAATCAAACTGGCCCCTCTGAGCGGAAATGCTTATAACTCTCTGATCGGGCGTCCTATGGATGCTCTGTCTATCATGGTGGGTTCTTTATGAAGATAAGGAACTAATGGATACATAAACATAGGACATAGTGATACTTGATGTATTGTCACATGGCTTGAGAAGCGGACCCTCCTAGAATCGAGCGTCCTGTGTGTGGGAACCCTTAGGCTGGCTGCGACTGAGATGATGGAATCCTATGTGGGTTCGACAGTGAGGAATTCTATACCAGGATCCTATGTGGGATCGATAGCCATAACTGTTGTACCATAATCCTATGTGGGTTCAATAGTGACGACTTCTGTACCAGGATCCTACGTGGTTTCCACAGCGATAACTACAGTTCTAGAATCCAACGTGGGTTCGACAGTGACGTCTTCTGTAGCAAGATCCTACGTGGTTTTGACAACAATAAATACTATACCGGAATCCTGCGTGGGTTTGACAATGACTAATTCTGTTCCAGGATCCTACGTGGGTTCGACAGTGAGGACTTCTGTTCCAAGATCCTACGTGTGTCTGACAGCACTCATATTGCTCCATAAACCTACGTGGGTTCGACAGAGGAGATGATTCAGAGGCTACATCTAATCATCCCTACCACTCTTCATGAGTTGTATACCTATGTGAGATGAGTCATTTCGTTCAACCATTATCAACGTGGTGAGTGACATATTTCCTTTGTGGAATGGTTTGTTCTTTGGCTCGAGATTTGGAATCGGACTGTGATTGATAACAAAGGTATATATATGGGAATATAACTAAGTAGGGTTGGATGATACTTTATGATTGTATCGTTCTACTTTGGTTTATCATTTTTGGATTTTGTGAGACCTTGAGGGTCTCGAGGTCCGTACTAAGTATCGTTATACTCACCCCTGCACGGGCTATATACTTAGTGATTGTATCTTTCTACCGTGGTTTATTTTTTATGGATTTTGTGAGACCTTGAGGGTCTCGGGGTCCCTACTGAGTTCTTCATACTCACCCCTTCATGGGCTATGCCCACACCTCATTGTGTTGGATGCTAACGATGGACAACGCTGGCCGAAGCGGAGTGCAAGAGGACTGGATGGTACTCGTAGGTGGACCTCATGACGAGTTGGTACCCTAAGGAGACCGACGGACGTGGAGCACTGAGGAGGCTATCTATACCTACCCTTCAGGTAGAATCTGAAGTTGATGATCCAAGAGCTCTTAATCACCTTTCATCTATTTGTCTTTTTAGTTGTACATGTTTGTCCTTTCCTTGTACTTTACTTTTATTCTTGTAGTTTTGGCCCTTGTACTTTCCATCACTACTTCGGTATTTAGTTTTCTACTTAGAGTTTGTTCCAATTGTTCTCTAGTTGTGCTTTTTTGTAGTTATAAAGGAAATTCCTTCCCGGTTTAGGGATTTAGGCCTTTGGTGCTAGTCGCCAGCCCATGGACTGTGGAAGGCGGACTTGGGGTAGTTGCGACACCGACCCCGGGGGACGGGTCCTGACAAATTGTTATCAGAGGAGTCGGTTCCACCGCATAACTTCGAATATGATTCATTTAACTGCAATAGTATTAAGTGTTTTGGGTGTGGTTATCAGTTTAAGGAAACCAATGTTGGTGCGGCGGCCGACGTATCACTACACTACGATACTGACTTTTGATTTCCGACACTGTGAACGAAACCACTGATTGTGTGTGTGATTCCGTTGAAAATGTTTTCTTGGTGATTACATTATTTAATCTCACAAGGAATATTCTCTTAACCATGGAATAACTATTTCTTTTCAGGATGGCCCCATAAAGGCATCCAGCTAGGGTTCAGAGTTTCATATGAGATGATAGCCCCCCGAGCGACGAGGCTTTGGTGTAGGGCCCCATAATAGTGGAGGTACTAGTGGTACCACTACCCGCTGGGCCACTGATACCACCATCTCCAGCAGCAGAGAGTGAACGATGCCTGAGTGAATTGCATGAGTTCTAGTGATAGAGGCCGCCCATGTTCCGTGGAGAGACAGACCCATAGGCAGCTACATATTGGATGGAGGCTGTTGTGAGACTTTTCATATTGGTAGATGCACCTGCCAACCTCATGGTGATCCTTACTGCGAGTCTCCTGCAAGCAGAAACAGGAATATGATGAAGCATGATTCTCTAGGTGCATGATGAGGAATCACAACTCTGGATAGACTTCAATATCCTGTTCCGGGTAGAGTTTGTACTGACCACCTTTAGTGCGGTGCAGATTCAGGAGTTACTTCATCTGCATCAGGATAGCATGAAACTAGCTCAGTACTCAGTGAGGTTCATCGACCTCTCACGCTACACTACAGATATAGTACGAGACCCATTCTTCTGGTCTCGGACCTTTGATCAAGGACTCAGGCATGAGAGAAGGGCTTTGATGATCTCCCTCAACATTCCAACGTAGATGGGGGTATTGGAGCGAGCCCTCCTAGTGGAGAGTTTCCTAGCTGAGCAGTCTCCAAAAGCAAGACCCACCACTAGTTGACCCGCACCATAGTCTTCTGTAGCTGGTAGTAGACAGATGACACATGGTAGCAAGAGGACCAGACCCATAGGTGGTTGACTACATGAATCTGGTTTAGTTGTGTGGGTCACACGAGACAAAGCTAGCCATACGAGGAGTAGGCACAGCTCTGAATGCGGCAGGCAGGGTCACATGGCTCGAGACTACCTGACCTTCCCTGTAGATGAGTAGTGAGCAGTAGAGGGACCTCCCATGTATTGGAAGAGGTTCGACCGTGGTGTTTTGCTGGGAGTAGGCAGATGTGACAGAGGAGTTGGCTGAGTAGAAGGTGGTGGAAGGCGTTTTGAGGCCCTACCACCACCACCACTATGAGGTCCACCCCGACCGTAGGGAACATGTGGACATGGGGGAGCTCAGATTCAGGCAACTAAGGCCTATGACCATTGTGCTCTGGGAGTAGGTGGACAGGAGCGGGACATGTTCTAGGCAAAGAGTCCTATGTTCATGAATCTTCTAGCTTCTTTGATGTCATTGTTTGTGGTTTCATTGTGTTTATATATTTTCAGCTGCAGTAATAAAAGACACTTTCCCTTATGACGTTTGATTTCCTAAATTTTGTGTGGATAATACTAAGAGATTCTGGATAAAACCATTGACTTGACCGTCACATTCGAGATTCCTACTGGAGGAGACCCAGTGACAACACACTGATGCTGACAGTGTGAATCGACCCATGGAGGTGAGAGTAACAGGTGTATCTATTGGTAGTAGCGCCGAGGCCTTATGACATCGTCCACAACATGAATTAGTACCATTAATTTCAGGATAGATTGTATTTAGCAATGGGTGTGGTTCATCCAAGGGATGAGTCAGGATTTCTCTTTTCGGCAGAGGAGAAATCATAATTTCTCTAGTGGGATGTAGGTGAAAAAGGGTGTAGATGAGTTCTTTAATAATTGGCAAGTCTCACCCATATTTTTTTGGACAAACGCATTACAGTCAGCTCTGACCACTAGAGTCTCAGGTATATCTTCCCGTAGATGGACCTAAACTTGAGATAGCGACGATTGCTCATGTTCCTCCAAGACCACAACTTCATGATAGTATATACACCTGGAAAGGGGAACATTATAGATGATTATCTCAGTATGAGAACAAGCGTTCAACTGTTAGGAGAGGAGACATAGAAAATGTCCGCGTTGCAGATATCCATTGTGGATTGGGATGGAGAAACCTTTCTACAGTCTCTCACAGTCACTTCCCCACTTCTTCAGTGAGTCAGGGAGGCGCAGCATGGGTACGCTGACTTCGAGACTCAACGTGCTCAAAAATCCTCAGGGTAGACAACCGATGGATTTTATGAATGTGGGGAGCACATCATTCCTTTCAGAGGATGTACCATGGAAAAAGTTTCACTTTAGGAGGAATTGTTGTGGGAGTTCCACAAATTCCCTTTAGAGGTACATCTAGGAGTGTTAATGATATACTAGGAACTTCAATGATAGCACTGGCGTCCTGGCATGAGGAAGGCAGGAGAAGAGATTATCTCTCGATGCCTCACTTTTTAGCAAGTGATAATGGAGCAACAGGTACCAGCAGGCTTGGATCATCCTTTAGAGGTCCCAAAGTGAAAGAGGAATGATATATCCATGGACTTCTTGACGGGTCATCCACATACATCTAGGGAACACGACTCGATTTGGGTGATCGTCGACCGACATACCGTGTCGGCCAACATCCTACAGACCAGAGATTGTACGAGCATTGAAAAAGAATGTGTAGATCATCCATGAGAAGATGAAGACTCACAGAGCTGGAAAAAGTCATATACTGGCAGGAAATGTAGACCACTAGATTTCAAGGATGGCGACCACGTCTTTCTATGGTTCTCACCTCAACGAGGAATATCAAGATTTATCTGAGGTGGCATGTTTTCTCCGCGATTCTATGGACCTTTTCAATTCCTCAGTAGGGTAGGCGAGGTGGATTACCACTTTCCCTTTCCATCTTAGTTATACCTACCGCACGAAGTTTTCCATATAGCTCAGCTGAGAAGATACGTGCACGATACATCCAACATCATCGACCACGAGGATCTAGATATCGATGATGTGGAAATTTTCACGAAGGTACCTATGGAGATTGAGGATTGATAGGAGTAGGTCTGATGTGGACGGTCGATTCCGCTATTGCATGTTCGCTGGCAGAACGAGATCCTCCAGGAGACCACATGGGAGCAGGAGGCTCAGATGTGTGCTCAGTACGCCCATTTGTTCCCCTAGTGTGTGATTTTGCTTTTGGTGATGTAATGCCCTAAGGTGGGTAGAATGTAAAGACTCGAAAATCCAATGGTATTTTTTTAAATACATGGGAATTTTACGAGTCCGCAGATTCTGACGGCGCTTTATTCTGATGCCCGGTGAGCCCGAAATCAATTACTTATGTTCTATTCTGGTACATTCAGTAATCGTACGTGCATGATTTTATATCTTTTGAAACGGTGCACGGAATTGAAATCTGACGGCACTGTTGAACTCACAGCACCAATATTCACTTATGGAGGCCTTTACTGAATTTTTGATTCAATGTGAATGGATGTTATAAATTGAGGTTTTTAATTAAAAATTAATGATTATATAAAAATGGGTGTGTAACACATTTTTATTTGAAGGTGGTTAAAGTATTTGGGTGGTGGTTGTTTTATCCAATTGGAAGTTGGAGGTGGGGCGACCCCCACATAACCTCCCATGGGTGGATATTGTGTGGTGGGGCCCAAACGAGCACCTAACCCTTTAACTCCCCTTGAATCCCTTTAACTCCCTATGTCTTTAATAAAGCCACCACCCTTCATTTATTCTGGGTGAACTCTCCATCTTCCTCATCCTTTAAGGTGACAACACATTGAATTAATGTTTTAATCAATTGATTTGTGTGTTTGAATTAATTTGAATTGATTATTCCAACATAATAATATGTGATATATTATTATGGTGAGAGTTGGTATAATTTTTTTCATGGGTTGTGAGGATTGGGATGAAGTCTTGGGAGGAACTCTTGGAGGAATAATATCATCTTGACGAAGAACGCCTTCCTCCAGCAAAGAATGACGCCCCCTCCGACATAGAATGAGGAAGACGCTCGAACCCGGGATTGGTGACATGTGACAGGAAGAACGTATAACATCATCTATGAATTCCCTTCCAATGACACCGTCAAGTGAACATTGAAATCGAGGTAGAGTTTTGAATTTGAGGTTGAATTCCTTTATTTTATGTTCTTCTTTTCCTTGTATAAAAACAACAATTGCGGATCGACCCCTCGAATATGTCGATAAGAAGAAAAGATGTTGATTGCCGGATGGGTTAGAGATTAAACTGGGGTTTTATTCTGGTTCAATTATATTCCAGATTACTATTTGAGCCTCTAATGCGGAGGGAACTGGCTAAAAAACAAGTCAGGACCCTCCGCTAATTCGTTTGTGATGTGAAGTTTGATGGGTGATAGGTGAAAAGAATGTAAACCCTAATTTGAGTCCATCACAGTGAATAGTAGGACCCAAGGAGGCAGTAGACGCAGACTGGAGGCAAAACCGACCACCGAAGATACTCTGGGGGCCTACGGAAGAGAACGACAGAGGCTGACACCGGCCGGATGCCTGTGGGCGGCGGCGCCCCTCACGCGCCGTATTCCATAGGTCATCGTAGAACCGGCTACAATGGAGGAGCAGAACCCTCGTGCGGGTACCGGGAAGGCCGGGCAGCACCAATTGGCACCACTTTTACAGGACACCAGACCCCCCCCACTCGTTCCGTGCCTCGCGCATAATGCACTCGGCCAGCTCGGCAGAGCCGCGACAGGTCATGCGGGATGGGCCGCCTGCCACGCTGTCTAGGCTTCCCACATACGGGACGGGCCACAGCCACCGGGCCAGGATGAGTCTTACCGAGCCGGACCTGGATCCGGGTCGGGATGACCTGGTTTGGGCCAACCCAGGGCTGGTTGGGCCGGGACGGACCGGACCCAGACCCCCCTCTTCAGACCACTTTTGGTTCTTCCCCCATAACTTGAGCTACGGACCTCTAATAAATGCACCGTTAGTTGCGTAGGATTATTTGAATAGGTACAGTTGCTTAGGTATATTACACTCAAGGTTTTGCAGAAACCTGAGTATGTCTGGGTTCGTTCGAACCCAAAACCAACTGGGCCTTCGGAGCAGAAACACATATAACTAAAGAACCGGATTCCTGATTGACATGCGATCAACTATGTTGGATTAATTTTGATGAGACAGTTCTTTGGGAACAGTCCATGCAGGATTTGGATGAGTTTGGAGTATAGCGGGGTTGGATTGTACCCGAAATCCAACCCGCCCCTCAGAGCGGAAACACTTATAACTCTCAGAACGGGCATTCGATTGATGCACCCTGTGTCGCATAGGGTTTCTTATGATGTGATGGAACTACTGGATACATAAACTCAATACTTCATCATAGTTGATGTATCAACACTTGGCTTGAAGAGCGGACCCTCCCGGAATAGAGCGTGCTGTGTGCGGGAACCCTTGAGCTGGCTATGGCTGAGATGACAGAATCCTACGTGGGTTTGACCATGAAGACTACTATACCAGGATCCTAAGTGTGTTCGATAGAGATAACTACTGTACTAGAATCCTGCATGGGTTCGATAGTGACGACTTCTGTACCAGGATCATATGTGGGTTTGACGGCGATAACTACTATACCAGAATCCTATGTGGGTTCGACAGTGACGACTTCTGTACCAGGATCCTACATGGGTTAGAAAACGATAACTACTATGCTGGAATCCTATGTGGGTACCACAGTGACTACTTCTATACCAGGATCCTACATGGGTTCATCAAAAATAACTACTGTTCCAGAATCCTACGTGGGTTCGACATTGACGACTTCTGTTCTAGGATCCTACGTGGGTTCAACAACGCTGAAATTGTTCCTAGATCCTACATGGGTTTGACAGTGGAGATGATTCAGAGACAACATATAATCATCTATATCCCTCTTCATGACTTATATACCTGTATGATCTGAGTCATGTCTTTCAAACATTATCAACATTGTGATTGACTTACTTCCTTTGTGGAATGGTTTGTGCTTGGGCTCGAGAGTTGGAGCCGGACTATGATGGATAACTAAGGTATATCTTTGTTATTATACCTAAGTGGGGTTGGTTGATACTTCGTGATTGTATATTTCTACTGTGGTTTATCTATTGTGGATTTTTTGACAACTTGAGGGTCTCAGGGTCCCTACTAAGTACCATTATACTCTCCCCTGCACGGGCTATATACTTCGTGATTGCATCTTTCTTCTGTGGTTTATCCTTTGTGGATTTTGTGAGACGCTGAGGGTCTCGGGGTCCCTACTGAGTATCGTTATACTCATCCCTGCACGGGCTATGCCAGCACCTCGTTGTGTTGGATGCAGACGACAGACAACGCTGACCGAGGCGGAGTGTACGAGGACTGGACTGTACCCAGAGGTGGACCTCACAACGAGTTGGTACCCGGAGGAGACGGACGAACGTGGAGCACTGAGGAGTCTATCACTACCTACCCATTAAGTAGGATCTGTGGTGGAAGATCCATGATCTACTAGGAACCTTCCAACTATTTGTATTTTTAGTTTTACCTGTTTGTCCTTTCCTTGTACTTTACTGATGGGATTGTATTTCTGGCCCTTGGACATTCTAGCACTTATTCACTATTCAGTTTATACTTTGAGTTTGATTCCTCTTGTTCTCAGGTTATGTTTGTTTACAGTTATAAATGAAATGCTTTCCCAGTTTAGGGATTTACACCTTGGATGCTTGTCGCCATCCCCGGTCCTATAGATGGCGGGCTTGGGGTAGTTACGACATGAGCCCTGGTGGACGCATCATGACAAATGTTGGAAAAATCACCTAATATATTGACTATATTGAAGGGGTATAGGTTTTATTTGTAGAAATTCACCATATATTGAAAGAGAATTCCGAGGAATTAGATATCATAAATGTGGGGAACATTGTCATTTTTTAAATCAACCTCTTAATTTAAAAGATTACTCCTAGAATAACGAATGTACTATGTTATATTGAAAATTAAGGTGTCATTATTTATGATTTTACGTATTGGTATTCAATAATTATATAATTGAATTTTTTTACCTATTTTTTATTGTTATGATAACAATTAAGAATATATGGATTAATTTTAAATGATTTTCGTTATGTATTTTATTGAATATGTTGTATGGTAATGATAACATAGAAAATATATTTAAAGGTAAGGTGATATTTAATGGGAAACATGATTAATTTAATGTTAAACATAATTATATGTTACTATTTGTATAGTAATGTTTAATTGATTTAATTAGAGTAGTTTCAATCATAATGAAAATGGGAGTGTATTGGTGACCTTGGAAATGATTATATATTTCATGAAAAAGTGGTTTATATTATCTAAAATGGAGCATACAATAAAATTTTAGTTTTATGATATATTCAATAAATAATTTTTTATGAGTTAGGGTATATTAAATTTTTGGAATCTTGTACGTTTTCATTAAGGGACTATGTTGATTCAGGATAATTTGGGAGTGGATTTTCATATTTTAAAAGAATATATGATCTTACTATTCATGTGTTACATAAGCGATTTTATATGATACATTATATTGTTTTAGTATAAATGTAAATGATGATATTTATTGTGAAAATATGTTCAAATTAATCAGGTTTTTTTTCATTTTGAAATTGGTTTGAAATATTCTTCACATGAATTTCAGTAAACTATTAATGGAAATAATTATGTTGAACATTGATTATTATTTTATAGTTATTAGATATTACTTTATTAATTTAGAGTAATATGTGAAATGTATTTTTTATAGAAAATATATAGACATATGTGCGATGACATGCCATTATTTTATGGCAGTTATGATCATATTGAAGATAATTTTTTTATTTTTTGTATGGAAAATTCTTCTGAAAAAATAATTTCATTGTATAAAAGGTAATGTGGAAATTGATCGTATCAAATTATAAAGATAATAATACAATTTTGAAATTAAATGAAATCAAATATATATATTTTAGTATAGACTCAATATTAATAAAAAATAATCCCATAACTTTAAGGAAATGATCCTAAAATAAATAAAATTAATTTCTTCCTTCATTTAAGATTAATATATGGATTTTCAATCCGTCACTAATTTAAGGGTTTGTGGTCATTTTATTTTTCATTAACATGTAATCAAAAACTCTATATTAGTTATTGTAAATAACTTTTTTCTCTATGTTTATATTTTAACATTCCATCGATGATGGCGTTATCTAAGAACCAAATCATATGTTATTATTGGAAACCATTATGTCTCAAGCGTCCTATTATTAATGTTTGTTTTTATCTGCCTATATGATGATGTTTTTTAGAAAAATTATTTTCTAATATTGATAATTTAATGATAATAAAAAATGATTTTGAACAATTCCTTTTGGGGGGGGGTTATGTAAGACATTGAAATTTTATTTTAAATGAATTATTATCTCAATATATTTTATAATATGTATTTTTTAGATATAAGGAATCTAAGATATGATATATTAATATTACTATTTGAATGTTCCCATTATAACCTATACATTGATTTTAGGGGTATACACATGACTTACCACATTAAAATATATATATACAATGATCTCACTTTTTACAAATGTTTTATAATTTATTAGGAAATCCTCTATCAATTTTTTGAAATATTATTTTATGATTCAAAAACGTACTATCATCAATAACGATTTTTATTTAATTTTTTCATGGAAAAAATGTTATTTTTATTTGCTTTTTATAATAATTTTTTTATGAGAAATTTAAAAATAAATATATCAATATTAACAAAGGATGATATTTTTTGTTTTTTTATATGATAGAATTTTTGGAGAATAGAGCTAAATATATATTTTTCAAATAATATAATTATTTATCATAAAATCAAGTAATTGAAGAGCAGTTTTACACATTTGACATGGAATTAAAAGTACATATTATTACTTTTATATATAATTATAATATAAATTACATTTAAATTAGTAATATTCAATATTTTGATGTTGGTTAATATTTATTCAACATAATGTATTTTATAAATATATTGTTTCATTTATTATGAATAATTTATATTAATATTGATACATTATAATTGTTAATATTGAATGGTGAAAAATTGATACCATATTTTGAATCAGGAGGATCAGAGTTTTTATATTGGTTCTTTATATTTTTGGAAATTATGAATATTAAACATTATAAATATCATCACATTTTAAAGGGTGAAAAGGGTAATGCGTGGACAAAATTAAGTGATGCGGACAAAAAATCAACAAAAGACCTAACTTTTTAAAATTTAATTAGATTTAGTTAACCATATTGATCCTAAATATTATTATATTTCACTTTGGCTCCATTTTTTTATTTAGGATTTTAATTATATTATTTTATTTTTAGAAAAATACAAAATGTCACTCTCAATTTTCTTATTTTCTCTAATATTTTATCATAAGTTAATTATTTTTTATAAAAAAGAATTAAAATTATCTAGTAAACAATTAATTTGTTTATTTTTATTTTTGTTGAATTTTTATAATTATTAAATATATAATTTCATTAAATTATTATTCTACACACCTACGGTTCTTATGCATGTAGTATAAATCGAAGAAAATTATTTTAGGATATTATGATGTAATTTTTTTGGTGAATTATGGTCTCAAATATTTTCATGGAAAATTATAATTTCTTATATAAGTAAAATTAATTCACATTTTAATTATCTACTCATCTCTGAACTAAAATGAAATGAATAGTGTTAAAATGACGTTAATGATAATATCTGGAAAATAATATATTATTAAATTTTTAAAAGATAATAATATTGTTTTAAGAAGATAATTAGGATTAAAAATGGAATAATAGTTTATCCCTTACCCATATGTTATCAAATTAATAACATATATTTTAAATTATAACCTTGTAAGATTGAAAAAAACATTAATATAGTTGTGGTATTAATTTGACAATAAATGTGTTAAACCAAAACAGAGGGTTTAAATACAACATGAACATGTCCAAATGTTATTATATTAATGGTTTTAAACCATATCCAATCATTGGATCTACATTATGGAATTATGGTTCAACTAACATGTGAAAAGGAATTTATTTTTTAAAAATGTTTTTACTAATTCCAGAATTGTCCTTTCCACCAATATTGACTAAAACCCCTCTAATATATTATTTACACCACGTAGAGTAATGTATCTTGAATCAAACCCTAGGGATTAATCACCTGAAATTCCATTGAAACTATTTTAGGATATTTTTTTATTAAAAGAAATTACAAAGGTTCTTATGATGGGATATAAATGAGGCCTTCTAAATAAAAGGTAATCACAATACCAATCATCATTGAATTTATTTTTATTATACATTATCTAATCATGATTTATTAATCATGAAATAGGTACATTAATATCTAAAATATTAATTACTGTTATTATTATAAAGTAACCCTTCTTTTCTACCATCCATTCCATCAAATTGGAATTGAATGTGTGGCTCGTGAATTTTTATGCAATACCATTTCCATAGAATAATAAAATTATATTTAAACTATATTATTTATTGGAGGGTTGTTATAATGAATTTAATTTATATATATATAAATTATTTAATATTTATTTTTCAGGAATAATAATATCATGTAAAATTATTATCTTCCAATATATTGGAAAATGATAATGTATCTCATTCATACATGTAAACAACTACCTCTATGATGTGATGATATGTTTTTTCATTTATACATTACATAGATGATTAAAAGGGTGTAATTAAGGAAAATACATGATATTTATGATGACATTATTCGTTTGGATTGAAAATAATAATATTTATCTTTTAATTAATTTTGATATTAATGGAAAATCGAGTTGAAGTGAACATATATATTCCCATGTGATTAACAATTAAATGTTATTGGATGTGAGCCTTTATTAAAGGAATAATTTTATATGATTGTGTGAACTCAAAAAACTAATTTCTTTTGATAATGTTATTAACATATGGATCATATCCTTTTATTCCTATATGATTATTTTATAAGGAACTGCACACATTATTCCATAACTCAAGACTATGATATATGATCTATTGGGTATGCTTATCAAATGATATTATCATGTTATCAAAAATATTTTATCATGTTATAATTTATGGATAATTTATATCTATACTTTTCAGCCTTACTGTGATTCTAATATCCCATTTTCTTATGATCCTAATCCCAAGGTTATTAGGAAAAAGAAAATCACGATATGTCTAAGAATGGTTGTATTTATAAAGATAATTGTTGGAGATTATGTATATCTATTATGAGCATGGTTTTCAAATATCCATGTTTCCAAATATAAAAAAACTAATAGATTATGGAAAAGTTCTGAATTTTAAGTATGAAATATTAGTATAATAAGATTTATGATTTATCTTTTAAATATACAGGTCTCTATAGGTTTGGATGAGAAATAGGACTATAATATTTCACATCATATGGTCTTTAGTAGAAATAAATTTATTTTTATCAAGATATATTCTTGATGATATAGACCTAGAATGATGAGAAATACTTATTGAAGATAAGTTGGTTCAAAATCTCACATTAAATTAGGTTTTCAAAAACTTTAATAAAAAACTATCTCCATCCACTTTCCAAATAGAGAATTTGACCTAATTATATGAATTAGAATGAATAATTAGGTTAGTGAATTAATATAATTAAAAACTAAATCATCTTCATTTTCATTTCCCTAGTGGTATTTATTAGTTATAGAGTGAAAATTCAAATAATCTAGACTAGTCTTGGACCGAATATTCACAAATATCTTCTAATTTTCTATATGATTGATTATAAATGAATAGTGAAATATGAAAGGGTTGGAGAGATAAATATTTACGTAAATCCCATGGGAGAGGAGACATACATGAATTTGAGTGCTATTGGGATATTTTTTATTTGGAAGAAATCTAAAATAGATAGTTTTTACTTCCATTATAATTCATTAGATAAAAAATCCACTACATCAAACTCTTATCCACCATATCGCAGTAATGAACCAGTCAGTTTCCAGTGTTTCACAATTATACACTAAAACATGAAATTTATTTTACTAATAAATAATTTCAATCTCTACTTAAGGCTCTCAAAATCATATGAACCATGAAAAAGACATATCATCCTTAGAAAGATGGATAGTTGAAACAAGAAGTTTAAATATTTGATGTCATGCTTAGATAATGTGTCATGAAATTTGATCAATCAATTGATGATCATATTCCATTACTGTAATTCTCATATAATATAATATACTGGTTGATGATACACATATCCTAATTCATATAATTACATTTTCATCCATTTAATCATGTAATAATTTTTTAGAAATATGTGAAACATCGCTTATTGGACCCAATCTATTCAATTAGACTATATTAATGATCTTGATGACCTAAAATAAATATTCCAAAGTATAAACATGACAAAAATATTATGTATATCATCATAAATAGTTCATATAATTATATTGAAGTGACCATATATATATATGAATGTGTAATAGAGTTTTGGTCATCAATTCTTGGAAAATAAAGGGAATTGGGATCCCTAGAATGTTGGAAAGTTCATAATTATTGAAAATATTGAAAATATTGAATGTAATAATTCATATTTTTTCATGAATTATTTTTAAAAATTATTTGAAAAAACACTAAGGCCAAACATTGAGAAGGTGTGAGATTTCGAGGCTCGGTGTTCATGGATTGATAAGTTGAAAAATGATACGTTTTATTAAAGTACAAATGTAATATCTTTAATAAATAGAAATTACATCTTAATGGATTCTCGGAGTAGACATTTGAGGACACCATTGCTTTTTGAGCTATGAATTTACCATTTGTGGGTCCAAAAATTTATAGGCTTTGGCTGACAATGAAATATTAAAAAAATTTGTAACCATCATTAATATATTTTTATAAAAATATTTTAATTGAAAATACAGTGTTTTCTTTTAATTAAGGAATATTTTCATAAATACAAGGTTATGTCTATAACCCTGGATCATTATTTTGTGAAAATTAGATAGAAACATCTACGAAGAAGGATGATGAATGGTGGAGGATTGAGGATTTATGATGACGCAGACCTCCGTTCTTCGTGAATGACTGATCCATCTTCGAGGTAGGATGTTGATCAATTTGTGATTTCTTATACCTTCTTAGATTCAATTGAATATCATTAACAAACCCAATAATAAGTTTATTGATTTATTTAATGTTCATGAGGGAAGGATTTTATTTCTAAGATTATGGTGATGATAAATCTATGTGAATATTAGTTGATTTATCTTTATTTAACATTATTATATTAATAGATCAATGATGATATGAACAAGGCCATGATATTTCCAATATGGAGTTTATGTTCATTGTGTCATTCCACAATTCTTCTACATTCCTATTTCCTTATTACTCATGACTAATAATAATATGATCATTCCGCCTTCGATCCATTGTGAAACGACCTGAGAACCATGGATCTGATCTTGTGACAATGCAAGGTGGTGGTAGTGAAATGCAGTAGTGGCCATGTCCGGCTCAGGTGGAGTGCAACAGGGTGGGGATACTAGTAGTGTGGATGAATGTAGACGAAACACTAACCATACAGGGGAGGCCAGCTAGGCGGAGAGTGGAATAGAGGGTTGCTGGCAGGGTGGCCATCAATGGCAGTGAGATGTAGCCCAGGAGGGACCGCATCGGATGAGGGAAATAGCAACAGAGCCCAAGGGAGGTGGCCAAGGACTGCGAGAGAAGGTGGCAATGGATACAATTAGAACAGGGCATGAACCTCATTGGATAGAGCCTTTGGCGGTGGTAGATCCATTAGACTAGGATGGTGATGTGGAACAACCGCGTGATAGAAGGTTTTGCGTTGCATTGTCCAGGGGAACCGACTGGACATGTTGTCATGTGACCATATGGAACCGAGGAAAGTCACCATCGAGGGACACATCTCATGGAGGAATGCTGACCTGGGGCGCATGGGACCTATTGGAGAACTAAACTGCGGTCCAATGGCCCATTGGGCCATGCCCATCAGGACATTTCGGTATGGTCATCCATGACTAACTGGGTTGGGTTAGGTCAATCGAACTGGGTCGGTTCTAGTTTTCCATTCCAGGTTGGGTTGGAATAGACTGAACCACACCCTTTTTAATAAATTGGGCATATCTTCCAAATGAGTGGCCGATTTGACAAGACACCCACAACACTAGTACCATTATTATGAGACAATTCTTTTTAGATACTCTATGTTAGTTCTTGTGGATTTTGGTTTATTACCTAATGGATTGAGCAGTAGGTGATCCCATAATGAGCACGCTATGATTTGAATACTATGGCTGGCTGAGATTACATGATCATGGTGACTATGTTTCTAGTGGGATACATGACCAAATAAAGCTCTTGGTTCCATCTATTCTCTTTTATCCGTTGACTCTATGTGTGCCATAAACATATCATGTGCCATGGATGCCCTAGGTGGCATCGCCTCTACAAGCACCACCGACACTCCTTGAACCTGTGAGGCTCCGTGCACCACCAATTCTCCATGTACCATCAAATATCTATGAACCATATACATTTATATTCTCAAGGATACTATTATATCCATAGAATACAACTGGAAACCCTTTTCATTACGCTTTAGACTCATACATGTGTGAGATGACCATACAGAATATACTTTGTATGTTTCCTTTATGGAGTACTTTGTTTTTGTGTGTGTAAATCATGTGTTTTTTCGTGAACATTCCATGTATTTTTTAGTGAAATTTATTTTGTGGTTTCGTGGTGTCCTACTGAGTATTTGTTTTCTCAACCCTATATGAGGTTTTCCCACACCTGTCATGTCATGTGATGACAATCAATGTATTGATGGACTCTTAGGTGGACTACAAATAGGTGTATCCTAGATTGATATGATAGGTTAGGTGTTATTCTACATCTTTAGATATCTTTTCTATAGCTACCCTACAGGTAGGGGTTTCTACAGATGAGATATTGAAACTTGTGAATTTACTATTGCATAATTTTATTTTGGTGGGATTGTGTTCTAGATTTGTTTACTTCCATGTTTTCCTACTGTCGTACTCTATGGTTGGTATCTTAGTGTATGCATTCATTTTTTTATAGTGTTTTTTATTTCTATAATTTTTTGTCTTGTAGATGGGTTCTTGTGTACAGGAACATAGGAACTTTCTCCCAATTTGTGGGATATATAAGTAGGGATGTAATTATCTGACCCTATAGTATAGGATGATGACATAGTGTATTCATGACATGGTCCCCTAGGGGACAAGTCATGAAAGAGTGACTTCAGAGGAGTTTTATTCTACCTAAAGAAAAATTAGTCTATGAGATTGGATTTGGTAAATAGTGATAAGATTTTGGTCATCGACTTTCAGACTAGGGACTATAGTGACAGTGCAGAAATTGACGCATCCATAAACCAAGACTCTGAATTATTATTTTCAACTCATAAATTAAAACAATAGTGTTATGGAAACGAATTGTAGTGAATCATATTCTATTTTGAGTCTGATGGAATGTCCTTATTGAGTCATCTCTCCAGGTATACTCTATTTACTATGGTACATCTTAATCTATTTTAGGATTCCACCACATAGACAACCAACCTATATTTTGATGTGTGATCACAAGGATGATCTTCTTAATTATGAGAAAGTTCTGCATGGACTTGTACTAGTGATATCACACTCCCGTGGTGTACTAATGATAGCACCACCCATAGAGAAGCAGTTAGAACCAGCACTACCGATGGAGGATGAAAACATGTTGACTCTGTGTTTCATGAGTTATAGAGGATGTGGACTGATATGTTTAATGGGGATGCATAAACCTAGGTGTTTATGAATTGGAGGAAGGGGATCACTCATGTCTTACACCTTTTCAGGTTTCCTTCCAACCAGATGGAAGTTCTAGCCTTGAGCCTTCTCCAGTGATCAATAGGGTGATGGTGGAGCGCAGTGATCAAGATTCATTACAAGATGACTCTCTATTTAATAGAAATTCAGCACCTATTCAGAGATTATTTATTTCTATATATGTCACACTCTATGAACATCAAGGAGCTCGTACATCTGTATTACGGTAATAAGACAATAGTGGCGTACTCGACGAAATTCACATATCCTGGTCGCAACTCCATAGATATGGTGTGGGAGCTGTTCTTCAAGGCCCCAAAATTCAATAAGTGGATACACAATGATATCACAACATCCATGATATCACTTAGAATCCATACATATGATTGGGTACTGGAGTGACCCTTTCTAGTGTAGAGATTTCCAGGAGAGTAGGCAGTGGCAGTGGGAGCTACTAGTAGGCACCAGGTTGTTGAGTATTCAGTGGTTGGAAGCTGACAACAGATGCAGGGACACATGTGTGTCACGAACTCAAAGGGATGACCATAGGATATGGTATTAGTGGTGTGGGACTCCTTGGGTAGAGTGACTCAGCTAAAGGTTAGGCTATGTTACCCATTTGGCAGTCGGGGATAGATGGCTCGAGATTGCCTAACTCATTGGGCGGATGATCAATAGATGATTGAGGAACCACCATGGTAGATAATGATGCAAGAGAAGAGTGTCCCATAGGGTATAATGAATTAATGAAGAGTAGTTAGGGAACCAGGGAGTGGGTTGTGGTTCAACATACTACCTCTATCACCCCCATGTTGTCCACCATGGGCTTAGGGAGATGGTGGATAGGGAATAGTCCGGCTTGAGGTGATATAGGCTTATGTTTCTAGATATCCGAAGAAGATTAGATGTATGATCTGTATCATATACACCGCATATGCATATTTAATAGTAACATATCTCATTCACTCTTTTATCGCCATGACAATAGTTTGAGACCTAGAGATTCCTGTGGAATAATTGGCTCGATTCCATTTCATAGATACTCATATGTGCATAGATTTGATGATCACTCATGGTTTTAGACCGTGTTTCCTTACTCTAGGGGTTTAGAGTTTAGGTTGGGATTTATTAGTGGTATGGACGAGGCCTTATGGCATCATTCATGGTATGGAATACTTATCCTTATTCATACCCAGGTTGACTTTTTTAGGCATAGAGTGTGGTTTGTCCACAAAGATAGGAATCGTTTTTCATTTTTAGAGAAAAGAAAACATATTAATTGTATGAATAACTTACACATACGAGTGTGTAGGTGATTAAAAATCAGTTGGATTTCCAGACCCTTGACACAGTAGATGAGGTGAGTCATCTATTTCCAACCGTGTTGGTGTTGTTAAAGGATGTCATTGGATTACCTCTCCATAGGGAGGAAGAATTCTTCCCTAACCTATACCCCAAGATGGTCCTGATATCTAAACCATATTATTGGATGGATCTTTCAGAGAATCATGAGTTGAGGGTAAAATTAGAGGACTTGTAGAGGAAGGTCATTGAGAGATCTAGTATTTCACCATAGACCGCCCTAGTTTTGTTTTCCCAGAAAGAATTCAGGAGATTGAGGATTGGTGTGGTCTTTTGGTGCCTAAACAAACTAATCATGATGAATAAGTACCCAATAATGAATATTGACAACCTATTCGGTCATCTAATGCAAGGGATTTTGTTCTTAAAGATAGACCATAGATCTGGGTATCACTAGCTTCATGTACGGGATAAGATGTACTGAAGACCGCTTTCAGATGTCGATACAACAACTATGAATACATAGTTATTCTGTTTATCCTAAAGAAATCCCCAACAGTGTTCATGGGACTCCTGAATTGGAACATCCTTCTGTAATTAGACCAGTTCATCGTGGTCTTCATTAATGTCATCCGGGGGTACTCGGTTTCTGAGTAGGAGCACACGATACACTCGAGGATGGTCCTAGATAGACTCTGAGAGAACCCGGTTTTTTGGATGATCTTGAAGTGTCAGTTATTGATTAGGGAGGTCCACATTCAAAGAAACATCATTTTATAGGCTGGAGTTGCCGTTGGTCTAGAAGAAATTGATGTGGTGCATTCTTGGGTGAAACCCAAGAGATTTAACAAGGTATGGAGTTTCCTAGGTTATCCATGGTACTATCAGAGTTTTTTACCCAATATAATTAGAATATCATCACCATTAGAAGACTTGAAAAAGAATGGGAATCCCTTCATGTGGACATAAAAGTTATAACAATCCTTTTTAGAGCTGAGGAAGAGGATGACGGGTTCTCCCATGTTGAGATTAATGGAGGATGGTGTTCATTACATGGTGTTCTATTATGCTTTAAGGACCAGGTTTTGTTTCTTCTGGAGGGATGGGAAAGCAGTTATTGCATATGGTTCATTCCATTTGAGATATCATGCATAGAACTATGTGTCCCATTATCTGGTGCTAGCATCAGTGATTTTCTCATTGATGATGTGGGGACTCTACATGATTGGAGAGCAATTTAATATCTAATCTGACCAATAGAGCCTCAAGTATATCATCTCTAATAAAGATATGATATTTAGATAGAGTGGATGGATAGAGTTCTTATACGGAAATGGAATTTATATTATTAAACTCTTAATAAGGGGAATACATTGAAGAATACTCTAAGCAGGAGATCCGCCTTGTAGTAGCTGAGTGTGGTGTCACATCAGTTGCCCTAATTACATATATTTTTTGTCGATGTAGATGGATCATCTTACATCCAGTTGATTTATATCACCCCTCAACACCTATTTCTGGCTAGAGACATACATCTCAGAGACACAGATCGTGAGCCTTTACATTTTCAGATGTTCGCAGTGCATACCCCTGAGGGATATTCAAATGGTGGGAAGCATGACATTCTATTCAAAGGATTCATAGTATTACCCATGATGTTGTGGAAGGTGGTCTTGAATAAGTTCAATAATTCCCCATTGGTAATACATCTATGAGTGGAGATGATGTATCTTGATGTCTGACCTCACATCTGGTGGCCATGGATAATGGAGGAAGTTGTAGAGTTCATTTCATGATGTCTTACATTCTATCAATAGAAGGAACAGTACCAGGTTCTAGTTGCTAAGTCCCATCTACTTGAGGTGCTAGAGTGTAAGTAGGATGGGATATAAATAGAATATGTGAATGATTTTCCATGAACATCCTAGGGGACCATTAAATTAGGGTAGTCGTTGATATACTCACCTTGTCATACCATATCTTATCGATCTTAATGAATATCACAGTATAAATAATGGGACACCACTAAATGATGAAGATAGTTCGACTACATGGATTACCATCAATGATTGTCTCATATCGTGATTCCCACTTTACATAACAGTTGTGGAAAGGATTTTAAGAGGATTTTTTAACTCAGTCGTGCACTACTAATGAATTTCATCCCAAGATAGATGGCCAGATGAAGAATAGCATCCAAGTTCATTAGGACGTGAAACTTGGTTGCATCGTATACTTTATAAGTAGTTGAGAGGATCACCTACCTTGTGTAGAGTTTGTGTACTATATCAACTACATGTCCCCAATGATAAAGAACGAATTGAGGCCTTTTATGGGTGACCCTGCTGGTCGCTAGTTTGCTGGACAGACCCAAGAGTGTCAGCACTCATGGGCCTAGAGTTGGTGCATGTAACTCCAGAGAAAGTGAATGTCATATAAGAGCAGATGAAGACTACATAGAGCTGTTTGAAGTCATAAGTTGGTAGGTGGTGGAGGCCTATAGTGTTAGATGTGGAAGATCATGTGTTTCTTATAGTCTCACCTTAGTGGGGACTATTGATATTATTATGAGGTGGAATGTTATTTTCGAGATAAATCGGACCATTTCAGATTCTTTGTAGAGTTTTAGAGGTGGTGAACCACCTATATCTACCCCCTTAGTTTCATGGGGTAGATGATGTCTTTCACGTGTCACTTTTGAGGAGGTGGGTTCATGATCCATCACATGTCATCAACTATGGTGAGCTTTACACTGATGATGAGGTGACTTTTTTGGACTTCCCATTAGAGATCGAGGATCGACATGAGTAAATACTTCATAGGGGGTTGATTCCTCCAGTTATTGTTTAGAGGTAGAAGGCGAATATCTAAGAGAGAACATTGGAGAAGGTGGTCAATATTCATGCTCAGTACACTAATATTATTGTTGAGTAGAACTTGTTCTGGATTTCAGGGATGTAAAGCCTTACGGAGGGGAGAATGTAATATATCATGCCCCAAACCTACAAACTAGGACCTGGTGCATTATTTTATTATATAAGAATGACTACCGGAAATAAAATACTGAAGGTCTAAATAACATAACATTTTTGGATGAAAATATTTCGTACATGACACCTATAGAACATTTGGAAAGATAGAAAATAACAAGGTGCATTATAAACTAAAAAAATAGCATCTTGAAATCTTATTAAAGGTTATCATTATCATAAACATGGGAAAGGAAACATAATAATGGGGGTATACAATGATCATTAAGGTTTAAATATAGTGATATAATGAATAAATAATATGTGAATCCTAATCAATTAGACATAACTAATGTGGAATTGTGAATAATGAAAACACATGCCACTAATAAGTAGAGAATAAAAATTCATCCATCAATTTTTACATATTGAAAACCATGTTGAACGAAAAAACTGAATGCTAAATAAATACAATATTTATTATATCATCATTCTGTATCTCGCACATGAATTATTATACCATCAAGATAGTTTATGCTTGTGGGAAGAACCCCACCTGTTTTTTTGGAATGAAACTCGAAAGGTTTATCTCCAACTAAATGTTCTCATGATACCAATCAATGAATCGAGGTGATATAGTGTTCCCCACCAATAACTTTTGGTCAATATAATTCTTTATACAATTATTTAATACATGTCAAATATGACTTTTTAATATCTTTATTGTGTATAGGATAAAGATTTATCAATACTTCCACAATTAAAGCAACATTCCACCTAAACACCATATGAAAAGTTGTATACGGCTAAGACAATAATTATATCCATGAAACAAGAATATGGATATATAATTTAATTACAATTTAAAAAGAAAAGTTATCTCAATGGTCAGGTATTTCTACCATAAAAGGATGATTAGGTGCAAGATACCAGGTAAATTACAATGAAATAGAGATCGAAACAATGTCCCATACAACATTTTAATAAATTGAGATAATAATAATCAAGTTAATAACTAAATACCATGATTATAATGAGAATAATGATATTTTATTTGAAATTTTTTTAAACTTACACCACATAAAGAAATAATTGGCTAACATTGGAAATGTCACAAGAATAAAATTTAGGTGAGCATCCCTATACGTTATGAAAAAATGTGTTCATCCATTTATATTAACTTCATAGATAGTCTGATTAAATCAATTAATTAATTTAATAATAAGCTTATATACATTTATTTGATTCATTATTTATTTATTATGTTCATTTATGTTTTTATTGATATGTTATAAGATTTAATTCCATCAATCTGGATTGTTTGTTTAATTGATTTTCGTGATCGATTTGCTTCACTATATGTAGTGGAGTTCATGATGGATTGATATAATTATCCATAATAGGAATTAGTTGTCATTAATGAACATATAGATTTTGTAATGGTGATAAATATCATTTATAAATGGTTTTGTGATGAATCATTACATAAAATTTTAATAATAAATGCTTAGAATATTTTGATGGATTTTCGTTCAACATAAACTCATTTTGTTTTAAAAATAAACACCATGTGTAAAATATTATTCTAGAACATTAAATCCGTTATATAACATATATATTGATCTGGTTAAACCATGAAAATGGATTAATGACATAAATTGAATATGGTAAAATAAATTTAATACTAGTCGTCCATGAATGTGATAAACTAACACATCTCAAATGGTATTTTTATTTTTAGTATAATTGGAGTGGGAAAGATAGATTAGGATGAAATATTCTAGTAGTATAATAAGATTATATTTTATGTATGTTGTTGGAATTATCACAAAATTTGGATGAGGGTAGGTGATTATAGAGAAAAATAAAAATAGAACATGTAAATGAAATTGAAGGAAAAAGGTAGAGATGATTACCTCTTGAGAACTCATCCTCAAGAATCTCCTTAAATAATTTGTTTTTCCCATTGGGTGAGACAGCAGGTCGTGGACAATGGGAGTGTACTTAGGAAGCTTATTTTTCATAACCCTGGAAAGTAGAAATGCATGAGTGGCGTGAGAGGAAGAGGGCCTGAGGGGTGGTTTATATAGTTGAGGATTGGAGTGTTTTCTCAATATTTTATTCATTATATTATTATTTTTCTTAAGAAATGAAATGGTATTGATTATTGAGACCAAGAACAATAATAAGTGCAAGTGATTTTGATATAATGGTTTCTTACATCAGCCATGAGGCAAGAAATAGTGTATTTTCCTTGTAAAGTATTTTAACTGTAATTTTTTTATTTTACTATTCAAAAATAATCATTTATTTGAAAAATACCCCATAAAACCCACCCTAACAATTTTTTTACTTTTTAAATTCAAAAAATGAACCCCATTTTATAAAAATAATTTTTTTATATATGAGAAATTTAATTTCTAATTAATGTCATCATATACATGAAAAATACCAATTTTAATAATATATAATATTTCATGACACTTTAAAAATTTACTATGTTTTCATAAAATTATCTTCTAATTATAGAATAAAAATAATTGATTAGGGAATTTTTTTATGTAATTTAATTATATTTTAAATATTTATATTATTTATTAAATTGTAATTAAAAATTTATTACTTACAAAAAATCCAACACATAATTAAAAGTGTTCACCTTCATTTTTAAGGTGCCTAATTTTTTTGTACACTCATGGGTGATGTTACTATTAATTTGGATGATATTCTATTTATAAGGGCAATATTACTATTAATGATGGTATGTTACTATTCGTAAAAGTAGGTTACAATTCCCCATAAATTAAATTAATTATATCTAACTCTAAATATCATACTAAGAAAAACAGTTTATTTATGTTTTTCAAAATTCAAATCATAAATGTGGAAAATTAATGTTTAATCTCTAGGTTATTACTATATCTTTTAAACATGTGTTGTTTCACAAATACTCAGTGTATCATGCATTATAATCTCTCTAGTGAATTGAAATAATTAAAGAATAAGCATACCATAAAATATATGACTCTTATATAACGACACAGATTTTCTCCAGTTTTATTTTTATAAATTAATTATTAAATTTCTAAGACCAGTTTCTATGATGGTGTGTGATTTCGAGGCTCGGTGTGGCCTAAATGATACGAGAAAAGTTTATTTTTCAATAAATCATACGGGTAGTTTTCATAAATATGAATAACAAATAAATGGGAGGATAGATCAAAAATATGAAGAAACCGTTGTCTTCAGAGCAGTGACTTTGCCTCTGGAGAGGACTAACAATGATCGATACAGTTCAACTGTGAAAGATAGAAATTAGATGAATCACCCATTATAATATTTTATTTGACAATATAATGGATTCTTTTAATTATATACAATTTTTAGGAATCTATGGAGATCCCCATAACCTTGGAAATTTCCTCTGATGTAAAGAGAAAGAATCCTCTCTAACAAACAATAATGAATGGTGGAAAATCGAGGATCAATGACAACATGAACATCCATTATTCGTCAATAATTAATATATCCTCGAGGAAGGATGTTGATATCTTTGTGATTTCTTGACCCTTCATAGATTCAAATGAATATTTCATACCAAAAAACCAATAGGTTGATTTGTTGTTCGATCATTCTTTCCGGATGGATTTATTGTGGGGATTAAGGGGATGATAAATCATTGTGAAAATATACTGATTGTTCTTTAGTAAACCTTCTTACATGAACGAGTAAAGGATGAAATGAACAAGGAAAAGATAAATCCCTAGAGGCGGTCATGACTTTTATCTTTTCCTCCATCTTCTAAAATCTTATGAAAAATATTTAGGTGATCATTGTGACTTCGTTCCATGGTGTAATGATATATGAAATAGTGATGAGATCCGTAGCGTTGCTAAGTGGTGGAAGCCTAAAGTGGCGGTGGCCCCAGCTGGCTCATGAAGAGTGCAATAGGGTGAGTCCATTGGTATGGTGGCCATCAACAGAGGCTTCTCGGACCCGTCAGGGGAGGCCGGGCAAGGAATTGCATGGTAGGATGGGTCACTGGTAGGGTATCCAGCTGTAGTGGCATAACACAGTCATTGTGGGACCGCATCAATGGAGACCTATGGTGGAAAAGGATATAGGTAGTGACTAGGGGTCATGGAATAGGCATCTAAGATGTGGCCCAAATAAGCATTATACATAACCCATAGAGTAGAGGGGTTGCGAGACTAGGAGGATTATATGGGAAGATCACGCGAAATGTGGTCTAGGATGGACAATTAGGCCACTTTATCCTCCAAGAGTACTGTAACATATGGCCATTTGAGATGGGACGGTTTGGGATAGACTATACCATATGGGAAGGGTTGAATTGGGCGAACATGGTCGTTTCGAGTCAGCTTTATGTGGCTAGATCAGATTTGACTGGACATGAACCTATTTACTAAATTTTTTATATAATTCAAATTATTTCTCTTTTTGATGTTCCATCTATGGCGTTGGGACACTTACGAATAGGTAATCATTTTTAGATACTCTAAGGGTTTTTTGTGGATGTTGGTTTACGGCCTAATGGTTCGAGTAGTAGTTTCTCTATGAATGTGCACACTTTTAGTTAAATGATGTATCTGGATGTGACTATGTGATCATAGTGACTATTTTCTCTTTGTGACTATGTTTCTTGGTGTATACATGACCCAAATATGCTCTATGTTCCATCGTTTCATTGTGTTCCATCAACGCCCTGGGCACCATCGCAGCTCTGGGAACCATTGACACTCTATGTGCCACCAATAATCCATGTTCCATTGATGCTCCATAAGCAATTTCTTATCCATGCACCATCGATGCTCTATGCACCATTAGCACTTATAGATTAATGGATACTAGTAGATCTCTAGAATACAACTATAAATCCTTCCCTTTGTGCTTAAGACTCATACACATGTGAGCTAACTAAATTAACTACACATAGTTTGTTTCCAATGTGGTACCCTTCATGTGATTCATTTGTGGTGTACATTGAATGTTTCATTTTTGTTGTAAAACGTGTATTTAATAGTAGTATTACCTTTTTGGATTCTGGATTTACAATTATGTATTGTTTTACTCACCCCTCCATGGGATTTCCCACACATTTTGTGTCTTGGGTAGACGATCAACACTTTGATAGAGTCTAATGTGGACTAGGGCCAGTGGTTTCTAGAGTAATCATACACGCGATGTGTGCTCCAATAGCTTCAATTAGTATTCTCCCACCTACACTATAGGTAGGGTTTTCTATGGATGAGTTTCAAGAACCAATTCATTCAAATTTGAATAGTTTTCCATTAGTAGGATTATATTTTGGTCTTGTTTACTTCTCAGTTTTATTAATGTCATACAATGTGGTTAGTATCATAGTATATGAATGTATGTTTTTACATACTGTTTTACATTTCAGAATTTTTATATCAGTGTTTTGTGCATGTGTAAAAGTACATAGGAAAATACCTCTAATTTGTGGGATATGCCTACTTAGTGCTAGTTTTTAGGCCTTTTCCTATTGGAGACGGGCTTGGGATAGTCACCACATTGGCCCCTCTATGACGGGTTGTGAAATTGAATAGCAATTAACATTATATTTGAAATGTAGTGATATCTATGACATATTTCATATATCTCCTCTATAGAAGTATAATTTGGATACTAGTCCTGAGATTTGTTGAGATCCTGTTACTCATGAGCCGGATGTGACACATATCCATAAATTGATTCTGAATCATGTTATACATGAATATACTCTGTGAGGGAGATATATTTCCTTTTTGTACTATTTTTGGATATATGACTAGGTTAATGAATGGACATTGAAATGAGTCAAAAATATAATGGAGATATAGCCTAATATATCTACAGTAGACTATGAACTCATAAATTATAATGATGTAAATCCAAATGATATGAATAATATTGAATCTCCAGTTTGAGTTGTGTCCTTTTTTCTCATTTTAACATTTAGAATGCACGTGTTTCGATTATATTTTTAGAGTATTTTAGAGAGTAAATGTGAATGGAAGATGAAATCATTTTATGAAATTGAATTCACACCATTAATGGTTATTCATTTAATGATTTAATTTGAATGAGATAAATGATTTAATTTAGGTTATTAATGGTTCTTTTAGATTTGGTTCTTTATGTCACATTTTATTGTCCAAAAGATATGTTTTATGGGATTTTCAATTTATGTGATTTTGATTTCATCATATACATATTTTTTAGGATTCAAGATGTAAACCCCTAATTAATTTTGTTGCTATTTTTTGTTTCTGGTATGAATTTTTAATTATTGCGACCCATGATTCTCACAACACTCTCTACTACATATCTCGAAGATTATCCCATATTTACGATATTTTCATAGATATATTAGATATGATGGTATATTTCATTTAATTTGGTGAATTGGAATTATAAATTGATGGTAAGTCTCATTGTAATTATTCTCAGTCTGTACATCTATTATTCCCTTAGACATAACCCAAGATATGGACATTTTTTACATGATTTTAGGTTAATAAATTATGCAGAAGAATTTTCATAGGATATAGGTTATGAAGGAGGATCTTTTTTTTCCTCTGTCGTTGAAATTTTCTTCTTATTATGTTCATTCGAGGTTAATTGATTTCCCATCTATATAATTTTAATAAAATTTCTGGAATCGTATATTTACATATAAATCCCAATTATAATTTCAATTTATCCATCCTTAATAAAACAATTATAAATTTTATCGAACTATTTTGTTCTTAAAATATCATTTTATGGTGTAACCAATAATTTAATTAAAAATTTGTTAAATGGGTTTCAAAATGAGAATTTTTTTGACTTATGTTTACGGAATAAATGAATTGTGTGTTCTCACATTCATGTTGGGGGAATATTTTTTGGATGTACCAGTGATAAAATGTGAATCATGGGATGTATTATGGTCTGATGAACCAAAATATCTTTGGGTCCCCAGGTAATAACTTGGTTAATGGATGTCTCACTAATTAGGAGTATAAGTATTTGTATTGATTATATATACTGCTGTGTGTGTGAATTTAAAAAAACATGTTTATTTTATAGAAAAGGAAATTCAAAAATTAATTATTCTTCTAAAAACACATTTCTAATCATACTACATTTGGGGAAACTATTCATCTAAGTGATTAATATTTTTGATTATTCTATATCATTTTTATTTTATTATTCTATATTTTATAATCCAATGTGATAGAATGTTTTAGGTCCGAGTTAAATATTTTAAATGTATCTAATGGTTTTCCAACTAGGTATGATTACACACCCCATTAAAACATACATTGGTGCGTGTGCATTTTTTTAGTCAGATATGAATCAAATGGGTCAAAAATATCACTAGTAAAGGTTATTTATATCCCAACCATAGGTACCAATGATATTATGAATATCTTTGAGGAAGTATAAATAGTATTGTCATTATCCAAGGTTGTGTACATTTGGATAATATTAATATAGCTTAGATTATAGTGTAGATTCCTAGATGAAAAGTGGATTTGTGTGTATAGATATATATATTAAGTAACTAAAATATATTAAGATTTTTTGGAAATAAAACATGATACATTTTAACATATATAATTAAATTCAATGATTATTTATGTTTGATGTTGAATATTACTATTCTGTTTCAATAATATTCTTGATCATTATTTTAAATGAACTTAAACAATATAGAAAAACATGATATGGAACCTTGAATTAAAATGGTGGAACGTAACATATGTTTTCATGTTTAATATTTTGAACAAATCTAACATGATTAGTATTGTAAAATTGTGAAAGGATAAAAAAATATCACAACTCCAAATGTATTTATAATATGATTTTAGTTGATAATAATTATGTTGGACATACATAAAATGTTTAAAAGTATATTTAAAAAGTGGTGATTAATTTTATATGAATACATTTTTTTATTACAAAATTTATTAATTCCTTATAAGTGAATTCAAGTATTAACAGAATTAGATTAAATTTTATTAGTTATAATAAAAGGTCAATGTCAAACATGGTGAAAAATAAAAGGAATAAAATTGGATTTTGTTAAAAAAAATTACATGATTCTACCCTCGACATAAGAATATTTTCCATATCCATCAGAACTATCAATTTTTATCAATTCATTTGTATCCTCAAAATTAGATATAGATGTAATAAAATTTGAATAAATGTATAATTCTTCCACTTTTTATCTTCATTTTTCCCCAGTTTTTAATCCTTCTCATATATAATGTTAATATTTGAAGAACTTTTAGTAGACTCTCAGATGTAAGAAATTTTTTGTAGATGGATTGAAGTAGAAATAGTGGTTTATTTAAATACTATAAGAAATTGGAAGGATAATGAATCCATGATGATGTTAACGAATTGAAAATATAAATGGGAAAAAATTATTGCATTGGGTAATTATTTCTGAAAATATCATTATAATTAAATTGATCAATATTCCTCTAGTGTTATAAGATAATTTTGTGATGATAATTTAATTAAATATTCTAATGAAAAATATAATGTTGTTATAGATTAATTTAATAATATTCTTGTTTAATTAATCACCAAAATAATAAAATTCTACTATGTAATTCTTGATAATTTTACACAGATGGAAGTTAAATATATTGGGATGGATGAAGCATTTTCAAAGATGATGATTTACAAAAAAACAATTTAAAATATTATAAAATTCCAATAAAAAATATAAATAAATATAATAAATGAATTTCAATTATTTATAAATAATTGATAGGAGATTAATGCTATAAAGTGGTATTTGAGAATGTGGTTAATAGAGTTTTCCATGATATAAGAAAATTAAATTAATTAATAATGGGTATAATGTCAGTCGGGCTAAAAGTTAAATAAAAATGTGAAAAAGAATGATGATTATCTTATAATGTGGATGAAAATTCAGGATGATAAGCATTAGAATATTAATAAGAACTATGATTATAACTTGAGAAATATAATAATGAATATATTTTCTCTTTAATAAATGTACTGGGGTAGAAGATGAAAAAAAATTATGGAACCTATAAAATCATGAAGATCCCAAATAGGTGAGACATATACAATTATTTTTCTCAAAATATATGATTTTATTCATTAAAAAGGTTCACTAACTGGATGAATATAATGTTGGAGATCATCAAGAGAAGAATAAAAAGTAATCCAATTGAAACATAATGAAAAATAATGCACTCATTTCATGATTATGACAATTCATCTTGGAAATAGTCACATAACCAGAAGATCAAAAATAATTAGCGTGTTGATGATTACATATATAACCATATTCTATTTACAAAACATTAAATAATTTTACAAAAAATGTAACAAATATATAACCATTTTCCAAAATTATCACATGATAAAATCTTATTTATGAGATAGGGTATTGAAAAATAAGAATGGAATGAGCTAAGATATTCTGTAATTGAATATCATATAATATTGTATCTTATAAAAAGGAGAACATTTATTATAGAAAAATATATTATGAAAAGATCATGAAAACATGGAATATAATCATAATATAAGTAATAGAAATATAAAATCAAAATATGATAGTTAGGAAAGGCTTAAATTTAATAAATTTATTCAAATATATCTTAGTAATAATAAATCTTCTGAATAAGACTTAATATTGATAATAAACTAAAACAATTATGTTATTTAAAAATATTGAATATTTGGAAAATGAATAAAATCATTGAAATTTAGAATATCATGCTAAAGAACATGGAAATGTGGTACAACCATAAACATGGGAACAACAATTTGTGAATACCCTTTATCCCCATACATATATCAAAAAACTCAATATGTGCACTCCATAAAATGCGAGAAAACTCAAAAAGGCCACATAATTTTGAAGAAAATAATTATTCTCAAAAAATACAATATATTTAAATATAATCATGATATAATGTTTTTAAGATGATATATAATGAAACCCATCATCAGCAATACACATGTGTTCTATTTTAAACAAATCATCACCATATTATAATGCACCCATGGAAGAAGAATGGGTTTGTAAATTATTTAGAATATTTTTGATAATTAGAAAAAAATGAAATCATTGGATTTTAAAAAATAATTTTACCAAAGGAATTTTATCATAGTAGAATATATATGGTTATGAAAAACCACACTTCAATATATAAAACCCATGGAATAAAATACCATTAAAACTAATATGTTTCCTTAAAAAATTTAAATATTTTTATATATTAAATATTTATAGTTATATTAAAAACAAATCATATATAATGTAATAAGAATCATGTTTAAATACTTTTTATAAAGTCTTAGGATAAAAATTCCTTCAAAATAATCAAATTAATAATAATAAACATACAGTTGAAAATAAATAACAGAAACCCTCTTATCATTATTATTAATATTTTTTAAAAAGTATATAAATAATTGAAAGAATATAAATTATTAAAACATTCAAAGGTATAAATAATTTATATAAATGACCACAAAATTTTGTTTTGCATTATATAAAAAACATTCGATAAAAAATATATGGAAAAAAAATAAAATATTCATTGGTTAGAATGAGAGTTATACTTTTCCATTTTATACTCATATTTTTTGAATAATTTTATTAATAATGTGTTTAAGTATTATAAGTAGAATTTTATCCAGATATCACAATGAAATACTATATAGAATATTGTAATGTAATGATCATAAAATTCAATATGTTCCTATTAATTTAGGAATATCAATGACCTAATGAATTAGAAATTGAATTTATAAAATCCTAATGGTATGTATTATGTACGAGTCAAAGGATATTGAAAATAATATCATAATTCATGAATAAAATATAATAAAATGGAATAAATTTTATTACATTAAATCGCTATGGATGTTAATAAATTTTATATAATAAATTATATTTCATAATATCAAATGTGTCCCAAGATGCTAAAAATGGGACAAAAAAACTTTTTTTGTCATCTTGATTTATTAGGTGCATATGGTCATCATCAAGAATAATAGTTTTTTATTGGATATATTATTATAAAATATGTTATTATATATTTTATTTAATTATTGATTTATATTATCAAGTCCTTTTTATTTATTATATATTATTTTCCTATGTTAATGTCAAAATAGATTTAGCCTCATTTAATTTTTTCAAATATGTCAATCAAAAAATAATATTTTAAAACTATGATAAACACATAATATAACCATTCCATTATAATTAAATTAATTATTTTATTATTAAATTATTATAATGTTCTTCCTTTTGTTTCTATAAAAATCTATTATATTTTTATGTCTATTTTCAAGGAGGTTGTTTTACCAACATAATCATGGATATACCAAAATTAGGTGGGTGATAATCATTATGAAATTATTTAGTTAGACATATCAACAAAATAATAAATGAAAAATTATATTATATATATTTATTAGTGATTTTGAATCATATTATATGTGTATTATATAAATAATGAAAATCAAGATGAATAATGAAAAAAACACCACTGAGGCGTATGGTCGATCATAAAACACATATTTAATGCTTTGATAATCTTACTAATGAGATGGAATTAGTGGGAATAAGAATTAATTTCTCCATTTACATAATTATATTATATAATATATATTTATTATTCAATTTCAAACATATAGAAAATAATGGGAGGAAGGGATGAAAAATTAATATGTCACTCCTTAGAATTGGCAGTCAGTACGAACTCACAATAAATATTAATATATTTTTCTATGTGGATGAAATAAATAAATAAATATAAATACATTAACAGTAAATTTCTTAAGTTTACAAATTATACATATTTTGTTCTATTAATATGTACAAGGATGGTTTTGAAGAGAAATAATAACAATAAAATAATAATAATTAAGTGATATTCACTAGGGGACTGTGACCACACTCTTGAATGTCTATATGATATGTGTACCTTATGCTCATTAATTTTTACTATAGTCCAATATAAATAGGGAATTGTATTAGGATAAATTATAAGTTTAAAAAATAATATATTCAATGGAATGTGTATAACGTTAAGGGGTGGATGTTTTCTAATATATTTTTAATTAAAAGGACACTTTAGTGAACACCCATTATATTTCAGTAATGTAATTATAATATTAATGTTGTGATGGATATAAATGAAATAAATAATAGTTTTTGGGGAGGGTTGTGGTATTAAAATCAATAATTGATCGTTTTTATATATGTTTTAATATTGTTTCAATTCAATTACTATTTGGTGATGATATTTTTACATATTCATTTTTACCTCAGTAACATGATTTTAAATATAGAGTATATGTTTTCATGAAAATATGACATAATAAATATAAAATAAACTTTTTTCTTATGATTCTAAATAAATAATTTAGTTACTAAAATATATATTTTTAAATATTTCAATATTTATTGTATATTATATATATATATATATATAAACTATTTTTTAGGAAAAATATTTTTCTGTTCATAATGAATTCATAATATAATTATTATTGATTACAATTTTATTCAATGATAATATATTTATATATTATATTAAAAATTATATTACATTCATTTCATAAAAGTGATAAATTTAGTTTATTATATAAAAATTTCAAAATATTAATAAAAAAATATTAAATATAACTGTTTTTTCAATAGAATGATCATTATCTATAATTTTTTAAATAATACATTTTTATCCAAAAATATGAAAATAAAATTTATTTTATAATATAAATGTTTTAAAATATAAAATGAGAATAATATTATCACATAATATTTAAAATGGTAAGACTTTTTATTTTTATATTAACTCTCATAACACATATATTCTGTTTTTTGTTCAATTTGTATTTTATGATAAATATTAATTATTTGAATAAATATTTCAATTTCATTTAATTGACATATATAATTTGGTTTATAATAAAACCAAATAGAAATATGTGTATTCGAATGAAACCCAAAAATGAATACCACCGCTGAAATGGTTAATTGAATGAAATGGAAATTACTATTTTAAAATTTTATTGAATTGTTACATAATTTCTATAATGTTGAATATATTTTTCCTATATAAAAATAGTGATCTAAAAAACACATATTTGTCCTTATTAAAGAATATCTATTTCATGGAATGGTTTTATAATACACAAGGTCATGCTAATATATTTATTGAAACATAACATTTATATATATATATATATATTTAAAAAACTGGATATTTCAAAATTCTTTTCTAAATTAATTACTTCTTAAAAAATCATATTCGTCTAATATATTAGTGATGATTTAAAAAAATAATTTCATTTAATAAATTTCAAATAATAAATTTTATTAATTTAACTTATAGATGATAAAAATTATAAAATAAAATATATATATTGTTGAAAATGGTCTTTTTAGAACTTATGATTTTCTTTAAGTTATTTTTATTGAATTTCTAATTGATTAAAATATATTTTTTTGTTAATTGGTTTATTTTTCTAAAATATTTTTTATATATTTTTTTTGAAATGTTGTGTCGTTATTTACTTCAGGGATGTATTGGTACTAATATATAGAAAAAGGTAATAATTGATAAAATTATACTCTAAATTATCGGGGTGTTGCATTCTATGGACTTTAATAAATTACATCACCAAAATTTTAATTATAAATTTCCATTTGAATTTTATAGGGATTTCTAAAATATAATAAAAATAATTTTTTATAAATTATATAGATTTATCAAAAATAAAAATGTGGAATCATATATTTCACCTCTAAAGTATCTTAACCCTAATATCCATTTTTTCTCTAATCATTTAATCCATTATTCTATTGTTATTCAGTATTAATACCCACATTATATACCTTCAATCAAAATTTTCATCACTATAATCCTTGAACGTATTATATATCATTTGTATGTATCAAATGTTTTCTCCTAATTCCAATAAAATTTTCTATAAAAGGGTATATCAAATATATCAAATATATCTCCTATAATGTTTATATGATTTACATAAATCTCGTTATAATAAATAAAAAATAGTTATACAATAATCAAACAGGAATAATTTATTATTAATATATATAAGTATCTTTATTAGTGTTGTGATTTTCAGTTCCTTACATATATTCAATGCATAAGGAATTAGGATTATGCCATTAAAAATAAAACACAGATAGTTCTTAGGTTGGTAAATAGGGTTCCTACAATGACCCTAGATTTCAGACCCATTAAATTAATACTATCATTGTTTTCTTATGTCACCCAAAATAGAAAAATAGCATAGCCTTTAATAAAATAATATGGATATATTCAAATTAAATGAATTATATAATCATTATTATATAAAAAACATAAGTAAATTAAAATAATAAAATATAATTATTTAAATACATTTTAAAAATATTTTTTTGGATAACCAATTTATAAATATGTTTGGAACTATGTCCTACAATAATAAATTAATTTTATCAAAGATAAAATTTTTGTTATTAAAGTTTTTATTAATATTTATAACATTATATTTTAATTTAAAATTATTAAAAATATCATATTGAATAAGATAAAAAAAGATGAATTTTATAAGAATCATCTTGAAATAAATGTTTATTTTATTTATATATATATTAATAATTTAAAATTTTATTTATAAGTTTTATAATATTAGTGAATTAAATAATAACATAGTCTATGTATTGAACAATTTAATAGTAACTAAGGATGAATTTTTAGTATTTTTCTAAAATGATTGATTTTTTGTCCAATAGAGAGAAAAGTTATTTTTACAATTATTTTGCCTTTTATGAAATTATATGAATATTAGTACATATTTTTTATTTATGAAACCGATATCAAATGAAAATTCTATATTTTAAAATTGATTTTTTTAGGAATAAAATATATGCTTTAATTTATAGAAATATATTTGTCACTTTAAATATTCAGATATATTATATGAATAAACATATTCGTAATATATTATAAATTTATTATCAGAAAATTTAATTTATAACACCATTAAAAAATTCAATCATATTAAGCCTTTATTAATTTTTTAATCATTCTATATAAATAATTTAATTATTTTCTTTGTTATTATTATTTATAAATCATAAATTTTTTTGTCATTAATTGGATACCACAATGAATAGAAAATTATAGAAATGAGAAACTTAAGAGATAGTTGGAATTTTATGTTTAAAACATAATTATAATTGGGTTTTTACGGTGGGAATAAATATTGTCCTTTACCCACTCCATTATTTCTCAAATTTTTTTACCAATTTAATTGAAAATTTCATCCCATTATTTTAATGGTTTAGGTATTTATAAAATGTGTTCCCCTTTTATATATAAAAGGATATATCCATTATTCACTTCCAAAAACATTTCACAACTACTTTTCCTTCCAAAAACATTATACACTATCCCTTAGTCAGTCATAGAATCCCTCGAGGTGTTTTTTCCTTCTCAACTAACCATCCCTTAATGGTTTTATTCCATTCAAAAATTATATAATCAAATATGATCGAAAAAGATATATAATTACTCTTTTATATTTTCAATTTATATGTGTTCAGTTAATATTCATAAAAACCAATAGAAAATCCTAAAATAATAAAATTTTTATCAGTAATATATTTAAATGTTGTCATATTTAAATTATGAAATTTAAGGTCATTTTCCATTTTCTATTTTGGGAAACAAATATTTTAACCGTAAATTGTGCTGTATTTTACCTCGACAATGTTAGAAACATAATTTTCATTTACAATTTTTAAAGGATTATACTAATATGTAAATTAATATATAAGTACGATATGAATGTAATATTTTATAATATAATTGATTTTTATGAATGAATAAAAAAAGTACATGAAAAAATGATACAATCACGGAACACCGAACAACCATAATGAAAGAGTTGTGGTGCTGGATTTCAAAAGCCCAAACATAAAAGAAGCATCAAGAACCACCCAAGGAAGATATTGTGAACTCTTGAAGTCAAAAACTAGGATCTTCCTTTCTTTACAAATAAATAGGTCGGTCCATGCACTCCTCTACATTTTATTGAAAAAAGAATCATTATCCACATAAATTTCCTAACTACAACCTCCATGGAATGATGTGTGTTTTCTGTCATTACCATAATTCCTTTATGGATATATGATTGCATATAGGTGATAAAAATGGGTTTTATAAAAAATTTAATACTATTTAATGTAAAATTTTAAATTCATTTAATTACATGATAAATTAACAATCATTATAAATTCCTCAACTCAAATTACCATATTATTAAGTTAATATTCTCATATTTCTATGAAATAACATTATATTCATTATATTATTATTTAAAATATTTTTAATAATGTTTTATATCAATAATGATCACTATGTATTACAATTATTCAAAAAATATATTTATATTCTTACATGACCATATCACAATCACCGATTAATCATGGTCTGCTCATTTTTTGTGTGATTTAATCACCAAAATGAATAATGATACGAATTAATATCATTGATTACAATGGGAAATAAATTAATAATAAAATTTTATATAAATATGCATATAAACAATTATTTCGGGGTTATGAATTGTTACAGTAACATTTTACTCATTAATTAACAAAACACATTTATTAGATAACAATAATGGAAATATGATTGTAGTTGTTTTCATCATTAAGGATATAGATTGAAAACCTAGTAATACAATGTTAGACATTACTATGACATTTAAATTTACCCCTATAATAATTTTAATGATATGTTAATGATGAAAATTTGGATGAAGAATAAATATTGAAAAAACTCCAACTGAACTCGTTCAAAACCATCAAGCATACATACATTATATATTTAAAATTTAAATAAACTATATATATATATTTTTAAAAAATTGTTTTAAATATGTAATTATTTATTAATATGATTTTATTGGATTAATTTAAAAACCTAATTTTATTAGTTAGGTTTTTTGTTGTAAGTGATGAATGATTTTGGATATGTGTAAGTTCTTTCATATAAAATACCTCTCAAAGTGTATTGTTTTATATTATACTCCATTTTTCATTGATATGGTTTATATTTTAACTAATATATGTATTATATAGTGAAATAATTTTATTCATGGTAGTTTGTTAATTTAAATATATATCTTTTAGGTGGATTTCATTGAAATTTTCATCATTCTTTTAGTGGGTTTGTACTAAATTCCAATTCATTGAGTTAAAATTATTTTTCATGAACATATTTTCTCTAATATGGTTAAATTATTCCACATGAGTGTATTATGTAGTAAATTTTTCTTTTAATTGTGAGGATTTATAATTTTATCATTTAAATCCATTCTTAAAATTTTTTACTTTAATAGCGATGTTTTTCTATAATGAACATTGGAGTCTCAATTATATTTCATTATGTTGTATGTTGTTTTGAACACACTAAATAAATATTCAATTTCTAGTTTCGTTCCCTTTTTTTATTTTAAAATTAAATTTATAGGGATAATTATTATTTTAATAGAATGTATTAATGCTTGATTTTTATTACACAAAATATTATTACATTATTAACAAAAAACATATATCAATTAATAAGGTCATTGTTTCAGGTGAATATGTTCCTTCTTTAAAATTCTCTTCCATTATTATGAATGTTAATATTTATTATTTTATATGATATTTATAATTCAATTTACTACACTTCCCAATGAAAATTATATTTATGTTTTTACACTGTAGGTTTACAAATATGTATATTTAAAAATAACATTCTACCTTTCTAGATCAAATTTTTTTGTCTTCCGTGTGAAACTTCCATTTATAATATTTATAAAATTTCATAGAATAATTTTAACGAAACAAAGTCTAGTAACCTAGAGCCAGTTAATGAAACTTTTACACTAAAATATGATATAAGGAAGCACGTCCCATTGGGCTAAATATTTTAGTTATTTTGGTCAACAAGGTACATACATGACTCCCAAATTATATTTGATAAAAAATTTGATCATTTTTCTTCAAAAATAATATTACTATCTACTAAATGTCTATGTTTATAAATCATAGTACTCTTCATTGATTCCTACTATAATAAAAAATATAGTTGATAATAAATTGTTATATAAGTGAATTTATAATTAAATATATCATCAATCTAAAATTAGAAATGACAAAATATAAGTAACTAAACACACACACATATAAAAAACATGAATACCATGATACAATATAGAATATTAAATTTTGAATGGTAAATAACTTGAATAACATATTGTTTAAATAATATGACCGTTATTAATATATATGGATTAATCAATTTGGAAATTTAAATAAATGATAACAAATTATACTTAAGCATGAAATGATAATGAAATGAATTTGAAGATAATATCATATTAAAAATATCATGGATAATAATAAATATTTTTTTAATAATCATTATCCATAAATGTAAAGGTATTTATTGTTGTCGTGAATAGTTATAGAATTGTTAAAAGCTAAAATTTATTATAGACTCTATTATAATGTGACATCAAATATTATGAAATTTAAACTGACCAAATGATCTCCATATATTCTAATTAGTTAGAAAGACCACCAACCACCATATATTCCTCCGAAATGAAATGTGTGCCAATAAAATTTATTCTCATTAAAGTAATCCAATCTACCTATACATCGATCCATGATTCACCATGAAAAATGAAATACACCACTTCTTATTGTATACACTAGAATAGATGACTCACATTCAAACCCAATATTATTGAAACCATTCAAATTATTTAAATTTAATGAATGAATGATTCCCTACATGTACACATCAAGTGCAGTTTCCACTCCATATAAACCATAAAAAATAACAAAATTTATTCATTATGAACTAGAAATACCTCACCATAACCCATTGGACCTGGTACTCTATTCAATAACCTTTTAAATTGACTATAATCTAATTAGGGAGAAGTAGTATTCAAAACACCCAAATAATTCAATGTAACAGTTTCTAATTTTCCAAAACACTCTATATTATTAAAATAATAAAATCATGAATATTTTTTTGACAATATAGAATCTTTATCATGTTTGACTCATTGATTGTGACACGAACAATCTAAAACACTGATCATGTACAAATATCCATTCCCATCATAGATAGGGGAATTATGTCCATGACAAAAATAATGCACCAATTAATCAACAACTACATGAAACATGTTCTAAATATTGAGAGAAATATCAGTGCTTAAGTGAAAAAATACCATGTCATTTCCTCATGATTCATTAATTCCAAATTTGTCCAAGACTACATCCTATAATGTTTTTTTTGTCATACATATAGTAATTTTATGCTCTTAATCATATCTATACTAATTAAAATAAACAAATAAGAAGGGAAATAACATATTATTTCAAGGCACACTCAGCTGGTTCTATATTGTGTTACAGATAACAAATGAGTGAAATAGGATATGTCCAAATCCAACCTCTATTGACGTTTCTCATCCCATTGAAAGAACATTTTTTCCCTAGTATGATGTTGATATTATAGTATTCTATTAGAAACATCATTTCATGATGGATCCCAAACTATGATATTAAGAAATGTTACATAATTATAACGATTAATATTGTATTTAACTACCTCAAATATTATTGGATATGTAATTTCAGAAAAATATTTAATTTTAATTTTGGATTACATTGATGAATAAAATTGTTTTATGTAATAAATTAGAGAAAATACTAACCAATTATTAATATATAATTGAATATAAGACATCTTATTAAAAATAAATCTAAATGAATTCCTAATTAAATTTAAATAATCCATAAAAGAAGGCCAAATGAATTAATTCCTTTAATTATCAATCTACTACATTAAAGTTACATGAAATATATATTTACGGAAGACCAATAATGATGAGTTATTATTAATGAGGTTCCATGTAAATTGTGATGAAGTGGATCATTATAAGGCTAATATAATTGGTATAAATGCTTCAATTGTATAATGATTTGCACATAGTTTTACACTATATATTAACCAACACCCTTGATTGAAAACTACCACTCCCTAAAAAATTTTCTATTTCTAGATTTTAAAATTATCATCAACCCCATGAGCTATTTGTAGACTACTTAAAAGTAGACCATCTAGGAGATAATGAAAATTTCACTAATGTTATTTTACCAAACAAAGAAATTTTCTTCACCTTATAATATTAGTTTATTTATGATCTTATCTGCAATTGATTTCATATAATCATCCCTTAACGTCCCACTGAATAATATATATCAAGTATAGTTGAATATTGTTGACCCCTCTGTGATTTCCATGTCCTAAAGGATTTGTTTTCCTCATTTCATAGAGATCATCCTTTAAAATGAAAATAAAGGATTTTCCAAAATAATGTTTTTCAAAGTGATACTCCAATAATGTTGTAATGAATATTTTGGACTCTGATGTCCATTTTACCCCCTTAATGAATATGTATTATATCATTAGCATAAAAGTGGTGAGTTTGAGAAATGTTGGACCTAAATTTTCATAAATTATTTATGATTTCTTGAAAATCTATGAGTGATTGATGACTGATATGAAAATACTATCCAATAGAGGTTATAATTTTGGAAGGAGTGTATTTTTATCCCACCAAAATGACATAAAAAATCCCATAAGAGACCATTTATAAGAACCAATCTCAGAGAATATCCCAGAATGTGATTTTTCCAATTATAAAAAATGATACAAATACAAATACAACTAGGAACGTTAGTGACAAAATTATATTTCACTATATCAAAGGCCTTATTTATATCATGATTTATGGAAATGATACCCCCTCTTCCTATAACTCTATGAAAATTAAGATGCTCAAAACCAGTGACCATTCATACCTATATAGATTTTCCATTGATGAATTCAAATAAATTCAATGATATTAATATATAAATGATGCTAGATTGATTGTTATAAATAATCATACTAATCATGAAAAAATATTGTTAACTAGTGAAATCGGTATTAAGATATGTTTTCACTATAATTTTATATTTTCTTGGAAATGAAGGGTTATATTTTTCCATGGTGATTTGGTGAATTTTATATATAATAAAAAGGGAAGTACAAACTCGTACACATCCAATTAAATCATGTCTCAAAAAATATAAAAAATAATCTATTTCATCCATCCTAAATAAGAACATTAATTGATTTAAAGCATAGAAATACTTCATTAATCCAAAATTACATTGGGATTCTAGTTAAGAAATTATTATCCTCAGAGGTAAAAATATAATGAATAATAACTTCAATAAAATGTCCCTACAAAATAGGTCCATTAAAAAAGATGGAATAATATAAGACAATATGATCAAAAATGTTTTCCATGTTTTTATGGTTTCATTTGCAAACATTAAATAGGTTAAAGGTATACTAGAAATTTAAAAATTAGGTACAACCATGAAATTGACACACGACAGATGGAAGAAAATTATATTAAATTGCATGCTCGGGGACTTGACCCCACGACCATCCCCTCGCCCCCAAGATTCATTTTATTTATTAAATGAATATAATTATATATGGTGGGATTAATTAAATCCTTGGATAAATCAATATTAGAGTATGATATTAAATATTCCCTCGGGATATTTTGACGAGATGTATCAAGAGAATAAATTTCACTTTACAACTTAGTATATGATGATTTTCCCAAAATCATGCACTTCATGTTTAAATGTTTCATATGTAACAACTTGATATGTCCCCATTTAGAAAATAAATACTGGTCAAAAAATCCCTTATAATAAATTTCAAAATCTATATATTGATCCCATAGATTGTTTAATCGAAAGGGGAGTGGAATTTTTATGACCTTTTTATTTTGAAATAGACAAGGATATGATGTTGATATTAAATAATTTATTATAGGGTAATACCAAAAATTGTCTCCTATATATCAATATCCACTTCAATAATCATAGATCGATCATACTTGCATGATGTTATTCTATTATGTTAAATAATATACCAACTATTCATAGAACCTGCCATATTAACATTAATCAATTCATTTTCATCCATATTTTTTTCAAATTCAATGGAATAAATTAATGTGTAAAGGGAACTTAGTTTTTTACTATCATGTAGAATTCTGTTGAAATCACCAAGGAGGAACCAATGGTATGATATTAATCCTTTAATTTTCATAAATATTTTCCCTAAATTACACCTCTCTAGATATTAGTTCTAGGAATTGAAAAAAGTTCAAAAACATTCTTATTATTGAACAATATATAGCATGTGATCATATGATCTTCAATGCTGATAACATTAACACTGTCTAAAGTGACACGAGTAAAGACACAAATTGTTTCCACCAAGGTTGTAAAACTATTGAAACCAACCAACTGATACACAATATTCAATATGTTATAATGACTAATAGAGTAATAATTCATTGGTAAATAAACTCAAAATTTTTTTTTATGAATGTGACTTTTTCTATGCATGTAATTGGGTAATAAAGAATTATTAAAACCATGGAAATTCCATAAAATGGAATTAAGTTATTACTTTATTTTTATTTAAAAGACCCATTTTCAACATTTTCTATTATTCGTGACTAAATATTTTTTTAAACTATAACTCATTTAGTTAATCTTCTAGTGTTCATTCTGATACTAAAAATACTATCAGTTACAATTCCAACAACTATACGGGTGAAAATCTCATTTAATTACATTATGGAATTCTTTAGAAAAAAATAACAGAGAGGAGATCTTTTTTAACTAGGTGATTCTTCATTAACATTGAAATCCTCCTCCTCTTCCACCATGACAGTCAAAGTCGTCCATTTAGAGATAACACTATTTAAATATTGGGCATTCACAGGATTCAAGGATAAATCCCCTAGTCCTAATGATGACATGTTATTAGTACCAAAGTGAACAACATGGATGAAAACTATTTTTCCAACAATGAAATATATTGATCTTTGTTATCATATGATATCTACTCATAGAAATTATACCTTTCCTATTATCCACATTCATTTGAATTGAAATACAATTAATTTATGTTATTATTACCCATCTTCACAGAAAGTGGGTATACTGAATGCCCATTGTTTTATCCACAAATTTCATCAAATAGAATAATGGAAGTACATAAACGAATTTCAGATACCTCATCAGTTTGGTGTACGACAAGCCTCGCCTAACTTGTGAGAAGGGTAATATTCTAAGAAATTTTAATACATTTTCTATTATTTTTTCTAATTCAAAATGTGATTGCATAGATTCTATGCAATCCATGAAAATATATATATTAATAGATATATTAGGATCTGTATCTATGTTCTCACACTACTGAACCAATATATCTCTTTCACAACATGGATCCTTTGGCATCCCCACAACAACTACTAGGGGTGTTAGAGTCATCATTCAGAACATTCACAAAATAGTCTTTAAATGAGTTATTACCCTTCAATGACACATAGGGAAAAATATTCATGAATCTACCAACCTACATCAATGTTATACCTCTGTTAGAATTTGGATTATTGACATACTTCTAAATGAAACTTTATTTAGAGATTAAATGGACTATATCATACAAAACTAACAAAAAGGAGGTTAATGCAAATATTCAATCTAAATATCAGTCCTATGACCATTGAAAATAAAATCAATCATCATAGGAAAAATGGATTCCATGTCATTATCTAGAATAATGTGATAAAAGTAGCCAGCTTGACTTTAAATGGTATGATGGTCCTTATTTAACGGAGTTCCAATGAAAGACACTATGTCACTTAGGATATTCGAAAGATATAAAAACAAATTGTTCCCAGGTAGTCTAATATATATATATATATATCAACAAATAATTTATATGACTTTATAGGTTAAAATTAATATCCCATTCCAATATTTTGAAGACACATGATGTGAGAAGAGTGTTCCAAAAATCCAAGCCTTACGAAGACCCTCCCCGATATTGATGAGCATGTAAAAATACCCCATTCTAACTAGAATTAGCCCCCATCTCATTAAATCGCTTCACTGATAGAAACATCATTTTAGGCCATAATTAGCCTAATAATTTTTTTCATTGAATCTGTGTGATTCAACCACACACTGAAAATATTCATACCTATATTCATTTCCTGATGACTTCAGGGTAGAAATCATTGATATGGTTCCATTATATAAAATAAATTTATTTATCAGAGGTGATAGATCCATATATATTTTTTAGGGAGAACCATGTATTTTATCTGGAAAATTTCTTCCTTTCATAGGGGGGATCATGATTTAGATCCACTTCAATTTATTCTTTTAATTTTACACCCTTTTCAGGTACCGATGAATTCCCTCGTTCGAGTTTGAAGGAATCTAGGAAAGTACACAATGTTGTGAGAGGAGTGGTTCATAGGATACACCATGTTCAAAGAGATACTTCATGTCGAATCATTCCACTAAATACCATAACTAAAATCTAAAAAAGGGAAATGGTTAATAATAGGATGTCAGGTCTAACAAACATGATACATCTTTTGTCAAGGCTTTTCACAAGATGATTTAATAATTTATGTGAAATCCTTTATATTATAATTTACTAATTTAATAAAAGAGGAATTCCAAATGTATATAGGGGATATATAAAATTTAGTCCTCAACCATTACTGCAAATCCAAAGCAATCAACATATATTAAATAATTGATTTATTTAATGAATAAAATTCCTTACAAAAAATATTTATATTGATGAAATTATAAGGATTATTAAAATGTCCATGTATAATAAAATAACATTCAATGTAATACACTATATTTATAAATTTTATATGATTTATTATATAAACAGTTCTAAGATAAGTAAAATGAATATTTTTTGTAAATTTAATGTCTAATGATCACATGAAATTGAATGTTTCATGTGAATGTTAATGACTACAAAATGAGTCTGTAAATACAAATTTAACACTTTCATTGTTCAAAGTGATCATAAACAATCCAATGATATAATATGTTTGGTATAAATAAAAAATGTTCTAATTGAGGTTAAAATACATGTTTTTTTCAACCAAGAATAGATTAACGTTAAAATATCATTAAGATATTATTATGAAAAAATAATATCCATTTAGAACATTTATTTTATGAATCTAAAATTAAATATATCATTTTAAAAAAATCATCAATATTTATAAAATTTGAGTTGTCATGAATACATGATATTCTATACAAGTCATACACCATGAAAAATGATTCCTTTTTTTTCCAGTAAAATCAAAAGGGAATTCTTTTTTAAAATGACATGACAATTCATTTCAATGTTTCATAAAAATCCATATTGATAAAATATCATTAATAAATAGTTTTTAAAGTGTTATAGACATTATTAAATAAATATTTAAGAAATATAAAAAAAATTATGTTTTCATACAAAAGAGACTAATGAAGTAAGATTATATGAAAACATTTTTGTATATTTTATGTTCCAAAAAATTAATGAAAGTTTAATATTAAATACAAATAGAATAAATAAATACAATAGATTAAATTTCAATTTCTTATTAAAATATTACAATATTACTTATTTTATACTAAATTCAATAAAAAGCAACTCAATAATAATGATATTCTGAAATAAACTACTACATTGATCATTGAGTTAAAGTTAGAATTAACCAATTAATTTCTTATGTGTATCAAATGAAAATCCACATTAAACAAGTTAATATAAAATAATATATAGTTAAATTTAATTACACATGTAATCATATAAAATCAACTTCAATGATGGAGATGTATATCCAACTAAAATGAAATATGGTTATGTAATTCTTTACCACTCTCTACCTCTTTGATCAATTCCTCATGAATGATATTATTAAAATTGAAACATAATATTCCATTCATTAGTATTTAATAATGAAATTACATTACAAATTTGTATTAAAAACTCTATATAAAATATATTAGGATCCAAAAATTATATTATGCATCAATGAAAGAAATTGAGATGAATACCCATACCTCATGAATCTCATGTGTTGAACATGATTTATCCTCCAATATTGTGCGTTTAAAAAAGTTTTTACCTTATTTATGAACAATATTAATATCTATAATGTAATATTTGATCCATTAATAAAATATTATCAAATGTTCTTTAAAAATATTTCATTTTTATCATTGTTTTGTGTGTAAATTGTATATTGTTATCAATTATGATTTTTTATAAATGTTGTGATTCAAGATAATATTTTATAGATATATCATTACTATAATTAAAATAACAATAAAATAAAATAATTAACATTTTTATTCAGAAATTATTTTTTACATAAATCATGGTTGGTAGTTATGAAAAATGAAGTATATTACCTACATAGAGATGATAGGTTATACAAACTCATAAGTGATGTTTCTATTTTTCAATGATCATTGTAACGCCCTGACCCCAGAAGCCCAGAGTCGAGGAATTACAGTTGGTATCAATGGATGTTTAGTACAGACCATGGAAACTAGATTTAGATAAACATTGATGAGAACACATAGCTCTAAGATAGACATTAAGGATTAGTATAGAAAAACTTCCTAAAATTTTGGTACTGTAGAGATTTTGTAAATTTTCCATGAAATAAATCCATCTCTAGATACGATCAGGTAGAGGATGCTCTGGCACAGATGTACCTAGGGGTAAAACCCGAAAACACCGCTTTTAGCTAGACTCAAACGGGAACTGATGTATGACAACAAGCCTTGCTGCACTCTTGGTTACGACACTCCCGGGGGATATGCATAAGATAATTTACATTTTCTTTACAAACTGATTTGAAGGATTTTAATATAAGATGAGAAAAAATGACATTCGTTAATCCTAAGCTGTTTCAAATTGAGAATATGATGTCATGATATTCTATAAATGATTTTATGACTACTGTTACACAAACAATTATTTCTGGTTATTGTCAATTGCTTGATTCTAAGGAAGTCATAGTATGTATGAGAATGATGTAAAAGGTAGGATAAGTGGTGGAAATGTGCAATAAAATGGAATGTTGATTGGCATAAAAGATATCGTGTTCATGAAAAATAAGTTTTCCAAAAATATGATCACCAACATATATATTACCCAACTCCCAGACTAAACAATGAAGAGAATGGTGATGAATTATAAGAGCTCCAGCAGTGGAGACCATGATGAAAAAGAATCCTCAATTTCCATCTTACAGTAAATGTGGGAGACACCCAGGAAAGTGTCTCAATGGAACAAAGAAATTCTTTTCGTGTGGGAAAGAAAGACATAAAGTAAATAATTTCTATGAAAAATTGAAGAGTTATTTGGAAGATAATAAAAATGGTCCCAAGAATATATTTACATTCATTTTCCGCAAATGTAGGCGACCTGGCGATTACCCAAGGGAATGCCTTATTCTATAGGATATTTTCTTGTTCAAAGAAGAACCTATGTGGAAATAAATGGTTAGAGAAATTTTTGAATTTATTAGTTCCCCTTATTGATGGGATTACTTTGGAAGAATTTTCTCTCGTATTTGTAACACTGTAGTTTGTCATGTGAAAATGATATCTGAGGAAGAATTATCTTTTATCTTTTGGTTATAGATATAAAAAACCATTTGGTTTTATATGATCATTGGGTTTGGGACTATTACAAGTTATTATATTTTTGCATGAAAATGCAATATATGAGATAACATTTGTGGTTAAATAATATTATGGTTATTTTGAATAATTCATCTCATTTTGGTAATATTATAAAATAATGTTTTTGAAAAAGGACAACATGAAGACCGTGTGATAACCAGTCACGTCGGACAAAGATGTGGGAATTGAACTCACAAATAGAGTGCGATTGGGATTTATTGCCTACCACTGGACTACGTGAAGTCCCTGGTTAGCGTGGATAATTATTTTTTAGTTAAATGATTTTATTGATCAATAATATGTTTATTTGGGATCATATGTCTTATCAAATGAATAACCTTAGTATAGAAAAATTATTTGGTGATTAAGTGATAAATGTTATTTTGGAAGATGATCGCTCTATTGGGAAAACTATATGCCAAAGTAAAATAGAATACTTTGATATTTCATTTGAGTATTAATGGTGGATTTTTATCTATGTTTTTATTGTGGATTTATAGTTATTTTGGTTATTTATAGAAATTATTAACCTATAATAGATAATATGTTATTAGGTTAATTACATTTATGTATGTGACTTTAAACTAGTCGATGTCATTTGGAGATACAATTTAATGTGGAAGACTACACAACCAAATTATTCTATGTTTTGGGTTTCAATATTAGTTTGGATTATATTCAAGGATTTTAAGTACAATTGTTTATTGAATGGTATTTATTTAACAATGGGTATTGTTGGATTAATTTTAGAAATTAAGATTAGGGTTTCTTTATCTAAAGGAATATCCTTTTGCGAGATCATCTGATCTTGTACTAACAATTTTTGTTTTGATTAATCTATAAAGAGAAGTTAAGTATATAGTTTATCCTTTTTGGATCATGTGATTCTCTAAAAGTTGATTTTAGCTCTTCCGGTGTGACCAAGTCATCTTGAATACTCATCGTTTGAAAAAATTGAGTTAGTGGTAAAAATTTATTAAGGAATGAAACTCTATTTAAAAAGTATGTATATATATTTATTTTCCTTTTGAATCTCATAAATAAATTCCTCATATTTATGAAATGTAACTTAAAACCAAAAAAAAATGTTGTGTGTTTTCTTTTCCAACTGGGAAACTAATGACTGTTTATCCCATCACTAGTTTAGGGTTTTCTTGATGTTAACTTTCTCCTAATCATGATTTATTTACCACTTCATCATAACATGAAACTTAGTTTGTCTTCCATATCCATATCTTCTAACATGGAATCCTAGTATGGGTTATATCGGGTGACCCTGTACTTCCCTTTCTTTCTATTAAAGTTATAGTTTTATTGACTCTTTTTCCGTTGTGGGACATTCAGTTATGTTCCAAATCCAAATTATAAAAATTGAGAGGATGAAATTTACAAAAGAGGGATTAATGTAACACCGATATATTTCATAGTATGTTATTTTATTTAAATTCAATAGCTTCCACCTCACACAACACCGAGTTCGAGTGCACACTAAACCAAAAACTGGCATGGGAAGTGCAACCCATTTATCAGCACTCAAAAAAAGTGCTGATAAAGGGGACCCCTTTATCAACGCTTCCTTAAGTAGCACTGATAAAGGGGGGATTTATCAGAGCTTTTACAGAGCGCTGATAAATGTTGAGTTTAAAAAAAAATCATGAAAAAAAATATTTTTTTCTATAAGTATATTTATATTGATATAAATACAATATATATTTTTTAAATGTGTTATAGATACGTATAAATAGACTATTACATTTTATATATAATAAATTTAGTGAAAATGGCTTGAAAATATTTTAAAAAAATATTATTAATTAATAATTTTCTAATTATTATCGATTAAAAATAATTTAATAACAATTTGAGGACATGAAAAATAAAATCAATTAATAAAAGATCTAAAATATGTTGAAAATGTAACTCAAACATCAAATGACCATAAATTCTGATCTGGGTGTCCGTTTGAGCTCTAAAACATATCAAATCGAAGCCTGCGATGAGCTCTACGCGCTAAGGATTGAGGAAAAGCCTCTATCACCGTTTTTGAGCCCAAAAAACACCCAGAAGGCCTCCAGAACTGAGTTTTTAGTCGGGATACCCATATTTGTTAACATTCAATCAAGTATAACTTCTGATACGGATTTCTGTTAGGCCTGTACCACATATCATATCGAATATTGTTTCCTTTAATTCTATTTTACTGGTTGTGGTGTTGAAACAGAATTCTAGATTATATGTTATGGTTGTTTTAACATTCTATGGATTTTCAAATACACATATATATGTATTTATTCGTAAATATATATCTGTCTGTGTGTGTGTGGGTGTCTATCTGTGTGTCTGTGTGTTGTATATATGTATATATGTATTTATTTATTTATTTACTTACTTATAAACACACATTGAAAACATATTTTTTCTTAAATGTATTTAAAACTAATCTTATAAGTATATTCTATGGCTATTAAAATACAAATATATATGTGTTTATTCATAAATATATATGTGTTTGTGTGTGTTTGTGTCTCTGTGTGTGTATGTGTGTTGTTTTTATCTATCTGTGTATGTATGTATTTATTTATACACACACATAAAAAACATATTTTTTCATAAATGTTTTTAAAACTAATCTTATAAGTATAGATTAATATAATAATAAATATACATATAACAAATTATAACTATATATATATATAAATATATTAACATATGAATTAATATATATATACTAATATATGAATAAATATATTTATATTAATATGAATCTATATCAAAATAATAATAAATATAACTATAAATATATATATATCATTAAATAGAGAAAAAAATGAAATGGCATAGTTGTAAAGGTGTGGCTATGAAAGGGGGAAGGTCCCGGGTTCGAGTTCGGGTGGAAGCGAAGGGGGTGCCCGCGTATGGGTGATGCGCGGGAAGGGGGTGTGTGCGTATGGGGGATGCTCGGGAAGGGCAGCGTGTGGGAGACCTCCTAGTGCTGATAAAAGGGGTGTAAAGCACTGATAAAAGCACTCCCCCCATATTATTTTTATTAATTTTTATTTTTTTAAATTTTTTTGACCATTATCAGCACAAAAAAAAGCTCTGATAAAGGGGTCTTTTTCAACACATTTTTTATCGCTGATAAAAGCGGCCATTATCAGAGTTTTTTGTAGCGCTGATAAAAGGGACCCCCCTATATTATCGCTAAGCGTTACAACACTTTTTTAGCACTGTTAAAGCCCTTTTTAGCGCAGATATAGGCCGTTTTTATAGTAGTGGCACGACGACTTACCAAACTAGCTGTTCAAAAGTAGTTATGAATAGTACTAATAGAACATTGAATTATATATATTCCATATAATTTTAACATCTATATTATGTTTTTCATAGACATAATAAAATAACAAATTCAATTTTTTGGATAAAGGAATTATTTTAAAAAATCAATTTTTCTACCATTTAATGGTAAACCAATTTTAAATCCAATATTTTACACTTTTATATATTCAATTTGAGAAAATAAACTTCTTATCTAGAATCGGGATATAAATATTTAGCCTCGATAAATATTTGGTGTTTTTCTGATAACATTCATTTTTGGGTGAATAGTGAAAAAATATTAAATTTTAATTGAAAACAAATTTTTTATTTGAAATAATTTATAATGATCAATTATACATTTGAATGGTTTGGATGTAGAATTAGATTATATTTTTTACCATTTAATCCAATGTTTGGAATTTAAAATAATTTCGCTTTGAAATTATACATAAACAACTCTCAATCTGTTGATAGTTATTGTTTCTTAAAACACGCTATTTGTTTTGAAAATCGGAATTAATTTTAATTTAATTAATTCAAATTCTATGTTTTTAATTTGTTAAAATAGACATATTTTCTCAATTTCGGAATATATAATATAGCATAGGATGATGTTTTTGTGTTTTTCTGAAAACATCAATTTTTGATGAATAGTAAAACCACTTAGTAGTAGTTTAAAAAATGCCTTTTTCATTTAAATGGAATGTTAATACTTCTGTGAATTGAATTTTTAAAATCCGACATACATGGTTGTTATTAATAATAAAATTTGGTTCAATAAGATGAAAATAATTTTGGTTGAATACTAACATTTGACTTTTATTTACCGCGATTAAAGGTTAATAGGGAAATTCAAGATAAAAAGAATATTATAATAATAAACAATTACCTTAACACTTGTCTTAACATTATTGGATGGGTCATGGTCTACCATGGTAATCCTTGGGTAAATTTTGGGACCACATGTAGCCACTTAAGAATGGTAATGACACATTATTTTAATTAATTTAAAGTTAGGACTAAAATAACATTAACAAATATCTTTTAGTATATCAATTTTTCCATGGGGATATATATGTAATATTTTTGACATTAAATTATTATTGGAAATAGAATATTATTTCCTATATTAGGGTATTTTTCATATTATTTTTCGACATCAAATATATTAAATTATTTATGACACAAAAATGATGTAGTATTTACCTCATTTATAAATCTTTTATATAAATATGATTATTAATATTAAAATAATATTCAAAACCTGTCCAATTATTATTGGATGATTTTATTTCAACAATGAGTCATCTTACATTATACTTTAAATAGTTTTGGACTTTTAGAAATTGAATAACACTATATAATAAAATAATATTTTCACGCTTTCTTAAAGAGCCCCTCATCCCCCTTATAAAAGGATACCACATCTTACCCCTTACACACAACTCTCAAGCCATTTTCTCATCCAAACCCTACCCAAATAATCTCTAATAATCCCCCTATTCCTTCTAAATTCCTTAACTTAGGCATAAGGAACTTGAAGAAGTCATTTTGGTTCATACCAAAGGAAGTTACCCAAATTAAAGGTAACACTTTCTCTTAAATTCATTTTTATATTTTGTTTTATTTTAATACTCCAACCCCATAAACTATTTATATTACTTTATTTTATAACAACACCAGTATCCTAAATATAATAGGATGTTTTTATAAATGTATTTGAACTACAGTGTCACACATCTCTATTTAATGGGTGAAGAACATACTTTTTCTATGGATGGAAAACTAACACCTCACGAAACGATGATTGTTCAATTATCTCTTACCGCCTCTCATGGTGGCCATTAAGATGAAATTATTTTTATATTATATATATATATATATATATATTATGTTTATATTTTCATTATGATTCATTATTTTCCATATATATCATTAATTTATGGTTTCCATTACGGGTAAAACATGATAATTTGATTTGAGGAAGTGCGGACTACCGCCCCCTCGAAATGATATGACTCATTAATGCCTTATGTGGGGCATATAAAGGATGTATTTAATGATATTATATATTATATTATAATGTAATTATAATATAACTATGTATAATTATGTTTTAATTCCATTAAAATATAAAATATAAATGGAAGTAGAGTCCATGCGTACGTAGGACATCCTGTCTCCATGAACGGTACATTTCTTTTCTTATCGCCAAATGTTATGTACTGTTATGAAAACATGTATATATATATATATACTGAATATATAATATATATATGATATCTAAATTATTTATATCATTCTGGAGATAATCGACATTGACCACATGGAAAATTTTAATTATAAAAAGTTCATTTTTGACTCAAGTTCCAAAAATTGATAAAATATCCAATATGAACTCAAATAATTAACTATTTGCTATAGAAAGGTAATAAGTTATATAAAAGGAATAATAAACATGAAAATGATTCTTAATCATGTATAAATTTACTTATGTTTATTATTCTGGAAGAACAACGAACATACAAGATAAGTCGGACTTGAGGTCAGGGGTTTCTTATATCACTTTTAATTTTGTGAGATTTCCATTGTTCGCCACATATTTATTGGATGTGGTGTATTATTTAATATAATTTGATATATATTATCATGATTATCATTATATTCATGGTATTTTGTGATTCAATTGTGTGTTATTAACTTTTGGTCATACGACTGGATAGATTGCAATGAAAGTAAGGGTTTTTCATCTCACTTTTTATTTCCATGAGATTCATGCTATAATTGCCACTATTTCTTTTTATGTGGTGTATGTACTATATGTGATTTTATTCTTGGTTTTATATACTTTTATATATGATTATTTACATCTTCATTCTATTATCCTTATTTCATGGGTTGTATGTTTCATAAGTAACCAAATCGGTAAGGGAATTTCGAATTTCAATTTCCACTCAGTGGGATTTACGCATACTTCATAGATTATTTTACTCCAAGATGATGTGTGGAATCACTATTTATTATATATTTAGTAATTTCTAATCCTTTTTGTGTTGATATAATTTTCATACATTTAATCACTCCATTGAAAATTTCTCAAGTCATTGATATAAAATTGATCTTAACTCAACTTCCATTCACTGAGATAAACTTCCAAGTCATTGGTGTTGTTTTTACAAGAATATGTGTGAATTTACCCAGGTTTATTTATTCTGAATATCCAATCATATTGAGTTTATTAAAATTTTCCACACATAATTATGTCATTTATTTGTCCTTTACCTAATGATATTGTCTTCATAAGGGATTTCATCTCAATTTTCATTCCTTTAATACTTCTTTGTTGTTATACACCAATTCAATTTTATATGGTGTATATATTGTCCATTTCCATAGTATATAATGAAATATTTTATTCTCTTGGTATTATAATTTTTTTATTACCTCAATTATTTTTATTCACGAATCTTTCATTTGGATATTAACACTAACTAAAATGTCCTTTTAAATGTATTAAATATTTATTATTTTAAATCTTTCTCATTAATGTTCATGTTTTAAAAATGGTTTTATGGTTTTATTTATATTTACATTAATGTTTTAAAATTAAAATTACTTTTAAATGTTTCAAATTTTTATGGGACACTTTGATTCAAAAATTTATTTTTAAATGGCTTCTTGACAAATAGAGTGACTTTTAAATGTTTTCAAGAAAATGGGGGATATTTCTCTAAAATAGTTTTTATGGTTATTTTCATCTATGTCAATATCCTTCATTATTCTCGATTAAGGTTAATCTATTACAATAAAAACATCCATATTCTATTGAATGAGTTATGTTTGACTCTTTATGTGCTATTTTTATACCGTTCAAGGTTTGTGGATAAAGTATTGACATTTCATATTCTAGTTTTAATACTAATGTTTATTTTATGTTTCAAACTTTTCATATGATGAATTCATTGGACTTATTATGTGACGGGTGGAGCCCGCTATAGCTCCTCGATACATCAGTAGGTCTTATGAGACAAACTAGTGTCTTGGCGTAAGGCCTTGACAAAATCTTATTTGTAGTCTTGGCACAGGGCCTTGACAATGTGTTTATGAAAGTCTGGAATTATGAATTCCATCATTATGAAAGTGGCTATTGATATTGCATGTGATTATTAGACTAGAATAATATCAATGTGAATAAGTATATAGAATTATTTTATTTTTTTCATTGACATATTATGTTGAAGTCCATGTTTAAAAGGATTTTGTTTTAGTATTATACATTTTATTAAATGATTATGGTTATTTATGAATGTTTCCACTATATTGTTATCCTTACTGAGCATCTGAGCTCACCCCTTTCATTGTTTTATTTTTCCCAGGATGCAAAGTAGTGTATTATGACTGACCTGCAGGGATAGTATATGGGATCTTAGTGTTGTCTTTGGTAACAATGTTGTTGTAGTATTCCATCATATGATGAATTGTAAACCTTATGAATGTATCTAGAATTTCCAAGGCTATAATCTGATAGGTCTTTTGAGACGTGATCTTTTCTGATCATGCCAATGTTACATATAAATGCACCGACATTGGGCTTCTGGGGTCGGGGTGTTACAATCATTGTCAAAAGTCTATATGTACAAATTTATCATAAAAAAGATATCATAGTATCCAAATAAAATAGTATTTATTTTTATATAATTATATATATCGTCCATGTTGTTTGGTATTGAAAATTGAGTCATAAATTTTCATAATGGTGGTAGTCCACATGTACACGAATGATGTTTTCATTTTTCAGTGTGTGAAAAAATATAAATAAAAATTATTTATTATAATTTTATAATGATTAATATTCCATTAACATCATCATTATTTAATATATAACACATATAATCAATAAATATATCCTCCAGACCATCTATTTTAAGGTCCACTGAAATACAAATCACATTGCTTAATGGGGTTGTAGTCCACCTTACTCTAGTGCAATGTTATTATATCTCATAAATTGTAGAAATTTAAAAAATATATATTTAATATAATCACTATAATGGTATAATAATATTATATAAATAATATATATATATATATATATATTATCTATCATAATAATCATCCATTAGAGGTGGTAATTGAAATACGAAAGTCATTGGTTCGCGATAACGTTGTTCGCGGTACATATAGATGATGATTTTGTAACCAATTTAATAGAAGTGGAAATGGTTGTAGGAGAAAAAAATTAAATAGAATAAATATAATTATATATAGGATAATGAAGGTATTATATGAGAATGGTATAATTATAATTAATGGATATGGAGGAAGAGAAAACATAAAACTCCTCGTTGAAGAATGTTGCCTCTTCTTTGGGTAACCTCATTAAATTTTCCCTAAAAGCTATACTAGGTTGGATAATGAAATAATTAATTCATTTATAAATATATTAGGTATTATGGTTTGTTATTTGAGATTTTATAGCCCAAATAATTTCATTTTATTGTGCGAGTAAGATAAGAGTTTGGTTGGCATTTTAAAATTTTGGATAGTTAAATACGTGTAATTTTTGTTTAAAAAAAGTTATACCAACGTTTTTAACATTCCATATAGATAAAAAATTGAATATTAAATATAAATACACATTATATGGTCACAATATATTGATAAAATAAATTTAATCCCTGAAAATAGCTCATTTTAATCCTTACCATTTTATATTAAACACATGATAAATCCATTTTTAACATAACCACTTTATCTAATATTAAATTTCTTCTGTATTAATTATCTAAAATAAAATTTTTTCCTATTTATATAATATAAATTACTATATTCAAAAATATTTAACAAATTTTCCAGATTCCTTTTACTTAATTGAAAAAAATAATTTAAAATTAAGCTCACACATGTGATGAGAAATTGGGGTTTCAAGGATAAACTGTTAAAAATTATAAAAGGACATTATATGAAAATGAAGTATAAAAATGATTTCAAAAAAATTAATTTATTTAATATATATATATATATATAATTGAACAATTTTAATTTTAAAACCTATTTTAAATAATATTTATTTATATACGCCATTTAAGCAGAAGGATGTTTTCAATTATAAATTATTATTTTTTATTATTTTTATAAAATGAAACATTTTATATAAATATTAAAAATGTAAATAGATAAAATTAAGATATTTTTATTTTAAAAATAAATTTAGAAATAAATTTAAAAAAATTATAAGATTAATTTTAATTCATGTGTTCAAAGCGTTACCCAACAATCTTTTAGAAAAAAAATATTTTTTTCATAAAACATTTGTTTTTATTTCAAATGATTATTTTGTAATTCCTATTAAATAGATAACTACTGAATGTTTTTGGACATGGTTAAACCATATAAATTTCATAATTGAGATTTTACTACTCATATCTTATCTTTTAATGACAATATTAATATTTTATTGTATATTTCCATTCATTTATACTTGGGGCTGTCTCTTCCACAAGATATCAAAATTATTAATCTTAAAGAGATATATTTAATGTGTTTTTTAAGGATGATATTTTATGTCACTTTCTATGTAAGATAATATGATCATATTTTATAGTTATTTGGTGATTCATTCTCCGCACCCAAATTGAATTATGTCCACACAATATAAACATTTTCCCTGTAATTGTGATATTGATATTAAATGAAATCAATTTTTAAGAACCCATATTAGGTAATTTTACAATTAAACAACCTCTTAATATGATAAAAAGATAAATATTATGGAAATTTGGCATAACACATAACTATCTTTTTATATAGGGGGGGGGTAATTGTTGAAAAATGATGAAATACAAATTGAAGTATTGCATAAATAATTATAGCGACTGATTGAGGTTATTTATCACATGATATAAATTTAAAAATCTAATATAAAGGAAATAAAAACAATAAATCTCCGTTGATTAGAGAGATAATTGTTAAAACATAAATGCTGGTAATTGGATAAAATATCATTCCCTATAATCATTCCCTAATGATGAAAAATATCATTAACTGTATATAGATATAATGAAATATTATTACTTGATACGCTTTTATTTGATAATAAAACTTTATTCTTCTAATTATGTTTTAATAATGTTCCCTGTTATCACATTCTCTATGAAATTAATATCCAAATATTAATTTTGTATACCCAAAGCACTAAAGTTCACTTTTAATGGATTTTAAAACAGTTCAATGACTGGAAATTATTTATGTGTGGCTTTAGCTATTTTTTAAAATCTTATGATAGGATTTGATATATGATATTACATATAAATATATAAAATTCTATAGTAACCCCACTGGTTCAATATTAATATTTATTAATCAAGATTTTTAAATACAATTAATGACATATTAACTAGGAAAAAATTTATTCTAGTGGAAGGTGATATACACTTTTCATTCTTTATTGTGGGTTTATTCCCCATGGCCATCACAACATGCAGCATGATGGCCCCTTCTATAACAATATTAATATGAATATTATAATTATTTTAAATTTTTCTAATATAAAACTTTAAAAAAAAATAAAAGATATGATAATCCATAATGGTTTCCAAAAACATGAATCTTATGTTTCTAAAAAAATATTCATTATATAAAAAATAACTCTCTCATATATTGAACCAATATGTTGTCTTCCAATAAAATTTTCCAAAAAATAAGTTGAATCATGTTATATTTCTACCATTAAAAATTTTTATGTGGTTTTTATGAATATTATATTTTGATCAACCATACGGTGGTATTTATAACTATTCAGTTAATGAAGACTTATATAATTTTGAAATTTTACCCAATATTTAGATATTTCATTATTCTTTTTAAAAAATTAAAATTAAAAAATACATATACAATTTAAATAATAATTCCTTATCATGATCCATCCAAAATAACATGGTACAATGGTAAAAAATTTGTAACATACAAGGACCAAAGAAAATTTCAAATTCAAACGGGTTATCGAATAGAACATTCTATCATAATATAAAAAAAAGGAATTACTATTCTACAAAATAAGGGGAAGATATCATATAAATATCAATATTTATAAAACTCCTTAAGAAGAAAATACAAGAAACGAAATATGTGCGTCATAAGACCAACACAGAACATCATCAATGTATTATAAATAGACAAGATAACACAATATCCCATAGGACACATCACTCCATCAAAAAAAATGATCATGAACATGAAAATACATCAAGTGGTTAGTTCTCATTTCTCATACATGGAAGATGATACTATTCAATTACCCATAGGAAATGATAAGGTGCGTGGTAAAAATATCAACAGGATTTCATCATGCGTTCAATAATTAGATTCCATATAATCTAAAAAACCATGATTTTAATTTCAAATCCAATTGGGAAAGAATATGTAATTACAAAAAAAATCATCAATTTCATTATATACTGTAGGGAAAAAATTTCATCATGTATTTAATAGACCAATTATATAAATATATATATATATATACAACACGAAATGAGTGAAGTTGGGTTAAAACCAATGGAAATTACAATAAAAACTATTACAAATAGAACCATGGACATCTGCCTTATGGTATGATAGTTTATAGTTATAGGGCCCTCAATCTATCTTGTTAGAGACCATGTAATATGTGTATATACCTAACTCTTGCTCGAGAATAATATGAATTTTCAACATTCCATCAAGAATATTAACTACCTATCTTGATTAATTTAGAATTTCCATCTTCAATCTATTAATGGGAATTACTATCCTTATATACTGGTCCCATCTATCTAAATAAGAAATCTGGATCACATGTGATCAATCAATATTTCAATTAAAAAATTAAAATAATATCATTTCGAATCAATCATCATTCATAGTTCTGTTTTGGACATTCCATATTCATAATGGAAATACCATTTCAGAAAAAAAATGGGGCTTCATCAATTGATTCCATTTCAATATAAAACCCATCATACGTTCTTAATCAAATCAATTTAGTTATTTTTATAAAATAACTTAACACATCAGTTTTAAAATTCTATCATCTTAAAAATATGTTCCAAATTCCAATTCTATTTGTTTTGGGAATTTTCCAAAAATAGTCGATGCCAAATAATTTTAAATTCCAATTCAAATAAAATTGTGGTTTTACAAATTATTTAAAATAAATTTGAATAAAATTAGGTGTATCAATGGTTAATTATATGTCACATTATAAAATATAACAACCAATATTTAATCATGTTATCAAAACACATCATTCAATGTAGGATTTTCCTATGAATAGTGATATATATTGAGATCTTGTAAACCATTCAAGGTAAAATATCTGAATAAATGGATGACAGATCCATCAACATTTGTTATCTAACAAACCACATTAAGTAATGAAATATGGAATTAGAGGGAATGAACAGGAGGAGAATAACCTAACAGATATGAATCAATTGAGATCTAGAAAACATCAATCTATGTAGAAATTGTTTTGGATGATCTAAACATTGTTCTTGGGAGCCTCCAAGGTCTAAGAATTAGTGATATTGGGAGTTAAGTTTGAGCGGGAGGTAAATATTGGTTGTGACAATTTATTTTAAGAAATATATTAAATAAATATCATCCGCATGGTAGCTGGTTGGAGAAGCACTATTAGAAAAAAATAGTTCCCAATCCATTTTCCCCTTTAAAGGGGAAGCTATTTCTACTATTTTGGTTTATGGTTCTGCCAACCATGTGACATCCATGAAAAAAAATCACTTCCTAGGTGTGAATGATTTTCATTGTTTTGGAACATGGTTTCATAAAAACATGAATGAACCATGAAAAACGTCGAAACATTAAAGCAATTCAACATTCCATTTGATACCACATGAGTAAATCCCCCACAAAATAATGATAAAAAATGAATGTCGAGGAGTTCCTAAAAAATTGTTACATTATGTTACATTCTCCCAACTATATACACATTATGCCCCCATGAATATATCCATGTGGTTCCCATATCTAATTATTTATGCCACTTATCTGTCATCAGTGACTCTATCTCCCAAGACTCATGAATTGTGGAACCAAGATACCATAGAAAATGGGACATATGTACCACCCTCCCACAAATTAAATTTGTATAAAAATATGAAATTCAGGTTAGATGTTCATTGAAGCACAAATCAATATCAACATTAATATCACTACATTTCAAAATGGGATATTGATCTTAATCTTATTTTTATAATTGAGATACACTGAACATGTTATGTTTCAAAAAAATCCTCAGTGGAAGTTCTAATTGGTATTCCAATTTCTAAAACATCTCTAAAACATTAAAATATCAATGAAAAGGGGATCATGATACTCTTTCATCCCAATATATCAATGAACTAAATGTGGTGAAATAGTTATGAATTCATAGTCACAAACTAAAAACTAAAAAATCTATGATGACGATGAGAATAAGATTTTTACTGGATCTATTTAGTGATTTTTTTCAATAATAAATTGAATAATTTTTTCCACTATTGAATAAATCTCATTCCCTCCATGGATATTTCAATTTTCATCGACAAAAATAACATATATTTAAAGTCCTAATCATACTAGGCCTTAAAAGGATCCATTCTAATGGAGGACTTATAACTATTGTTATCAGAAAACTGAACCAGTAAAATTGGTCATTCCATGCACAAAAGAAATCAATAATTCATGCACCATTCATAACCTCATGAATAATTTTAGCCATATATGTTTGGTCAACCTTCTAGGGATGGTACAACAGTATCAAATAAACATGGGATCACAGTTACTCCTAGAATCCTCTCCAAAAGATATATGTAAAACATTATAATATATTAGTGACTATATTAAATTGAAATATTTTAAAACAAATAATATATATCACGTAATGACTTCTCAACTCCTCATATATATTTGTGTAATGATTTTCTATAATGTGAGACGATTTGGTCCTCCAACCGATCACAATCCATGTCACATTCTACAATTTTTGGGTACGTGATATCCCAATCACAATGTCTATATAGATCTCATGCCACATCCATATTGGAATAAAAAGTGGTTGAAGAAAAAATGAAGTTATATGTATCTTGTACTTGACCTATCGGAATGTATACCAATGATATAAAAAACAAAAATTTAATGTCTCATACATGACCACTATAATCGATTCCACATATCATAAAACAAATTTTTTGTTCTTAGGTTAATATCCACTAAGTAAATTTTGAAATCACCCAACATAAAAATCATCATGGGAAACAACACAAGAAAATGATTTTTTTAAAAAAATTACACCCCCTTTAGAGAATGAAAACTCATAAATGGAATCTTCAGCATAAAGAGAATATCTGATGTAATGGAACTCAACATCAATTAGTGGTTCTTGATGATTTTTTTTTAAATACCCAGAAATTACAAAAAAAAAATTAATTATATTGTAATCTTAAAATTCTGTGAAAATTGACGGCGCGTGATTCTGAGGCCCGGTGTGCCTGGAATGAATTTATGAACTTTTTTCGGGTACGTTTAGTAAAGGTGCGAGTGGGTCTTCGTAACTTTTGAACTGGTGCTCATAATTGAAATCTGAGGACACTGTTGAAAACACATCACTGATATTCTCTTATGGAAACCGTCACCTTGACTGTAGTTGGTCAAGGGTGAAAGTTAGTTTTCCTGTTTTTTCGTGGAAAAAAAAATAAAATAAAGAACAAATTTTTATTTTATTTTTATAACATCTCTTATAGAGATATGGAGGTGGGTACCACCCATGAAAGAAAACCCTCAATAGTAAATTCTTGGTGGTGGGGACCACCTGAACCCTTCTTAATGGGGGGAAACCTCTCAACTCCCCTCATATTAAATTTAGCCAAATAAAATTAATTAAATGTGTCAACATTAATCAATTTTTAGACTTATTTGTAATAAGTTGGATCTTATTTTTTGTTAGGTTGGAGGATTTCGTGGTAAAAAGAGCTTGGGAGTACTTGGATAAACTCATCCTCTCCAACGAAGAACTTGCTTAAACGAAGAACGAGGAACAGACCCAGGCCTGAATCGGAAGCACTTTGTGGAAGCAAGAAACACCAACGTTCTTCATCGAATTCTTCATCTATCTCTTGACTCCTCTAATGATCGAAAAGGTAGGGTTTGTTATTTGTATACCCCTAACCCCATTTTTGATGTTCTTCACAATTCATTAATAAACTAGCTTCTTGCAACAATTCTAATGTGAAGGGATCAGGCCAAAGGAACATGGTCGTACCTCTCCCGAACCTTGGTGAATTTGTATGGACTTGAAAATATGGTGACGTCCCGAGACAAGTAATGATGTCTATGAAACGAATAATGATCTACCAGGGCATGCTCGGTGCCCCAAAGAATGTCTCTGGTGACTGTGTTGGTGACCGACACTGGTGGGTCTCGGGAATGGAAGCCAGCCACGCAGATATTGGTGGCACAACCATGACGCCATAGAAGGGTTGTGGCCCATTGTTCGCGGAGAAGAGAGGGGGAGTTCGGGTGCACAACCTGTCGCGTGGTGCTGGTGGCAGTGCACTTCATCACCCCCCGACGTGCAGGTGGCACGACGCAAGGCCACGACTTCCATGGAGGGGCGGTTGGCTCGCCGCCAGCCGCCAGAGAGGGCATGGCACGCGACCGCACCGCGTGGAGGAATGGTTGGCTGCCCAGTGGGCAACACAACTCAGACTGCAGGCGGGTCGGGCGGTGCTGCCGAGCCAGGCGGGGCCATGCCGTAGGGCTAGATCCAGCCAAACATAGAAGGTCGGCTCAACCCAAACCAGGTCAAGAAGGCTCAAGCCAGGTCTAACCGGGTCCGACCGGACCCAGACCTACTTCAACCCTCTTTACTCTTTCGGCCATAAATTGAGAAACATGAATATATTTGAAAAACCATCTACTACGGAAGAATCCATGGCTCGAGATGGTCATTTTGGTATACCTCACATGATTTTTGAATAATTTTGGGGTATGACTGGATTAGATTGAACACGAATCTAACTGGACCGTTGTGACTAAATGGCCAATAACTTATAGTCTGGATGTCCAATTTATGTACCTTCTATTTCGTTCACACCGTTATCTAATGGAGGTCCATTGGAATACTTTTTAGTAGGACTTCATGGCAGTTGGAGTATTGAACCGTGGCTTGATGATTGGACCCACCCAAAATCAAGCAAACATTGTGCGGGAACCATGTAGCCAGATATAACATGAGAAAATAATCGTATTTGGATATGTTCTTTTGGATCCTATGTGGGTCTGTACCTTGGGATCCAATATGGGTCTATGTTCTAGAGTCTCACTTGGATCTGCTCTAGGAATCCCCGTGAGACTAATCTAGGATCCTACGGGGGTCTGCTATACTAGGATCCTACGTGGGTATATTGTACTAGGATCCTATATGGGTCTGCTATACTAGGATCCCATATAAGTATGATGATTTAGTATTATACATGGGTATGCCTCTTAATAGAGTAAGATGATACCGTAGCTACATCTAATCATCTTTACTACTATACATAAGTTATACATGGTGTGAGCTAAGTATTTACCTTTGGGGTAATCTTTTGTGTGGCGTACCTTTGTGGTACTTACCATCATTGTGATACCTTTGTGATATTCTTCTGTGTGACATTACCATTGTGCTACTTACCTTTGTGTTGATACCTTTGTTGTATTCATTCCTTTGTGGAACAGTTATCTTTGGGCTTTGATTTGGGCCTTGTGTTTCCTCATGATTGAAATTGGTATACTCAAAAATTTAGGTATATGAATGGTAATATACCAAAGTAGGGCTGTCATTTGTTTTCATGATTTTTGTTTTATCCTTCGTATAATTTATGAGGCCTTTGAGGGTCTCGGGGTCCCTATTGAGAATCGTTATACTCACCCCAACACAGGCTACACCCGCCCCTTGTTTTGTTTGGTTCAGACAATGGATAGAATTGATCGAGGCTGAGGGTAACAGGTATGGATGATGCCTGGAGGTGGAACATTTGGCGTGGCGGTACGTATAAGAGATGTGCAGACATGGAGTGCTGAGGAGGTGATATATACCTACCCTTCTGGTAGGATTCTCGGAGGATAACCTAGTTGATGTTTTCCTTTATCCTTCTGTTTTATTTTATTTCTAGTTGTACTTGTACCTTTTCAGTTGGGATTATATTCTGGCACCTTTTACTTTTATCACTCCTTTACTACAACTGATTACTTCACAGTTACTTCGTACCATGTACAAGATTAAATGCAATACCATCCCGGATTTAGTGGATACACTTTCAGTGCTAGTCGCCAGCCCCTGCCCTATAGAAGGCGGGCTTGGGGTTGTCATGGCACGGTCCCTTGGGATGGGTCGTGACAAATTTTTATCAGAGAAGTTGGTTATACCATAGAACATTTGACTCTGATCTTTTTTATGGAAATAATTTTATGTGTAGTGAGTGTGATTATCAGTTTAGGGAATCCAGTGTCGGTGTGGTGACCGATGTATCCATACACCAGGACCCTGACTACTGATTTGTGACTCAATTCGTGAAAACACTGATTGTGTGTGAGTTTTGAAAAGTTTTCATTGTGAACTATTTGAGTAAGTTCACTAGGTATAACATAATGACAGTGGCTCACCAGTTTCTTTTTTGGATGCCACCATGCAGACAGCCAGCTAGGGTTCCGGGTATAGTACTAGAGGATCGCCCACCGATTGATGAGGCCTCGGTGTAGATCCCTTTACCACGATAGGCACCAGTAGAGGAACCAACGGTACCATTACCCATTGGTCCACCGATGACACCCACCCCAGCATCAGAGGGTGCACGCCACATGAGCGTGTTTCATGAGTTACAGTGCCATAGGTCACCTAGGATCAGGGGTGAGACAGACCCACATGCGGATGAAGATTGGTTGGAGGATGTTGTGTGAGTCTTCTGACTGTAAGGGACACCACACTAGTGCAGAAAACATTTTTTTCGTCGGTTATTTTTCATTATTTACGTCGGTTTTTAGGCGACGTTAATACGGACGACGTTATAAATAATGTTTTTTACGTCGGTTATTTAAAACCCGATGTAACATCCCTAACATCACGGTGTTTATCACGTCGGTTCATTAATAACCGACGTGATTAACCCTTCCCCGGGCCTATTATCACGTCTGTTTCTTAAATAACCGACGTGATAAAAAGGCCTGGGAAACGTTTTAGCACGTCGGTTATCCAATAACCGACGTGGTAAATCGATTCCCAGGCCTTTTAGCACGTCGGTTATATTAAGAACCGACTTGATAAATGGCCCAGGAACGGTTTATCACGTCGGTTCTCGAAAAAACCGACGTGATAAACCCCTATCGATTTATTTACCACGTCGGTTATAAAATAACCGACGTGAAAGCGATATATATATTTTTAAAATAATTTCACTACTCTCACCAAAAAGAAACCAGAAACCAAACAACAAAAATAACCATGCCACCCCTCCCCCAAGCCCCAACTGAACCCCACCCTCATCTATACACACCTAACAACCTGTCCAGCACTCCCCCACCACATTGGAGCCCCACCACAACCCTTGGACACCCCCCACCCCTTGGACAGCCCCCCACCCTCATTTACACCCCCACGACCCCTAGTACAGCCTCAAACACCCATTGGACACCCCTCCCATATCCCTTGGACACCCCCACCCCTTGGACACCCCCACCCCTTGGACAGCCCCCCCCCCCACCCTCATTTACACCCCAAGACCCCTAGTACAGCCTCAAACACCCATTGAACACCCCCCCACACCTTGACAGCCCTCCCAGACCCCTTGGACACCCCCCGACCCCTGGACACCCCCCCCCCCCCGAGCCCTTGGACAGCCCCAAACACCCCTTGGACACCCCTCCCATATCCATTAGACACCCCCACCCCTTGGACACCCCCCACCCCTTGGACAGCCCCCCCACCCTCATTTACACCCAACCGGCCCCTTGGACAGAACTCCCAAACACCTTGGACACCACTCCCATATCCCTTGGACACCCCCCCACCCCTTGGACACCCCCACCCCTTCGACAGCCCCCCCACCCTCATTTACACCCCCCGAACACTAGGACAGTCCAAAAAACCCCTTGGACACCCCTCCCATATCCCTTGGACACCCCCACCCCTTGGACACCCCCCACCCCTTGGACATCCCCCCACCCCTGGACACCCCCCCGACCCCTTGGAAACCCCCCCCCCCCATCCCCTTGGACACCCCCAAACACCCCTTGGACACCCCTCCTATATCCCTTGGACACCCCCCACCACTTGGACACCCCCCACCCCTTGGACAGCCCCCCCCCCCACCCTCATTCACACCCAACCGACCCCTTGGACATCCCCAAACACACGTTGGACACCCCTCCCATATCCCTTGGACACCCCCACCCCTTGGACACCCCCAACCTCATTTACACCCCCCCCCCCGACCCCTTGGACATCCCAAACACACCTTGGACACCCCTCCCATATCCCTTGGACACCCCCCAAACACCCACCCACCCCCTTGGAACCTCTCCCCCCATACCAAAATCCAGACCAGAAAAACCATCAACAGTAGACCAAAACAAGAAGTAGAGAAAAATTAAACATTCACTTATATAACATTCAAAACTTACACTGTCAACTTCAAAAAAAAACTAAATCCAAACTAAACGACTACGAAATACACAATTACATTGACAATATTCAAAATTACATTTTACATTACAAACAACTAAAAGTCAATCAAACCTGTAAAATAATTTGACCACTCCACTTGTAAGTGTTTGATATCTTCAGCAGTAAAGGGTTGAGGGTCATCAAAAAGCTACAAAGGAAAAGGATAGTAGTCAACGTGTATAATGAATAAATCAAATTGAAATATTATGAGAAAGAGAAAATCTTACCAGGTCAAAACTCAGAACTGTCCTAGTTGTTATTATTTCGTACATAAATCTTAACATGTAATATCCGCATTCGATGATGCCTTGTTGCTCATGACAATTCTGTTTGAATGAGTGTAAATTCAATATATTATTTTTATGTAATAAATCAAAACTTACAAATTATAAATGGATATTTACCTTCGCATGTACATATTTGATCTTGAAATTCCTTTTCTTTGCGCTTTTTCGAAAGTGGACCCATGCCCTGTTAGAAAATAATACAAATGGGGTAAATTTAAAATTCATTATAATATATAAAACTATTGTGAAATTGAAACTTACGTTTCCAATATATTCTTAAAACTTTCTCGCACATCATCATGGAGAGAGAAAAAGGTTCAAGGAGTTGGCCCAACTCTTATTATGTTCTAACTTGTTTTCAAGTGTTTTTGTTGATAGGAAAAATGTTGCCAAGGAGTTGGCCTAAGAAAGCTGAAAAGTGGACTCACTGAGTCCACCGGTCCGCTGGTGTGAGATCACCGGCCAGCTGGAGGACCCAGGCAGTAGACTTGCCCACTGCCTGGTGTCACCGGCCGGCCGGTGGTGAGCCAGCCTTGCTCTGTCTGGGCCACCGGCTGGCCGCTGGCTCACCACCAGCTGGCTGGTGGACCAGACAGAGCCTTGCTCTCTTTCTGGACCACCGGCCGGCCACTGGATCACCACCGGCCAGCCGGTGGACCAGACAGAGAGCCTTCCTCTCTGTCTGGACCACCGGTCGGCCGCTGGATCACCACCGGCCGGCCGGTGGACCAGACAGAGAGCCTTCCTCTCTGTCTGGACCACCGGCCGGCCGCTGGCTCATCACCGGAAAACCCCAAATACCCTCTGGAGAGGCCGCCACCCACTTGGATAGCCGCCCACACCCATCCACCCCCTTGGACACCCCCCTGGACACCCCACCGACCCCTCTGGACAGACCGCCACCCCCCTTGGACAGCCCCCCACACCCACCCATCCCCTTGGACACCACCCTGGACACCCCCCGACCCCTCTGGACAGCCTTCGACCCCTCTAGAAAGCACCCCACCCCTCCTGGACACAACCCCCCACCCCCGACCTGCTTGGACACCCCACTGGACACCCCCCAACCCTCTGGACAGCCCCCCACCCCTGCTAAACACCACCCCCACCCCCTACCCCCTTGGACACCCCCCCTGGACACCCCCAACACCCACCCACACCCTTGGACAGCCCCCCACACCCACCCACCCCCTTGTAAACCCCCCTGGACACCCACCGACCCCTCTGGACAGCCCCCCGCCCCTCCTGGACACCACCACCCACCCCCTACCCCCTTGGACACCCCCCTCGACATCCCCCAACCCTCTGGACAGCCCCCCCCCCCCCCCACCCACCCGGACAACCCCAAATACCCTCTGGAGAGGCCGCCACCCACTTGGACAGCCCCCCGCCCCTCCTGGACACCACCCCCCACCCCCTACCCCCTTGGACACCCCCCTGGACATCCCCCAACCCTCTGGACAGCCCCCCCACCCACCCAGACAACCCCAAATACCCTCTGGAGAGGTCACCACCCACTTGGACAACCCCCCACACCCATCCAACCCCTTGGACACCCCCCTGGACACCCCACCGACCCCTCTGGACAGGCCGCCACCCCCTTGGACAGCCCCCCACACCCACCCATCCCCTTGGACACCACCCTGGACACCCCCTAACCCCTCTGGACAGCCCCCGACTCCTCTAGAAAGCACCCCCACCCCTCCTGGACACAACCCCACACCCCCGACCTGCTTGGACACCCCCCTGGACACCCCCCAACCCTCTGGACAGCCCCCCACCCCTCCTAAACACCACCCCCACCCCCCTACCCCCTTGGACACCCCCCCTGGACACCCCCCAACACCCACCCACACCCTTGGACAGCCCCCCACACCCACCCACCCCCTTGTAAACCCCCCCTGGACACCCCCCGACCCCTCTGGACAGCCCCCCGCCCCTCCTGGACACCACCCCCACCCCCTACCCCCTTGGACACCCCCTGGACATCCCCCAACCCTCTGGACATCCCCCCCACCCACCCGGACAACCCCAAATACCCTCTGGAGAGGCCGCCACCCACTTGGACAGCCCCCCACACCCATCCAACCCCTTGGACACCCCCCCTGGACACCCCACCGACCCCTCTGGACAGGCCGCCACCCCCCTTGGACAGCCCCCCCACACCCACCCATCCCCTTGGACACTACCCTGGACACCCCCCGACCCCTCTGGACAGCCCCCGACCCCTCTAGAAAGCACCCCCACCCCTCCTGGACACAACCCCCCACCCCCGACCTGGTTGGACACCCCCCTGGACTCCCCCAACCCTCTGGACAGCCCCCCACCCCTCTAAACACCACCCCCACCCCTACCCCCTTGGACACCCCCCTGGACACCCCGCAACACCCACCCACACCCTTGGACAGCCCCCCACACCCACCCACCCCCTTGTAAACCCCCCTGGACACCCCCTACCCCTCTGGACAGCCCCCACCCCTCCTGGACACCACCCCCCACACCCTACCCCCTTGGACACCCCCCTGGACCCCCCCCAACCCTCTTGATAGCCCTCCCACCCCCCTGGAATCACTGAAAATTTACCATAACAAGAAGTTGGGCCATTCAAAGAATGTTTTTAGGTGTGGAGGAAGAACTGAGTTTCAATAGATAGAGAAGGAACTCGACATTAGGTTGTCTATTCCAGGTGTGGATTTGAAGGAGTTAATGTTTGTTTAGTTACCCAAGAGATTGAATCAGAAATTCAGATGTTGTGCCATTTTCTCATGATGAGGATGAATAATTGGTGGGGTTTGACTTTTAAATGGAGAGCTTAGCAGACCATCATATTTTCTATAGATCAGTAAAGGATGTTAGCATCGAACATAAGGCTTAAGGGATGCTTTCAGATCCAAATATGTATGTTGATGGATGCAATGGATCTAGTAGAGGTTCTAGAAAGAATGGTGGTTTTATTTGTTTAGGATAAGAAGTGAAGAAAAAACTAGTTAATTTTTTACTTGCTGAAAAGAGGGTATCTAAAATTTTTAACATGCCGAGGGGAAATCTGGCGAGTCCTACTCGTAAAACTTTGTTTGCAGGGGGTGAAAATGGTGATGTGATCCCAAATCCATGCACCTATGCCATGGTTGTGTGTGAATAAAGTAGTAACAACTATAAAAGGGAAACCCATCCAAATGGACACGCCCCAACCCTCTCAGGGATTTATAGAAAACGATGAAAAATTAGTGAAATCATAAAATTTGTCAATATTGCAAGTCGAACTAATAGATCTAGGGATGATAAATAAGATTATGGTGCCAATACGAGTTAAAAGGGTTCACAATCGAAGAATCTTAGCTAGTTTAAACAAAAAAATCACAACACACATATATATACTATCCGCGAAAAAAAACGATCGAGTGGGACGATTACCTGAGTGCTGCGAGTTTAGATGATTGATCCGAGGAGATTAAATATGAGAAACGATGATCGCTAAACGAATCTAAAACAACGAAATGGACGAGCCGATTCGGGTTTACCGCGCGAGAGAAACGAGTCGTGACTATCGATGGTAAACTCGCGAATGACAATCCACGGGTCTGGGTAAATTTTTAAATGAGTTATCACGTCGGTTATTCAATAACCGATGTTATAATTTTTTTAAAAACATTTATAACGTCGGTTATTCAATAATCAACATAAAAACCTTCCTCCGATTCTTTTTTTACGTCGGTTATTTTTTAACCGACGTTATAAAGGGCTCAAAATCCGCGTTTTTTTACGTTGGTTATTCCATAACCGACGTCAAAAACATCTGCGGATTCTTGTTTTACGTCGGTTATTTTATAACCGACGTAAAGAGGCCTTCAAAAACCGCGTTTTTTACGTCGGTTATTGAATAACCGACGTAACAAACACCCCCCGCTTCTGTTTTTTACGGCGGTTAATGTATAACCGACGTAAAAAATGAAGCCGCGAGATTAATAACGTCAGTTATAAAAATAACCGACGTTAAAGGTGTACCGAACACAGGTTTTTACGTCGGTTATTAAATAACCGACGTAAAAAACCTCGTTTTACATATTATGACGTCGGTTTTTATATAAACGACGTAAAAAATGGTGACGTAAAAAAACGTTTTCTTCACTAGTGCCAGCTAATCTAATAGGGATCATTACCACCAGTCTTCTAGAAGCAGCATCATGCAGATTGTGGAGCTTGAATTTCCAAGTTCACGATGTGGGAATAATTCTCCGGGAAGGCTTTGAGAGCCTATTTCGGGCAGAGTTTATCCCAGAAACCCTTCACACAATGCACATTCAAAATCTTCTTCATATATAGTAGGAAAAATATGATTGTGGCTTAGTACTCAGTGAGGTTCACTGACCTCTCACGCTACTTCACTGATATGGTCTAACACCCATTCTTCAAGGCCCAACCCATCGAGTAGGGACTTAAGCGGGAGATCAGGTCTTCGATGATTTCACTCAACATCCAGATGCAGGAGGGGGTGTTAGAGAGAGCCCTCTTAGTGGAAGGTTTTCTTGCAGAGTAGTCACTTGTAGCGAGAGTCACCAATGGGCCCCACTTAGAGTTTTCTTCTGCAGCTTCCAACAGACAGATGTCATAGTGGTCCAAAAGGACCAGACCTACAGATGGTTTACCACATGATTCAGTGTTGGTTGTGTAGGGAACCAGAGACAGATCTAGTAAATCAAGAAGTAGGTAGTGTTACACATGCGGAAGGATGGGTCACATGGCTCGTGACTGTCCGACACGTCGTACGATTGATCAGCAGTTGGTCGAAAGACCTCCTATGAAGAGACACAGGTTCAAACGAGGAGGTTTGTAGGGTGCATGAAGACATGGAAAAGGAGATGGCCATGTAGCTGGTTGTGGGTGACGATTTGCGATGTTACTGCCACCACCAACAGGTTTTCCACCCCAACCACAGGGAGCATGTGGAAAGGGGTGAGCACAGATCTTGGCAGTTGAGGCCTATGACCATGGTTCTCGAGAGATGATATGAGGTACGATCTGTGTCTACATCACCTTAGCTACAGTACATATAGACATAGGTTCCATTCATTTTATTATTGCCAATTCCCTTGTTCGTAGCTCATATATTCTCGTGCATTCATTGTCTTGATCCTTATGACTGGAGACTCTTAGAGGAGAGGATTCAATGATTACACACTAGTGTCGGCAGTGTGAGCTTACTCTAGGAGGCGAGTGCGTTGGCTGGAATTTCCATGTAGCGGCGTCGAGGCCTTACGACATCATCTTGGGTATGTATTGGTTATCTACAGTCCTTGCCCAGATTGAATGTATTAGGAACAATGTGCAGTGTGTCCGCACGGATGGGACAAGGTTTACCATCACCGGCGAGAAGGGATCCACTGCAGCACAGGATGGAATTTCCTAAAAGAAAGTACAACCGATCACTCATCAGTTGGCTAGCCTTACCCTCGGAGCAGTTGATGTGGAGAGTCCAAGCGATCTAGTAGTAGTGGACCAGAACACAGATGTCATCCCGGATGATGTTCTGGGTCTACCTCCATGTAGATATGTGGACTTTTACATTGACTTGTATCCTAGGATGACACTGATATCTACACCAGCGTATCAGATTTCTCCCGTGGAGATTCGTGAGCTGTAGGTATAGCTAGAGGACTTGCACAAGAAGGGATTTATCCAGCCTAGTTTTTCCCCTTGGGCAGCCCCATTTTTTTCTCCAAGAAGGAAGATGAGAGTTTGAGAGTTTGTGTTGACTATTGGTGCCGGAACTAGGTGACTATGAAGAACAAGTACCCACTCCAATGGATTGATGACCTCTTTGATCAGTTGATGCGGGCACAGTGGTTCTCGAAGTTAGACCTCAGGCCAGGATACCACCAGCTCAGATTACGAGATGAGGATGTGTAGAAGACAGCTTTCAAATGATGGTATGACCACTACGACTTCATGGTTTTTATATTCACCATGACCAACCCTCCAGCAGTGTTCATGGGACTCAGGAACATGATCTTTCATCCATATATTGATCTCTTTATGGGGGTCTTCATCAAAGAAATTATGATCTACTTGGATACTGGGGAGGAGCATGCCTATCATTTTCATATTGTTCTGGACACATTCTGAGAGTACCAAAATTTTGGCATGCTCTCGAAGTTCTAGTTTGGGATCCGATAGGTTCACATTCTGGGACACGTCATCTCGGAGGCTGGATTTGCAGTGGATCCCGTGAATATTGAGGTGGTACTTGTTTGGGAGCCACCTAGGTGTGTGTCAGAGGTACACAGTTTCCTAGGATTTCTTGAATACTACTGAAGATTTGTTCCATATTTCTACAGAGTTGCAGCGCTATTATCAGCATTGACAAAGAAAGGAAAATTCTTCAAGTGGTTGGAGAGATGCCAATAGAGTTTTCTGAAGCTGAGGAAAAGGATGACAAGATCCCCCGTCTTGAGGATTCCAGAGGAGGGCATTGGGTACGTAGTCTAATGAAATGCATCAGGGACCATTCTTGGATGTGTCTTGATGCAATAGTGATCAGTAATTGAATATGGTTCTCAATAGATGAGACCACATGAGAAGAACTACACTACCCATGACCTGGAGTTAGCATCAGTGGTCTTTTCCTTGAAGATGTGTCGACATTACTTGATTGGAGAACGTTTTACAGTCTACTCTGATCACAAGAGTATCAGGAATATCTTTCCCAGAAGGACCTAAACCTGAGACATCGACATTAGATTGAGTTCCTCCTAGACTATGACATCGATATATTCTATACGTATGGGAAGAGGAACGTTGTAGCAGATGAAGACAACATGATATATTGTATATAGCTACCAGGTGAGGTGACAAAGCAGTTGGACACTTTGTAGATATCCTCTGTGGATAATGATAGAGCATCTTTCCATCATTATTTCACAGTCATTCCCCCACTCCTTCTGCGTGTCTGGGAGGCGTAGCGTGTGGACACTTACTGTGAGATTTGGCATGCTCATACATCCACATGACAAGCACCAGCTAGATTTTCTAAAGGTGGGGAGCATAGTATCTTTTTCATAGGACATACCATGGTAACATTGTCTCTTTGGGAGGAATTGTTGAGGGAGTTCCACACATCCTCTCTAGAAGTACATCCAGGAGTGGTGAAGATGTACCATGACCTCCGACAATAGCATTGTTAGCTGGGAATGAAGAATGAAATGCTGCATTTTTCTCTTGGTGCCTCACTTCTCTGCAAGTGAAGGCAGACCCTCAGTTAAGAGTAGGCTTAGTTCATCCTTTAGAGGTCCAAGAGTGGAAGTGGGATGGGATATCCATGGAATTTGTGACATGACTTCTACGTATATCTATGGGTCAAAATTATATATGGATGATCGTCGACCAACTCACCAAGTTGACCCACATGCTACTGATCAGAGAGTAGGGTTCTGTAGAGAGCACTTGATGCCTCGATGTTCACGATATTGTGTGACTACATGGAGTACCCTCGAAGATTGACTCTGATCGTGATGCATGTTTCACTTCCTGGCTATGTAAGGGGTGTCAAGACACTTTTAGGACACAACATCATTTAAGAACTACTTTCCATCCTTAGATGGTTGGACATACTGAGCGAACTATTCATACCCTCGAGGACATATGGTGTTCTTGCATCCTCATCTTCGGTCATAACTAGGAGGATCACTTACCATTGGTAGAGTTTTTATACAACAACAAAAATGACTGCACCATTGGGATGTCACCTTTTGAGGATCTATACGGCTGACCATAAAAATATTCTTTGTGCTGGACTGACCCAGGGGAGTCAGCACTCATGGGAATATATATGGTACGAGATACCACGGAGAAGATTCAAATCATCCAGGAGCTGATGAAGATTGCACAGAGCAGGAATAAGTCTTATGCCGATAGGAGACAGGGACCTCTGGAGTTTGAGGATGGTGACCATGTATTTCTTTGGGTATCGCCCTGATGAGGTTTGACGATATTTGGTTGGGGTGGAAAGATATCTATGAGGTTCATCGGACCATTCAAGGTCTTCATATGAGTTGGCGTGGTGGCTTACCACTTAGCTCTTCCACCTCAGTTTAACCGGGTGCAAGATATCTCCCACGTATCCCAGCAGAAGAGAGACATGCATGACCCCCCCACACATCATTTACTGGGGATAGCTATACATCGACGATGGGGTGACGTTTATCGAGGTTCCAATGGTGATTGAGGATCGATAAGAGTGGTTCCATCGTGGTAGGTCGATACCTTTGGTCTGCATGCGTTGGTAGCACAGGAACCTCTAGGAGGGCACATGGGAGCGAGAGTCTCAGATTTGTGCTTATTACCCCCACTTGATTTCCTAATTTTTGTAGTGTGGATTTCGGGGACACAAAGCCCTGGGGTGGGGATATTGTAATGACCTAGAAGTTCCATGTAATTTATTTAATTATATCAGAATTTTATGATTCCAAGAAAATTGACATCGTGTGATTCTGAGGCCTGGTGTAACCGGAAGGATTTTTTGAACTTTTTTTCAGGTACGTTCAGTAAACGCATGAGCGGGTTTTTGTATCATTTGATCTTGGGCTCAGAATGGAAATCTGAGGACACCGTTGAACCCACATCGCCAATATAAGTTTATGGATACCTTCATATCGACTGCAGTAGGTCAAGGGTGAATGCTAATTTTCTTGTTTTTTGTTGGAACTAAAAATAAAATAAAGAAAATATTTTTATTTTATTTTTAAAACCTTTATTCTAGAGTCTTGGAGATGCAAACCACCCGAGCTAGAAAACCCCCAATTTTAAATTCTTAGTGGTGGGGCCACACAAACCCCTCTTAATGGAAGAAAACCTCTCAATTTCCTAAATATTAAATTATGCCAACTACAATTAATTATATGAGTAACATTAATTAATTGTTAACTTTTTTTATTTTATGGATATTCTTTTTTGTTTGGTTGGAGTATTTCGTTGGAAAATGATCTTGGGAGGACTTGGAGATACTCATCATCTCTAATAATGAACTTTCTCCAACAAAGACTGAGGATCATACCCTAGCCCGGATCAGAAGTTCTTTGCGGAAGCAAAAAACGATGACGTTCATCAAAGAATTCATCTTCTATCTCTAGACTCCTCCAACGAATGACAAGTTAGGGTTTGTTATTTTTATACCCCATACCCCATTCATGATGTTCTCCATGATTCATGAATAAACAAGCCACATGCAATAGTTCTAATGTGGAGGGTTTGGGCGAAACAAAAATGGTCCGACCTCTATGCACCTTTGTGAATTTGGATGGCCTTGAATCAATTGCGGTATCCAAGATGAGTGAAGATGCCTACAGAATGAATAACGAGCCATTGAGGCATGCAGGGTGACCCGAATAACATCGTTAGAGACTGTGCTATTGAACGACACTGGTGTGGCTCATGAAAAGGGGCCGGCACTCCGGCCGGACGTGAAGATGGAAACGGTGCAACTGCGCCACCGGAGAAGTGTCGCGGCAGAGATAGGGAGTAGGCCGACATAGGGCTAGTCACCTGATGGTGGTGGTGGAGTGAGTCCATGCGGCCCAACATGAAGGTGTCCTGGTTCAGGGCCACTAAAGCAATGGTTGGGGGGGACGGCTCGCTGTCGGCCGCTAGAGAAGGTGCGACGGGCGACCGTGCCACGTGGAGGTAAGGCTGGTCATCCAGCCAGACGTGGGCCGCCCAGCGCAGGCCACCCATTGTAGACCAGGCCATGCCGCCGGGCTATGCCTGACCCGATCAGCCGAGCCAGACCCAGTAGGCCTGGTCAGGCCGGGTCGGTCCGATCGGGTCTAACCGTACCAAAACCAACTTCAACCCTTTTCACACTTTTGGCCACAACTTGATCTACGAGGGTCCGTTTGATGAAATGTCTGTGGCACCAGAAACATTGGATCGATAAAATCCTTTTAAAATACATTAGATGAGTTTTAGATAATGTTGGGGTATGGCCATGTTGGATCAAACACAAATCCATCCAGGCCCTTGGGAGTAAAAGGTTAATAACTTACAGACCGAGCATCTAATTGATGCACCGTCTATTACATTGATACCCCTATCTAATGGTGGCCATTTGGGATACTTTGTTGTCGGAATTCGTGTAAGTTGGAGTGTGAACCTGTGGCTTGAGGAGAAGACCCTCGAAGAATCAAGGGAACTTAGTGCGGGAACCCTGTAGCTGGCGGTAAAAAGAGAAAAGGATCCTATGTGGTACTGTGCCTTTGGATCCAATGTGGGTCTGTGATTTGGGAACCTATGTGGGTCCGTGTACCAGAGACTCACTTGGATCTTCTCTAGTAATCCATGCAAGACTACTCAAGAAACCTACGTGGGTCTTCTATACTAGAATCGAACGTGGGTCTATTGTACTAGGATCCTATGTGGGTCTTTTGTACTAGGAACCTATGTGGGTATGATGATTTAATATCCTACATGGGTCTGCCTCTTAACAGAGTAAGATGATTTATTAGTTACATCTAATAATATTTACTACCATACCTATGGTATACCTGGTGTGAGTTGATTCCTTACATTTGTGGCAATCTTCTATGTGGCGTACCATTTTGGTACATACCTTCATGGTGATACCTTAATGGTATTATTCTATATGACGTTACCTTTGTGTACATAACATTGTGGTGATACCTTCGTGTTATTCATTCTTTCATGGAACATTTATGAATTGGGATTTTAGTTGGGCCTAGTGTTTCTTCATGATTGAGATGGATATGCTCGACAACTTAGGTATATGTATGGCCATATACCTAAGTAGGGTTCTCAGTTGTTATCATTCTTTTTGGATTATCCTTTATTTATTTTTTGATACTTTTGAGGGTATTAGGGTCCCTACTGAGTATCGATATACTCACCCATGCCTGGGCTAGGCCCTCACATTTTTGTGTTTGTTGCAGACACGGAGCAGCATTGATCGGGGCTGAGGGTACTAGGTCTGGATTGTGCCTGGAGGTGGACCATTCAGTGTGGTGGTACGTAGAGGAGACATGCAGACGTAGAGTGCTGAGGAGGAGATCTGTACCCACCCTTCATGTAGGAACCTCATAGGACAACCAAGTAGTTGTTTTCTTTTCTCTTTTAGTTCTATTGATTTTCCAGTTATACTTGTACCTTTACAGTTGGGCTTGTATTCCGGCCCCTTTTACTTTCACCACTCATTTATTAGATTTGATTACTTCCCAGTTACTTGTTTCCATGTTCTTGGACTGTGTGTTTGTAAAGGATTGATGTAAATGCCTTCCCAGTTTTAGGGGATACGCCTTCAGTGCTAGTCCCCAGCCCTTGGCCTATAGAAGGCGGGCTTGGGGTGGCCACGGAACGGTCCCGATGGGATGGGTCATGACAATTATACTATGAAGCGGGGAGATCAACTAAAACCATGAAAAAAAAACCTTGTCTAAATTGTTCCAAACTCTCTAATAAAACTTTAGAAAAATCACCATAAAGTTCCAAACATCTAATAAAAAATTAATGGACTATGTAACCCCGTATGTTTTTTAGTTATTTTTTTCTAATAATTTCAAATTCATTGGTGGCATACATTGTATGATACACCACATTTAAAATTAATTATATGAAACACCATTTTAATAATGCATAAATATGAACACTAAATCTATCATGTAGTGGATGAAACATTGATTTTGGCATGTGTTACACGCAATACCATGTTTAGATTATGTCACACACATCCCCAAGCTTAGCATGTGTTACATGCAACAGAGATTATAAATAAAATGTTAAATATTATTTATATATTATAATATATATCAAAAATCCATTGTAACTGTGGATATAAATTTTTTTTATTAAATTAAAAAAATATGGATTCTTCAGGTATATAAATTATTTATTTTGTATCTAGTTATTTAAAAATAAATGAATGATCAATTTAAAAAAAATTCATTATCATAAATTAACTATTTTTCAATGTCCTATCTATTTTTATCTCAAACAACTATTAAAAACACGTTTTATAAATTCTTTAATTGATATTAATATATTAGAAACAATTTAACACGTATATTACAGTTTTTCTAGATGATATAAATAATTAACTTCACTTTGATTCATAAAAAGAGTTTTTTTCTAAAAGTCATTTTTATCACATTTTCCGGATCTAATATATAATGACTAATTATGGACACATTTATAAAATATATTTTAAAATATAATTTTATTTTTTTGAATCTGTAACATTAAAATTAGAATATGGTCAATTTTTGGGATCTTTCAGAAATGATACATTTTTTGTTTTATAGTGAAAAATCGTGAATTTATAATGAAAACATCATTTTTGATCAAATAACTTCAACAATTAAATTTTATAGTAATTTTTATTAAAAGTAAAATTAGATCAAGTATATATCAGTTATCAAAATTTATATAAATTTCATATATTTGATATTGAAATTGTAATTAGAAAATTTAGTTATCTTTTCAACATTTTCACTTTAAAACTATCTTTCTCTTCAGAATTGTGGGATTAATTTTTGGTTAAGTTTATCCCCATATCCGAATTGAATAGAAAAAAATGAAATCCATATTAGATATCATAATAAATTATATTATATTGTAATTTTATCTTAATTTGTGACCATAACAATTAGTGAAATCATTTGAATTTAATTTCAATGATTAAAGAAAAAAAGTTTAGTTAGTGGTTAATCATAGAATATAATGTGTAACAACGACCCAAAACATATCAAAAAACAAATGAATTGAATTATTTAGAAGATATACATTCATATAAAGGTTTTTAGCTTTATTTGTCACGACCCCCTCCCACCAAAGATGCCCCTCCTGAGATGGAAATGGTGAAAGGGAGATAATGACCCTCGAGTCCCACCTCCAGTAGGCCCCGGGTTGGCGACTAGCACCAAGGGTATGAGTTTTCACAAATATGGGAGGCATTACCCTTTTTATTATTTTGGATCGGGAAATAGGACAAGTCAACCACCAAAAAGGGAAAAGAACAAGTGTATATAAATAAACCCAAACCAAGTCCACATGCGTGTTTAAACAATTTTTATAACAAGGTACAAGTACAAGGAAGCTCAAAAGTACAATGCCAAAGAAAACAAGAGAACACCAACTGCAACAAATCCAACTGCCCGACTTGTAGGGTCCCGCACGGCCCTGGTAGTCCTCCTGGAAACCTGAAAGTAAACGTAGGGTGAGCAGACAAGTATACTCAGTAGGGAAACCTAAAGGTCTCGTGCACAAGTGGGGAGACACCGTATGGTCCCGTGAGAAAACAGAAGAACCAGAAACTAACAAGGAAAAACTATCCACCCAGCCTCACTGGTCACACTCACCAAGTAACACAAACAAGTTTAGTATATATATAGAACAAAAGTATTGGGTACCCCGCACCATTTACCACTTAATTAGATGCTGCTCTTCTAACGGCAAATGTCCTGACGCTACCACACTCTTCCCACCCGCACACACCTGGGCCAAACCACACATCCCGCCCGCACACACCCGGGCCTCACAACCATGCATCTCGCCCGCACACACCTGGGCCACAACCACTAACCTGCCCGCAGACACCTGGGCCTCATCTCGAAGGTTTTTGGGAATGGTAAGCCTGCCCAAAGAGTCTTGGGCTAAAGGTCGCCTCAAGCCATCACAGCCTCCGAGACCTACCCGAAGAGTCTTGGGTGTAAGGTCACCTCAAGCCATCATAGCCTATGGAAGAAGGAGCAGGAAGGAGCTAGTAACTAAGGGGGAACACCCTCTCCCATAAAATCAGAGTGTTCGGCACTAGGTGCTTGACATGGGTGTGGGGCGACAATACACAAAGATACAATTATATATATACATATACCAAACACACAGCCCAACCTATGGCTTCTTAAAAAGAGAAACTGAGCATGTGCCTCGGCACTGCTACCACGAAGCATGCATCGACAACCAAACAATCATCCCCCAACCCCATTTAGGTTTTCATGTTTCATGCAATGGTTTAACAAATTATTACTATTGGGAAACTATCATCCAGAAAAAACCTTTCCCAAACATATCTCTGCCATCCACAACCAAGGTTAGGTAAAACGCATGCAACCACATGCCATTTCATTTACAAAATATTATCACAACCATACAACATTCCTTCATTCATTTATTTCAAAGTTCCACACATAAAACCCTTTCCACACACAAAAAATTTTTGCATTTGAAAACACCTTTTTACTTCAAAACACTTTTCATAATCAAAACACTTTTCATAAATAAAGTCATTTTCCACAACCAACCACTTCCCATTTCAACCCCATCGTTTACAAAACATTTCACACCTCCACGTTTCCACCATCAACCATTCCAATAAGGTCACCACACAAACGTCACAGCCCCGCTGCTCACCCAAACCACAACAGCCCACAAAACACCCCTAACACATGCCACGTAACCAATCCAACACCCACATGTTCATTATTCCATTTTGGTTCAACCGGGGTGATTACACAAGGGTTCCATATTTTCATTTAAAAAGTCAACTTTACGTGATTATCCAATTTCCACATTTCATGAAGTTTCCATCCATAATAAAATACAGAAGGAGAGGGCAACATTTAATTGAGTAAGCAAAGGCCCCCAACGACTGTGATTTTCAGTAGGTAGAAGCTCATTCAATTCACGAAATATAATATCACAGGATATAAAAAGTAAGGTAACAACAATCAATAACTTACCAACCCCATTCTTTAACCAGTTATTATCTTTATTTAAAGGTTCAACCATTTGTCATGAAAACAAAAGGATACCCTCCACACATGATACACAAATTAGAGAGACAAAGGTGAGATCCCTACCACAAAAGGTCCCGATCACGCCGCTTCCGACGACGTCCTTCGGTGTCCTCCACCTTCGCCAAACCCGAAAAACTCCTCCTAGGATGGAAGCTGTAGGAGGAAGGCCGGAAGGAAAGGTGACAAGTCCAGGCTTAGAAGCTTCGTCCCGTCGCTACGATCCTGTGGCCGCTGACGGATCGTAATTCGGAGCTTGGACAAAGAAGTTAGAGGAGGAAGACTTCTTGATCATCCAAGAGTGTCGTCGCGCGGAGAAGAAGCGATTGGTCTGGAAATAATCCGCGCCCCTTTCTTATATAGCCAATGAATATGTAAAATAGTATGCAGAGTTTATTGATGAATACACGGTGTGACTGTACACCCGTTACGTGTTTTGACTGGTCAACACACGACACATCAGGCGGTTTCCACGCGTTTTAAAAAAAACGTTAATTTTATTAATATGTGTGTTTCGTTGACCCGAGACATAACTCATAAAAAGGTATCCATCACTGGTCTTAAAATGACCGTCTTAATTACAGGATTGCACTGCCGCTGATGGTTCGTCATTCCGACCCCATATGAAGAAGTTATAGACTTTTTAAGTTTTGATCACCCAAAATAATAATAATATTATTTTTTTATTATTATAATTACTTATTTATTTATTTTTATAACTCCAAATCAAACATGATTTGGTCTCTTTCACGTTGGAAACAAACACTCCCTCCTTTTACATTTATTTCTCTTTTAATTTTATTCCCATTAATACCTTATAATCATTATTATAATATATAATAATAATGACTTACAAAAGAACCTCCTCAATCCCACGCCACCACAAAAGTGGCGCCTCCTTGGCTCCATGTCAACCATGCCCACCCCTTATTGATTTCCTTTTTAATTTTACTTATTTGTTTTATTTCATTAATTTTTTTTAAATCTTTATTTCCTTTAACTCTTTCTCTCTCCAATCTCCTTTAATATTATTATTAATAAAATTAATAATAACACCCATAATTAATGTTCTAATTTAATCCCATGAAATTAGATTACTATAATTATTCTCATATTAAACTAAAATCATTGCATGCGACTCAAAACCATTTCATTTAATTGAATTAAATGTCAAAACAAAATTAATATAACTTACATATTCAACCCCTTTTTAATACATTTAATTTCATTAACCTCTCACACATAGTTTTACGTCATCATTGTTATTTATTATTTTTCAATAATAACAACAATTCATCAACTTATTTTATTAACTCATCACCATTATTATTTTTAATAACAATAATATTTATGCTCATCGCATTGACTACATTAAACCACCGCGTTGGATATCTGAATCCAACCATGCCAAATCAATGTCGCGTAACATCCGTCAATTTAATTATTTAATTCTATTTATTTTTATTTCACACTGATTAAATTGAAACCACTTTTATTAAATTAAAGTCATTCAAATTAATAAACCCAACATATTTTTACACCACCATTATTATTATTATTTAACATAATAATAATAACGAACTCACCTTTAATTTTATTAACGCACCACCATGCTTCCATTGTGCATCTTCATTTATTTGTTTGCAATAAATATCATAATTCATTTTATTACTTTCTCATTAATATTATGAATAATATTAATAACACAACACCTATTATTATTATTCTAATTTAATTCCAACAATTTCTCAATTAATATTAAACTAAACGCCTTATTTTTTAAATTCTTATTTAGAATTAAAACCCCTTTTAATTTAATTAATCACACACTTTATATCACCATCTTTATTATTTAATATAATAAATTGACAAATCATCTTTTAATTTTTTTTATAAATTCTTCTTCGTTTTTATCATTAATAAGTATCATTGTTATGTGCGCCGTGTTGACCACATCGATTTCAACAAAGGAATGGACCGGAGGGGTCCGGTCCATTACATCAGATACCTCTTAAAACATTCTCGTCCTCGAGAATTAAAAACCAACCAAGAAAAAGAAAGGATCCAAACAACCACTCCGCAAGATACCTCTTAGGGATCTTGTCATAACAAGAAACAACCGACAACTCTATGAGTTAGGAATTCCCTCTCCTATGTCAAGATACTATCCACTTAAGGCGGCACTAACTCGCCTGCACGGGTTTAATCGCATCCTCATTAATGCGTCTTGATTAAGGATCAGGTTTTTCCTTTCCCATATATTAGGTTTTTTTTCCAACTTACACTGCACCCAACAACGTACAACCCACACACTGTCCGGACACATGGCTTGAGGAATTCCTTCTCCCATGTTGAGATATTATCCACTTTAGGCGGCACTAACTCTCCTGCATGGGTTAAATCACATCCACATTAATGCGTCTCGATTAGGGATTAGTTCTTCCCCTCCCCACATGATAGGGATCTTCACGTACATTTAAAGAAAAGAGGGAAACAACATAGCATTATAGACTCATGAAAAACAAGGTCCAGGCCTAAAGCATGGGAGAGAATGAGTTTCAACAATTGAGTGTGATGCTCCTGGATTTAAACAAAACATAAACGAGAGCATTTAAGTAAAACATGAAACATCTCTCTCGATCTTTCGCCTTGCTGGGGTTGCCACTTCTGTTGCGTGAAATTTTCCGCGTCCCACTCCTCTGCATTTCTGTTAACGTCCAAGTGCCATAGATGTACGGTAAACAAGGATCGCCTAAGCCCAAGTAGTAAGGAAAAACTCAAAGTTTTAATTACCATTTTATTTTAATTTCTTTCCCAGAACACCCAAATCAAGTAAAACACATACATGATGATGCATGTACCTTCCCTAGGGTCTCTACCCTGCAATCAATATAGTCTCACTTGGTCGTTCGGTAGGCTCAGAGTCCTTACATCAGATCATTGGGGGTCCTAAAATCACGTGTCCTAGCCGGTCTTCCCTGGCCTATGTCACGCACCAAGATTAACGAACATTGTTGCCCTACCATCCCATTCAATCCTCACTGTGCCTAACTCCAGACTCCATCCTATCTCTCAACCATCAGCCTCTGATACCATTCTGTCATGACCCCCTCCCACTAAAGATGCCCCTCCTGAGCTGGCAATGGTGAAAGGGAGATAATGACCCCCGAGTCCCGCCTCCAGTAGGCCCCGGGTTGGCGACTAGCACCAAGGGTATGAGTTTTCACAAATATGGGAGGCATTACCCTTTTTATTATTTTGGATCGGGAAATAGGAAAAGTCAACCACCAAAAAAGGAAAAGAACAAGTGTATATAAATAAACCCAAACCATGTCCACATGCAAGTTTAACAAATTTTTATAACAAGGTACAAGTACAAGGAAGCTCAAAATTACAATGCCAAAGAAAACAAGAGAACATCAACTGCAACAACTCCAACTGCCCGAAGAGTAGGGTCCCGCACGGCCCTGGTAGTCCTCCTGGAAACCTGAAAGTAAACGTAGGGTGAGCATACAAGTATACTCAGTAGGGAAACCTAAAGCTCTCGTGCACAAGTGGGGAGACACCCTAAGGTCCCGTGAGAAAAAAGAAGAACCAGAAACTAACAAGGAAAAACTATCCACCCATCCTCACTGGTCACACTCACCAAGTAACACAAACAAATTTAGTATATATATAGAAAAAAAGTATTGGGTACCCCGCACCATTTCCCACTTAATTAGATGCTTCTCTTCCTAACTGCAAACGTCCTGACGCTACCACACTCTTCCCGCCCGCACACACCTGCGCCAAACCACGCATCCCGCCCGCACACACCTGGGCCTCACAACCACGCATCTCGCTCGCACACACCTGGGCCACAACCACTAACCCGCCCGCAGACACCTGGGCCTCATCCCGAAGGTTCTTGGGAACGGTAAGCCTGCCTGAAGAGTCTTGGGCTAAAGGTCGCCTCAAGCCATCACAGCCTCCGAGACCTACCCGAAGAGTCTTGGGTGTAAGGTCACCTCAAGCCATCATAGCCTATGGAAGAAGGAGCAGGAAGGAGCTAGTAACTAAGGGGGAACACCCTCTCCCATAAAATGGGAGTGTTCGGCACTAGGTGATTGACATGGGTGTGGTGCGAGAAAACACAAAGATACAATTATATATATACATATACCAAACACACAGCCCAACCTATGGCTTCTTAAAAAGAGAAACTGAGCATGTGCCTCGACAGTGCTACCACGAAGAATGCATCAACAACCAAACAATCATCCCCCAACCCCATTTAGGTTTTCATGTTTCATGCAATGGTTTAACAAATTATTACTATTCGGCAACTATCATCCAGACAAAACCTTTCACAAACATATCCCTGCCATCCACAACCAAGGTTAGGTAAAACGCAAGCAACCACATGCCATTTCATTTACAAAAGATTATCACAACCATACAACATTCCATCATTCATTTATTTCAAAGTTCCACACATAAAACCCTTTCCACACACAATACATTTCTGCATTTGAAAACACCTTTTTACTTCAAAACACTTTTCATAATCAAAACACTTTTCATAAATAAAGGCATTTTCCAGAACCAACCACTTCCCATTTCAACCCCATCGTTTACAAAACATTTCACACCTCCACGTTTCCACCATCAACCATTCCAATAAGGTCACCACCCAAACGTCACAGCCCCGCTGCTCACCCAAACCACAACAGCCCACAAAACACACTCAACACATGGCACGTAACCAAGCCAACACCCACATGTTCATTATTCCATTTTGGTTCAACCGGGGTGATAACACAAGGGTTCTAGATTTTCATTTAAAAAGTCAACTTTACGTGATTAACCAATTTCCACATTTCATGAAGTTTCCATCCATAAGAAAATACAGAAGGAGAGGGAAACATTTAATTGCATAAGCAAAGGCCCCCAACGACTGTTTTTTTAGTAGGTAGATGCTCATTCAATTCACGAAATATAATATCACAGGATATAAAAAGTAAGGTAACAACAATCACTAACTTCCCAACCCCATTATTTAACCAGTTATTATCTTTATTTAAAGGTTCAACCATTTCTCATGAAAACAAAAGGATACCCGCCACACATGATACACAAATTAGAGAGACAAAGGTGAGATCCCTACCTCAAAAGGTCCCGATCACGCCGCTTCCGACGACGTCCTTCGGTGTCCTCCGCCTTCGCCAAACCCGACAAACGCCTCCTAGTATGGAAGCTGGAGGAGGAAGGCCGGAAGAAAAGGTGACAAGTCCGGGCATAGAAGCTTCGTCTCGTCGCTACGATCCTGTGGCCGCTGACGGATCGTAATTTGGAGCTCGGACAAAGAAGTTAGAGGAGGAATACTTCTTGATCATCCAAGAGTGTCGTCGCGCGGAGAAGAAGCGATTGGTCTGGAAATAATCCGCGCCCCTTTCTTATATAGCCAACGAATAGGTAAAATAATATGCAGCGTGTATTGATGAATACACGGTGTGACTGTACACCCGTTACGCGTTTTGACTGGTCAACACACGACACATCCCGAGGTTTCCACGCGTTTTAAAAAGAACATTAATTTTATTAATATGTGTGTTTCGTTGACCTGAGACATAACTCATAAAAAGGTATCCATCACTGGTCTTAAAATGACCGTCTTAATTATAGGATTACACTGCCGTTGACGGTTCGTCATTCCGACACCATATGATGAAGTTATAGACTTTTTAAGTTTTGATCACCCAAAATAATAATAATATTATTTTATTATTTTTATAATTACTTATTTATTTATTTTTATAACTCCAAATCAAACGTGATTTGGTCTCCTTCACGTTGGAAACAAACACTCCCTCCTTTTACATTTATTTCTCTTTTAATTTTATTCCCATTAATACCTTATAATCATTATTATAATATATAATAATAATGACTTACAAAAGAACCTCCTCAATCCCACGCCACCACAAAAGTGGCGCCTCCTTGGCTCCATGTCAACCACGCCCCACCCCTTATTGATTTCCTTTTTAATTTAACTTATTTGTTTTATTGCATTAATTTTTTTAAATCTTTATTTACTTTAACTCTTTCTCTCTCCAATCTCCTTTAATGTTATTATTAATAAAATTAATAATAACACCGATCATTAATGTTCTAATTTAATACCATGAAATTATATTACTATAATTATTCTCATATTAAACTAAAATCATTCCATGCGACTCAACACCATTTCATTTAATTGAATTAAATGTCAAAACAAAATTAATATAACTTACATCTTCAACCCCTTTTTAATACATTTAATTTCATTAACCTATCACACATAGTTTTACGTCATCATTGTTATTTATTGTTTTTCAATAATAACAACAATTCATCAACTTATTTTATTAACTCATCACCATTATTATTTTTAATAACAATAATATTTATGCTCATCGCATTGACTACATTAAACCACCGCGTTGGATATCTGAATCCAACCATGCCACATCAATGTCGCGTAACATCCGTCAATTTAATTATTTAATTCTATTTATTTTTATTTCACACTGATTAAATTGAAACCACTTTTATTAAATTAAAGTCATTCATTTTATTAAACCCAACATATTTTTACACCACCATTATTATTATTTTTCAACATAATAATAATAACGAACTCACCTTTAATTTTATTAACGCACCACCATGCTTCCATTGTGCATCTTCATTTATTTGTTTGCAATAAATATCATAACTCATTTTATTAATTTCTCATTAATATTATGAATAATATTAATAACACAACACCTATTATTATTATTCTAATTTAATCCCAACAATTTCTCAATTAATATTAAACTAAACGCCTTATTTTTTAAATTCTTATTTAGAATTAAAACCTTTTCTAATTTAATTAATCATTCACTTTATATCACCATCTTTATTATTTAATATAATAAACTGACAAATCATCTTTTAATTTTTTTTATAAATTCTTCTTCGTTTTTATCATTAATAAATATCATTGTTACGCGCGCCGTGTTGACCACATTGATTTCAACAAAGGAATGGACCGGAGGGGTCCAGTCCATTACATTATTAATCCTTTTTATGGAGAGAAACATTAGTTTACATAATAATATTTTCAAAAATACCACGTGGGAACTCTCCCACAATTATAAAATGCCACCACCTATCCTTGTCTCTTAACACATTCAAAACCAATTGGATAAGATAAAAATTTCCAAATAACATAATATTAACATTACAATATTACTATAATCAAACTTTTTGGAATAAATTAATCCAATTAAGTCCATTGGTGAGAGCCTAAAATGGATACACATAGAAGATGAAAAGTTTATCAATAAAGTATTTTTTGTTCTTTCCTCAAAACCATTAAATTAATTATATTTCATTATTATAAAATATCCATAATTTTATATATATAATTATATGTTGTTATGTTTATTATATTACATAAACCACTCACATTTCCATCAAATGGTTTATGAAATCATGGATTTTATGTACGACAGAAAACATACTCGTGAACTGATATCGCTCATTTATTCATTACCACATATAAAGGATGGTAAAATGATGTAAATTAAACTTTTAAAGTATATTTATTATATTTATTATGTAATTAGTTTTTTATAATTTTCATATCAAACTTCTCGTCATTACTTACTTTTTGCGGTAATGTGATAACCTCTTTCATGTGAACAACAGACTACTATCTCATGAAGTGACATAATTATTTCACGATTTATTAGGATTATATTAGTGAAAATATTAATATAAACAAGTCACATATATATTATATATATTATAAAAGACTTATTATATATATAATATAATTTTACTTCTTTCAATAAGACAATAAAATGGATGTAGTGTCCATGCATACATTGGACCAATCGTCTCCATGAACAATGTATTTCATTTCTTATTTTTCACTTTTATTGAATCGTTATAATATATATATATAATTAATATATATTATAGTTATATCAATTTTAACATTATATAATTGATTAAATCATGATCAATGTAATAAGACCGATAATAACAAGTTACAACATATAAGAAAAACAAATCCTTTTTACCCAAAACATGACTTTAACAATAAATTATAAATAAACACTTAATAAAATTTCATAATAAAAAAATATATTGTATTATATATATATATATGGTTCATTAATTTAAGAATAAAAATATATATTTATTATTATGGTTTCTAAACACGTACTAAGGAAGTCAAGTCATATGTTATGTGATTTATATCTTACATTTTACATTGGGGTGAAACATGTTATATTAAAAACCTATTAATTCTATGTTATGTATATACATCCCATGAATGTAATGAATAATTATTATACATAAAATAGTTTGTAAAAATTCATTAATTTGAGGACCAATATTCAATGTAGTAAGATTTACAATGTTACCATATCGGTGATGAGATTTTGTCTCTAATTACATTTTTTGAAATACATTTTATGTCATGCACATATATTCATTAATGAGGTGTATACACTGCCCATTTGAAATTTTCAATCCTAAATATTCTAAATATTATGACACAATTTGAATCGTGTAATGGTATCCTTTTATGGGTATTATGATTAAATTTTAACAAAATGTTAAATGTTAATTTCCAAAATATAACTATATATCGATATTGTTTGTGATTATGCATCTATTGATGACATATAAGATCCATATATGAATAATTTTCATAAATAATAATATAATATAATTCTTCATTATATATTCATGTAGTTTTACCATTTCTATACTATTTGATTCATAATATATGTAATAATATGTTTTTATAAAAAACCTAATTTATTTACCTATTTGGTCAGAAGTCAATATTATTCCAACACAATCAATAAAAAATACCCAAATTGATGTTTTATATGAAATTACATGTGGTTATATCATTGTAAAACACATTAGAGTTGGTTATGGGTGACCTCCACTAATGTGCCCACCAAATTTTATCAGAAGTGGTTTTTTAAACCACAAGTAATGTAAGATTCAATTTGAGGTCATTAAATTAAATAGGGTTAGACTCCCATTTAATTTCACCAAAAATAATCCATGGAAGGAAAGATCAGGGGGAATTTTATCCCCATATACTTTATTTATAAACATAGGTGTTATTTAAACTGCCTCTAATTGAGTTATAGTTTTTCATAATACATGTGGTTTGGAAAACCTCCCACATTTTACAATGAAATAGGCGTGTTTTAAAAAATTATAATGGAACAATATATTAGGGGTGTTTTTTGAAGATTCCTATGAAATATATTACTATTGTTTTAATCGTTAACCACCATCCCACTCCTCCATCCACAACCCATCCAATTTCCCCCATATTCCCTCTCAACCCCTTAGGTTCTTTTCCACCTACAATACAACACCTTTTCTATAGATGGATTCCCCCTAACCTCTCCAATCGTACAGTTCCTCCAAGCGGGGGCACCACCATAGAGGCTATTAAACCTATGAGGCCATTTTCTCTCCCAATGGAAAAATCTGTTGTCATGAATTTTCGAACCATGGACTCCATGCTTCTTGATTGACTGCAAATAATTTTTTTACTATTCAAAAATATATTTCAAGGGTTGCCGGTACCGAATAACTGACTTCACCACATCCACTTCACCCCAACACAACATCCAGATTTCACCATTCCAAAACCACAACAACGCATGAACACACCAAAAAACCACATAGCAAATTCATCTTCACCCTCAGATTCATACCAGTTCAAATTGAAATTCAAATTTCAAAAACAAAAATCAATGAGATAGATGCCTTCGAGCTGCGAACCTGCAATCGAACCCTTCCACGTCACCTTCAATCCTCCATCTTTCATCGATGGAGAGAACTCCTCAGGCGTCGCCGTAGTAGATTCAATGAAATTTCAGATTACAAGCCGAAACCCAATCGACCAAAACACAATAGTCCAGAATCAACGAGCTCATCAAATCTAACATCAAATAACAAATTCGAATGCATAAAAGCAGAAATGATTGCAAAGTACCTAAACAAAAAACATCACCCAGTGGTAGCCGTTGTTGTAGAAAAGATCTCGTCGCTGCCAAGATGATCTATTGAGAAGGTATAGCCCATAAAAATCACATTAGAGAATGAGAAGAGATTCCAAAAACCTTGAGGCAGGCAAGGAACCGCAACTGCGATCTCACTGAGCAAGGGAAGGATGAGCAGCCGACCCGAGGAGCAAGGCGGCGACGACGAGGAGGAGAAAACCTAGAGAGCGCCCCTTATGGGCTCATCCTAGATCTCCATGCTTCTTCAACAAAGACCCTAATACCTTCCCAATATTATTCTATTTTTATATATATACATGAATTAATTTATATATTAAGAATGTTACTAAAATAAATATTATTTGAAAAAATAAAAATAAATATACATCTAATATTTTTAAAAAAAAAATATATAACTATATATTCTGTATTTATGTATCTTTATTATAATGAAATTATTTTTTATTTAGTTTAAACATTTATATAAAATATGTATTATATATTTTTATTTACATAAATTTGATTATATATGTTTATTACATATAATTTTAAATCAATTTCTGTTATGTATTAACATATATATATATATGAAATTTTTTTATATATAGAAATACATTTTTATATATTATTTACATGTATATTTATAATATATATAGGTATTTTTTATATATTTATATAATCCCTTTAAAAATATATTTTATAATTTATTTCACTATATATATTCCGTATGATATCTATTAATATATATTTATATGTATAAATTATATAATATTATATATAATTAAAATTATATCATTCACTTATATATGTATTACAATTTATATAAATATTTCTATTATATATAATTAATATTAATTGAAATAAATGTTCAACATATATTTTATATGGAATAGAATTGATAATAATATATGTTTAATATTATGTGAAATAAAATTTTATATTTTATATAATTAATTTTTTATTATATATATTAAATATTTTAAGAAATAAAATTTAAAAAATATATAAGTAATATTATAACAAATAATATTTTATATTATATAGGAATAATATTATATGTTGTATAATTTAAACAAGTATTTATAAAATATATTTCAATACAAATATTTATAATTATATTGATTAGTGTATTTGTATTTTGGTAAATATAGCATTCTAATATTTTCTACCTAAATATATAATTATTCATATAAACTGTAATCAATATAATTATAATTATATATAAAAAATCACAAATTAGTATTTTAGAAATATATTTATAATTATAATATATCATATATCAAAACAACATGTTTATTTATTATAGGAAATAATTTTTAAAAGATTTATATTTATATAAATTCATAAAATATGTTTATACTTTTATAATATATATAATTAATATTATAGATATTTGAATTTATAAATATAAATACATATTACTTTATATAATTTTGTTTGATTATCGTTATGGATGCATATAAATTCTAGTAAGTACAATAATAAAAATAATTTTTAAATTTTTTCCCTATAATGCATTTGGATAATTTTATATGATTTATTTAATAATATATAAATATAATAGAATTATCTTAGGTGGGGGTTCAGAAAACCCTATAATATCTTATATTAATGTGTTTGTGTTTGTGTGGGGGGGGTGGTTTAAAAACCTCTAATTTGAGATATGTGAGGGGGTTTTCAACCCCCACTAATTTAAGATATTAGATGTTGTTTAAACCCCCTCTTATTTATTATATTAGAGGGGGGTTTTTAAAACACTCTAAAATCCAACTGGATACTAAAAAAATTACATGAAAATTTTATATGGGGTTAAAAAACGAATATAATTTATGATATTATATTTTGTCTATAAACCCTCATAAATCAATGATTATTTAGTATTGTACATAACATTCTTCTTATTTACAATTAAAATGAATATAGAGGTGTTCATAACCCTCTATAAAGTCAATGATTTGTGGGGGTTGTTCATATCCCCCTCTATAATACTCTCTCTAATCCATAGTTTAGTTTTCGTTAAATATATTCTAAAAAGATTTTCAATTTTCTTAAAAATATCATTTAATATCATTATCTTGGAAATTGATTTTTAAAATGGTTTACCATTTTAAAAAGTGATGTAAATTATTTTCTATGCATTCTTTATTAGATTTCATGGTTATATTCAATGAAAAATGATTACAATTTTTTTTATGTTTTACATGTTTTTATGTGAAAAATATATGTTCCTCAAGAAATTTTATAAATAAACCTTTCAAAATTATTTTCCATCTATATTGAAATTATTTTTTGTTACCTATGACTTATGATGGAATTGATCAAAGGACACCACTCATGATCTCTCTCTATGGTTTCAGTTTGATGCTAATATATTTATGGAACCCTAATCATTCCCATGGGTAAATCTTGTGCCAAATATATTGTTTTTAAACCCATTTGTTTTCCATGGGTAAAGCATGTTTTAAGATAATGTGAAGAAACCCATTTATTTTAAATGGGTTAATAATTTGATGAAATAAAAATGATATTTTTTTGATATATTTTTGATTTTTAACATATTTGTACTTTATTCATGTATGGTTCATGGAAACATATTATATGATAGGGTGGAACAAAATGTATTTGATATACTTTTATATATTATACAATAGATCGGTTTACATAGTATTAGATTAATCGGTTACATCATACATGATGGGTGAACCTAAATAATTCTTTAATTCATTGTGTATGATAAATGATGTTTGTGCTCAGAGGCTAATGATGTGTATATCAAAAGATGATGGTACACAGGTGTTTGTCCAATTCCCATATATGGGTTTACATGTGTTTTTGTCCAATGACCAAAGATGAGCATATAAAGGTGTTTAGATAATGACCAATTGGTGTGTGGTTGGTCAGTACAAGATCAACAATGAGGGTATACATGTGTTTAGAATTATTCAAAACAGAGGGTAAAACATATTTCATACTAATACCAAAAATGATGGTTTTCATGTGATCTTATCAATCCAAAAAATTAGGGTACATAGGTGGTCATCCCAAGAAGAATGTAGGTACACATGTTGTTAGCCCAAGCAATTCATGATTTTGAATATCTTGATGGGTATCTTTGATATAATATTTTCTATTCTTATATACATTCCCCAACGTCCCTATAATATTTTTTCATGTTTTTTGTTCATTTATTTCATTTTGAATCATGTCTTATGAATTCAAAATCAATATTCCATTACTCAAGATTGTGATATTTGATATTCCTAGTTTGGTTTTCAAATCATAATCTCTTGTTCTCATATCCTTATTTCATGTTATGATAATGTATATATATTTTTTTATAATAATCTCAGGTCACCATTTTTATTGGATCCTTTTCCCATGATATGAGGATATTTACTGTGAATGAAATGAATTTAAAGGTTGATGGTTCTAAACAACATGGTGGGAGACGACCTGTATAACTTATTGTACATTTTTATGTCTATAATATTCCAATGAAACTACAATATAATAAATATCAGGAATTTTGTTGGATAATAAATTAAATATTATACAAAAATTATGGTATATCTATGTATAATATTGTTATCTCATTTTAATTCAAACTAGATAGAACAATTTATGATCATTTGGAAACTATGAGGAGAAAATTATGTGAGATATCTAACGACATGTCTAAAGATATGTTTATGAATGATTAAATGTATAATAAAATGTCATATTATTCTTCAAAAGGATATAAGGAGTGTGTTTATAGAAATACATCCCTATCTACATACTATAAGATTATGTGGAATCGAAAAATATATACAAAGGGTAATCAAAACCACAAACACTATATTGAGCTAGACTCAATATGTAACTGGTGCATAATAATTGGCTATACTGTACACCATGTTTGACACAACCTGATGATATTCTTATGGAATTTATAAAATCATTATGAATAATCCTGAAGGATTCAAATATAATATGACTATGAATATTATAGGATAAACCTAAGGATTCATAGAGAAATCAATATATTATCACTATTTAGACATACTATATATTATTTTCATGATTATGTGATTTTAAACTATTATAAGCGTTACGCACACTAATATTTTGGTGTTAAATAATTACTGAAACCCAAAGGAAGTACATTAATGATCAATGAAACAATTAAATTACATGATTTTTGTTCTTAAAAAATGATTGTTTTGAAAGATGAAATAATATCCCAGATTTATAATCTCACCCATCTTCCTAGAGAGATGAATCATGGTGAACATTGAAACAATAAAAGGAGGGAGAAAAACTATGTAGTGTACTTCGTGAGGTGGTTACCACATTCATTTAGTTGTTATATTTATATTTTAGTTATTATGAAATGGATATGTACCACTGTAAATGTATTTTACATTCTACAATATTTAGAGCATGAGAAATTAAAATAAGATGTCTACCATATTTATAGTGAGTTAGATAAATGGTGTAATATTATCAATAACATGATGATATCTGATGAATCTAACTCCATGTATTTGGATTATTTCAAGAAACTATTTTCAAAAAAATAATTCTCTCATATTATTTATATCAAAATATAGATATAATTTCTAGATCTTAGGGATTTTGATAATGAATATTCAAGATATTGTGAACTAAATTTCAAAAATATTGAAACATACTCTTCAGGTATTATCATTCTGCATAAAATAAAAAATTAATTATTATTCAATATCATAAAACCAAATATTCAAATGGAATAATCCATTTTTTGATATTATCAACTATTATGATATTGATCAATGTTCAATAAAAATCTATATGGATGAACAGGGTATGTATTTTTCTCATTGTATTAATAATAAAGGAAAATTGTAATTCAATGTAAAATTTATGCGGCCTAGAGAGAAGAAGATGTGATTTTATTTATTCATGATGTGTTGCAAGAAACATGGAGGAAAAATGTTTAATCGAACTAGTAAACTTTTCAGTTGTTGAATGAAATATCATCGAGTTGATGAATTCTGAAGTGAGGAGAAGGCATTGGTGAATGATTTGAATGATGAGAAATAACCACAAAAGACATCTCCTAATATTCAGTTTTCAATTGTAAAGAGTTTCGTCATAATAGAAACAAGTGAACAAATCCAAGGACTATTGAGTATGGTAAGCCATAACCACCTCTAAGGACATAATTTACCCTATATAGTTGGGAATTTAATTTTTGATTTTTAATGAATGTATCCCCATTTTAAATCATAATTTTGAAACATTAGTGAAATTTCCTGTTATTGTATATATAGATTCTTAAATAATTAAATAAAATATTCTATCTGTATATGGATGGAACCATGACTGAAATGAAAATATTATTCTATAAGATAATAGATTATATGAGGAATAAATTTTGAATTTAAATCTAGTTGTATTTATGACTCCATTTAATAATCATTTAATAGTTCTGTATTAACTCACGTGATTATATTTATAAGGTTTATAATAATTATAAAATAAACAAAACCCAATCTTATGGTTTTATGTGATTGGAGTCTCTTTGGATTAAGGATATTTTATGATACATATATGGAAATTTTAAATGTTATGTTGTTTTAAGAGAATACATGGGGAAGATAATAACATATTAGTATTGTGACAATAAAGAGATACATTATGATATAAAAGATAATTGATAAATTGATTTTGGAAAATTTAATGATCTTCTATTTAAAGTACAGGATTTCCATCTTACATTTAAGTAGAAGATTTACCCATTTAAAAGATATTTTATGTCAAACATTGAATACTGTTTTAGTGATTAATTTTACTCAAAATGAATATATTCATTATAGTGGATAATATTTCCTAACTGTTTTTAATGGTAAATAATGATAGAGACAATTATATAACATTATATTTATAGACCTTATGATATGATTTTACATGTAGAATAATAAATTAATCTTTATTTATAAATGTAAGAGATGATGAGTGAATTGATCAAGGAACAAGCCAAGAATGGGATTGATCATATGAAATTTAATGAAATTAGGTATGTATGTCTTTTTTAAATATAATTCATCATTAAGAAACAGTCCTTGAAATATATGGTTGTCCAATGGTAATAATATTTTTTATGAATAAAATGACAATATCATTCAAATTTAGGTTTTAGTTTTTTAGTCACTAATTATCACCGCATCACCTATTTTATTTAGATTAGTAATAATTATTAGGGTCAATAATTATTTACTCTTTTAAACCATGTCATAATATTCACTTCAAACCTATGATATCAATGTGGTTACATAGATATGAGTTACTTTTTCTAACTGTCATGTCTCCAGAATTCCATTTCTAAAATAATTTTTATTATTCATTTCCATAATTTATTTTTTATAGAAGGAAATCTTATGTAATAAATGATTGGTCGAATATAATAGTTTCAATTAATAAATTTATTTTATTGGGGTTTAATTAAACACCTTTGATTATTATGAATTAATATCTTTCAAATCTATTAAATTTTTTTGATGTCTTGGATATAACATTACCCCAAGATAAGAATTATGTATATGATACACCAAATTTATCATGCCTATATTAAATAAATTGTTTGTCATTAATTATAGAAAAAACTAAGTTGGGATTTTTTTATACACAAAACAATGTTTAGATCATGTTAATTGAACATTGAGCTTTTCCTGGGTTAAATGTAAAAAGAATATTAAATGAAATGGGACATATTAAAAAAATATTATTATATTTTTCTACATGATGTGGGAATGTGAGTTATGAAATGGAATATATAAATTATGAAAATATTGAATTTTCATGTTTGCTAAATGAATTCATCTAAAACTAATTATTTAGAAATTAAGTTAATAACTATTGGTATAGAATGAATATCCATTATAAAAAAAACTACTTTCCAGTGAAAAAAAATTTATATCTCAATAAACAATAAAAAATAAGTATTATGAATTATATTAATTAACCATATTTTTAGTGATAATTTAGTACTCATTATATTTTTATTGTAGAAAATAGATAAGAATAAATCCAATTTTATGCATTTCAATAAATATTTTTCAAAAAGAATGATTCACAACCATTTATTGGAATGTATATTTTAAAACTAAAGTTTGACACTTATATTATTTCTATTTAAATAAATAAAAATAATTTTTAAAATTGGAATGATAATTTTATTATAGGGTGAGTTGTTGAGGATTTCCTTAAAATATTTGTTTTTTAATATTGAAAAGTAAAATATATTAATTGAAAGCTTCATTTTGGTTCAAATTATTTATATATAGAATGTTATTTTTAATTGTTTTTAAAATATAAATATATTTATTATAAGTCTATTAATATAACTAATATCATTTTAATAAATATCATTATTAAATTGGACAATAACACTTTTTAAGGATTTGAATATTTTGACATTAAAAACTCACTTTCTCATCCCATGATTAGGAAAAAAATTAAATAAATTTTATCAACTTCGATAAATTGAATTTCGAAAAATGGATTACATATATTTAATTATTATAATATATAAATTATAGTAAGGTCATAAAATTATGTCCCCATGACTATTAGTGACAGTAGTTATAATTAATTACACTGATTATTGTAAAATGGAGTCTAATTAGTTGTTAAACACAATATATAATGCTTATAAACAATCTAAAATATATACAACACACGTTGTATAGAAATATTAAGATATTTTCCATAATTTATATATTTGGTACATTATATAATCTTGTGGTATTTAAAAATGTGTTCACCTGACATTTTTAAAAAACAATACCTTTTTAGTCATCAACAATATTATAAATGGAAAACATTCTTATCCTCTCTAAAAACATTGAAAAAAATTGGTTTGGACAAGACCTACTAGATAACTTATCCAAATCACTAAACTTCACCTATAATCCTTTTTTCATAATGAAAAACAAGGATTAAATTTTATTAAAACTAAAAGGGGATACAATAATTTGAGGTAACACTCATCAATAAATATTCTTGTTTTATTTATTTTTCATAAACCTTAAATAATTTTTGTAATTATTATGTAATAATGTAAGTATATTAAATATACTAAAATGTTTATATGTTAATTTTAATTCAAAAACTAAATGTATTTTCATCAAATGGGCTGTGAAATCATCAATCATGTGTATGAAAAACTACCGCCTCACAAACTGATATCATATGTTTTTCCACATCCACCATTCAATGATCGGAGTAAAAATGTAAATTAAATTATATTATGATATTAAAGATATTTATGCCATTATTAGATTTATTTTATTGATATATCACTCATATATTCTTTCATTAAATTTTGTTACAATACACTAGTGTCATTCGTGTGTACGACAGACTACCACCTCATGAAGCGATGTGATTCATTAACACATTACATGGAATTTATTATGGATAATTAAAATAGAAATATTATATATATATATATATATACATAATGAAAATTTTTCTGTAATTAATATATATATATATATAAGTGATTTAATTTTCACTGTATCAATAAGATATGAAAATGGAAACTACATTCATGCATACATACATCTTATCATCTCCATGAACGATGTATTTTATTTCCAATTTAAATATATTATTTATTATTTTAAATAATCATAAACTGAATATATATTATATTTATATCATGGTTTATATTGTGGAAATATTTAAATCATATTCCCATTTAGAGGTCAAAAAATAACATGTGAAATCATATATGAAAATCAAAGCGATTATTACTAGATAAATGAATTTAACTTAAAATTGTTAATTAAAGAGTAATAATATGTCATTAGAATTCCATATACAGTAATATATATATCACTACAGTTCTATAAAATATTTATAAAAAAATTATATATTTTATAATTTATTTTTTAGTGTGTACAATTCTAGCCAAGTCTTAAGGAAAATGATATTAGTCTCACTTTTTTCTTTTGCCTAACACATGCTGGATTCACCAACTCAAGCTTCTATGTGATATATATACTACATAGGAATGTAATTTATTTTTATAATACATAAATTATTTGATATTTTCACATCCAATTGTGGATCACTTTTTTATGGGGTAACCTTTTCAAAGTTACCAAAATTTTATGGTAATTTTATCTCAATTTTCTTTATTTCAGCCACATGTTATGTTATTCACCAATATACCGTTATGAGCTGTATATGAGTACAATTTGAAATTTTTATCTTCAATCTAAATATTTTAATGAATTTTGAATTTTCATATAATATAATCAATTCATGGGGATTATTATTTGATGTTACAAAAAATAGAAAAAATTTATTGCCCAATTCTCATAATTTATGGAGATTATTTATAATTTTTCTTAAAATAATGAAATATTATGATCCACATTTTATTAATTATTAGTATTATTTTTTATTATGTATATTAATGATATATTCAAGTAATGGAATATTTTTTCCCAAACATTGGTACAAAAAATAATAATGAAAATGTTTATACTAAAATTGATCTTTATTTCTCTACGTTGTGGAAAAATTGTTTTAATGTATTTCAAATGTTTTTTATATATTTTTCCCTGGTTATCTTCAATGAAAATGGTTTTCAAAATATTTATATGTTTTAGAAACTATTTCTAATGGAAAATGGATATCTTATTAATGAAATGTTTAAAATAATCCATTCATGAATTTATTAAAAAATAATATGATATATATTAGTATTAACTATTCATTTTGAGGGATACGATCCAACGATACTATTTATATTCTTTCTGTAAATTGTTTATTTTTTATGGAATATTTTTTATAGGATTGTTTTTGTGACTATATTATAATCATGTTCCGAAGGTATTAATATGAATCCCATTTCTTTTCCAAGGGATAATCATGTTTCAAGAGATTGACATGAACACCATCTATTTACAAATGTTAAAACATGTAATGAATGAATAATTATTGTTTCTGAGTATTTATGAAGATACACTAGATTTTGGTACATTATTCATGTCTTTGTTCATGGAAATTAGATACATTAATGGTTAAACTAGATCACACTAGTTAATCCCACAATTGATTATAAAATGGGGAATCCTAGATAATAGCATGTGAGCCTGTTATAGCTAACATGATGAGTCCACATAGATTCCACTTTTGTTAATATAGTATTGATAAATTGTATTAGAGATCAATTGTTTCATGTATGATTATCCCAATTCCATATATAAATGTCCCTAGCTATTTAGACCTAACCCAATGATGACACTACATGGGTGGTCATCCTAATCCCAAAGACAATGGTATATGGTTGTCTAGCCCAAGCCCAATGGAGGGTGAACGGTCGGTCAACATATTCCCAAAGATGAGGCTATGCAGGTTTTTAGCCAAATCACAAAATGATGGTACACTAGTAGTCATACAAATCCCAAAAATAAGGGTTCAATGGAGGGTTTACTGAGCCCAAAAAGGATATTTCATGTGTGGTAATCCCAAGACGAAATGTAGGAACCCGTGTAATATTCTATAGACTAACATTTTATGAATGTGTTTGTGTGTATCCTTGAGATAATATTGTTTATTTTTATATATATTCCAAAATTTCAATGTCTTAATCTCCCAAGGATCATGTTAATTTATTTACATAGGAATTATGTATTATGAAATACTAATATTTAATCCACGACTCTAGATAATTATATTTGATACAAAGTGTAAGGTTTTCAAATGATAATCTCATGTTTGTATACACTTCTGTTCATTTAATGCTTATGTATCTCCCACTTTTTTACACAATGTGCATATGATCTCAAACCATCTTAGGATTCCTTTATATTTATTATGAGAATATGTATTATATACCATATGTCTAATAAAGATTATAGTTATAAAAAATGTGGTGGGAGATGGTGTAGCTCAATTATGGCATAATTTATATGATTCCATGTCTCTATATGAATTAATATTTTACAGTTATTATGAGTGTATATATTTATTGGAATAAATATTATGGAAAATTATTAACTATATATGTATGAATATCTATGGTGGTTATATATTTGTTTGGATGTTTACTTCTGAATGTATCTATAATTAAATTCCATTTCACAATGGTATAGGTGATGTAAAAAAAATATTGTAGTTACTACACCCAATGCCAAAAGAATAGATTTATATATTTTTTAGGTAAGATATAAGTCACTACATTTTTGTAATAATTCATACTAAAACATTTAATTAATATGTGACCCCTATTACTCATAAGATAATTCATTATAGTTTTGATTTTAGGGTAATGGTTGGGGTAATTCTTCTTGCATGTCCAAATCTAATGAGTTCCTCACACTACAAAGTAATCACCCTATGTTAGAACACAACCCAATGAGAATCTTGGTGCATGAATGAAGACAAAATAGCACTTCCCCATATCTATAAGATTCAACACAAACCCATAAGAAAAATATGTTTCATACCAACAAAAATACTTTGACATTTCTCATGCCAATAAATCCTTACCCAACATTGAGGATATGGGTCATCACTAATTCTAATTTTGATAAATACATTATCATCCAGTAATAATATCTTACTCGACCATAAATGATTGTATTTAATAAATTGTGGATTTTTCCATGTCATGTCAGCTTTCAACTTCTCAATATTAACATAAATACAATGTTATAACTCCATGTATCCCATGAAAATCACTCATCGAATACAGAATAAACTTTTTTTTTGTTTTTCATAATTCTATGGATCTCATAAAAATTGTAAAATTTTTATTAGATGATTTTAATGATACTAGTAGGACGTAGATGTATGAGGAATGTCAACCACAATGAAAACCATGATATATCCACATACTCCAGGAATATCTTTTTTAATGAAGCCATAACAACTGAAGAAAAATTTGATAAGACATATAGAATGAAAATATACTCATAATGGAAATTTCTTCTAAGAATGGATGTATTCTAAATGTCATATTTGTATATTCTATGCTTTTATTTACTAGATCGAGGTTAAATCATAAAAAAATAACCCCTCAACTATTCATACTTGTCATCAATATGTGAAAAACTATACTCATTATTCACATTAAATTAATTGATTTTATGGTAACCAAAACATGTGTAAACAATTCCATTTGATTTCAAAAAGAAATAATAGGTACTTCCATTAGTGACACACTCAGTACTATAAATCATTTCTCTAATAAATCATTAAAAAAAGTCTTCAACACCTTAATTTCAAATGGTTCCATATGATACTAAGGTATAAACACTAGTTGAGTTCCTTAAAAAAATTGAAAACATTGACTCCCTATCCAGTGGAAAACTAGAGAAATCATAGGAAAAAACATCAGGAAACTCAATTAAAATTAGAGGGATATCATCATTCAAATAATCCTAATCAAGATAAAAAGAAAACACTAATATTTCCTTCCCTATGTTGGTTTATTATGGTTCAAATCCACTCAAACTTAGATCCCACACTACCTGAAAGACGAAGAACACCCCATCCTATGTAATAAAGGATTCCCATCAAAGGTAATAGTCTAAATGGTCATTATTATCAATGATCCAAAACATTTATATAATTAAATCTAATTGTTTCATATTAATAGATATAATATCCCATGAAAAATCAATATTTCATAATGATAAAATACAATCCAGAAAAAGGAGATGCTTCTCTATATTCGTTCCGAGGGTGTAAAAACATAAATCACATAAGATGAAAGATTTTTATAATGATTTCATAGATTCACAGTATGATTTGATATAAACTAATGAGATAAACCATTATAAAATTAAGTAGTCACTAATGAAGAAGAGATATTAATGGTACCTCTCACTAATGATGTACCTGTATCTAATTTCTCTCGAGACAATTCAACTATTTGATAAAGATTCATTATGATCACATTTGTATTACCCTCTTAGATATTGAGAAATCTGATTATAATGTAGTAAATGTTAGTAATGATAAACACTTCCAATATTTATAAAATTAAAATATATAATATATATTTTACAAGTCTATTAACAATATACATGAGAGGAAAGTTATTAGTTCATTGGTGATAACTTATATTGAATGCCCAATATTACCAAACTATAATAATACCAAACATCCTCTAACAATCACTGTATAAGGTCTAAATGTAACTTTAATCTATAACCACAAGGATAATCATCATGATTTTACATTACGTTATGAAAAATAACAAAACATCCACTAGGAGAAAAAATAAACCTCGTAAGTAACAAAATATCATCATGTTCAAGATCAACATTAAAAACTCTATCCAACACATCATCATATGAATGGAAGACCAACAAGAAAACAAATGAATGAATATTAATCAGATTCAAAACTCAAAACATGGACTCTTAATATTTTAATATTCATTAATCTCATATGCAAACTACTTGAGATCAGTAATGATTTTTTCATATTTGGTAATGTTCCAATCATCCCACTCTTGATTGAAAAATAACATACCCTTAGTCAGCACCATGGAGTTTTGATAGAACTAAAAAGTGAATAAAAACTTGAAATTAATAAATTCCAAACCCTCATTCTTCTTCTCAATCATTATCGAGTCCCAACATCTCATGTTAGGTTTTCGTAACTTGATGGCGGGAAATTTAACCTTTTTAAAATTGGGAATTTTAGATAAATCAAAAAGAAAAACTATCTTACTCAACCAATCATCAAATGGCTGACGTTCATATCACACAAAGAATACGGGTGGTTTTTTTATTTATCCCCTTAGTGCAACTTTTGAATTCATCCCTATATTTTTCCAAAAATTTATCCCAATCACGAATGGTTGAAGGTTATTTTCCTAAAGCAAGGAAATCACTCACAATAATATTTATGAGATTATGGCCTATGATAGGATTATATCACTATGGTTTATAATAACCGTCCTCTTAGATCATATCCACATGTCTTCCCCATAGGTATGATACTATAAAACATCAGCATGAAATATCGAATGCATCAGAAAGTTACTCATATCAAAAAATCCACTAGATCAACATAGAAAATAATCCTATAATATAATATATCAATAACGTTATTTCAAACTATCCAAATCTAGGGAATGTAAATGAATACATTTTGAAATCAATATTTGATCTCAAACCACCCATCATAATAATGGGGGATGTCCAGGCATTCCCTAATTATAACCTCCTATATCCTGAAATTATCTCCAACTATACACTAGCATTATAGAAAGATACACAACTTGCACCATTGATATTAAATTATAATGAATTGGCCCGAATACCCTAGTACATTGATACTCTATCTAGAAACAACATGTTCTTATGGTCATTCTTGATCCCCATGGGTTGGATACTACAACATAGTATCTAATAATATAAAGAAGGAATGGATTTTAAAAATATGTAGTGGAATATATCATATACAAATCAGTATTCTCAAAACACATTGTAGGTTGAATACAAAATACCAAAAATTTATATCAAAAAATATAACATAATAAAAGAACCTGATGTAGGATAGACTACCCAACATCCCAATGTAATCATCACAAAACTCCACAAGGTATCATTAAAAACCACAACATCCATGAGGCTCTTCCCCTTTTCTCATCCCTTGCAGAATAACATCTACAAAATCCCAATGGAAAATGTAGTATGTGAGCTAAAAATCCAAATATGGTCTCACCATTGTTTCTATAAGAATACTAAATAATAACAAAATAGATCATGCTTTAAATATTAAATTAAAAAAGGGAATGGAGATAAAATTGATTATTAGAAATATAACATCAATATAATTTCATAACGATGGAAAAACATTACCCACATTCACTAAATAAATAATTTATATAAAATAGTCTACATAAATCACCAGGCATGTGTAAATTAGTTACATAATAAATTGAATTTATTATCAAAATAGTTAAAATAAGAAACCTAGTTATCTACCCAGTTATGTGAAGTATAATGTTATATGATCCTCTCTCTCAGATATTAGATATCATGTAACATGAATAAACACGTCCCACATGATCAAGATAATTTTAACTCAAAATATTAAATTATAAATATCATCTTCCAAACTATATATTATTTATATTTATCATCATCAATACATTTCTAGGGAATTATCATCACCGTGTTCATGTACTAAATAACCCACATACTACCCAAGTACTCAAGTTATCAACCAATCTATCAATTTAAAAATGGGAACAATTCCATTTCAAATCAATCATAATTCATAGTTTAATTTCTCACTTTTTATTTTCAAAATGATTGTTCACATTCCCAAACATTACATACGGTATTCTTTAATTAATTAATTTTTAAAATAAAAATATTAATATATTTTTATCCGTTCATTTTGATATATTTTCTATAAAAACAATTTTTAAATAAATTTTAATAATCCATAAATTTCCAAAATATACACCAAATTCGAATCCAATTAGAATTAAGGTTCTTCAAAAAATATATAGAAAAATTCAAATTGAATTTTAATTTCCATCTAACATGTTTTTCATAAATCAATTTAAGTCAATTTAAATGTACCGAATTATATCAATGTTCAATTAAATTGAAAAATCTAAAATGAATGTACCTATATTTGATCATGTTTTCAAAATTCGATGCTTGTAACATAATTTTCAAATGAAGAATGATTGAAAAATATTACTTGAAAACAAACCTACATATAGGATCCAAATAAAAATATTTTAGATCTATCAAACACATGATGATGTACAAAATGATATCGATTAAGTTATTAGAGAGTGGGATGGAAGGAAAAAGGGGGAATGTCTCACCAGAGATGGATTGATTGAGACTTGGCATGCTTCGATCAACGTAGAAATGGATTTGAAGGTTCCAAAAAAAATTTTGTGCAGCCTAAAGACCGAAAAATTCATAAAATCCTGTTAGGGTTGATTTAGACCTAATACATGTATTTGGATAATTTTAGTATAATTATTAGAACAAAAGAAACATCAACCACATTATTATCGTGGAAGGGTCTCATGTTTTGAAAATATGTGTGGCCAAACCTTATTCCCCAATAATTGGGACAATAGTTTATTTAAGTTGGGAGCATCATTTATGTTTCATCTATGAAAACCCTCTTTCCGATGGGTTATATAGTTTTCACTCATTGGTCTCAGTGTTTGGGAAAACACTTTTCCAATCAATCATAGACAAAAATACCTCAAAAATTTGAACATCCCACCCAAAATAGCCTAACAAAACCCCAACCTAGTCATGATAGAACCATATGTTCAATATTATCCGAAAATGAGTACCATGATGTTTCATTACATATAAATATATAATCCACTCATTTTATTCAACAGAAGACCTTCCATGGTCTAGGGGATAACCATTTTAAGAGTGTATTAACATGAATAGTTCCTAGGTTCCCAATATTTTGGGCAATGAACTATTAATTTATAGCATAGATGATACATATTTCCTCAAATCATACTCTTAATTTTTTCTAGGAAATTCATTACATTATTCCCTTACAATACAAATTTAAATCATTTTCCCATTCTTTTTTAAGAACATTAATTTATATCTATAAGAATATTGTGTAGAAAGGTGGGGTGACGGTTGAAAACCTTATATCGAGCGAATGATTGAATCTTGATTATTGACCAAAAAAACCAATTAATTATTCATTCAATGATAATATTATAATATAATTCATAATGATCATTTCTATCTTTGTAGAAAAAAATATTGTTTGATTGGATCCTCCTAGGGGTTCTGAATCCCTAAAAAACATTACAGACGTTGTCAGGACTGTGGAAAAAAAGTACTTCCTAAAATGTAATTCGACTCATATAGATATAATTATGAGGAAGGTTCATATTTCACACATATATAAAAATAAATATGTTGTGGAATAATTGGTTAAACATTGAAAATTTTCAATTATCACATGAGTTGTGATTTTTAAAGAATCAAAACCTTGAATGTTCATTGAGATCATTTATCATATTGCTAGATTTGAGTATTAACTGATTAGATTATGGTGGCTACGGGCCATGGGTTTTTTCATATAGTTTTCCCGTCAGAAGAATGAAAAATGTTTTCCTACTGTCTAATATCAGTTCATCTAAAACCAATATTCTACATGATTTAGGAAAGATATTGAAAATTAGATCCTGTTACTATAAAAAATTAACATCCTCATGGTTGGATGCGAGTCTGAAAACTCAATTGATTTAATTGGCACACAAATATTCATTAGGATATTGCCTCATATATTGGGAATCTTATAAGGAAGGAAATTCATAATTAAAATATATATTTTTGGAATTATACAAGGATTCATGTTGAGGTTGTTGTAATTTCTACCCCTGTTTACAATGTGGTTTTAAAAACCGAAGATGATAGCATGAATCTTGTGATTTTCTAAGAGAGGATGCCAAAATTCTGTGACCACTATAATTTTTTGTCATACGATCTATGACTATAATAGAAAGAAATTATGTAAATTCTCAAATGATACGGGTCATGAAAATTCTTATTTATGGAGGTAGAGTGATAATAGAAATGTTCCCTCCTATCCAAAACTATCTAACGTGGGCCATATTCATGAGGGTGGATACACAGATGATCTTAATTTTAATGTTTTTAAGGAATCCCATGTGTGTATTTCTATAAGAACCACGATCTTCATTTTTGGTATGTATATTTATTTCTGTTTGATATTGAGGAAAAATAAAATATTTGTGAATTAACTAATTACACAACATGTAATCTGGAGAACACATTGGGTTCTCGGTTGTCACGGGTAGCAGTGTACTGGCAGTGTAATGACCAAGTACATGTACTTGTAGGTTACTAGACAGATCACTTAATGCAAGGGTCAGTTGAGCCCTATTCATGATGTGTACATTAAATGAAAACGCATTGTACTTTTCTATTTATTTTATTTGTTGGAGTCTGTTCTTTAATCAACTCAAAAAACACTTCTTTATCCTAGTGTTTTGTAATGGAGAGAGTCATATGGGCAAAGAACACTGTTCCCCTCTCATTCCTCCATTAGATCATCCATTGAGACACTATTTGGTGAGTTGGATTTCCACCAATGAGTTCTCTATGTCCCTAGAGACGATCTTTCGGATTTCGCATCTCTCACGAGTAATCAAGGGTTGATTTTTTTCACCCTTTTGGTAGATCTATGTCATTCTATGCTGATTCAAGGGCTAACATTTGAGTGTGCTCATCCTAAAACATCAAAATTGGCAGTTTGTGGCATTATTTGATTGTATTTGGATTATATATGCATAATGTGCGGAATACTCATGTTGGGGTATTGTGTGTATTTTTAATTTAACCTTATATAATACTTGTTATGGTTTGTTTGACTGAGAATCTGGTTATTTCTTATGTATATGGTTTTGTACCATGTTATGGGACACCCCATTGGTGTGTTCCCTTGATTGTTTGTTTATAGTTGTTTGGTCTATAATTTAATGTTAGGATTGATTTTTTTTCCATGACTTGAGTTTTTAGGATAATGTCACTACATATATTAAATGTATCAGTTTCTCATTGTGAATGTTTTATGCAGGGGAATTGTCTGTGAGAGATTCATGATGTAGCATTGTATTTGTATATCTGTTGTTATGTAGATGTAGAGTTATTTCATGTCAGATCTATCGTGTGGTCATAGAAATGACTATTTAGACCATGAAATCTACTAATAGGGATGATATTAAATTAATGTTGGGCCATAGGGAAATGACTTTAAGAATTTCTCGGGGTTAGTATATTTTATTGTTTTTATGTAGACCAAGAGAGTATGGAATGTGATAGCTACCCAGGTGGTCGTCTATAAATGATTATTGCTTTATGGGACCAAAGGGGATAGAATTTTTGGGCATTCCTAGAAACTCATTGTTTATTGAATTGATAATATGTATAAATAGATGGGTCATACTGTGAGAACATTCCTAGACGGTTGGTTATGAATAATTTAATGATTGTGATGAGTTTTCCAATCAAGAGAACATGAATGGGCTCAGACAGACTTTTTTGTTTAGATGGACTACAGTGAAGTCTATTGTTACTATTATATTGTGGGATACAAATATTAGGAAAGATACCAATATACATTATCCTATGGGATGAATAATTAATAACTGTAAATGAATGTAATTGGAAACTGTAGTATTATTTACTTTTGAGTACTTCTTAATTTTTGCGACATTTTCATATTGCTTGCTATGTATATTCACTGATAGATATGGACTTATATTTCGGTGGTTTCCTATGGGAATTTTACTCACTCCATGTTTGTTCATGATTTTGTTTACAAAAAATTTATATTTTTGTAGGTATACATTAGGGAAGGCACCCTTCTTCATCAGGTACTTGATTTATGATGGAGTTATAGATCATGGGATCAAGCAAAGTCATGCGATGCAATTGGAGCATACTGTTTTCTACACATGGTTTTCAGTATTTTATTTCCAACATTGTGACTTGTTTGTCTCCTTTAATAGATTCATGTGACATGAATAATTTATTTATATATGCTACAGTTATTATACTATTAGTCATCTACTGTTTAATTTTGTTGTATAGTATTGGAGATTTCTCTACTCATTACTTTTCTTCCATTGTGATACTCTACCAATGAGGGAATAGTTTCCCCACTATCACACCCAAGGAACTCTCTGTTAGTCAGCATCCTCTAGCATTCATGGAAGTTATCTTCATGCTATGTTACCAACCGGGAATGGGGAACCTTAGGGCAGCAGCATGATCTGGGATGTTACAAAGTGGTATCAAAGGAGTTCTTTTCTGCATTGTCATACTATTTGGATCCTATATATATGGATAGGTAGGAATATGTAGTTGGTAATAATTTTTTCATCGGAGTTGCTAACATGTGTACATGGAAAAGAAGAATTCCAATAATATTGCTAATTTTTTGGATTTTATTTTAATACTGTTGAATTTTTCATCATTGGGTGATTAACATGTTTGTGTGGTTATCATTGATTTTATTGAGGATCTATTTCTATTGAAACCAGATGAGATGAGGGTATTCCATATCATGCATCATATATTATCTTGGTAGAGATCAAACTTCATGCATTCTTGTCATGCCATTTATGATGCATTACAGATTGCATAATATTGTGATATATTTTGGGAAATATATACAAGGTTTTGTGATAGATTTCATGATAGAATGAATACCTACTATTTTTATTGGGTATTGGAATATTAAAATATTCATTTAAATGGAAACCAAACATTTTTACTTGAGGTGTTATGAGCCCCTTGAATCGTCAATTGGTGGATCATATTTTAACTTTTATTTAATTTTGACAAGTTATAATCTGAATTAGGATTCAAATATTTTTTTTGTTTGAGTATGGGATCTCACGAGTTGGAATTTGTCATGCATTTAAAAAAATTGTGTTTCTATGGGATCCATATGATTTTTTGAGGCCTAATGTTTGGAAACCTATACAACACAGTGTGTGATGTTATGAACACATGCCATGTGTTCTTATATTCTCAAAGAAACACCATTTCATAAGTACACACTGTGTAGTGATTTGACCATGTTAATGTCAATGTGAGGAGGGACATGAGGTTGATAAATGTTTTTTAGAATACATTGTGTTCTGGGATTAGACACCACGTTATAGAGACCATGTATCCGGTTGTGTGACTGATGACACGGGTTGATGAATTTCATGTGACACATACCATATCCATTTTTTACACGTCCTATGGTGAATTTCTGTGTCTATGACCACGTGACTAATGAAATGGGTGGTTAGAACATAACCAGTACATATAGTGTCTAGGCTAAACACATCGTGTAGTTTTACCTAGGAGAGAACTATTTTATTTAGCCATGTAGAGGAACATGGGAATGTGGGATGATTCATGTACACACCATGTATCAGGAGGAACATGTTGTGTGTATAAGTGTTACACAACTAGGTTTGGAAGAGGTAGAAACCATGTTATAAAATTATGGTAACACATCATGTAGTTGTTATACATTCCGTGCAACTTTGTTTTGTAAAACATGAATGTTTCTTCTCATGTTCCTTTTGAACACTTCTTAGTTGTTATCCTCGATAATCATTAAATGACGTGTGTTCCTAACCTTTTAGTGTTAGGACACCAAGATTTACTCTAGTTGAATGAAAGGTTCCAGGAAATGACTATACACAAGAAAGGGTGGATTAGGGACTAAAATCATATCCTCCCATCGTGGTCATTTGGGCACCAGCTGTTATACTGAACATAGGTGCTTATGCACAGATTTGTGAAGTATTTTTGAAGATGTTACAGACTTCCAGGGTGCACCACATCTTGCCCATTCTATGGTAGATCTTATGCAGGTGTTCTTGTAGCATAATCATCCCACTTTTTTGGAGTTAGAGGACAACAGGATGTAGAGTCATGGTTGGAGGCCATTCTAGCTATCTTTGAGCATCTGGAGACTCCTCTAGAGTGTAGGATGAAGCCCACTCTATACAAGTTATGTAATTTTACCAATACATGTTGGGATTTTATATCATAGGTGGGAAATCATTGGGATATGTTTATGAGGGCATTTTTCAATTATTTCTATCCTGATTACATTAGGGGAGATCAAGCCAGATTGTTCATGAAAATTCCCCATGTGAAGTACCTAGGTAATCCAGATATAAACTGGCAATATGGACCATAAGTCCTCCTAACCCAAGATTCTTAAAAAAAGAGAGAGATAATGGAACCGATGATGTGCCAGTATTGCTTAAAAAAGAGATCTTGCCTATACGCCTGGGAAAAGTGACGTAGTGGCTGATGCGTTGAGTAGAATAAATCAGATATAGGCAGTTTAAGAGGCCAGAAGTGAGTGGAAACTTATGTATCTATTCATTGAGATGCATTTGGAGGTGCAAAATAGACAGAGGATGTCATTTCATTCACCAATAGTAGTTACCTCTACTCTACTAGATCAACTGCGAATGAGGAAGCTATTAGATTCTGATGGCATAGTCCTATGAGATAGTGTGTCAGGATAGGACTTTACTCCAGTATGGACCAATAGATATGATAAGATACTCTATTTTTATGGGATTTTATGGGTGTCTACAGATATATGTTAGGAGATGATGTGATATTTTCATTCCCCAGTTTGGGTAGTTCATCCTGGTATCACCAAGATGTATCAAGATCTACACCATTAGTATTGGTAGCCATGAATGAATAGAGATGTTACTAGTGTTTTATGATATTTTCTACCTATCAGTAGGTGAAGGCAGAGAATTAGTGGACGATGGGGATCTGAAAGCATTCAAACATTTCTGAGTGGAAGTGGAATGATGTTGCAATGGATTTTTTTGAATGGTTTACCATGGACTCCCCGATGGAATGACTTGTTTGTGTTGTTTTTGGAATAATCCCAAAGGTTGCAAATTTTGTGCCGATCAAGAAAAACTTCAGTGCTGATGAGCATGAATGGTTGTATATATGGGATATTTGAGGTTTTTGATTGGGTAATTCAATCTATAATTTCAGTAAGGGACACCTTAATTACATGTCATGTATGGAATGTATAACATAGGGCTTTGGGGACACATGAAATTTTGAGTACAACATACTATCCCTAGAGAGATTGACAGTCTGAGGTCATGATTCAGTTTTTAGAGGACATGCTCTGAGCATGCGTCCATGATTTTAGGGGATCATGGGTGCGACACAAGCCCTTATTGGTGTTTTCTAATAATAAAAATTTTCAGGCGATGATTCTGATGGAACCTTATCAGGCATTGTACGATAGGGCATGAAGATCACCCCTATGTTGGTTAGAGGTAGGAGATAAATCTATCCTAAGAACTTGTCTTTTCCAGGAGACCACTGAGGAAGTAGAGTATATTTGAATGAGGATATGTACTATAGAGTCTCTCCCGAAATAATATACTGGTCAAAAGAGATGACCTTTGGAGTTTGAGGTGGAGATCATGTTTTCATACATGTCACACCAAGGCTAGAAAACAAAAGGATTGGGAGATAGAGAAAACATTCACTGAGTTACATCAATTCAATTGAGGTTTTGGAGATAGTCGGTTTGGTTGCCTATCATTTCTAGTTATTTCAACGGTGCCTATATATACATGAAATCTTTCATCTTTCTTAACTACAATGTTACTTTTCAAACTTGTATCATGTTTTTTAACCCGAGGAGGTTGAGTTGATGGTGGATGCATCCTTTGAGGATCACCCTATATATATTATGGATCATAACCAAAGGTTCTCCATGGTTGGAATGTTTTTCTAGAATGGGTTCTATGGCAATATAGGCGGGTATGAGATGTGACATGGGAGAGGGAGGTTGATGTACCATCATAGTTGTCAATGCTCATTGATGTTTCTTCTTAAAAAACATTGGAAGGGAAATTAGTTGATGAATTTTGTAAAGGGGGGATGTTTTTAAGAACCTAGATCATCATTTATGGTATGGATATTTCTTTCATGATGTTTTTGAGGAAAAAATAAGATTTCAAATTTTATATGTACACGCAATGTACATTTGGGTACACGCCATGTACTTAGTTTCTACGGGTAACTGTGTACTAGCCATGTGATGGTTGAGTACATGGTCGTATAGGTGACCTGGAAGAATTCCTAACGAAGGGGTCAGTTGAGGAAAGTATATGTCATGTACATTAAATGAACATTTCATGTTCTTTTATTTTTTATTTTATAAGTTAGAGTGGGGTCACATCTAGTCACTATAAAACACTTCTTCTCCATGTTTTTCTTAGAGGAGAATGATGTATAGCTGAAAAATATCAATATTTTCTTGTTCCTCCATTCGACTTCCGGTTGAGACGTCACTGGGTTCATGGATTTCAATCAGTGAGTTCTTCCTTTCCCAAGAGACTTCCTTTTGGATTTCACCTCTCTCATGATTTATCAAGGGATGATTTATTTTCATCATTTTCGTAGATCTACGTCAATGTAGGTTGATGGAGGGGCTGACGATCGAGAGTCCTCGTCATAAAACATTAAGGTAGGTGGATTGTGCATTCTTTGATTGTCATTGTATTTTATATGAATATTGTTCTGAATACCCATTTTGAGATATTGTAGGTTTTTTGAATTTGATGTTCTTTAATACCTTTTATGGTATGTTTTATTGAGAATGGGGAAATTTATTATGCATATGGTTTTGTACTTTATTATGGGACACCCCATTGGTGCGTTCCCTTGATTATTTGATTATGGATGTTCAGTCTAGAATTGCATGTTAGGATTCCTATGTTTTCCATGCTTCATGTTTTTAGGATGTAGTCACTGATAATATTAAATGAATGTGCTTCACATTGTGAAATATTGGAAAGGATAAATTGTCTATGATAACTTCCAAAGGTAGGTTTTTATGTATATTTGTTGTTGTGTTGATGTAGGGATATTTAATGTAAGATATTCCTAGTGGTCACAAACCAAAGGGGTTAGACTGTGAGAGGTACTCAGAGGGTAGTTAGTAAATGAATGATGGATCATAGGGCCTCGACGTAGATTGCTTCTAGGGGTCATTATATTTTATTGTTTCTATGTAGACCTAGGGGGTATGGACAGTGAGAGATACCCAGGTGGTTGTTCTCAATCGAGTAGTGTTATGTGGGACCAAATGGATTAGACTGTATTTGATTCCCAAACAGTTATTATTTATTGAATTGATGATATGTTGAACCTCATGGGTCAGACTGTGAGGAAATTCCTAGAGGGTTACTTTATAATTATTTAATGATTTTGATGTGTCTGCCAAGATAAAGAACAAGCTTGGAATCAGTGTCATTTATTTGTTTAAATGGTCTTCTGAGATGTCTGTAGTTGCTGTTATAAATAGAAATACAAATATTAGGATAGATCCCAATGTTAAATTATTAAATGTATTGAATAATTAATAAATGTAAATTAATGTAATTGGAAATTGTATGGTATATTAATTTTTAATACATTCTAGTTTATTTCTTAATTTCTCTTATTGACTACTATGTATATTAACGGACAGATAAGCAGAGATCATTGGGTTATTGGCTACTAGGATTCGTCTCACACCATATTTTAGTCATTCAGTTGGACCCAAACAGATTATATTATTGCAGGTATAGATTAGGGTAAGCATCCTTCTTTATCAGGTACTTGATTGCTATTGGAAGTGGAGAGCATGAGACCATGTTGTGTCTTGTGATGCTGTTGGAGATTACATTTTTATGTACATGAATTTATGTAATTTATTTATATCATTATGAAATGTTTTGATTCATTATTAGATACAAGTAAAATTTATAATTTATTTATATATGATATAGTTGAGTATACTATCTGTTATCTACTATTTACTTCTATTTTATGGTAATACTATTTCCACTACTATTTGATATTTGTTTATGTTGTGTTATTATGATAATAATAGAATATTTTTCCCACTATAACGCCCAAGGCCCTCAATTATAGCCTGAATCCTCTGGCATTTAGAAAAATTTACATGAGGCCATGTGACCAACTTGGTATTGGGAACCTCTGGGTGGGAATTGGATCTGGGATGTTACAAATTCCTTTGGTGATTTTGTTGTTCTCCAAAAACGTATTGATTCTAGATATATACACTATGTTTCTATTTTTATTATCCAAGCCTGAATTAATAATGATATTTGCACTGATCCACCCACTACTACATATCGTATGAAGGGTGTCATCCTTGAACCTGAACAAGTCTGGAAATCATCTGATGGTGCATTAGTTTCTATACTACTAATGAGTCTGTTTAGATTCATTTCCTCTCTATTGTAATTGTAATGGTCCCTAGCCACAATGCCACTATGTTTCCCACTGATACATATCCTATGAAGGGTTCCACTATTCGAACTGAACATTAAACTTATCCAGCACCTGTGAAGGCTTTCAATGAGAAGGAATCTAAACAGGTTATTTATTCAGCACCAATTAAGGCTATCATTGTTACATAAAGTAATTAGGTCACAGATTCAAAATATGTGATGGTTTCTTGTGAACCAAAACATTTAACTACTTATATAACTGATAAATACCATGATTAGGGCATTCATTTAGCACCATGGACGGCTAATTGTTCTATCTCTTGTTTTGAACTAGCACATTCATTATCTCTAAAGCTAGATGATCATCCATTTTCTGGTCATGATTTTGAGAAGGCTCTTATACAATGTTTTACCCTGGTCTTTCGTTTTTCTAACATTAAGGGATTCACTATTGTGCAAGCTACATCTCTCTTATCGTATGGATATGGTGATCCAAACATTGGTGTTTTTTCTCAAGTTCCTTCATCCAATGATTCAATGGGAAAAAAGTACCTGGAATTTTACTTTGACCCCTATTGAATCGCACAACAGGTTCATTCCCCTATGTAATTAAGCCTCTACTAGAGATGACAAAGATTCTTACCCATCTGATCATGATATGTGTGATCCCTCATCTATTAATCCTATTAATTATATATATGACATGGTTTTGAAAATTTTTTCTTTTGAGAAAGGGTTGACCCAATTTTACATGGGGCCAACTGTTAGGGTTAGGTCTTATAAGAAATGAATATATACTTCTGGAACAGCCATGGGCATGGGAACACACCCTCTGTCCAAAAAAAATAGGAATTTTCTTCTAACCAATAAACAACTTTTAATTGTTCTTTTCTAGCCAAGATTGTTGTTTTCGAATATGAAGGATTTCAAATGGGAATCTTTATATTAATAATTTTTTTCTAATAATAAATTTGATGTTTTTACAATGTCATTTTGGGTTCTTAGTCACAATGATGTTACCTTCAATTCCTTCCATAATGACCATCAGTCGGTAATGATCTTCCATTTCATTGGAATTATTACTCTTTTTGTGACTTTTCTCATTGCCTTCAATTTATATACTAGATTAAGGGAAGTTGGGAGAATTATGACATTCATCTTAGAGAATATCTATAGGATTTGGATTTTGATTGGTGACATTAATTTTATATTGAGGGTAGATGAAATAACTGGTAGTAATTTCTCTCGAATCTCATCCAATGAATTTCCTTCCTATATTGATAAATATAGCATGGTCAAATTTCACATATCATAATCTTATTAAACATTGAGTAGATATTCTTCAAATTGTAGCCACTGAGTAGACATTATACATGCATTATGTATATTTTTTAGAGGAATAGTGAAGTTGAGATATCTTTTCTCACACATCCACAATTAAATTTTATTATAGTCCTCTTTTTATTAATATATGTGTTAATAGATCAAGTTATGCCCTTCTTCCTACTATGTTTAATAATGTTTGCCTTCTTGTGTCAGGCTGTACAAAAATCATTTTCGATTGCTGAAGAATGACTTAGTGGGAATTCCTCTGCATATTATAAACTACAAGATGAATATTACTAAGGAAATACATAAATAATGGAGTAATGTATCCTTTTATGAAACAAATTTTGTTTTTAAGGAATCTAAATCTCATGTGAATTTTGGTCAATGAAACCACATTCCTTAGGATGTTCCCTCTCCAGAAGAGATACAACTTGTCTCCAATACTGATAATCTATTGACTATAAAGGAGAATCATTTTTGTAATCAATTTAATTTAAAATGGCTGAAGGGGGGAGATAGAAATTAATGATTCTGTCAATGAATGCATAGGAAGATAAATGTGTCTCACTTCTATAAAAATGAATGTTTATCTGTTTTGTTCTATGAAAGAAATAGTGAATAAAATGACTTGTATTTTTAGGGTGCATTACATAGATATTGGAGAAGAAAAAACATAAAAATACTCAAATTCATTGAACCATGTATTGATGATATTTAAATAGAAGGCTGGTTGATGCCCCTAGTGAAGAAGAGATTCATGTAACTCCCTTCTTATTAAATATTGATAATTATACTTTCCCAAATGGATTTACCAACAAATTGTTAATGTTTTATTAGAAAATCATTCATTTTGAGGAAATAAATGATGTGATGGAATTTCTTATTAATTCATAAATGTATTTTGGGATTAAATACAATTTCATTGTATTAGTGCTAAAGAAAGAAATTGCTCGAAAAATAAAATATTTTAGGCCTGTTGCAATTAGAAATTCTATATCAATGGTTTTTAGAAAACTCATGACTCACAGGCTGCGTGAAAATCCTAATTTTTATATTTGTACAAATTAATTTGGGTTTTTTTACAGGAAGGAACATTTATAATTGCCTTTACACTAATTTTTAATGTGTGGATGTCATGAATTAGAAGGCAAAGGATTAGAATAAGGCATTGAAAATTGATATATCGAAAGCATTTGATACAATAAAATGGAGTTTAATTTTTCTCTTTGGAAAATGCATGTATTTTCATAGAGGTTCATTGGCTTGATTATTTCTACCCAGAGTAGTGACATGCTCTCTATTATGGTTAACAGGCTGCCGAGGGGTTTCTTCCATTTCCCTGTAGGAGTCGGGCATGGTGACCCTTTATCTAGTATTTTATTTTCTATATCAGAGTATTAACTGAGTTTTTATCCTATTGATCTTCATAATATTTTCATTAATCATTAATTTTGCATTGGGAGGATTTCATTACACCCTCACATTTTCTTTATGTTGATGATATTTTTATCTTTAGTACGGTTGAATGAGTTACCATCTCTTGCATCAAGAGATTTTTTATTCACATTATGAAGAAGTTGCATTCTGGTTTATTATTTGTTGCATCATTTTGATTATGCTTTGAAATTGAGTGACAATTTTTAGGTAGAATAGGTTTTCCCAATTCCTTTCCAAGAGGAGAGGTTCATTTCAATTCATTTACATTGGAGTTCCCCTTTTAGGGTAGAGTGAAATGATTCTATATGGAAATTATTTCTCCCAAAAATCATAACCCATTAAAAAAATGGAAAAGGATAACCGTGTAACAAATAAGTATAATTTGTTTTATCAATTATCTTATCACCTCAATGTTTGTATTCTCATTATTTCTTTTACAGATGGCCCATAATTCCTATTAAGGAATTATAGAGTATGATTAACAATTTTATTTGCAATGGAATGATCCATGAATCATAGTTGGTAATGTTATATTTGAAGGAGTGTTTTAGTCCATTTATATATGGGAGAATGGGAGTTAAAGATATCAGGATATTAAACAATACATTGATAAAAAATTACATTTTGTGGGTTATTTCGGCGTCTGTCTTATTATTGGAATTTTTTTTCACCCGCTTTTTCAATAAATTGTACAATGGACATGACATGTAGTTTCTCTCATAATTATGTCCTACTATAAAAGAGGCATATTGTGATATTATGGAATTTTCAAAATGTGTAGTTTGTAAGAATTACCAACTAAATATCCAGAGCACTCCTTAGTTTTTAGACCAATTATTTATGATATTTCTCTTCATATAAATCTGAACGATGTTATTATTTCTTGACCTATGATTTAATATGATTATCTATGATCATCTGATATCTCATCTTGCTATGAATGTTTCGTGGTATAATTTTTCATGTTGTTATATTTTTGTTTGGATGACCATTTGGGATGGTAAATTCACTACCAAAGATTGCTATAGACATCCCTGTTATGCCCTTATTGGTATTCCACCTTGGATAAAAGGTTTTAGATATCACATTATTTCTCATACTGAAATGTTTTTTATCTAGAAATTTGGAAATAGTTGTTTCCCATATATATACTCATCCAAGGTATAGGAATCCAAGTAGCTCTGGAATATTTGTTGTATATGAATGTTAAGGAGTCCCTAGTTTATTTATTTGGATGTTGTGGGATAACATACTGGTTATTGAGTTATGAACAGGGGTTGTTTTGTGGTAGATTAAATATAAAAACCATTGCGGGATCTCTCCTCTAAATATGTAGAATATCATACAATGATTAATTATTTTTCCTTATGAAGGTTGTATTTGTCAGTGTGCATTCATATACCTAGAGAGAAATTAGTAATATTTTTTTAAAAAAATCACAATCCTTATTTTTATTCTAGATTCATGTATATTCATTATATAATCCTAATGGAATCTAATATCCAAATTAGGTAAATGAATAATAATGTTTATTATTTGGTTGGGATGATATCACTTAGTGTTCAGGGAAGGGAAACGAATCCATTAGGGCTTAAATCCATATGATGGGTATCCCCGATTGAATTTTAGTTAAAAGTTAATTTTTATGGTGTGGGATTAGGTGTAATAGGCCTGGTGGTTATGTTGGTATTGTTCTCACACCTCATGGTCTCATTAAGCGATGTTTCATTCGTTCCAATGGAAATGATTTTGTGGTTTATGTGGAGTTATGGGCTATGATAAAGGAAATCAGGTATGCTATTCGTTATAATTGTAATATATTTTTTGGTTTGAATAAGATTCATCTTTTTATGTGAAAAATATTTGTAGACCAATCAAGTAATTCACCATAGAGGATGACCTCTCCCTTTACTGGGGGTCTTCATATTTTTGAATTGATTTATCTTACTATTACTACCATCTACAGAGAGGAGAATCATGATTGCTAATGATATTTCTATGAGATCAATTTTGGATGTCATTTCTAGTTGGTCATTTTCCTTACAATATTAATTTTTTAATATGGTGAAATATTATTATCCTGGTAAATTTTATTACTGCTTCTGTAAATATTCATTGTAGGTTCCTATTTCGCACTTTTATTGTTTTATAAACACTATTAAGAGCATGATAGCATGAATCATAAACTTTCTAGTAATTTATATATATAACCCATATGTTTAACATTGGACACTAATTGTTATATACTATTCAAATACATCATAGTGTCTTGTAAATAAAATTTGAACCATCTAAAGAATATCCCTAGGAGTGTCAAGATAGATGCGTAGTAATTTCATCTTTAATCACTAGGTTACAATCTGGTCAAGAAAAATTATTCCTTTTCATAGTTATCAACCCTAGATTCCAATTTTCTAGATCTGTATCAAAATTTAGTAAAATATATGGTTGTATTACAAATAAAAATCTCATAATCTATTCCTTACAAAATAATTAGGATATTATTTAACACTTATATTAATTTTCTTTTATAGGATTTTGTTCCATATCTATGATTTCCTGAATCTAGTTCTCATTGTTTCTACTAAGCATCCTCTAATACAAACTATAATGATTCATACTCTATAAACCAAGATCTAATTTCTGACATTATTACATATGCATACGATACAAGGAACCACATTTTGATGTAACTAATAATCTATTTGTTTTTGTAAACAATATACATTCGTGATTCCCAAACTACATTTTAAATAAACAATCACAAAATATGTTTTTTGAAGATAGTAATTAATCCCTATAGCATTTACTTACAAATAATTCATAGCAAAATTCATTTAATTCATTTAAAATAAAAAAATGTTACATAAAATGCTTAATAAAGGTTATGTAAGACATAAACATTCATGAATTAATAAGAATAATCAAATTAGAAGGTAAATAATTGAACAAAAAAATAAATTTAAATAACCTATATTGAATTATATTTAAATGAATAATCAATATGTGATTGGAAATAATTTTATAGAAAATCCATTTAAATTATTTTACATTCAATGATAGATATGAGATAATCAATTTGGAATGGTAAATAACATAAAACTCATTTGATTTAAAATATAACATAGAATAAAATGAATCTAGAGATACCATCATTATAAAAATATCTTGGATAATAATAAATGAATTCATAATGAATGAAATTATTTATTATTGGAGGAAATTCCCCAGGAACATGATTAATATACAATCATGACATTTCATATTATGGTTTAAAAATATAAGTAAAACACAAATTTCATGGTATTTTACTGATTTTTCTTGTGATCCCTTATGATTCATCAAGTGGATATACAAAATTTTAATCCCAAACATCACAACATTTACATAAATTTTTCATATGTTGAATAATTTATTAAATTCATGAATCCATATGTCTTACAATTAAATATATGTATTAAAGAAAAAATACCAAATTTTAATATTAAATAAATCAATATAATAACATTAAAATAAATCCACTTTACACATATATGAGATATGGTTTATTAAATTAACATATACACAAATAATAATATGGATCTTTATGGGAAATTAAATGTAAAATGATCACATGATAGTGAATATATCAAATTAATTTAAATGATATAAAAAATGAATCAATAATGTTAATATAAATTCTTTTCTTGGACAATATAATAAACATCTATCCAAATAAATAATATATAAGCTATTAATACCACATATACCCAATTTTGTAAAAATTTTGGATTATTGTCATTGATGAATATAAATACCATAAAATCTGCTTAAAGACATTTTTAAAAAAAGATCATTTCATTTAAAAAAATAAGTTATATAATAATTGTAGAAAAAAATTAATAATAACTTTCATTTATAAAACAAATTCCAATAAACACAAAATTGTTTTAAAAAATTCACTGGTTATTTTGTTTTTAAATTATGTTCATTCCAAAAATTTTGAAACCAACATTCCATTATCATTTTTTTAAAATCAAAACTGAAATTGTTTTGAAAACAACATGAGTATTCCAATAAAAATATTTGTTAAAATGTATAATTGGATGAAAATGTTTATAATATATTATTTTATAAATGGATAAAAAACATTTTTGATAACACTTTTTGAAAACATGGTTTTGGATGAAAATGTTTTCATATCAGAGAGAGAAATTTTATTTTGATTTATTAAAACATGTTCTCAATAATATTTTGTGGCAAATACTGAATAAATAAATAAATTTCATAAAAATGTGATGATTAAAATTTTTTGAAGAATATGGAAAGGTTTTTTTAGGGAATTATCAAATAATTTCCATCAAATGAAATTCAATAAGAAAATATCTTGATTAGAATGATATTATTAAATAAATATTTACGATGATAATATCCTTGATGATATAAATAAAAAATTAATCAATTATGAGTTTAAAATGAAAATAAACATAAAACATGATTAAATTCCAAAATAAAGATTCAAAATTAATCAAAGACATTTTTATAAAACCTAAATACAATGAAAGAGTAATATTTACCAATGAATAGAAATTGATTTATGAAATAAATTTCAACTTGATAACTTTTATGTCAAGTAAACTATAAAAAAATTTATCAAATTGAAAATTAAAATACAATGAATTATTAAGAAAATTTGATATTATATTTAAACAGGGTATTATATACACCACAAAAATTAGATTATCTAAAATTAAATTACAATATGCATTAATGAAGAGAAAGTAGGATAATGTCCAATAAATCATGCCTCTATTTGGATGATCATAATTTAACCTAATGTGTAGTTATATTAATCTTTTTATTAACTTACTCTAGAATAATATTAATAAATATAAATAACATATTATATTTTATAACATATTATCCCAAGTTAATTAATAATAATTCATTCTTCCATTTTTTTATGTGTTGATTTTCATATTCTATCAATATTTCAATGTTGTACTATTTCAGATCATCTAAATATTATATAGTTAAATAAATTCTAATGAAATAATCATTAAATAATTTAAATATTTAAACAACAATTATACTTTTATAATAATCTGAAATGTGGATTTTGAGTAATAAAGTATGTTATAATCATGAGATGGGATTTTGTACATCTTAATGACTAATGATTCGATTTTTCAATGATCATAAAGGAAAAAAGGTGTGTACTATAATATTTTTCCAAAATGACCAATATATAACAAATTTTTTTATTTAATTCAATATATTATATATAAATTTTTTTGGTGAGGAATAGCGAGTAACATAACATCATGATGGTTTTAGTCAAGACATACATGAATGATGTTATCATATTTCAATTAGTGAAAGGTTAAAAAATGATGTATTATTATTTAATAATGATAAATATGTCATTAATATCATAATAATGTAAAATATACCACAAAATCAATTAATTGATCCTTATCACCTTCTATGATAAGAGATATTGAATGATGAATCACATCGATTTGTGAGGCAGTGGTCCAAGATACACATGAGTGACATTATCGTATCACCAATAGTATGGATATTAAAATTATATATATATATATAATAGAATGACTCTATAGGATTTATTATTTTAAAAATATCACATATATTATTTTTGTGTTTCGAGTTCAGATTTTAGTCCAGGGAATCTAGTGTTGGTGTGGCGGCTAGCATAAACATACACTATGACCCTGAATTCTTCTTTTTAACTCAGTACAACAAAAAACGTGTTGTAGGGCAAACCGATTGTACATGGATTGTTTTGGAAATGTTTGAGTTTTCCATTTATTTCATGAGACATTTCACCAGGTATACTGTATTGATCGTGGTACATCTTGTATTGTTTAAATGTTCATCCTCATTGGAAGCCAGTTTATATTGCACTGTATGATCGAGAGGATGAACTACGAGGTCAGAAGATGGGTATAGGGGTTTATACAAGAGATAGAACCACTTGGTTTTGTACCAACTACTCCACCACCCATAGAGTAGAACACACTAATCGGAGTAAATATGTATATTATTTGTGGGCTTATTTCACTTCATTAGTTTAAGCATCTGAGTCCCAATAGATTCCTAGGAAATACCAAATTACTAGTGGCTATTGACTAGTTTGAAGTGGTGACCATGTTTTCTATATATTATGGCTGGAAATAGATAAAATGGTGATCCTAATAGTGAGCCTTCTATGTGGATCATTAGGGTTATGGGGGGGATTAAAATACCTGATCTTACGATGAGGTGAATTTTCTATGGGCCGAGCATGAGAACCATTCCCAGATAAGGGGCTCCTTGAAAAAAGATAATAGATATGAATGCCCATGAGATTCTATAGAATCAGTAGAATGACTAGTCGGTAGCTGAGTATTTATCGAGGCATACTTCCCTTTCCAGGTACTCAATGAATACAATATGACAAGTCCTTAAGGGCATGAACAAATTACATGGGCAAGATGGAAGCCAATTTCAGTCACAAAGACCTGGATGTGTGAGATGTTCGGAGAATATGCAACATGATAGGGGATCTACAGCTCGGGGCTCATCGGATGTGTTTAGTAAACCTAGAAATAATTATTTCATTTTAAAATATGTTAGGATACCACTCAATAGAGATTATCCAGTCCATCGTGCAGATAGTGGAATCGTGGATTCGCCACCAGGATAGAGATAGTGATAGGAACATATTAGTCCTCAGGGTGAGAGATGTGAAAAAGGAGCAAAGAGAGTAGTAGCAGGGGATGTGGAATACATTTTGACATGTTATAACAACCAAAAAAATTTGGTCCACAGTAGGATTAGGGTCTAGGAGAATAAGGGTTGGTGGTAGATGCCAACTACCATCCATACCCATGTGGCAATGGATGTTCTATGTTTTTAGTTCCCCGAAATAGTGGTAGTGTATAGAGATGTATTTATATAAAATGATTATAGGATAAAATTCCTAAAGGGAGATTGACTTCTGCATAAATCAACACCCTGTGAGGGAACCTATATCAGCATTATTATATCAGATGGATTTCTCAGAGCTTCATGAGTTGAGGTTGTAGGTGGGGGACATGTAGAGTTAGGACTTAGTATGATCCAATGTTTGCGGTCATGCGTGGATTACTATCCCTTTAACCAAGAAGCCATGGATAATGAATACCCACAACCAAGAGATGATTAATGCATCTATTAGTTAAAAATGGAATCCATTTTCATGGATGGAATAGTTCTTGTAGGCTATTCAGCAATTGAAATCGTGTTTAACGAGCACACTGATCTTGAGTTGGTAGTGGTAGTCTTCGCATTTATGATTTGGAAATACTACCTCTCTTGTAGAATGATTTACCATCTACTACAACCAAAAGAGTCTCAATTATAACTTCTTTTAGAAGGATTTGAACTTGAGATAATGAAGATGGAAATAGTTCCTCCAGTACTGTGACCTAGAATTGTTATATGCTCTTGGTAAAGGGAACATGTTAGAGGATTCTATCAGTAGGATATCTAGTTTTTAGTTGCTTAATGATGTAATATATCATTTGGCCTCGTTGCAGTTATACTTCGTGGATGGGGATGAAGCAGCTCATCTCCAGTCATTGGTAGTTACTACCCACTTTTACAAAGGATGTGCAGTTGTAACAATGACACCTAGAGTGCCAAGATGCATCGGGGTATGTGTGTGGCTGTAAAGGAAGACACTGGAGATAAAAAAATGGGTTTAATATTGGCTTACCTATTGAGATAAAAAGATGAATGATTATATGAATCAATTTCATCAGTTGTTATTTCTATTTTTGGGGTATCATGAAGGATGTGGGAAGGGATATTGAGGGGATTCATGACAGTTTAACCACATATGTCTAGGAGATAGGATACCATCTGAGTGATCATCAATTAACTCACCGCATCAACCCACATTCTAACTACACATGGGAACATTTTACTAGAGGGCTCGGGATGCCTCTACGTGCTAGAGATTTCACATAGGTGATATAGACGTTGACGATGGGGATAATTTTGTGGAGTTTTTTAGAGATCGAGGATCGATAGGAGAGGACCCTCAATGGGTGATTGACTCCTATAGTGTGAATTCAGTGGAAACACAAAAAACTCTAGGAGATCATGTGAGAGAGAGATGCCCAGATCCAAGCTCAGTAACCCCGTTTGTTCTTTTAGACCTTATTCTTGTTTCTGGTGGCATAAATCCCAAATGGTGGGGTAAATGTAATATCTTGTAATTCCATGATTTTTTTAAATAATGATATGGGATTATTTATAGATGATTTCATGATATGACACTTGATTCTAGGGCCCGATGATCTCGGAAAAAGTGTTCGAACATTGTTATGTTTTTAAATAGAACACATGTGTAGATTTCCAAAAATGTGGAATAACTCTTAAAACTCTACTCAGATTAGAAATTTGAGGGAACTGTAGCATTTAGATCAAAGGGTTTACCATTGGAATGACATAATTTTATTTGGCGTAGGTCACCAGTGAGAAACACAGAAAATTAGAATAATCATTAAAAAATATTTTATTTTTCATGTCCTTATAAATAATGAACGGTGACCTTGATTGAAAATATGAGACTATGTTAACCTTGAGAGGTAATACATTCCCTAGGGTGAGCTTAAAATTGGCCATCATGGGCCGACTATGAATTTTTGTTTTTGGGATGTACCCATAAATAAAATGATTTAAATAAATGACATTATTTTATTTTGGAATCCTCATAACTCACAAATGGTAACTCAGATTAAAAAATATAGACTACTGTTCTGTTCCTATTGAGATTTTATCCTTAAAAATGACTTAACTATGACCGGCATGGGTCAACGAAAGATGTTATTTTTAAGGATTTTTTAAATAAAGTTACAGGAAGAAAATAAAATAAACGCGAGAAGTTTATTTTATCCAAATTTGACTTGCACTTTCACACAACCATGTTCCAATCCAAGAATAAAAAATACTATGTTTCTAAAATGATGTCGTGTAATGATGATATCACACAATGTAATAGAAAAATAGTTTCTAATATGAAACATTGTAACCTTGGAGAATCTGTGTAACAAAAATGATGAATCACATTCTCTACTAAATTACATAGTAAGGACACTAGGTGGTGGAAAACATCCAATGGATTTTGGATCTAAATCCATACATAAAATTCAAATACGAACGGAGATAGATTAATGAATGTTTTCATAACAAATGTCAGTGGCTTGATGAAGGATAAATATGGGGTTCTCTCCTCGACAATGAATTTTCCTACCTCAATGTAGATGTTTTTTCTTTTATGATTTTGATTTCTTATTCCTACTTTCTATAAAAAGAATTTAGAGAAACCCACTCATATGATGATCTACAAGTCATTTTTTTAAGAATAGTATTTGAATTTCAAGAATTTAGGTTAGGGGGATTCAGGTAATTATTTGTTCCTTGTTATATAATCTAACAAGGATGAATTCATTATAAAACGAACAATGAGTATGATCCTCCTTTAATTATTTACCTGTAAATTTCCCCCCTATATTTCTTTGTGTCATCGTGGTTTATGAATTAGCCATCATTGCACCTTAAATCCTTGATGTAGTGGATTGGGACTGAATATTGAACCATATGATTGCACTGGGGTGTTGATATGATTAAGGAATGGGACATCTGCGGTGATATGGGGTTTCCAGCTTGATGGCTGGTGGTGGAGGTGTTGGTGTTATACGACAACAGCCGCCTGAGGAAGGAACTACCCGATGGTGGCATGTTATAATGGAGTTGGTAATGGCCAATGTGCTGTGGAGGTATGTGATATCAACACCGTTGAAGAACCGTGTTAGGAATAGAAGGCTACTGCCAACAGACCACGGTTGTCAAGAGGCGACATGATGCATCATTGAGAAGGGGGGATGTGGTGACAGACACGGTTGGTGTTGTGGGATGGTGGGAATTTCTTGTGGAAATGGTTGTTGGTGGTGGAACACATTGATGTGAAAACTACATCGTGTCATGTGGCTGGAGGTCGTGGTCCAGCTGAACCACAACGACGACCCGTTGCTACCCGGGTGAACCAAACCAACCCGCACATTTTGGTCAGGCCTCCCATTGGGCCGGGATAGACGGACCGGGTCAGAACCAGGTTGGGTAAGACATAGGTCAGGTCAATGGACCCTAGGCCAGTTCTGGTTAGGTTCGTCCGACTGGGTCCAACCGGACCCAACCCCCACAGATACAATTTCTGTAAAACAATCGAAACATGAAAACCAAAAATCTGATCGACAACCCATTTGCAGCATTGGGCCCCTTGCAATGAAACGATCCTTTTATGTAATCCAAGTAGGTACCCATAAATGTTTAGGTATGACTAATTTATTGAGGAGGTGATTCTCCCAGAATCAAGCATTTTACAAGTGTAAAACCTACGACTAGCTAGGATGAGATGGAAGTTTCGAGCGGACCTCAATGACCCAACAGACTAGTAGCCTTGTAGAACTATGTGTCCTGATTAATGAGTATCCATGCTGACCATAGTGCCCTTGTAGATGAGTTTTCTTGAAACCATGTGTGGCATGTCAGACGAGTTGCAGTGCGGTCCTGTGTGGCCCAACAAATGAGGTTTCGTGAGATCTTTTGTGCCATATAAGTTGAATAGCTATGTGGATATATGTGGCTCAGAAGATGAGTAATCGAGTGGACATTAGTGTACCAACATAAGAGTGTCTATGTAGAACTTTATGGATCGAAATATGTATAGCCTTTCAGACCTCTATGGACTGGATGAAAACAGTAGCTGAACAGATCTTAGTGGCCAAGAAAACGAGTAGAAGATGAACGGAGCTATGTGGCCCAACCGATGAGTAGTCCACATTGACTCATTAGGGATGATTACCACATAGTTATAAGATATTCAGTGTTATGACTGATGTAACACCCCATGATTCACTGTATGTTTCCCTTTGAATAACACAATATCTTGCATTGTATGCAACTATGAGTTCTAGCACACCAAAACCTATCAAACTAGTCATTATGACTAGTAATACCCACCTTTTGAAACATAATAAATTTGATTTTTCAAAATGGACATAATTTTTGGAATCAGAATATCAAAATTAGCATAGGGTGAATATTTGGTATTATTCTGAAAACATTCAATTTTTGATGAATAGTGAAAACACATCGTTATTGTTTAAAACCGACTTTTTATATAAATAAATATTTAATTTATTCAAATTTATTTTTAGTCAAAATAGATAAATAATACCTAAATTAGTTTAATGTGATTCATTGGAGTCATTTTATAATAAAATTAGATATATAAAATTTTATTGAACTTTTTACCCTATTTTATCCACCTTCTAGACATGTTAGTAAATTTTCATAAAACATTAATTTACCACTTATGTGAATTGAATTTCAAAAATCTGAGAGACACGGTTGATATCAGTAAGTAAAATGTGGTTCGATAGGATGAATGTAATTTTTACTGAATAGTAACTTTTGACATTTATTTACAGTGGTTAATAGCAAATAGGGTAATTAAAAGAAACAATGATATTATTATTACTCTAAAACATGTCATAATTATATTGGATAGTTTATTTAGGACAAAAACAACCTTAGGAATATAATATGTTCATTTTGGACCCCTTGGATTCGATTAGGATATTTTTTATTATTTTATTTATTAAATAGTTAAAAGTGTTAAATTCAAAGTTTCATAATAAAAAATTTTTAATATAGAGGTTCACATAAGATAAATTCTAATATAATTATTCATTAGAAAGCAATGAAGATTTCCTAAATAATTGTAATTTATTTATAATTTTTAGGAATTAAAATTTTAAATTTATTTATGAAACAATCATGATGTAGTACGTACCTAATTAATGAAGGATTAAAATAATTGATATTATAAGTAACCAAATAAATGTAAATTTATACTTTTCATTAATTCTGAAAATTTTATAGGTTAATATGAAATTTTAGTGTTGATTAGATGAATTTTTTTTCGATGTTATCACGTTGTTATGACTTTAAAAAACCAAGATACTAAATAGTGTCAAAAATGACATAAATATGTTTAAAAAAATACTATATTATTAAATGATATAACAATCCTAAAAATATAATGTTCGGCCAAAGGAATTATTTAATAATACATATGTCAATAATGAACCACTTTGTATTCTATTGAAATTTTATATTACGTTTATTAACCATATAATATCAGTATAAAAGGAGACATGCGAAATGTTAAACTACTCAACCAAGAGTTAAATCTAAAAGATAACATTAATATGGTGACCTAAACCTGCCTAAAACCTATTGGTTGAGAGGTTTTTGACCTATAAACACATTCTCCTCTAAAAAATCCATTTGGATCCATTATAAACTGAATATTATTGTATAATAAAATAGTATTTCAATGTTTTTCTAAGGTGACCCTCACATATCTTATAAAAGGGTACTTCCCCTTATCTTAATTTAAAACCTCCAACGTCATTTCAATCAGCCAAACCTTTCTCAAATATCATCTTAAATACCCTAAATTCTACCAATATTCCTTAATTTGATCATAAATCCATCCTATTGATCCCATTTTATCAACTCAAATGGAAACACGCTTTGGAGAGTTAATAATTTCAGTACCTCTTTCAATGTTATTTTCTTCTACAACTTCCTCTTTCCATGTTGTTTCCATACCAAAATAATAACTTCAGTACCTTATAAATTAAGTGATTTTATTACAAATATGGTATACAAATATTAATTATTCTATCCATCCTATGAATGACAAGTCACCAGACGTTCGTACGTACGACTTTCCGTATCCACGTCGTGGTGTAGTTTGTTATTCGAAAACATAATTATTTGGATGGGTATAATAATGAGTATAATTAATGTACATAATAAATATAAAACATCTATTATTATTTATATATTATATACCATACAATTACATACTATTCCACCATCAATATAATGGTATTATCACTCGTGCGTATGTACAGATTACCATCTCCACGAACACGATATGATTCATTCCGCATTGTATCCATTCAAAAATAAATATCATTTTTTATTAAAAAAATAATGTTAAAGAACATAATATCATTATGGATTTTAATCAAATACATTTTATCTATAACAAATATGACTTATATAACAAAACATATAAAGGAAAATGAATCAGTTAACACCCAAAAAGATGATACTACTAAAATATTATTAACAAGACAATATTAGAAGATCATATATGATATCATATATATGTATTTAGAACATGTATAATTTAATAAAAATTATTTAACTATATTATAAAAGGCTAATATACCCTTGACAATGGAAATGTACAAGTAAAGCGATAATTCTACAATCTCTTCATTATCCGAGTTTGTTTATACGTGAGTATCTACTGGGACCTCATTATCATCCGCATATATTTTTCTTAAAAATATATTTCCAAACATTTTTAAAATTTCCCAGACTATGGGATAAATTCATTTACACCCTTGGTTTAATTTTTATTGAATGTTTATAAAGGACGCTTTCCATCGTTATCCAAACAAGGTCCATTATGACCTTTTCGACAAAATTAAGAAAAGAATGTTTTTAACATATATGGAGAGGGAATATATTTTTCATTGTTATAACACCTTCGAAGATTACCTTACAAAAATATATGAATGTTTTCAAAATAAATGTTTTATTTTATAGTTATATTTATATTAAATGATTTCAAAATAAAAAGAGATATTTCTCTCAAATAGTTGTGATTCATCTATGTCAAAATCCATTGATGGATTTTATAGTTGTTTAAAGTTGATTTATTATGATACAATCTTATATATTGTATTGATGGCATTGGGATATGTTTGACCATGGATTTGTTATTTGAATTCCATTCATGGTTTATGGTTAAAGTATTTACATTTTCTATGCTAGTTTGAATACGAAGGTTTATGTTATGGTACATATTTTTCATATGAGCAATGCATTGGACTTAGTAAGTGATAGGTGGAGACTGCTACATCTCTTCGATGCATCCATATGCATCATTAGAGAAACTAGTGTCTTATTTAAAGGCCTTGTAAAAATCTTATTTGTAGTCTTGTCATGAGTCCTTGACTATGTGGTTATGAATTCTAGAATTATGCATCCAATCATTAAAAAATGTGATTATGAAATTATATGTGATTATCTGTCTAATAGAATATCCATGTGAATATGTAATTGAAATTGTATGATTTATCTCTGCCATATTTTGTGTAATTTTACATTTAATGGCTTTTATTTTATTATTATACATTTCCTTAAGTGTTTATACTCATATATAAAAGTTTTTTCTATATTTTTATCCTTAATAAGTACCTGATCTCACCCCATTCTATGTATAATTTTTCCCAAGATGCGATAAAGTATATTAAGACTTGCTTGCAAGGATAGTCTAAGGGATATGAACGTGTTAAAATAGACAATATTGTTGTTGTTTTTCATTATATAATGAAATGTAAAAATTATGCCTGTATCTAGTACTTCCATGGATACTAAAATGATCAGCCTTTCGGGATTTGATCCCTTGTGATCATTCCAATGAAATGTAATAATGTATTCACTCTAGTTAACTATGATATGGGCGTTACTACAGATGTAGTGTAATTCATGTAGTTATTCGTGTGTTCTCTTTGGGTGGGGACCAAAGAAGTTTGAAATCATAGAGAAAGTCTCTAATGACTTGGGGGAACATTAAGGGACTCCTCCAAGGGTAAGAATGCCTTGAGAAAAATCCCATGAAAAAGGATCTATCGTGAAATAGAGACTCCCTGCCTTAGTGAGACAAAACGTCTCAGGTAATATTTGTGATTTATCGAGACTATATGTTCTCTCAGATAAATTTTGTAGACATACTCTGCATGGTTAATATAAGATAGCTTGAGAAGTATGACCTCCATTAATCATTTGTGATACATACGAAACCATATGGCCGGTAGTGGAAGAGGCGTTGCATTATAAAATCCATTATGAATATACCCTTATGTTTTTGTTATTTGTGATGATGAAATATACCTCTGTTGAGATTAATGTACCTTCTCGGTGGTGTTTCCTTTCTCTTCATTTCATTTTGGTATGGTTTCCTTACTGATTGATGTGTTTCTCACCCCTGCAGAAGCTTCACTCACATGTGTCATGTCTTGTGAAGATGATTGATGCTTTGCATAGAGAATGGTTGTTCAGGACCATGCAGTTCTTAGTGAGATCAGATTGGCGAGGTGTACTCCTATAACTTTTGGATGCTACAATAAACATACCCTTCAAGAATAGTTTTTGTAGATAGATTATCGAAGACCTTGTACTCCCATGTTTACATCTTCCCTTTTGCAAGGATTGTATTATGGCCCGTTTTTACTTACAGCTTGTATGTCTACACTCAGTGGTGGATTTAGTGGTATGGATGTTCTCTTATGTTAGATTTGTGCGTTGGGATTTTGAGATTTTGTCTATACATGTAATCATAAAATGATTCCCACTTGAATTTAGATACATTCAGAAGTAGCATCCAGCCCCTGGCCTTTTGGAGGTGGGCTTGGGGTAGTCGTGAAATGGGCCTCGAGGGATGGTTCATGACACCAATAGTCCTTCAAAACCTCCAAATATTCACCCAAATTAATTATTTACAGAAAAAAATAAGTAAATGGATATTTACATGAATTATTGGGTATTATTAAATACATCTTGAACGGAAAAAATTATGATTAAGACCACCATACACCACAAAACACCTTCTTTCAGTGGATATAATGATCCATTGATTCGTGTAAATTTTATTACCTATATATAAATGATATTTTATGTACTCTATTTTTATATCTGGAGAAATTAACGTTGGTATTATACTAATTAAAAGGAGAAGCTGATCAGTTGTTGAAACGAAATGAAAACATAAATCCAAGTCATGTTATTGGTGTTGTCTAGTGGAAATCATTTATGGGAATATTTTACAAAAAATATTTTCCCAATTCAATGAATATAAAAATGAATAATGAATTATTATAAATTGTGCAGAAGGATATATAATTATTTGGAACTTTTGAAATAAGATTAACAAGAGCATCTCTATACACATATATATTTAATATTCATCTAAATGGAATTAATGATATATATTTTAGTGTAATTATACACTATCAATGGTGGGATTTTGAGAATTACAACTATAATAGATTTGTATTGATATGTATGAGATCTATAGATGTATAATTAGAGTTTTATAGATTAACTCGACACACGATATGAATGAAAAGAAGTTATAAATGGATCCAAATTCATGGAATAATTTTTTTAATGAAAAGGGATGAAATAATGTGAAAATTTCTACATTAAAAAAATGTAAGAAAAATTTAGGAAGGTGATTTCAGGTTCATTAAATGTTATAATATTATAATTGAGATGAATATATAGCATGGATATATCATAGTGAGGTGAAGCCTTAATATCAAAATATTCATGTTAAAGGGAATATATTATAGTCTGAACATGTAAATAAATGAATCAAGTGTATATAGTATAAGAACATTTCTAATCAATGTTCACATGATTAGATAATATATGTAAAACTCTATAACAATCAATATATTCCACAGGAGATAGATCATTAATTTTCCATCATGTGATCTATAATAAAAGATCAGAATGATTTTGTGGTAGGTATAACTATTTTTCCCCAACATTTATATAGTAATTTTTTTGAATCTGGTTCTAGGAATTAATTTATTTCATCTATGTTTATATTAATATTGAATCAATACCTAAGGTTCTAGATGAAATATTTTTAGTGAAAACACTTTGAGGGATTATCCTAGCATCAAATGTGTGTAGACGCTTTAGAATTAACGATATATAGTATAGTCTTATCATAAATGTAGTAGACGTTCCCATAGTGGAATTTGAAACAATATTAGGAATGTACATCATCTCAAATTATATTTCTATAGTCAATTACATATGTAAATAGATTTTATTATTCATGAATTGAGATCCAAAATTTATTTTCTTAGGACACATATCTTAGCCTAACCTTTTTCATGAATCACCTACAATGGAATTAATTATATAGATGATCAGTGAATTTGGAGAAGGAAATGGACGTATGAAAGAATAAAACATCCCTATCATTAAGGATTAAATTAAATTATATCATTAATATTTAACTGGAACTCCCACAAAAAATATGTAAAGTTATATATTGAAAACAAAACTAGATCCATGTCGATATCAAAGGCCATGTATTGAATGGAAAATATTAATTTAGAAGAAATAAAGAAAAAACCTATGGGTATTTAAATAAGGTATTTATTCAACAATGTTTTTATCCATGGGAGAAAATTTCTATTTTTAACAAATATGGATGGACCAATGAGGTTTTGGAATGATTATATATAAATTAATGTGTTCACTATAAAAACAATACCCTCTCTGATGGATTAAGGGTTTTTGACCATATTCATAGGGATAAATGAATCTCTATGTTTGACCATAAACATGGGTATTGCCAATTGTGGGTGACTAGAGATGATATCCTAAAGAATTCCTTCAAAAAATTGATAGTTTAATTATGAGTTTTGGGTAATTATCTTCAACTAGACATATTCTATTACCATAATATGGATTTTTTGAATAGATTTTTAATTAAATACTTTATAAATTGATGGTATTAATTATTAATGATATTATCATATATTCAAAATTTCATGAGTATCATGGGGATCATATATAGTTTATATTTATAACATTAGAGGAGTTTTTATAATGTAGAACCATTATTTGTAATTCCCTTTATTAAATGTTTCATTTTTAAATAAAATTGTTTCCATGGATGGAATCTCATTTCCAAATACAAGGAAAAGTGTTATAGAGGATTGGCCTCATCCAATATTGTTTATCATGATTCCTGTTTCCTTAGTTTAGTAGAGTATTATAAGACTGTTTTGAAAAAATATAATGATATTATAATCCACAAACTGAGTGAAAATTAAAAAGAGATATCATTCACTACTGGAAAAGTAGGCTATAGAAGCGGTTTAAAACCGTTGGTAAAGGCTAGAAAACCGTTGGTATAGACTATAACAACAGTTTTCCAAACCGTTGGATAGTAAGCCGTGAGGAAATCCCTATACCAACGGTTGCACTTAAACCGTAGGTATAGGTGTTCCAGAATTCTGGAAAAGTCTATACCAATGGTTCTGAACCGTTGGTATAAGATTTTCCAGAAAAAAGTTATCCCAACGGTTTATAACCGTTGGTATAAGATTTCTAGAATTCTGGAAAAAGATATACCAACGATTCTGAACCGTTGGTATAAGCTTTCCAGAATTCTGGAAAAGGATATACCAACGGTTCTAAACCTTTGCGATAGCTTTTTTCTGGAAAATCTTATACTAGCGGTTCAGAACCGTTGGTATAGCCTTTTCCAGAATTTTGGAAAATGATATACCAGCGGTTCTGAACCGTTGGTATAACCTTTGTCAGAGCTGCTGCACAGCAGCCCCCTAGAAGCCCTCCAGTAACCCTACCATCCACCTACATAAAAAAACATTACACAACAACCCTCAATATACCCTCCACTATACACCTGTATAAAAAATATAACAAAACCCACATACATATTTCAAGCAGTAAAAAAAACACAGAAAATAGTCCAAAAAACACATATGACAACAATCATCCTGTGGTAATTCACCTCACCCATGCACAACCCCCCAACCAGCACACCTCCCCATCAAATTCTAATAGGAAGAATAGTTTGATAAATATCTATTAGAGTTGAATAATAATTTCAAGTTGGCTAAAATCCATTTTTTTCTAATCCTAGGTTTGGGTATGTAATGATTTGTGATGAATTTTGCATTGAACATGTATTGTTTATAATATATGGTGAAATGGTATTTTCATAGGAGTCTCGTCACTTATGACCCCATTAGTGAAACTAACCAACTCATGAAAAATAGTTTGCGACTATCGTTGATGAGTGTAAATTTCAGTTGTGTTCACTTAAAAATATTTCCTTTTGAAATAAAATAAAGACTTTTAGTGGTGTCGTCAACACCATGCCTCGGATTGAGGCGTAGTTGACTCGTACACGTCACAAATGACCCATGGATCATTTTTCAAAAGCATCAACACAATCTGAATGCGTTTGGTTGGTTTCCCGTATGCTGGTTGTTTTTACATAAAAGCGTATCCATTTTAAACAAAAGAAATACACTTTGAGTGTTACCGACCACACCATGCCTCAGATTAAGGCAGGGTTGACTCGTAAACATCACAAATGACCCATAGATCCTTGTCCTATAGTATGAACAGTATATGAATGTGTTAGGTCGATTTTCCTTATGTCAGTTGTTGTTTTTACTTAAACTGTTGTCCATTTTAAAAAATAGTTAGAAAATTTGAGTGGTGCCACTCATAGCTTGCCTCAGATTGAGGCGGGGTTGATTCCTACACGTCACAAATGACCCATGGATCGTTGTGCTAATGTTTCAACAGAATCCGAATGTGTTTGGTCAGTTTTCCGTATGTGGTTTTTTTACTTAAAAGTTCATCCATTTTAAACAAAAGAAAGACAATTTGAGTGGTACCGGCCACAACAGCCCTCGGATTGAGGCGGGGTTGACTCCTACACATCAAAAATGACCCATGGATACATTTACTTAAGTATCAATAGTATCTGAATGCCTTTGGTCCATTTTCCGTATGGAAGTTGTTTTTTTAACTTAAACTGTTGTCCATTTCAATGAAAAGTGACACACTTTGAGTGGTGCCGGCCACACTGGCCCTCGGATTGAGGCAGGATTGACTCATACACGTCACATATGACACATGGATCGTTTTCCTAAAGATTAAATAGAATCTGGATGCCTTTGGTCGGTTTTCCGTATGTTAGTTGTTGTTTTTACTTAAACTGTTGTCCATTTCAAAGAAAAGTTAGACACTTTGAGTTGTGTCGGCCACACCGCGCCTCGGATTGTGGCGGGGTTGACTCGTAAAAGTAAAAAATGACACATAGATCATTGTCCTACAGTTTCAACAGAATCTGAATGGGTTTGGTCGGTTTTCTGTATGTTAGTTGTTGTTTTTACTTAATATGTTGTCCATTTCAAAGAAAAGTTAGACACTTTGAGTGGTGTCGGCCACACCACGCCTCAGATTGAGGCGGGGTTGACTCATACACATCACAAATGACCCATGGATACATGTTCTAATGTATCAACAGTATACGAATGCCTTTGGTTCGTTTTCCGTATGTGGTTTTTTTACTTAAAAGCGCATCCATTTTAAACAAAATAAATACACTTTGAGTGGTACCGGCCACACCGGCCCTTAGATTGAGGCGGGGTTGACTCGTACACGTCACATATGACGCATGGATCCTTGTCCTATAGTTTAAACATAATCCAAATGTGTTTGATCTATTTTCTGTATGCCAGTTGTTGTTATCACTTAAAATCCTATCCATTTCAAATAAAAGTTAGACACTTTGAGAGGTGCCGACCACACCGTGCTTCGAATTGAGGCGGGGTTGACTTCTACATGCCACAAATGACCCATGAATACATGCCCTATAGTATCAACAGTATCTGACTGCCATTGGTTTGTTTTCCGTATGTGGTTTTTTTACTTAAAAGCGCATCCATTTTAAACAAAAGAAAGACACATTGAGTGGTACCGGTCAAATCGGCCCTCGGATTGAGGAGGGGTTGACTCGTACACGTCACATATGACCCATGGTTCGTTTTCCAATAGTTTAAACAGAATCCGAATGCGTTTGGTCTGTTTTCCGTATGCCAGTTGTTGTTTTCACTTAAAATCATGTCCATTTCAAATAAAAGTTAGAAACACTGAGTGGTGCTGGCCACACCGCGCCTCAGATTGAGGCGGGGTTGACTCTTACATGACTCATATGACCCATGGATACATGTCCTAAAGTATCAATAGTATCCTAATGCGTTTGGTCCATTTTCCGTATGTGGTTTTTTTACTTAAAAGCGCATCCATTTTAAAAAAAAGAAAGACACATTGAGTGGTACCAGCCACACTGACCCTCATATTGAGGCGGGGTTGACTCGTACACATAACATATGACCCATGGATCGTTGTCCTATAGTTTAAACAGAATCCGAATGCATTTGGTCTATTTTCCGTATGCCTGTTGTTGTTTTCACTTAAAATCTTGTCCATTTCAAATAAAAGTTAGACACTTTGAGTGGTGCCAACCACTACTTCAAAGTACATTTTCCATATCATTTTCAACATGCATAAACATGAAATACATGGATAACAAAGAAAGCTAAGTAAAAAAATAGAAAAATGAGTATCACAGTACCAAGGAATACTAAAGGTCTAGGTAGTAGATTAATCATACAATAACAATCAAGTGCAAAAAACAGAATCTGAATGCAACGTCCCTATGAAGCAGAGGAAAACCCCAAAGTGTAAAACCATGTTCAAAAATAAAGAGTTATATAGAATTCAAAAATGTAATTGATCAATATGCCTCTGATCACCATCACCATCACCACTATCATCATCAGCCTCATCCTCGCCGACATCTCTGTCCTCGTTGTCGTCCTCGTCATCGTCCCCATGCTCATCGTCGGCCTCATCCTCATCCTCGGCATCATCCTCGTCCTCGGCCCCATCCTCGCCCTCGGCCCCATCCTCACCCTTGTCCACATCCTCATCCTCGCCCTCTTTCTCTTCAGCATCCTCGTCATCACCAAGAACGTCAACATCTCGATCACCACTAGAGCTGCTGCCTGGTGCATTGGATGATGCACCCATCAACGACATAAATGTCTGAAAAGCCGCACTAGCCTATGGTGGGAATGATGAAGATAATGCTTTCATCAGTTTCATAAATTCTTTGTCTCTTGTTTGAACTTGTACTTCCAACTCCGTGACCCTTTTATCAGACTGTCTTGCATGCTCCTTGACTTGTTCGAACTCGGTGGTACTAGAATGGATACCTGGAGAAGACCAATACCTCGTCGGGAATATATTCATACCAGGTCGGCAGCATACTCGACCAGAGTGCTCATCTCCCAAAACCTGATATAAATGATCGTGTGGGCCAAAATTGTCAGGCTCCTGGGCATCAAGAGCATCTAAAGCAGCCTGAAAAAAATTTTAATAGATTATTAAATTTCAAAATAGATATTAAACTTTGAAATAAACAGATTAAAACTTACAATCTTCTCTTGGGTCGGTTCATTTACCGTAGTTCCATCTTTTTTTCTTCTACTCGAGCAAAACAATTTTGCTCGAGGTATACGTCCTTCAATATTCATTTTGTGCTTCTGTAATGACATTGAAACAATATACAGTGAAAGTATAATCATATATTCATTATTCAATAAATCACATAATTTAAGTAGGATCCACTAAAAAGGGAAAGTCCTAAAGAAAAATTATAAACACCTATATCGTACCTGCTTCCTCTCATGATCTGACATAGTTGTGCGCCCTAAAGTGTGGAGGTATTTCTTTGAATCAATGTTTTTTTTGTTTTTTTCAGAAGATTCCTAAATAATGATTAATAATTAATAAGATTATATTAATTCAAAATATGAAAACTCTCATTTAAATAACTCAAATGAGATTAATACCTTAAATTTGGCAGTCTCCCAATGGGTATTCATTTGGAGATATTGCTCTATCACACAGTCATCCATGATAGGTAATTTCTCTAACTCCGTGCCCACTCTATCACAACATCCAACATACAGATCATGCTTATAAGCTCTCCAAAGCTCTTCTAGCTCTTTTAAACGCGCTGTTCGTGCACCTTCGCCATCAGGGAAGTTAAACGGAAGCTGAAACCAAATTGATTAGTTCATTTAAATACAAAAATATACTACATTAAATCCAATAGGTTTTTTACCAATATTTGTTCCCACACGTTATCCCTGACTTCGGGTGGCAGATGTCTCCAAGATAGAGGGATGACCGGAATGATATCGGAGTATTTGGCTAGCATCGCCAAAAAACCCCGACATTGCTGCCCAGATTTCTCAATCATTTTTCCATCAACATTGTATTAAACCATCAACTATGTATGGCGGTTCCATACTGCACGCAAGCGAGTACGCCCCCTACCCCGCCTCCTATCTGTAGATGAATCTATTATTAATGAAAAATACTATCAAAACATGTTATAATAGAAATAAATTTTGTATAAAAATTTGATAGAGTTATATAAATATACCTGTGGAAGTCGGATCAATGGGTGCAGAAGCTGAAGGAATATCCTGTACAGGTGGAGTGTCCCTCAGTGTATGCTCCTCATCCACATACTGTGTCGTAGCAGGAGTCGAAGAAGGTGGAATATAATAGCCCGGATATGATGAACCAGAAGCAAAAGATGATGGCATAGATGTCTGGCCAGCTGGTAGTGTAAACATCGGAGGTCTAAATATCTCATATGTCCCTGAAGACACTCCAGGATCAAAATAGGGCGTAGAAGATACGTCTATGGTAGTGGGTCGTCTAACTCTCACCCCCCGAGCCCTCGTACCACCGACCTCAATACCGAGACCACTAGATGATCGTCCATCTCTGACACCACCCCCCTCCTACCACCAACCTCTCTACTGGGAGCAATATCAGGCTCCTCGTCAGATATCTGTCATCTAGGGGGTGGATCCGGAAAAAAAGTTTGACAGAAAAGTAATCACATGATATTATAAGTTATTGAAATATTTTTATTTGAAATAAAATACTCAAAACAGGGATGAGTGGAAGAACACCCATCTGTACCATGCGACGATTATTATCTGTCATCTTTTTCTGCTGCCTCTCTTTAATGGGTGTCATTTCCTGCAATGAAAACAAATATGGATGTAATTAGAAACAAGTAACTAATGTGTAACCCAAAAAACAAAATGTTGAAAAACCATTATGTTAAAAAGAACATAATGAAAGAGAAGATTTATGGTGTTATGAAGGTAAGTACTAGGATACACACTCTGAATGATATAGGTGAAGCATGTAGGTGTGAACACAACTGTATGATTCTATATATTTCCCACCACAACTTCGGGTTTACAATCAACTCTGAAAATTGAGCTGTTGGGGTCATCATAAGTAATAAATGGATTGCTTCCAATTGCAGTAGGGATAGTGTCAACATCATCATCACCATCATCAAAAACATGTCTGGGATTTACTTCAATAATTACACTGAATTTAGGATGACGATGATATTTGACATAAAAAACTTGTTTCACCATTGATGCCAATACATATGGTTCATCGGTGGCAAGAGTGCGAGTCATGTCAATAACTCAAAATCCAAAATCATTAATAAAGGTTCCTTGCCTCGTCATTGAATAAAACAATTGACATTTCATTATCGCGACTCGACCATACAAGTAAAAATCCAAAATTATTATTTTCTCCACAACACCATAATAAACAACATTTTCAGAATGAGGTCTACTGTCCGATGAACTGGCATAACTGTCTATTGTGGCAGTTAGCATAACACCATTATGCTGTGTTCTCATGTTTCTTGCTCGTTCAGTGATAATAAATTTGTATCCATTGATCACAAGTGATTTACAAGCATGAACCATGGTATTAGGACCAAAATCCAAAGCTCTTATTTCCTCAGAAACAGAGTCTGTAGGAAAACTTGATACCTGAAATATAAACAAAAAGTAAAATTAATTAAATATTATTTTTATTTAGTTATTACAGAAATATTTTTACCTTCAATTTCTACCAAGCAGAAAACCCTTTTCTATGCAAAGTCTCCTTCTTCTCAAAGATAAAGAACGATGCTTTCTATATATCAAATCTTTATGTTCCCTATAGATAAAAATAATAATAGTTTAACAAATATTTAAAATTACAAGAGATAAGATAAGAGATACATGTACAATTAACTTACTTGATATACTCATCTAACAAATCACAATTGAACAACACTGTGTGATGTGCCATCTCTCGATCTTCGAGGCTTAATGTTGTCAATGTATATGATCCCGAAATTCCTCCTGTCTGAGGAAGTGATGGAAAACTGGGTTCAATTTTCCCATTCTATTCTTCTTTATTTCTCATTGGTCTGTATATTCTCATAGTATGATCAGACAAATACATTGAGCAGAAATCCATACATTCTTGAGCTAAATAACTGTTCACAATAGAACCTTCGGGATAATTCATGTTCTGAACATAAGATTTCAATGTGCACATGTTTCTTTCAGTTGGATACATCCAACAGAATGAAACGGGTCCTCAAAGATGTATTTCGGTCAGAAGATGGACAGTCAGATGCAACATGCATGTAAAAAATGATGGAGGGAATATTTTCTCTAACTCACACAAAATTAATGGTGTCTCTGCCAATATTTTTTGCACGAGGGATTCAGACAACCTCTTAACACAAAGATCTCTAAACAAATAGCACAACCGAATAACTGAGACTCTAACATTATTGGACAAGAGATGACAGATTACTATTGGAATCAACTCATGCAAAAGGACATGATAATCATGTGTCTTCAAAGATTTCAACTTCAACTCTTTTCTGTTGACCCGTTTTGATATATTTCTTGAATAGCCATCAAGAACATTAATAGTCTCTAGCACTTCCAGAAATTTATTTTTTTCAGCAGGAGTCATCACATAAGAAGCACATGGAACTTGCCATTTATTTTCACTGATACAGACAGGATGCAATTTTGGTCTGATCCCCCAATCTACCAAGTCGCTCCGAGATCATAAATCATCTATTTTCATCCCGTTGACATTTAGATGAATCGAAAGCAAAATTTCACATATATTATTTTCAATGTGCATTACGTCTAAGCAATGACGTAACAAGTTGGTTGACCAATATGACAACTAAAAGAATATACTCTTCTTCTTCCAATTGTAACTGGTATCATTGGAAATAATTTTCCTTTTTCTAGATTTCATTACACTCTTCCCAAATGAATAACTGAAATCTTTTAATTCATTAAGCACATCAGTTCCAGACATACGTTGAGGTGGATCGTCATTCTCCATGGTATTGTCAAATCTTCGACGATTGTTTCTATATGGATGGTTCATTGGAACGAATCGTCGATGTCCCATAAAACTAAAACTACGACGATATTTCAGTCTTCTCGATCGAGTATTCTTCATTCAAATAGGACATGACAATTTTCCTTTTGTGCTCCATCTAGACATCATTGCATAAGCAGTAAAATCATTAATAGTCCACATAAGTGCAGCACGCATCTGAAATATGTCTTTCGAACATTCATCGTATGTGGGCACACCCACATCCCAATGAAGTTTCAACTCTTTTATTAAAGGTTTCATGTATACATCTATATCATTGTCGGGATTAGAAGGGCCAGATATCAGTATACTCAAGAAAGTGTAAGGATTTTTCATACACAACCAAGGGGGAAGGTTATAAATGTGTATGAAAACCGTCCATGTGTTGTGCGAAGTATGAATCTGCCCAAATGGATTAAAACCGTCACATAAAAGACCCAGTCTCTCATTACGCATGTCGGTTGCAAATTACGGATATCGAGCATCAAATCTCTGCCATGCAAATTCATCTGCAGGATGAACCAACTCTTCATTATTCTTTTTTCCCTCGGTGTCATCCCATCTCATTTTTATGGATATTTCATCAGACATGAAAATGATCTGTAATATGGGGATCAATGGAAAGTGCCACATTACTTTTTGTGGCACACAAGATGGTGTTCCATCATCTTTTTTCTTCCATCGGGAGGTTCCACATTTTATACAATCATTTATTTTAGCAGTTTCCTCCCAAAATAAGCTGCAATCATTCGGGAAAGCATGAATTTCTTTTTTGAGAATCCAAGTTCATCAACCAACTTCCATGCCATATAGTGGTTTGAGGGAATATCTGCATCATCTGGAAGTATGTCCTTCAAGAATTTAGGAATTTAATCAATTGTAGTATTTGAAATCCCATACATAGTTTTCCCATGAAACAATCAGATTGAAAATTTCAACTTTTTCATTTTATCACATTGCTGATATACTTGAGTCATCGCAACATCATTCAATTTTTTCACCCTATCAACATCATCATTTTCATTGAACGCATCATGTGTGCTTGTATCGAAATCTTTTTGGCTGGACATCCTTTCCTTCTCATGATGTTGAATAAATGGAAACTGATCATATATCAAACTATCCAATTTAGTCCTATCATTTGGACCATCAACATTTTGAGATTCCATTTTCTCTCCATTGTGATACCACACATAATAGTATGTTTGGAATCCATATTTGGTTATACGATAGCTAACTGCTTCGCGGCTCAACCAAGGTCTTCCAACATAATTAAAACATGGGCATTGTATGCGACCACTATCTGAAGCCTTGTCAAATACAAAATCTAGAAAGTTGTTCTAATTATTTTGAAAATAAGTTGAAATCCGATCAGTTTCGTACATCCAACTTCTATCCATTCTGTAAAAAAATATCAATAAGTCATTTCAAAGCAATTCAATAATATTAAAGTTTAATCAAAAAAATATTTACATAAATGACAATTGTTTACTCTATATAAAAGCATAACTGACACATTACTCTATATAAGAATCATATTAAGAAATACAACAAAATAAAGTGTATATAAGAAAATAAGATACAAAATTTCTAATGCCTATATTCAAGGATTGACCAGTAAGATATTGGAAGTGGAACAAGGAATACATAATCCTTAAGGGTCCTGTTGGGAGTATATGAGTTTTATACTTTAACTTGTTCAAGTAGATCAGGATGAGGATTAGGATGAGGATCATGGGAGTGGAGGGACTGTCCAAGGGGGTGTGGTGAGTCCAGGGGGTGCGTGGTGTCTAGTGGGTGGTGGGGCCGTCCGGGAGGTCGGAGGTGTCCAGGGGGTGGGGACTGTCTAGGGGGGTCGGGGTGTCCAGGTGGGCGGGCTGTCAGTGGTGGTGGTCATGTTTTACAAGGTGGTCGGGGTGTATAGGTATATTTATATGAAAAGAATACCCCCACAATAATCATGCAGCCCTGTCATTAGTCTAAACCCCTAGAACACATAAAAGAAGCTAGGTTGGACATTTACTAAAATATTTAACACCATACGAATGAAAATACACTCTAAATATAGTTTGAGAGGATATAATGGTGTGTGTGAAAAAAAATGATATTAAATCAATTTAAATGAATATGGAACAAATGAGGGTTTATAATACACTAAGAGTACCTCAAACAATCCAAAACCACTATAGCACCACATATTCAACATCATGAAACAGGACATGGAAATCTTACCTCTGACTTTACTAATGACACCTAATTGGAACACTCTATTTATGGTTCTTGTACACAAGGAACAAACAATGTTTGGTCTCTACCAACTCAATCACCACTTGTAGATCATAATCTAGTTTCCCCTTATACTAAAATTGTCTCACTGGAAACTACTATTAATACCGGACCTAAACCATTCATTCTCCATAAGACAATGATCAAAGAACCATCAGAGGTATCTCTCATATAACCACAACCATTTTATCTATTATGTAACGAAATTCACAAGAATAACTTTTATTCAATAACCTTTTGGTATATAATTTGCATCAACAATGGTTCAATTATATGGTTCATCACATTCCAATTTATTAATCACCCATACATGATAAAAATTGAACATTGAATTTCATTTAATTACAACCATCATATTTCATTTAATTCTTATCAAGCATAGAATCATGGAAATTGGAATCTAATAACTTTAATTAGTCCCCAAAACTTGTTAATAAATTTAACATGAAAAATAAAACACTTTAAAATCTCAATAATCACTATGAAGTAACATGAGCTTGGAATTCTATTGCACAAGTAAAAACTATTCAACGATGGAATATATGAAAAGATTATTAATATAAATTATTGACACAAGATAATAAAGTAACTATGAATGTTAAAACTAAAAATGTGATTGAATTTTATAATATATAATAAAAATTTCTTGGTCATGATACATGAAAGGCACATCAAAAAATTAGACCAACTTCTAATGCAATCTATATGGGCTGGAATATGCATTGAATTTAATAAATAAACAAAACATAAATAGGACTGGAACATAAATTGGGTGGGAATATGAGAATAGAAATTGGTCTCATCCTAAAGAGAAACATATATACATCAAAATCGAAAATAAAAACTCAAAGTTAATGAAAATAACTCACCTTGGATGGGATGGAGGAAGAGAACTGGAAGCACCTCCAAAATCTCCGATAGCTCCCGTTTAGGGCTCTGGATCACGAATGGTGGAGAGGACGGGCAACTGCCAATTTGGGGGAAATTTTTACCAACAGTTTTTAAAAACCGTTGGTATATACATTCAGCATAAACCTTTACCAACGGTTCAATGAGAACTGTTGGTAAAAGGTCACTAAAATCCAACTTTTTCCAACGGTTCTCATTGAACCGTTGGTAAAAACTCCTCTATACCAACGGTTCATTACAAAAGTTGGTAAAAGTGTCTATAAAACCATCTATACCAACAGTTTCTGAGAACCGTTGTTATAGATGGCTATTCCTAACGGTTTATCAAACTGTTGGGATATAACCATTGGTAAAACTAGGATTTCCAGTAGTGATTGTCTAGAATATGGATTGTGAAGAATGATTCCTTAAACTGATGAAGATATTACATAATTCAACTATGTTTATTCAACCCTCTATCATGGAAGTATTTTTAATCTACATTGATGAAAACATTAATTGTATTGTGTGTGGTCTCATAAAAATGAAGAAGTGATAAAACATGCTATTGAAAGTTAAGGCCCCATGAGAAAAATTATCCTAATCATGACTTGGAGTCAAATATAGTAATTTTTTATCTGAATATAACGAGTCACTATCATTATGAGGAGAAATGTGTTATCTACAAAAAAATATAGCACTAGAATTGTATATTTATGTAAAAGGAACTGAACATAAAACTAAATAGATTATTAGATATTTATAAATTTTTTGATTATTTATTTCATTTTCATGTAGTCATAGAAAATAGATTCTCCAAAACATTAAGATGAAAAGACTCGATTATAGTGGAAATGATTAGGATTCAATGAAATTTATTGATCAAGAAAATTTTATCATTAGACATGGGAATAACAACTGAAGGGACATTATCCATCCTATGACAAATGATTTTTCATCCATCGTTACTAGATAAGCTCATGATAGGTCAAGGAGATGATCATTTGACACAAAAAAAGATAGAGGTTTCGAATAATGATATATTTCCCTAGATAAATATTTATCAACCTAGTATAATGAAATTTATTACAAGGAAATTCCTATGATCTTTCAAATAGATAAATAAGGAGTTGGTGGATGAAGATTAGAGCTCTACATTCTCAATACATTCTAAAAAAATCTATAATGTATAGGGTGCTTCATGAAAATTATTGTTGGGATAATTTGTAAATGAATATTGTTGACAGCACTGTATGATTCATGGTATGTCAAAAAAAGGAAAAAATGCAAAATCCTAAAGGGGTATTGAATATACATCCAAAACCAATACAGAAGTTGGATAATATCATCATTGTCTATTTAATTAGTCTCCCAATAACTTCCATTGGAAACTATTCAACATGGATTATATAGGATTGACTCACAAAAACTACATATTTCAATAATATTGGACATGATTTTCCTCTTGACCAACATGACAATATATATACATATATATATATATATATAAATAGTGGAACGTTTTCATGGTATTTCACTAGAAATTTATTTTAATCATTATCCAAGGTTCACATAAAAATGATGGTTAATTCTTCAATATTAACTGAATAATAAATTGAATTTCATTTCAGACAATTAACACTAAATTGATTTCTAATATTAAAAGATTATAATGACACATGAATATATTCTATGAACATGATCATTATAATTTATTGGTGGAAGGGATTAAAAACTCTATTATACTGATTTTATAGTCAAAAACTTCTTCAAATCAATTATTAAAATGAAATTATATATATCTATATCTGTGATGTGATGTGTAACATCAAATTTTTGGGATGTGGGTGGTGACAAGAAGATTTCTATTCCCTTTATTTTGAAAGAGATGAAATAAAAGATCATATAATCCAAAAAAATATAAAAGCTACTCAGATTTGACCATGAGAGGGGGGTGAATTAGGGTATGAATAATTTAAAATTAACGCTCGTTTTGATCTTGTTTCGCTGTTAAGAAAAACTCTATTCTCTCTCTTTCCTGTTGCACAAAGTAAACAGAAAGTAAAGCATGCACAGGACACAACAATTTTACTTGGTTCACCGCAAATGGCTACATCCAAGGAGCATACGCCGACAAGTTGCCGGTCGTACCAATTACACTAAACTTCACTAGCTATGGATTACAATGTTCGGGCCATATCAATTCTATGCCCAAGCACACTACCTTTACAATGTTTAGGGTCAGCTCACTGCTTTCCCAAGGGTCACTCCCTGTTTCTCTCTCTCTGGCTCACTACCTGTGGAGAGGATCACCTTCTTTCTCTTCCATTGCTCACTACTCTTGGAAGAAATCCAATAACAGTTTATACACTTGTAGGTCTCCTCATTTTGGATGAAGGAATGAATCTACCTCTATAATTAGATGCTATGTTGAAGCCCAATTTTCACCCATAGATGAAATCTCTTTGCACTTAAGGTATCGGGAAACTTCCAGCTTCCACGCAGCTGAAAATCACTGCTTTAAATAAACCCTACTTGGCGTGCAAGTCAATCTCGGCGCGAATGTATCGGCGCACAAGTCACAACTGGTACACAATTCTATCTCAGACACTTTCATGACACAACCTTCTTCAACCCAAAAACCTGAGTGACTCACTTCCTTTTACGCCCAAACCAATTTCGGTGTGTAGCTACCAACCGGCGCGCAACTTATCACACCGGCACACAACTTCACTTGCCCGAACCACACACCACTTGTGCGACCACCACACCTGCACGACGCGATCTCTAATTTCTCAATGTTTTGAACTCTGGAGTAGAATGAAGAGGGGTGGTCCAGTATTTATAGGCAAATTGACCACCATGCATGACAGTGCGCATGTCACCTGCGCGATTCAGTCATGGTGCGCAAGTCTTCTTTCCTCTTAGACACTTGCGCGACCAACTTCCAAACTTGTGCAAACCTATTTCCATAGCCATATTTTGATCTTCTAATCTTGAAAAACATATGGTGCGCAAGTTTCCTATACTCCAAGTCCTCGGCGCAAAAGTCCCTTTTCTAAAAACACTTTTCTTAATTTGTCGATTTTCAGGCCCAAAAATTTGGCAAACACTGGAAAACGGCGCCACCTTGTATTTGTTATTTTGTACCACCTCCAGACCATCCATTCCTTTTCTCGACATTCTTGAATAAAACATGGATCATTGAACTTAGCTCTTGAACTCGATATTCCATCATGAAATATTATTTGTCAACAAATTTGTATGCCATTGTTTTGCTTTTTCAACAAGCACCACTCAGATGTCCACTTTTTCAACAAACACAATCACCTCAAAAATGCTTCAATGATTCAATGAGGGATTTTTTCCCAACATATATTTTTATAAGATGAATTTGATAAATTATTTTATGAAATGAAAAAAAACACAAATCTATTTTAATAATAAATATAATGTTATATTAAAATCACACCTTGTAAATATTTTTTTTATTATAATCACTTTTATAAATTATATTATGTAAATTTAAATATGATTAGTTTTTTAATTTCATTTGAATGTCTAATAAAATAATGTTATTTGGTATTGTCATAAAAAATAGATAATTTAGTAAATAAAGAATTTCCAATTTTAGATATAAAATTATCATACATAATAATAATATTTATAAAATTAATATATTTTTTGGAATAACAACACAAAAAAATATGTTAGGGTGAATTTTTAAGAATTTTATAAAAAGTAATATTTTACAAAGAACATTAAAAATTATGTTTTAGGGTTTTAATATGTTTTATAAATTCCTCTTTGTGTAATTAATTTTTTTAAAATAATTAAAAAATATAATAGACCTAAGGTATTTTATTTTATTAATATTATTTATTTTTGTATATTTTATTCAATTTCAAAACCTATATGTGAGATTATAAAGTGAAAAATGTAAATACTGAATTTAAAAAAATTATTTTGGGGATCATTTAATTTTCTATATCCAAATAAGTAATAGAAATAATATTTGGATCGATTAGATTAAATTATCATTAACTAGTCCTCACCAGTGCATACGCACGACATATTAAATAAATGATTTTTCATTTAAAATAGAACACTTTATAAAAGTTACCTATTAATAGTAATTTATATTAATATGTAATAAGATATTATTGGTATATATAAATGGAATATACGAGGGGAAAATCTAGATACAAAGAAATTAAATTTGAAGAGATACATGAAAAGTAGTTACTGTTTTTAGAAGGAAGATTGCAAATCATTTCAAAATGCATACAAGTTATGCTTCTCGTCCATTTTGGGAAGAGGATTAATTTGAGAAAAAAATGTTAGATCCCAATTTGTAATTACACAATATTCTATGAACTGCTTGTATTTAAGACGTTTTGCAGCTAAGTGATTTTTGAGAAGTGTTCTAGGCTCGTTGATACATCTTTTCAGCTTCATTTTCTAGAAAATGAACTCTGTAGATTAAAATTTAATTATATATATTAACAATTAGTAATGATTATTTAAATACGAAAATTCAATCTAATAATTAAGGAGAACAAATTTCATAGAATTTTGTATTAATATGTGAAAAGAAATCATGGGGCCTTGTTTTATTGTAATAAAATGATTATCATAGTAGTTAAATATTTTGTAATAAGATATTATGATAGAAAGAAAAGTCCATATTGTAGGCATATGTCACTTCTAGTTCTATATTTAAGAGATAATTTAATGGGAAATACTAGTATAATGTTATCAAAACTACTAAAATTAATTAATTATTACACTATACTGCAATACAGATGACAAACATAAATTTCAATTAGATCAAATTATAGGGAATATAGTATTTTATGAATTGATGTGACTTTGAGATGTATAAAAATGTATAATAATGTTACAAAGTGGCACTTAAATGAAATAAATTAAATCATTACATTAAATGCAGAAGAATGTAGTAGTTTCTAAATAATGTGTGTGCCTCGTTTTTTTATGGACTTCCATTGAAAAGAAAATACCTTTTTTGATGATCTAAAAAACCATCCCATGGTCATATTAAAAAGCTCAACATAGTACTTGATAAAGTTTTCAAATACATGTATCACCAGTGTTTCATAGTAAAAATATAGAAACTAATAACTAATAGAAGAAAGTGATCCACTTATCATGAAATCTCTATATGGTTATTTGTTCCATAAATCTGAGTATATCTCCAAAATCTAGTTAGAGTAAACCCTGTCTCATTTAATACATGAAAGAAACCATGAATTAATATTTACTTTATTGAATGCAATTCTATTAATCAAAGAAACAACGTTCATGCTTATACAAATGGGAATAGATATAGAAAATTCTATAACTCTAAAAACCCAACATGAAGTATTATTAAGTTCCTTCCCACGCAATGAACCCCAACAAAAAATCTATCCACAACAGTTGAAAAAGGACAAAGAAGCACACACTCACAGGTGATCATGCCAGTTTTTATATGAATTGAAATAGAACAATATATATATAATGACAATTCCTAGACTTATCTAGCTCTAATGTAGATGGGATAGTGGAGATTGGTGTGGAGATCTAATGTTGAATTTCATAACTAATTTGGTCAGTTCAGTCAATCTGCTCTTACAAAATGGCATCCAATTATAAGGAATTATAATCGTTGTCGAAGGAAAAAAATTAAAAGGCTCTACATTAAAAAATATAATCCACAATAACACATAAATGAATGGTGTGCCTTTAACTCAGCAGATTGAATTCATAAAACAATATCAATTTTATTGCATAAGTAAATACCTTTATCAACTTCATTATTCACGATACTTCAATATATTTCCCATATATAGACTAATATAACATCCTATACAATATAACCATAGAAATGATCATTACTCTGTAATTTGAATAAACCTACTCAACTAAAATATTAGATATAAAAGATAGTGTGTTGGTTAAAATGGAAAGGTTTAAACATCCTAAATGACCCTATGAGAGGAACCTGTGAAACATGACCCTAAAGATGAAATGAAATTAGTAAAACTTTAAATTAATACTTAAGTGAAAATCGTGTACTATGACTCAATAAAGAATATATATTTTGATAATGATCATGTGTATAAGTAGGATACTCATTATCAAATAGTGTTTGAAAAATTGTATGAGCATGTTTTATACCTTCAACATTGTGAATGTTTTCATGGTTGGGAAAAAATATATGGAAAATTTAGGAGTTCACATGGAAACAATATGTGTAGTTGAAGTAGTTTCCTTTTACCCACCAAGAAATTGAATAGTGGATGTAACTGAAGAAACATGAGGATGTAATGTTCCAGAAGAAGATGGTGTTTTACTTCCAACCTACTGGTTGCCATCTGATTCTTGGTTTAAGCCTAACCCATTACACTATAAGCCAGTAAATGAGAATACTTTCCCCAATGGTTAAAACATATAGAACTGAGTATAATAAATAATGCGACCCAAGAGAGTGCAGTATCATCGAAAAACATAGACGAAACCATTTTACCACCCAACATAGGGTATAACATACATATAAAAAAATGAATTATAAGTTTCACTAAAAGATCACATAAATATGAAAAAGGGAACACACACCATTGGAATTTTCTTCATCTTCTCAGTCAATTCCTTCTACATTTACAAATCTTTCTTAAAATATTAAAATTCATCAATAGATATATTTTCATTATTGCTATCAGCTGAAGATGTCCCATCTATAGTATATTTTCTAGAAACTTCATGAGATCTGGTAATAATATCTCCCATATTTTTATATGTGTTGAAAATTGATGATACCTTAATAGGAAGAGGGTGATTATGGTACAAGGTGGTATCTGAATCGTCCATTGATAGAAAAATTGTTTGTTCCAGAGAACCCCTACATATAGAAACAATGAAATATATAAATTAGCAAAAAATAAAAATTCTTGAATCTACACATTCCATCAAATGTTGAATTTCCAAATTTCGGTATACCATTTTCATAGAGAAGGACGAGTAGGATAGAGTAGATATTTTTTTTTCTACAATCAATGTATTCATGTTCTGAGATTAATTGGGATTTGATGAAGGATAGAAAATTTAGATGAAAATATTACTGGATATAAAGAGAAAATAAGTAGAATAATAAAAAATAGAATTGTCGTAAGGAATAGGAAAAGATAAAGGATCTGTATGAAAAGATGAAAAAGAAAGAGTATGGTTTATAGAGTTGATACCAAAGATAGAATGTTCGTTTAAACTTTATATTTTAAACATAAAAAATCAATTGAAGTAGTTGTTCAATGCTCATCTATTATTCCAATGAATATCAACTAAAACTACAATATGAAAAACACGAAATCAATTTTATTATCTTTGGATGGGAAATTTATGAATATGAATATAACAGTACACAATTAAGAGAATATTTTAGTGAGATGACATCCTACATTAAGATGAATTCCCTCACATACCATTTAAGAGAGCCTTCTTCATTTCCATGCTGATAAACCAACAACCGACCATTAAAATGAACACTCTCATATTCATTTCAAAGATGTTACTATTAGACCCTTAAAACCAACGGTTAAAAAACTAGTGCTCCTGCAACTTATGATATGGGAGACCTGTGAACCCACCAAACCCATTCCAAATCCGCTGTGACATTTATAATTCAACAAAGTTGTGTGAAAATGACTCTTGATGACCACTTTCAAACCTATTCCATCTAGAATTGCTGTAGAATTTTCTCATACATAATCACAATAGAAGTAAGAATAAATTATAACTAAAAATAAATGAAAATTTGTTATCAATATGGTCAAATAAAAAACATAAAGTATTATACATTTAAAATAAGAAAAATTAACAAAAAACAGTGAAACATGAAGTTTGAAATTTCCAAAAAAAATAGAATAGATCATGTTTTGAATTAATGGAAACATAACAGAATGTTTACATTAACAAAAAATGGGTAAAAACTGTAAAAGAAACTAATGTTTTTTAAGAGAAGATGGTGTGCCATTTGGAGCCAGACCCCTTTAATCTTTTCAAGTTTGTTATCATCTTCCAGTAGATTATTTATTCATTACTATTGTGGACCAACACTTCTGGATGTTGGATGATAGGAAAATCATTCCCTACAATAATTAAAATAACAACCGAACAGATCTAGTGGGATCAGGAAAATTAATAATGTTTTTGTGCATGGAACATTTGAATAATGAAGTTACCTTTTCCACATTGTTTATATACCTTGCATCAGATTTCAGCATTAGTTTATCTACCAAATTCATGTCATCGGAAATTGAATACTTAGGAATCACATTTAGAGTAGTAAAAAAATGCACGAGCCACCGATCAAAGAAAAAACACATTCCACTACTCTAAAAAATAATGCGATACTGAAATACAATACAGGATCTAGTACTGAATTAAAATACATGTTCCACTACCATAAAAAATGATACACTTCTCTAAATCATGTAATGTCATATTTAGTAGAAGTAACTAATAACATTTTGAAGCTAAATTCTTGATGACCCATATGAAATAAATTCATCAAATTAAAGGTATTGTTTTACCTTGTATTTTTAGTCTTGAGAAGTCATAGTGGTGGAATGAGAGCTAATAAGCCTTGACCTGAGCACATACAAAATCAAGAAATATATTTACCCACAGTTATAGTAATATTTAAAAATATGAATACATAATGTGTATTAGTAATAGGGAATCACTTTAATAAGAAATCCATAAATACCTATTAAAAATATGCTACAACACTAAGTATGACAAATTGGAAAACACTGCATCAATCCTTACGGGAAAAAAATATCTGCATCAACCCTCGCTGAGACAGAAATGATACACATCTCTGAGGTTTCTTCTCCATGCTTGTAAATTGAAGGCATTCATTCCATTAGCCCATCCACATTCATATATACTTCGGTTCATCACTATGATGGGATGAGAACAATTAATGTATGTATAGGAACTCATAGACATGACCCAAAAATCTACAACATTGCATAATTCTACAAATCCATTGAATTTCATATGAGATGGATATCCCATAAAGTAGACAAAACTTGCTGAATCACATCATAATCATACTAAAATACTACCTTTTCAATATACATTAGAGTCAATAGTGAAAATATAAACGTATAAAAGCATTCTAATCATCTGTTTCATATGTTTTTAGTCCAAAACAATCAATATACAGTGGAGTCAATTGTTAAAACATATCACATGCATTCATATGTTCGATTAAAGGTAGGTTAACTCCATGATTTACGACCAATAACATGCATTCATATAGTGTAAATGCAAATGAAAATTTATTCATGGTAGGGACGTTAATTCCATAATTTTAGGAAAATATATCTGTTGTAGAGATCTGGAACTTATTAGTGCAGGATTCCCTTAATCTCTTCATGTGTAGGTTGAGTCACCTGTAATATATAAATAAAAATAATCAATATTCATCTTAAAAGATGAAGTTCATAGTTAAAACATTATGAGATGAATATCCCATAATGGAGACAATACTCGTTGAATCACAACATAATCATACTAAAATACTACCTTCAATATACGTTGAAGTCAAAAGTGAAATCATAATCGTTTTAAAGCATTATAATCATCTTTTTCATGTGTTTTTAGATCAGGATAATCAATATATAGTGGATTGAAAATTGAAAATAGATTACCTGAATTCATATTTTGGATGACAGAGAGGTTAACTCCATGATTTTACTACAATTAACCTGCATTCACATAGTGTGTACCTCTAAATTAAAAATGATGCATGGTATTAAGAAGTAACAGTAATCCCTCATTCTGAGGGATGTATTGATAATTAGATATATAAAACACATACCCACCAATAATAGGTTCAAATAAAGCATGGACACAATATCTGGCATCATTAATTTCAATCCCATCTAAATAACACATCCATTCAAATCATGATGACATGAGATAAAAATATCAAAGATACTAATTATAAGGTGTGGAACAATGATCCAAAATAACTATAAAAATACTATAATAAATATGTTGTAAAATGAAAATTGTAATATAACAGCATTATAATCAACTATTTCATATGTTTTTAGTCCACAAAAATCAATATACAGTGGGGTAAATAGTGAAAACATATCACCTGCATTCATATGTTGGATGAAATGGAGGTTAAATTTTTGATTTTACGACCAATAACCTACATTAATATAGTGTGTAAATGAAAATTAAAAATGATTCATGGTAGGGAAGTTAATTCCACAATTTTAGGAAAACATACGTGCTGTAGAGATCTAGAACTTATTAGTGCTGGATTCCCATGATCTCTTCATGTGTAGGGTGAGTCACCTGCAATATATAAATAAATATAATCAATATTCATTATAAAATATGAAGTGAATAATTAAAACAATATGAGATGAATTTCCCATAATGGAGACAAAACTCACAGAATCAAAACATAATCATACTAAAATACTACCTTGTAATCATACAATAAAGTCAATAGTGAAATCATACCTAAAAATACTATAAAAAATATGTGATAAAATGAAAATTTTAATATAATACTAGGATTAAGAAACTCGATTACTTATATTACCTTAAAAAATCATTATTTACATGTCTTAATGACATTAATATATGATCTCCTGAACCATTCATGTAAAAATAGAATGAAAAGATTCAATTTCACGGAAAAATGGCATAAAATGGATGATCGGTTATGTAAAACTATGCATTAATGTATGATGTGATGAACCTTTGAAGGAAAATCTGAAAATGAAATTATTCATCTGTAGGAAACAATGGGATAAAATGAACGATGAGTAATGAAATGGGTAGTACTTATGGTGCCAATGCTTCAAGAAATGAGTATAGAACAACATTTGTGCAGATCTTGAACATTATTGTCTCTGATTACTGATAGAGATATGTTAGTAACATATTGGGGCCCCAAAAAATGTTCATTGAAATCAGTAATATTGCATTAAATTGTGGAACCATTATATCAATATGGTTAAATAAATAGCTTAAAATCGAAGCATAATCTAACAGATTAGTTAGGAACAAAAACGTACTTGGTGCAGGAGGCATCCAGAAATTGTTGAATCTGCATCAACGTTTAATGTCCAGACGTCGGTGAGATATAATAATGAATATGAAGATTTATTTTCCAAGGTAAGAGGAGGTGTCAGTGAAGTTGAAGCGCTTCGCGAATCATTTGCAGGTCGTCCGCCACAGCGGTTGACGGTGAAGAAACATTTGGACGGTTTGCAGATGGAATTTATACCTAAGCGTCGGCAAAAAATATTGCAGAATGATATTAATTTCAGAGGAATATGCTGGAAAAGTGTAGGATGAAATGTTTGTAGATTGAAATTGATGTGGGAGGAAGATGATGGCTAATCCTGTGATAGAACTGCTGCACTTTGAGATTGATGCAGTAGAAAGATGATGGCTTAACATGGGATAAAACGGCTCCAGATTGAGATTGTTATGGGAGGAAGATGTTGGGGGTCGATGGATAATCGTGGGAGGTAGACTATGGGAGAAAGAAACCCTAAGCGGGATGACAGATCATGGTAAGGCGGAGCCCATAGACGAGTTGCGATGGGTATAACGAGATTTTGAGTAGAAATCATTGGGTGAAATGGTATTTGGAGAGGCTAATTTGGTGATGTGGATGAATGTGGAGGTTACACGTCAGGAGGGAAACACACAGGTTTAGTAGATATAGTAGATTATAACTCATATTATAAAAAACATGATCATTAACCATGTTGAAAGAATGGTTATCTAATTCCCACAAATTAGATTATGAAGACCTATATTTGGAAATTATTAAACAATTCATCATCTTTTCTAACAAATTTCAATCCATTTAACCTAACTATTATCTACAAATATATCATCCACGATTTTTTGGTATTATCCCCCCAACAGTACCCCATGTTTTCCATAAACACCTAACGAACCATCATCATGTTTTAGGGAGCCACTCTTCAATTAAAAAATTAGCCACATATATATTTCCATTCAAGTACCCTTCATTGTGGAAATATTTCTAATTTGGAAACTAAATTATTGTTATATTATTTTAATTATATCATAACTAAATAATATCCTTATATCTCAGGATACATTCATTTCCCTTTGTTTTACCCTTTTCATTAACAACATTTTACATATGTCATGTGACCAAATTTGTTTATTGAATATCAAACTTGTTCACAAGAAATTCTCATATTGTGAATAACCAAACCTCTCCAATTTCATGGGTTTTAACCTAAAAGTAAAAATGTTTTATTAATTTTGGAGTCACATATATGAAACCCATATTATATATTCATTAGTTAATAATAATTAAATTTCAATGTCTATAAGAACTTTTTTTATTGACTGATATTGATTGGAAATCTGCTGCTAATTATTCAATAGTTATCAATGAAATGATGTATTTTGGCCATTTTAGATCGAATTGATATGACATATGATGGGTTCACTCTAATAGTGATTCAACTTATTTGATAATGAATTTAATCTATTAGGATGAATTTATTATGATATCATGGTGAATAACCATTGTAATATTCCTTTAAGACACCTTGGTGATAAACCTGGTAGATATGATTACTAATTCATTTTTTAATGTAATTGTCACATTTCCATATTAATATTATTTTTATATATTTATATTCATCATATCTTCATGAATTTTTATATTATAATGAATAGTGTTATTATTGATATCTCATGAGATCACATACAAAATGTCTCCCTTTCTTACTACTTTACTATGAATCATTCTCACACATATACTTTAATGTATTCCTTATGATATAAGATACAGTAAAAGTAACATTAGGTGAACCAATTAGGTATAATTTATTGTAGATTATAGTAATGTTATATTTTTCATGATATTTTTTCATATTTTCGGGTAAATTATGCTGTAAATGATTTTTTGAATTCTACCATGTAATGAAATGATTATTTAAAAAATATGATGGATTCATTAAGTTAGATTGAATGAATGTATCAATGGATGAATGAAAGTTATAATTATAATAACATGCTAATATTTATTCTTCATGTTTATATGATAATTTTCTGATATTTTATTGACAACAAATTTTTTCCTTACTATTGATTTTATATTTGATAATCAAATTGCAGATGAAGATTTCACATATCTAGAAACCACAGTGTTTTATAATTGAATAATTTTGTATAAATAAATGGTTCAGAAAATATGTATACATATGTTTCCATTGAAAAGTCTTTTTTTTCTAGTCATACCTAATATAGTGATAATAATATCTTAATTGAAATAAAATCCTAATATACTTAGTTGTTTTCATTATTGATTGATAATTAAAGATAATATTCTCAAATATTAATAATATTTTTTAATTATGTGCAATATATAGGGAATCATATTTATTAGTTCTTTTTTAATTTTTAAAAACCTATATTGAATGGAATGCATTACAATTGAGAAGTGATTTTGTGGTTATGTTATAGTCTTGGGGATAAATATTAGATTACACATTATTAAGGTACAAAAAACATTTTTTTTATAATATATTCATCATAATATAATAATAATGTGATGACTGATTTTGAGGAATTATATTTCAATAAAATAAATAGAACTAGAATATATTAGTTATTTTTTAAAGTGTTATGTGAATGTTTTTTGTGGTAGTTTTATCTTTTTTGGATATTGATATATATTAACTACTGTGAGACTTTATGAACTAGTGGTTGATGATAGTAATTTATTTTTGAAGGTATATTTTATTTCAATGTTATCTAATAGGATGTATATATATTTTTTGAAAATAAATATAATATAGAAAGTAATATTACAATATATACATACCAGTGTACATGGTTGTATAAATGATTACTGGATCTCAATGGTAGAAATGTCCCTTTTTAAATCCTTATATAGTAAGGTAAAATTCAAAATATAATTTATATCCCGAGTGCTAGATATTTCAATATTACCCATGCCTTTATCCATTTCTGAGTAATAATTAAAAAATATCGGTTAAACATTATTTATTGGGGGTATAATTTAATGAACATAGATTTTTAAACCATTAAAATAATATTATATTCAATAGATTATGTCTCATAAAACACATATCTAATGTCACACCTAACTAAAATTAACCATAACACACGGAAGTTACACTAATAATGTAATCTATAAAAAAATTCAATTAAAATTAAAATATTTGTTTGATTAATATTTTAAAATGAATTCCTTATGAAGAATCTAATATTAATATAAAAATAATTTAATCTATTTACTTCAATACACTAAATTTATCATAGAAACTATATTATTATTATATTTAATAGTTGATTTATAAAATAATATATTGATTTTCATTTATTTATTAATTAAAATGAATGATGATAAAAATAACTTGATGTTTAAAAATGTCACTTCTTAATTAAAGATATTATAATGAGTCAATATAATTTTCATTTGATTTTATTCATAATAATAATAATTATAATTTTAAAAAAATTATTTATTTTATACTAACCATATATATATTAGCTTAGGATAAATATTTTGTAATTTTATAATAAGATTGGTTTTTAATTGTAATTGAAAAAACTAAATTAAAAATAACATGACTTTGATGATATTATTAATAAAAATATTGATTTGGTATTTTTTTGAAACCATTTAATAAGCCTATATTCATAATTTATAAATTAGGTTATAATTTCTTCTATGATTAATAAACACTTGTTTCCCATTTTAGAGTAAAATTTATATTTTTCAATAATATTGTTATAAAAAATTATCAATTTATTATATATAAATTTTTTTTGATCACTTCTCAGAAATATAATATTTTGTATTTTATTTAAAATGATTAACTATTATTTCATACTTATGGAAAATGAATGATTTTATTTTTTTGGAATAAATTATAAATTACCAATGTATAGAATAGTAAAAATCGTGACTACTAGAATGGTTGAAATGCTTATATTAATATTTAAAGATCCTACCATGTTAAAGGAAATGATTTTAATAATGTGGTTGGGAGGTGTCATGAAATTATCTTTTCCTTACTTCATTTATTATCTATACAGGAGCCACTTTTCTGGAAATAGACTTCCAATTATTTATATTGTTTCATTATATAAAAAAAATCTATCAATTTTAACTTATAAAAGTGGTTACACCTTAACACATCCTCTTACACAAAAATTCACATAGTTTAAGTGAGAAGACATCCAATACTGTCATAAAAATTCTAATCCACCATCAGGAGAATCCAATATTTTTATAATACCATATATAAAATGATTAAACAATGTTTTTAATAAATATAATACTTATAGTTCAATGTAAATTTCAAATTACTTATTTCTATTATCTATTTCATGAAGTTATAGTACTATTCCTCAACATCCATTAAACTCGGTGGAAATTATAAGACTAATGTAATAAGTATTGTGATACATTGTGGTAATTATGGAACTATAAATAAAATCATTTTCATTTTCTATTATGAATAATCAAACAGTTAATCGTGTGTTGTGTGGATTACTTCAACAACAACACAACATGTTTCAATTCAATCCAATTACTAACAATGAAATTATTAATATTTAATTTAATAATTAATTATTATTTTTATAAAATATTATTCTATTCATAATGGATAATCTAAATTAATAAGTTTCCTTGTGTTATGTAAAATAATATTATAATTGATGTCTATTTGTAGACTATTGCCTCCGTGGACCGATGTATTATATTATACATTACCACTAATAATGTCTTGATAAATTATTTTAATTTTAAAATTTGATTTTATAAAATTATTAATGTTTTTATATTATATCTATAAAAAATATCACTAATATCATTAATAAATGATCATCCTAAATTCTATTGTTCATAGAAACAATATTAAGAGGAAATTGATCACTTCATTCTATGTAAAAAATTAAAAAAATAGATTATTCATTAATATGTTTAAAATTAATATATGTATAACTAATTAAAATAAAAGGAGAACTTCATTATACTGATATAATATCATTTAAAATAGATAATCTCATAATTACCCACTATTCATGAAATATTCACATTTGATTCGAATTAACCACATTCAAGATCAATTCTATGAATTTATGTCATATATGACTATTAGAACTCAATTAATTGTATGATATTAATTAAATATGTAAATACTTACTTTTTCATGAATCCTCAACTATTTATATAACTCCTTAATTATGAAAACATCTATCTCTGGTTAAAAACACTAAAATATAAATTTTGTGAATTTCATATTCAACTGTAGAGAAATAAATACTCATCAAATGAGATTAAAATTTCATAAACAATTATAATTAACCTCTTAATGGGAATATAAATATATTTTAATCGATAAATTGGTGTAAATAATGAATACCAAAACTGTACAAACAAAACTACTTCGAAACGATCATGATTACTACAGATGATATTGAAAAGAGGTAAAAAAATAACTATATATATGTTTAGAATGATTCAGAATGAGGATTAAAAAATATATTTGTATGAATATTCTTATTATATATACATTTAATAAAAGTAATTTAGTTATACATATTTTTTTACTAAATTTGAGAATGAATCAGAACAAAGTTAAGGGTTTTCATCTAGAATTTTTGTAATTGAGACATATCATGCACTATGAATGTAATTCTATTTATGTTTTTTAAATTCAATATAAATCAGATATTATATAAAGAAATACCTTTTCATCATATTCATTTATTCTAAACACAATTCCCTGTATATTATGTCTTTATTATTAAAATAATCATCATGTTATAAGGTTTTATTTCTTTTATTAATCATGTTGAGTTATAATTTCGCATTTTAAACATATTCATATGAGATTGGTAATATATTTCAAAATATTGCATTATGTGGTATATTATCCCTTAATTTTTTATATTCACATTTTTAAAGACAACCCCATTTTAAAATTATTCATATTTCATGAACAATATTATATATAAGGGACTTTGTAAAATCAAATATATAAGATTGATTTTTATGGTTTATATTGAACTTCAAGAGTGAATAATTTAATATTTAATTGATTTTCCATTTTATATCATCTTTAATTTTCTTGAGGGAATCACACTCCTTAATTTCATTAATTTTAATTTATATTTCTCTCACTTAGAATAATTATATTATCAATAAAATAACTAAAATATATTAATATCATCATTTCGTATGTTTTTATTTTCCCTTTCACCACTTCCATATATTATTTTTTTGAACGATAATATGTATGAAATTATATGAATATAACATATCTTTTACCATTTTCAATATGGAAAGACTAATACTAATTTTTTATATAGATTTCCAAAAAAGGCATTAACAAATAATTTATATACATTTAAAATGATTTTTTTATCATACACCCCATATTTCCATTCAAAATGAATAATAATTTTAATGAAATCATTAATTGATGTTTCTTTATAAAAGGTAAAATATTTCCATTTTATCACTTCCCCTATATAAATATAAAATATTTATGTGACACAAATATTCATTATTCTATAAATATGTTAAAAATGGTCTCTTTCATTATTTATGTGAACACTTTTCCCATCACCATTAAATTTTTAAAAAATATTTTATATTTATTTTCATGGATTATTTGTGAAATTTTTTTTCATTAATATTTATAATGTATATATTCTAATATTATTTTCATTATAGATCAAGATATTTTTTGCATTCAAAGATATTTTTAACTATCATATAAAATTATGTTTTAAGGAATTTCAACATCCATTGATATATATTATGTTGAATCAATGATGTTTCTCAAATATATCCTTATATCTTTTTTGTATGCTTGGATTATATATGTTCTATCCCTTTGGAGGCATTATCCTTCATATCCATTTTCATGACTATTAATGTTTTATTTAAAACAATAATATTTAATGAAAAACCATCCTATGTGAATAACATATTCTTGATTCCTATGATTGAATTCTATTCACCTAGATTCCACACATCAATTAATTAGGGAAATTATTTTCATTATTGTAAGACTTATATTAATTATGTACATACCATAATATTTAATTCCTTATTAGAGTGGTATTTAAATAAAGCTCCATTGATTTCTTTAACTACCCATTTATATACAACTGTTTTATAATGTTACTTTTGTTGATTGAATTGAAAATTATTTCTTTCAGGTTATCCATTTGAATAGAAAATGAAACACAATTTAATTCATGGTGTTATTGATGATGTGTTAAATGAAACCCATTTTATATCAATTGGGAAATTGCATTCTAAAAATGGTGAACAATTTCCATCGGTATGTTTTATAAAATATATTTTTATTCATATGATTTAGAGATGTTATGGTAACGTTTTTTCGTGGGGAATACATGTGAATGGTAAATCATTAAATGATAGGTGGTACATATTTTTAAATATAATAAATTGGTTAATTCATCATAACTCAATAGATAATGGGGAAATAATTATTTATTCTCATTTGACAATATAGTAAAAGTTCCATTTCATGATTTAATATGGAAAATAAGTGATTTAATATTAATATATCATGGATAATATGTTATTTTTAATTGATACACAATAATATGTAGCTTATATTTCCTAATACACTATTTAATGATGTATATATTTATGGTTCATTGATGTATTGGTGCAGTTTTAATGGATATGTAATATTTATTTTATCATGTTTATGAATGTATTTATCAATACATAATTGTGGTTGTTAGCGTATGTTTTAGAACTCTTTGAATCATGACCTATAATAAGACACAGTTTATCCCATGAATCATGAATGTGGATATATAATTCTCTTGTTATGATATTTTTAAATATTTGAATTAGACTAAAATAATGATTTTTCACTCACTTTTCATCTTTTTATTTTGACTATATATTTTTATCCTATTAGGTAATATGATCTCGCCCATTTTATCTGTTTCCACCCCCATATAATAATGTAAATAAAAGAATTATGTTTCGTAAAGTGTATCTTCTATAGATATTTAATGGGATATTTTAACGAATTGTCTAATATTAATAATTTTCCTATACTTTTGGATATTTTATTTCACTTGGAATGAAATAGACCTTTTATTTAATTAATTGATGTAATTATTTAAAACAATAACCCTAAATGTTCATTGGAATGTAATGTAATGGTACAATTTATCAAATTCATATAATAATATAGTAAAAATTTTAGGATGTTCTGTTCCTAAGACCAAATTTTCATTCCAACTCCCAATAATTTATTGGTATCAATGATATTTTAATACCTTAGAAGTTATTGGTCCCTATTATCCTCATTAACCCATTGATTAAGGAACATACTTAGATAATGACAATATAGACGACATATTACACATTTATATATCAATGGAATAATAAAATTGAAAAAATTTCACTATAATGTGAAGAAAAAACACTATATTTTTCCTCTATTATATTGTTCTTCATATCCATCATTGAAAACGAAAAACAAATTTCTAGATATTTTGATTCATTCCACTATGTGGCTCTTATAATTTTTTGACCAATGAAATTTAATCTTCATTCCCTACTCATATTAATCATGTTATCTTCCACGAGAACCTACCCTTATATTATCTAATGTGTTTAAAAACTCAAAATAGTTCACATATTTTATCATAATTAATTATATATGGTTGGGAACTATAAAATTTTTTAAACTCCATCTCTTTTCCTATAGTATTCATTTTGGGAAAATACACACATTATCTATAGGACCTGCAATTATCTGTGTTATTTTAGTTTTTAGGAAATATATCCACCATATGGGGTTTAAATGAGTGATAAATATTTTAAACTATAATAGAATAATACAATAATATCTCATGAAAACACATCCTTGAAATTTATTTCTCTTTAATTCTATAAAATTACATTTGGTTGGGTTATACATCACACCTGGTTTACTCTAGCATAATTATGGTTGGTTTCTCTCATACTTCATATTCAAATTCATTAAAATGAAAAATCATATGTGATTTTTTGAAATTGAAATAAAATAAACCATATATTATAATATAGTAATTTCAAATGATGAGTATAGAGTTCTCCTTATATCCTTTAATGGGACATGATTTAGATAATACCCAATACACCCCTTACATGTAAAAACACCTTAACATAGGTTTGAGAGATCCTATATTAAATTTTTGTATCCATAAAATGTCATTTTTGTATGAATACCTCATAATATGTACAATTTTAAAATTTCAGGATGTTATCATTTACATATACATGTCCCTATGGTGTTCAATTTAGTTCACTTGACTAATCTGACAAATAACTCCAATCCCCTCAAATACTCTATAACGTTTTGAGGACAAAGACATAAACAATGAATAATATATTTAATTAAACTATAATTTTTTTTTTAAATTCTAATCATCTTTTTGGTAAATTATTATTATGAATTAGTTCATAACCTGAAACACCAAAACTAATATATTACAATGGTTACACTTATACAAAAAAATCATTTTCCAATATATGAATCTTTTAAAATAGAAAATGCTTTATTGGTAAATCAATACATCGAAACATTAATATTGAATTCTTCCAATCAATTACCCATCCATAAAAATTATGAAATTGTTTTAAAACATGGAATAATCCAAAAAATCTTCAAAAAGATCCTAGAAGGGGTGAATGAATTATTTTTTCCATGACTGAAAACATATTCACTATGTTATAACATTTACTCATAAAAAATAAAATATATATAGTTTATCATATGAAATCATATGATTCCTGTAAAACCAGAGAATGGAAAAAAAATATTAATGAATATATAAGGAATCATTTTCATGTCAATTTTATATTTAATTTATCTATTATGGATACACTATATGTAACCATAATAGTTACACTTAAAATTTTTAATCTTATATATTCACATTATCTCTGAGGAGAAACGTTAACGGTTAAATCTGTCCAAATATCGACAACATTCCAACACTATAATGTGATCACCCTCCATCAAGATATAATAAAACCACACTACATTTTAACAATTCCAATGATCTATAAACTGATCATAAAAGATAAATATTAAATAAAATACTCTTTATAGAAGAAAATAATTTTTCATTTATAAATTCACTTTTAATTTTGGTGTAGCCACAAACATATAAATAAAAGAAATATTTGAAAAAAAATATAAGCTCTTAAAAGACATAAAACAAGAAGAAAAAGATATGATATTATCATTCTTTAAAATTAAAAATCATTTCATTAATAAAATGAGTTGTAACATTAAAAAGACAATATTTTAAAAGAAGGTCCATTTCAATATGTCTCAAAGCATTATGAACATTTAAATAATGTCCTAGATTATAAACTAGACTTGTAAATTACATAATTAATTTATATTTAATAATATATTTTCTTTATTAACATTTTATAAAGTTAATTTATATTTATTTCTATGAGTTATAAATATTATATTCATTATTTTAAAATAATTAATTTATGGATTTTTGGTTACCTACATTGAGTATAATTTTGGGAATTCATTATGAAATAGAAGAAAAAATATAGAAGATGAATTACATGGTAATTATTTGATTATATAATTATAAATCATCCCAAATTTTTTATTTTTATATTTGTATTATTTATTCGATAAAATATTAATATTAAATGTTTTGATTGTTTTTTTGGTTTTTATAAAAAAAATATTGTTTTAATTTTATTAATATCAAGTCTATAAATTTGATCAAGAACATTTAAAAAGATTCAATGTATATTAAAATATTAAATAAACATAATTATGGTTTTTAACATTCCATTGAGGAGGTAATATAATACATTAACCTATCATCCATGAATGGTGGCGAATCGAAACAGCCGGAACCTCTTTTTTAGTTTTAGAATAATATTATAAGGGAAGTGGTTTGAAGATGGATATTTAATTAACATAATAAACATAAAGAATATATATGTTACATGTGTTATAATTACACTCTACAATGTGGTGGTTAGCATAAGAGAAAATGTAATAAATGTATAATAAATTTAAACCAAAATGATTTGATGGTTTTAACTCTTGAATGTTGTATACATGAGAACCTCTTTGTGGAATTTGATTTGGTATTTTGGAAAGAGCATAAGGTCATGCATGAATGAATGATTAATGGGAATGGAATTTTATTATTTTGGATAAGATACATGACATTAGATGTGTTAAGAGAATATGTGGTGAGTGGTCATATATATAGGGAGAGGAGTGGGGTGTTTTGATTGACTTATTCATTTTTTAACAATTTTGTTTCTATAATTTAAATATATTTGATTTGGGATAGTAAGTACATTAAATAATAGATTTTCATTCAAAATAATGATATTTTTCCTCATTCATGTTGTAAAAATTCATGTAATTAACTTATAACATTAAACATAATAAACTAATGATTTTGAAAATTCCCAAAAAAATAAACTATTTTAGAAAAATCCCAAAATATTACCCTAATGATTATTAAAAAAATTATATTTGAAAAGTGTAATTCATTTTCTAGAAATAATGTTATAAATATGATAATTTTAATTTTTAACTAAAATCATCATTTTTTTATAAATCATATATTAATTATATTACTACTTTTACAACATATGAAATAGATAAATTTGGGCACATAAAATAATCTTATATTTAAAAAAGAGAAAATATAAATTTTGAATATATTTTTGGATAAAAAAAGTTATTTTAAATCATTATATTAATAAAAAAATTAAATAATCATGTACATTTCACAAAAATACCAACACTAAATTTATCATTTTTAAAAAATTTATTTACTTATTCAAGGATATTAATATACCTTATTTTCATATATGAGATAACTACTTTTTTAACATTAATAGGTGAGGTTTCTATTCTATTGGTATAGACTCCCTACATTCTTTAAATTTCAATTATTTCATTATACATTATTAATGAATTTAAATATTTAAATCTATAATAGAAATAAAATATTTTATATATTCCTTGGTTGTTATATGCCCCCTTATAGAAATTTAATCCTCACAATATTTAATCAATCAATAATAATTTAATGAAACATCTCACTCATACCATGTTCAGATACAGATTTTGGTTCATTATCCATGTGGTTTCTCAATAAAAACTTAACATGGATAATATAATTATTCCACAATACGTTCTCTCTAAGATAAATAATTATAAACGTATTTTCCTCATATGAAATATTATCATCCAATTTAAAAATATTAGGGATATAAAACTATGTAAATCTTGAACAAACATGTATAACATGAAAACATGGAAAGCATTGTGTATGTTCGAAAATCAATGGGGAGGGGGGGATCCGCTCAGTAGAAAATTTCTCCAAACATTCTTGTGGATTCATTATGTCTAATGATTCATTGATTCAGTTTAAACTTTTTACCAAAACACATCACACATTTCAGTGGATAAAAATATAGAAATACATGATCACCTTTCTCAAAAGAAATATATATATCTCTTTAGTTATTTCCATAATTTTTCTACCTACTTTGATATGTCCTTAAGTGTTGTTAAATAATTTAAATTTTTTATGTTCGTTCTTCTGTGAATTATGCAACCCTAATCATTCGTTCACAATCTTCATCCCAAAAGTTTTTATGTTCATGGACAATTTCCGTATAATTATTCATAATGGGTTATCTTTATAATAGATTGAAAAATGTTGTTATATAAAATATCAACTTAAAAAAATAATATGGCTCCCATTTATTTGGTTATACATTGAACAATCATGAAGCAATTCATATAATTTCCCAATTTTTACCTATAACTTCCCATTATATTAAGGAGTAAAGTAAGTGATGAAATTTAATTCATTACTTAATAACAACGGTATGACTTTCCAAAAGTTTAATGTCAACCTATGTTCACCATTGAATACATTGGAGAGAATTATTCCATGTACCATGATTTTCTCATCTTAGTATAATATCCAATGATGATCTGAGGACACATTATCAGAAATAGGTAGAAAATATGATTATTAATAAGTTTTTCAACAATAAAACAACTAACATTGTTACTTCAGGATGATTTTGGTAATCCCATTATTAAATCCATTGATATATTTTAAAATTTCATCATTGGAAAAAAATGATACAGAATCCCTATCTATAATTAACATCTTTCATCTACTTATTGAATATTCAAATATCTCATGGTAATATCAACAATATATCTTTTCATTTTATCCCACCAGTAATACACTTTATGGTCTCCATAAGTCATAGTGATTCTAGGATGCACTGGAAATGAATGTCAATGAGTTTTACATTGTAACTCATCATTAAAATGTGAATAACAAGGCACAAATATTTTCTTCATAAGTCTCAAAAGATTAATTTCTAATGTAAATTTATAGAATCTGATAGTTCAACAAATTCTACGATTTTCTATACCTCATAGTCTTTCTTTATCAGTTACATAATTATGTCTGATGGAGACAATTTCACTAACACCGAAAAGAAAATAGATGAATTTCCTATAACAACAAAATCAAATAAAAATTGAATCAGATCATTAACCAAGGGTTCATGATCCCAATTTAATATTGTTTATACAACATTTTGAATTAGATTTATGGAATCCACCAATTAGTTTTATTTTTCTAGATTGTAATTGATCACCAAACATAATCATTTATCATTTTAAACATTCTTATAGCCATCATGATTAATTAATTTTAAGTAAATATAAACATCAATATTTTATGTTATATATATATATTTAAGACTTCTCAATAAATAGAAAATGTACCAAAATTTTAAATAATAAACCACCACTTCTACATTCAAATCATGTTTGCAATATATTTATACATGAGGATTTACTATTCATGAATAATAAGAAATTACATAATCATTATGAATCATATGGAAACAATTTCCCTTTAAATATATATTAATATTGATAAAAAAAAATCATTACTATAAATTAGGGAAAAAACCAGAGAATTCACCAATCTCATTTTCTATTCCTAAAAATAGAGATCACATTGTTCTATAAAAATAACCTTAGAAAATTTTCGTTATTTATTACATATAGTGTTAGATAACTATTTAATTGATTTAATAAACCACCGTTAATATCCTACTAATCCAAGATAACTATAAATCTCATTAATATTTCTATGTCTTTTATATTAACCAACCACTTTTTTTTGGTGGGATCAACTATTAATACATCATTATTTATATTATTCACATGAAAATAAATATGTTGTTAGAAAAAATAATATTTTCTAAATTTCATTTATAGATTATATTATTTATGGATTTATGAATAATCGTAGTTTTATTTTTATGTTCCTCATAAAGTTTTTAATAAAAAAATATCATAAATAAAAAACAAAAAACATATCCAAATATTCAAGGAATATCCTTCTAATAAGTTCTATTAATACAATATATTAATCTTCATACCAAATGGAATAATTACAAACTAATAATTCCAAAATCTAATATGGTATAATTTTTTGGGAATGTCATCTTCATTTAGTTTTAAATGATGGTACCCATATCTCATTCCAATCTCTGGAAAATAATGAGCTCCATAGAGCTGGTCAAATAATTCATTGATGTAAGGAAATGTATTGTTTTAAAAAAAAATTATTCATTTTTATACAATCAATACAATGCCTTATAGAATTGCCATTATTTTTTATAAAAAAAGGATCACCCCAAGGTGAAATACTCAGATGAATGAAACCATTATAAAGAATATCATGAAACTTGTTTTTCAATTATAGATATTCTATTTCCGTCATTCGATGAGAGATATTTAAAATTGATTTATAAATTGGATCTATATTAATAATAAACTAAATATACTTATTAGGTATAATACTATGAAAAAAAAAACAGAAAAAACATCATGATACAAAATTAACACTAAAAAATATTTTATACGAAGAGTTTCCTTATTTTCCAAAATATGTGCATGCTAATAAGCATTAAATTATTTTAATTGTGCCACTGCTTCAGGAAGTGTTATTAATGGAATATATTCATTCCTGTATATAATATGAAACACATTCTTAAAAATTAATTGATTAATTCTACGATAAATATTATTATTTTAAATAGAAATTTAACCCCTACTATGAATAATACCAATATCTAACCTAGGAAATAAAATAATGTTTTATGGAATATTATTTCTATTGAAAAAATGCAGTGATTCAGATAATTTAAATTTTATTAAATATTTTCCCCATGTTTTCATATCATAATATTTTCATTAATTATTTAGGTGACATTTCCAAATTACATGAATATTTCTCATATTTAATTGAATTATTATAAATTTAATCAGAAAATATTTGAAATATATTTATATAAAATTAATGTATTTAATACTACTTCTTTAGATGGCCCATAATATACTTACATATTTTAAAAAAAATTCAACCCACATTTTTATATATAGTATGGATTTATTCCATAATTTGTGTTCATATTCAGCCACTCATTTGTATAATTACCAATCCCATTAAATTTTTAAAAAATACATTATGTTTGTCATAATAATTCATACGATAACTTAGTTCATTTTGATTTAAATAATGATTAATTATCCCAAACATACCACATATAAAAATCATACAATATTTAAAAATAATTCCTTAGTATGTTTTTACAAAATAATAAGACACTAAAAACATAATTTTCCCAACACTAATGTTATTTGATGACTTCTTTAATTTTTTTATACCACCTTGACAACTTTTTCTTTTAGTTGTCAAATAAAACATTTTAATTACAAAACACCATTCCCAAATTATTTTCATATGAAAAAAGAATTTCATAACATTTTAATTCATTATAAAAATAGTCGATTTGATATTTTGGAATCAATTGTTATTAAAATTGAGTTATATTACTATCATGATCTCTAAAGGAATTATGAGAATACATTCCCAATCGATTGAATTATTCATCATATTGAGCCATTCATTCATCCTTTAATTTCAATTAGAGTATTTTTATTTCTATCCTAATACTACTCAACATTGGAATATATTTCTTGATTATAATTAGTTTTTAAATCATCACATAATGAAGCATAAATCTATTTCTTATCCCTGATATTCAAGACCATTGATCACCGCTGGTCAGTTTCAACATAAAATGATATACATAAAATACAAAATTTTGATGGTTTAAACATACAATGATATGAAAATTAATTTACAGGAATTTAATCAACACATTAGCTACTATTATGCCCAAATATACAATAAATACATGAGGTTTATGCGACCAAAAATGTTTTAGTGCTGAGATATTCATATGTGGTTGATCTATATTATCCCATGAGTGAATGAAACCAAAATTTATAGAATGTGTCGACTAATAAATTACGGTAAAAATACCATGGGTTCTAATTTTAGAATCAGATGTTACACTTATTACTTTTTTGTTACTTTACTTTTAGATATCACAAACACTTTCATTATAAATGTTTAATAAATTTTTATTTCTAAAGTGGTTGAGTAATTTTTTAGATATAATTATATGTTACCATACATAGATATAGTTGTAAGATTATTAAACATATAAACATAAAATTATTTATTTCACTAATCAGAATGAGTATATGTCTTATTAATCACACACATTTATCTGGAATAAAGATTAAATTTAGTCATGTATAAAATACTGATAAAATTCATATCTATCAGACTAATACTAGTACCGATACAATCATATTCACACACATGAATATTACCATATTTATATTGTTAAGAATCTCCATAAGATTAACCTATTATTATTACAAGAATACAATGACTTTTTTTTGAATTTGATGAATATTAGTAATATTTTAATGGTGTTAATCATTAAGACATCGAACATTATGTTATGCTAGATCAATATGTGCTATAAAGTGAAGTCAATCAGAGGAAATTGAAAAACATGGATATTTTAAAATTGAAATATTACATATAAATACCAATTCATTTGAAGTGTCTGGAGGAGATATATTTTGAGATATACATTCTCTATCTCAACTATTCTAAATATTACATAGAAATACCTACTCCTTAGTTATTTGTAATTCATTAGAGAGATGAATTATTAAGATATAATTATCATGGATATTTTCATAAAAAAAATTTAAATTAAAATCTCATCTGATCATTATTAAACTTGAGGGATTTTAGTGAGAAGAATATATTGAATCTGATCCACTAGATCAAGAATTTAAGTAATAAGATGTTTGAGGAAATATGATAATCATATCAGGGGCTTCCATGGATAGTAAATAATATCCAATCTAATCATCATATTTATGGTTTTATAGATAATAAAATAGATAATTTAATTTATATATAAAATTGTGTATACCTTTAGTAATGTTTGTTGGGAATTATAGTATTATGAATAAAAGTGTTAAATTTTATTATTTATATTGTATTCCATTATTATATTTTTTGGTTATTGTATTACTCATTTTTAAATGTTTTTTTCTATGTTATTTTAATAAATAATGTTTCATCCTATTCAAAATTCAATATTATTTTTTATCACTACTTCAATAACTAAAATAATAAAAATACATTGAATTAAAGAGGTTTCTAGTGATTGTGATTATATTACACTGTCAAATTAGATCAATAGTGATTAAAATATTTTTATTTGGATTTAATCATACTATTTCTAGTTTTTATTTTGTGACATTGAAAATTATTTTGGTTCTAATTCTTAATACATCACATTACAAGGGTTATTTGTTAATTATTTTAAAACTCATAAACTACTTTTTTGAAACAACAATTCAGACACCATATAATAATTATTTCTATCTATGCTACTTCCTATGATCATATATTCTATATAAGAATAGGTTTCTACTGCTCATATAAATTATTTGTTTTTATATTTATTACTTATTTAATGTTTTTAATGTTCAGAATTAAAATTTACAGCAACAATAATTATTTGTCCCTAACATCTAATAGTTTAAATGAACTTATATTTTTTTAAGATGTCAGGTCTTAATGTTTGTTATTTAGAAAATGTAAATCCAAAAAGTCCACTTATATTTTATGGTTATGATTATTTTTTCAAGATACTTAGGATTTAAATTTTTTTATCAATAATGGAGTTGATAACATTGTCATTATTACTGGAGACTAAAATATTCCTAATATAGAAATCACTTCTTTTACACATCATGAAATATAAGAGTATCAAATAATTTTTGAGTAAGTAATACAATATTAATTCCCATGAGATGATGTATATACAGTCATATATCTTACAGTGAGGTTGAGTGAATTATATGTAAAATGATTTATGAATCTCACTTTGGTACTTATATTGTATTGAGACTAGAAGAAGTATTCAATGATCAAATTACATGGCCATTGTTTTATTAGTTAAAGAACCTGTTAAAAATACAATTTAGAGGTTAATAAAAATCATAAATCATTTTCATTGAATATGATAAAATGGCCTTGATGGTAATGATATTGTGGAAAATATTATCCATATTCTTCCAAATGAGTTGGAATATAAAAACAACATATATGGATGTGGCTAGAAATATGAATTATAAAACATTACAAGATTTAATTGTAATCCTTATTCAATATGTGGGTATACTTAAAAGATATGTGGATAATGTTGAAAGGAAAAACTAGTTATTTTTCCTTTTTTATAACATCTACCTTACCATCAAAAGATCAATAATATGATAATGTTGTTAAATCATTATGAAATAATTTTTTTTATTCATTCATATTTCAAAATATCAGGACATCCAGATAAGGAGTTGTATAATATAGAAAGAAGGATTGACATGCTTATCTATAGTAATGATATTCGAGTACTGATAATATAAAATTTATAATGATAATAGTTCTAATAATGATGAATTCAATTTTTATTTTTTTATGATATCTGGACATATCCATAGAGGAATGTAAAAAGCATATGCAGAATTATAGGAAATGAATAAATTTATAAGGAAATGAAAATAATATTTAAAAATAAAAAGGAAAGACTATTTTGAAATAATTTGACACATAGACTGATAGTGGAGGTGATTCTTTTGAGTCTTCTTGTAATAATGAATGTTCTGTATAGTGTAACAAATTTCTTTTGGATAATTTAGATGTTATAAATCATTGTCTCATGTCCATGGTATGAAAAACTGAATCACATAAAAAAATTTATTTATTTTCAAATTATCCATGTGAGAAAAAAAATCTACAACCTATGATTAATATTATTCAAATATTAAATATAATTATTCACTTAGTTTTGATAAAGATATTATTTTGTAAAAATTTCTTATAAAATGAGAGTTTCATGTTTTATAAAAAATAAAACTGCTAAATATTAACATAATAGGGCTAACACTAGGGAAACTATTTAGAATAGTGGAATATCATATCTTTAGAGATATTTATATAACAATATTTCTAGAAAAAACAATATCAAAATATTTTAAAAATGTTGATTCTAAAAAACGAATTTTAGAAATGAATATTAATTATAAAACTAATTTTGATGAGGATAATTATTTTTAAACTAAAATCTGAATTCTCTAGTTCAAATAAATATTTATTATGTTTTAGCAATGAAAAATAAAAAATTTATAAAATTTGAAATCAAATTAGATATCATGGTAATAGTACTAGAATGAGTTTTATAAATAGAAAACATGTTATTAGTAATGAATTTATTGTTGAAAAATTGTAAATTTATGTACTAAGATCTTGAGTGGTGGTAATTAGATGAATTATTTTTCCTTAAAATGGGTACAATTGTTAGTTGTTTATAAGACCAATTTCTCCATTAAAATTACAGTAACACATATCAAAATTGGACATATGCGATTGAAAAAAGTTTTTATTAAAAATATATGTCCTATATAAGATTTTGGTTTAAAAAATAACTTTTGTCAAGATAATAAATAATGTACCAAAAACCTAAACATATTTTATGTGGAAATTGTATATTCTATGTAAATGACTGGAAATAAATATTTATTCAACAATATCATCAAATTGACAAGTTTAACTGTATCATTCAGAGAAAATGCTCAATATAAGATTATCAAAATATGTTTCATTGGTGTTCTAAAAGAATAACATATTAAAAACATTTTCTGTTGATGTTGGTAATACATATATACTTATAATAAGAAGTAAAATACCCGATGAGCGATGCCTTTTTTGTATTAGTAATGATAAATTTTATTACATAGTTCAAAGGATTTATTTTTTTCATTCATCCTATCTGCATGATAACTCTTATACACATAACATAGAAGACATTATAAGCCAATAATAACCATTCCAAAATGATATGCGAGAAAAATATTGGTTATAGAATAAAAGGATAGTACATTGTAACCTTAAAAAGTAATATATGTTGACTAGGGATGTACTTTTATGATATATTGAAACTTTAGTATGATTATTCAAAAAAAAAATTTACCCTTTTCAATCATTAAGAAATATATTCATTTTTTAAAAATATTAGTGAAGTCTCAAATTCTACAGCTTTATATATAGTTTATATGTTTTACTACACAAATATAGACTATTCCTAAAAAATACTATATATATTCCTGAATTAATTATTAATAATATATACATGGGTTTATTTTCACACAAATAAGTATGAAGCATTTATATATTTTTATTCTTTTTTAGCTATATATAATATTGAGAAAAATACACATTTTAAAAATATTCTTTTGGATCATGTTTGGATAATTTGTTAATTTTTATTTTGAACCATTTTGAACTAAAAAATGTATATATCCTTTTTTTTTACCTTCTAGATACCGACCATGAATTTTTAAGTTGAATGGTGAAAAATTATACATCATGAAAAATCTAGAGCCACACTGGGTGAAAACCAATATGTTACTACTGCAATGTTAATGGTTTCATTGTAGTCATCCTGATTATGAAAGACTACATACATTAGTTTTCACCCAAATCTGATGAAGGAATATTTATATTTTATTCCACTATTTCTAATTCCAATATAGTTTTAAATAAAATTTATATTACTGTTGAGGAAACGATTCATGTGAATTTATTTTAAACTGATCATATTATTTTCAAACAATCTCAAACTACATATCTTATGTTATATCTAGATATGATATTCAACCATTATAAGAAATCTATTACAAAAAGGAAAAATCACATAAATTTATATCTAATTATCTTCATCCAGAAAATTATCTACCTAATTTTTAGGAATTTATTTAACCTTAGAATATAGTTTTGCATAATGAATCATAAGAGTAATAATATTATTAGTGATTTTGAATAATCAATTCTGACTAGATGTTTCTTACATTACGAAAATAAACATCTAACATTCAAATATGAATTTGAAACTAAGAATTTTAATGTGGATTTAGTTGATGAGGGATCAATTACTGAAATGAATAATGAGCTAAAGAAATTTGTGTGGAAAAAAGAACATTCTATTTTGGAATATTCTGATATAACCATTATAATTATAGTTAAAAGAATCATGTAGAAAAAATGTGATGAAAACATGATAATAAATATAAATAAATATGTTCATGTTATTGAGGGTTATAATCTACAAGATGGAATTAATTAGATGAATCTTATTATTCAATAGAAATACATGAAAATATTCGAATAATTTTAACCTTCACATCATTCATTAATTTCAATCGTTTCTAAATGGAATGGAACTTTTATTTCCATAATAGATATGTTTAGGAGTAATTTAATAATGAAAGAAGACTAGTTTTTAAATTTAAAAACATTCACAATATATTTATAAATATACCAATGATTTATATAAAATTAAAAAATAAACTAGAGCTTGTTATGATAGATTAAGTAGATTTTTTATTGAAAAAATTCATTAAGGGTGATGCATATCACAAAAAAAAAGAGAATTAAATCAAAATTTATTCTTTTACACATTTATGATGCTGATATTATATTTTTGTGAACATAAACATTGTGAACATATTCCTTGGTAGATTATTTGACATCTAAATTTGAATTGAGTATGTTGGATGAGTAAAAATTTTCCCATGGTTTCCAAATTTCACAGAAAAAATAAAAGAATCATTTATTTCTACAAAATGTATATAAAATTTAATATTAAAAAATACCGATATGAAAATATAAATACAAATTACTACTATCGGTACCCCTATTACTTTATATTGTTATCTTGTTAGAAAACTAGTAGATCAGAAAACTATTAGTGTTATTTTTGGATATATACATTTATTAAATACTATTTTTATAGATTTAAAATTTTCAAATTGATTTTGTGTATGATATTAATAAAATCAATAACAATTCCATGTAAAATATGAAAAAATTTATTTTTTTATTTTAATAATACTATAGATCTTAGAAAATTTTGTTCTTATGAAATTTTTTTAAAGTAAAATGATTTTGGGACACTGACATTGGTGGTTGTATAATGGGTAAAAATATAACATCATAAACTTGTCATTTCTTATGAGAAAATTTATTTTTCATATTAATGTATGAAACAAAACTCAACAGCAGTTTCTAAAGATGATGCAAAAATATATGGAAGTTAGAAGTTGTTATTATCCAGAGTTGTGGATGCAATACACACTCACTAACTATGGAATGATTTTTTCTAAATCATAGATATTATTTGATAAAATAATTTTAATTAATTTTATTAAACCCCCCCCCCCCCACATTACTCATATAATCAGAAAATTAATATATGTAACCATTTACATAGGGATCAGACACTCAAAAGAGATATAAATGTTCAATTCATCGGAATGAAAGAAAAACTAACTGATATTATTAAAAAATCTCCTACTTCCAATATATTTGAATATATAAGAGATAATTTACGAATTATTTATGTAATGTAATAATTTATATATTATTCTTGTTAAACCAAATACATATACTATGATAATCCTTTCTATAAAGGGAAAAATTTTGTTATATGTTTTTCAAAAAAAATGTTTTTATTCAATTATTTAAATTTTCTTAAATAGATAGTTTTTCAAAAACAATTTATAAAAATTGGTTTTTCTAGATTACAACAAATTTATAAAATTTTAGGATTTATAATTACTAATGTGTTATCCCAACTCAAAACAAACTTATTAAATTTTCCTTTCCCACTTTTTGTTACAGAGTTTTTGGATTCGATGTTGATATAATTTTTAATGATTAAAAAAATATCCTATTATTTTTAGCTTTAAAATCATTCATATTATATGTTTCTATAAATGGTTTCTATTTTTCATAAACAAACCTATCATAGTCATTTTACAAAAAATTAGTTAAAGAGGATAATCGTATCGATGATAGCTTCCACTCTAATCTATAATCCACTGTTCTTTGATGCATGTTTACTATTTCATTATATTAATATATTTTTTCTTATAAAAATATCTTTTTATAAAATATTTCTTATTTATTTTTTCTTTCTGGATTAATTATCAATTCATTAAAATGTTTTAAAAACGAATATAGAGTTAAAAGGTCATTAAAAACATTGTTCAACACAATCAAGACTGTTAGATCAGAATGGTGGAAAATACCAGTGACATATTATATTTTGGTAGTTTAACCATCTCTCTAACACCTATATATGTTTGGGTAACCTTTTGACCCATATCAATTCCCATGATAGTTTTATCACATGTTTCAGATCCTACAAAGGATCCAGTCCAATCATCTTTCATTTTTACTCTTCATCGGATGTAGTTTTACAAATCTCATTGAGTCCAATAAATAATATTAAAATAGGTTTGTCTTTTGATAATTTTTATCTTAATTAACTTGTTATGAAAAAATTTATTCTACTTAGATATAGATAATTTAATTCCACGATTGTTATTTTTTCATCTAGAAACTATAAATAGAAATTTAACCATATATAAATTATGTAGTTCTGGAGTTCTATGAATAAATTTAGATTATAAAATAATATGAGAAATAAAATGTATCTTTTATCTTGTTTGGGAAATATATATAAGTTATCTAATAAGAAACATGTGATCTTTTCCAGAATCCCTTTATAAGGTGGAGCATATTTTCTGTCTCACAAAATTCTTAACAATGTCAGAAAATTTAAATTAAATAATGTAGAAGAATATGTTATTTAAAATATTGTAATGGATGTATTGGATTCCCATTTTACTCCGTATAATAGTGTATAATCCAAGTGGTTACATGGTTTTCTCATATTAAGAACGGGAGACAGAGATATGTTGAAATTATCATGATTTATTTGTTTGATTATAATGTAAATATAAGGAAAATTTATCTTTTTATGTTAATAATTCACAATATGTAGAAAAAAATCAGCCTCAATGATAATAAATATCAATATGTATCCAACATTCTTAAAAAAAATGGAGGTAAAGTATATGGGATCATTAATTTATCTAATTGGCCATATTTTGTGAGAGAGAAAACATCATTTTTTCATCGAGAGTATGATGAAAAGAATGAGATTAGTCTTTGATGAAAAGTTAATGATATATGATCAAAAATTTATGGAGAGACATAAAATTCATAAATACCAAGGATGTATGAGGTAGTAGAATGAATTAGTTGATAAAGGTGGATACCTCTCTTCCAAAAAATAAAATTATGAACAAGATTCTAGATGAGTTTCTTTATAAGATGATGAAGAGTAAGGCTAAAAAAGCTCGTGGATCTCGAGATTTCAATCAACCCTTCAAAATCTAAATCATTAAATATCCATTTTTAAAAAACATTAGAATAAGAAGCCAATAAAAATATACAAATACAAAGAATTCATGTACTTCAGATATATGAAAATATTTTGGAAATTATTTTAAAGCTCCTTAGAGAATCCAATCCTTCAATCAAGACCTACAAAATAGTACAATCATGAAACAAAATTTCTTTTTCAATAATAATATGTGCTTTCTGCCAATATTCGTTCTGGTTTTTATAAAGAAATGTTAATAATGATACAATATAATATGTTTTAGATGTTCCTAAAAAAGAATTAGTATATGAATTAACAGTTAAGGGATCTCTTAGAAAATAATGGATGTTATAATAAAACTAATATATGGAAATTGATAAATAAAATGATCTAAAATAAAAATATAAAAATAATGGAGAATAATAATAATAATAATAATAATATGAATTTTAATAAATAGAATATGAAGTTGAGATAGATGTTGAAGAAAAATATGGAGAGGAAAATAAAGAAGGGAATGATAATAAAAAAACTCAGTCCAAAAAAAGAATCATTGGATTTAACCTCATTAACTTCAATTCTACCATTTAAGTATCATTAAATATGAAAAATATCAAATTAATATTTTGGAAGAATCTTTTTTGGAATAAAAATCATTATTATCATAATAAATACCATAATATTATCAAATTTCAAATACCAAACATTCTGAATAAGTTATGACTAAAAAATGTGAACATTATAGTAATATTAGATGACAAAAAATATTAATGGGTAGATGTTATACTAGTTTCCCAAAATTGAAACGAAAAAATGAAAAAAAAAATCATGTTGAAACAAATGGAATAAAACCTCTACAGAGTGAGATAGAAAATACAGAATCCAGATCAACTATAAATTATATAACAATTATTATATATTCCTGGAATTGAGAATTTAGACAGAATAATTCCATACTTTATGATCCTGGATGAATTATGGAAGTTGATTCATGATATTATTACTACTAAATTATAATCAATTTTTGTTTTAAAAAATAAGGTGATTCAAATCAAATCAGAGTTGACTAAGTTTCAATAAAATTATCAAACTCATAAAAAATATGGATATCAAATGGTTATGTGGGATAACCATGTCAATTAATTTTATCTTATTCATGATGATTAATTCAATGAGATAAGAAACTTAAGATAAATATACAAAGTTCTTTAAATAAATATTTCATCAAACATAGATGATATATTGATGTTTGTTGAATAATATAGAGATTTCATTGATGATCATATCAAATATTTCAATTTTTTAAAATAAATAATTAATCATGATGAGATGGATCTGAGAAAGATAAGATCATTTAATGAAAATTTAACTATATTAAGGGTGTGGAAAATTGAGTTTTATATTGATGTTAAAACATTAAAATCAAAATATTTTCCTCCAAAAGAAAAATATAACATGTATGATAAGCTCTCCAATAGTTCAAAATGATTAAGCCTATTGAATTATTCCTTTTATTATAAAAACATTTTAATTACATTGAATAAACATTTAAACTTTTAAATTTTAGTTTCCTATAAATTTGGAACAATAATACACAAAAACATAAAACATAATTCTAATACCCTAGAAAGGATTTTTCATGGGTTCATCCTATGTACACATAATACATCTCGTTTCAGGGGGACATATATCAATGGATATTGGTGAACAAAAGTCCTAGTAAGGTAAAACATTATGATAGTTCATTAGTAATATATATTAGAAGATGAAGAATGTAATTAAGGTGTGATAAAAGGAAAATATTTTATACCATAAAAAAGATAATTAATATTAACATTGAAATTTATCTACAAATTTTAAATGATACATTCATATTCATATCACCAATGATTATCCAAAAAGTTTCATAAAAGAAAATTTCCAATGTTATACAACAAGGTTAAATAAATATTATTACAGCAATATATTAAATTCCTTACCGAATTCAATGGAGTTTTATTATGTAATAACATTCATATGTGTTAATTAATTAGATTAATAAATATAATAATGAAAATTTCATTAAAAACGTGTAAGATCGATGATTTGGTTCATTTCAAAACCATTTTGTTTCTATAGTGGTTAAATAAATTATCATTTTGTCATTTTTATCCCATTAAAATTTAATATTGGTTACATATATGTTAATCCCTAAATCAAATAAGTCATTTTTACATATAGGTGAATACAATTGGAAATAATTATGATTGGGAATTCAAAAATTGAAAATAAAAGGAAAATTATTTTGTTTATAGAGACATTTTTAAATGTAATGTTAGTAAAATAACATGTATAAAACATTTTTTTAGAAAAGGGTAAAATGGGAAAATAAAATGGTATCCCATTGATTTAATATAGTTTTAATTAAGGATATGAATAAAAGGTTTATAAAAATATATAAATCATTTAAATAAGGTGATATATAAGAAAAATAGGCTCTTGAATTGACTAGAAAAGAATGATAATTAAATTATATAGAAGAGTTGATCCTATATAATAGGTAATGGAATCATTTAGGATTTTGGAAACCTTGGGTGGAATCCATAAGGGGGTAGAATTAAAAAAATCTACAGGGTGAACATTTAGTTAATATAATAGGTGAATTTGGTGGGAATTTATAGCCAAAGTGGATAATTTATTTAATAGTTTCAAAATATATGCCTTGGAAATATAGGTTGTGAAAAAAGAAAAAACATTGATAGACCAATAGTTTATTCACATTTATTTGGATATTTGGGACATATTTTTTTTATTTTAACTGATATGAACCAAGAATCATTTTATTCTAATGTTTTGAGAATTTCAAATTAGTTTTCCTATAGGGCATTGTTTAAAAAAATGTATCCATCAAGTCTTTATAATTTAAATTATTGGTTTGAAAATTGATTAAAATATTTTAAAATAAATAACATTAATAAAATAAAATATTATAGTTAACCTATTATGGTTAATTATTTCTTTCATTATTACCACATAATTTCTAAATTCATTAAACAAATAGAAGTCCTTAAATTGTTTTTTTACTACTCAATGAAAAATTAATGTGTTTTATAATATTATAAAAAATTCACACTATCATTATTTCAAAATTCCAATTCAAAAAATGATATTCATTTGATTATAAAAATTTTCTATTTATTATAATTATAACTATTAAATATAAAAATCATTATTAAAAAAAAATATTAGGTTGATAATGAATAGTCCAATTTCAGACCCTTAAAAAGTTTCAAAGACATAATAAATTATTTTTTCATTTATAATAAAATAATAGTGTTTTTAACCTCATATTTTATTAAAATAAATATTATAAATAATAAAAATGTTTATTAAAAATAATATATATATATCTTTTTTAAATATTAGAATTTTTTTATAAGACTGAATTTATCATTTTCATTCTCAACTATACATATATTTTATTAAGAAAAACAAATTTTGAAAAACAATTAATGTAATAAAATATCAATTTACATAATAAAAACAACATATTATGTAAGTAAGTCCATGGGACATAACACATTAAAAATCCCATTTACAACAAACGGGTAAGGTGTGTGATGGTGATAAATTCTCAAGGTTGCACAGCAAACATCAACCATGTGGAAATTTACAATAACAAGGAGTTATCTCATAGTTTCTTTCATTAAATCATTGCTGATGGAATATCATATTGGGATTGGTCAAGTGAAATCAAAATGGTGATACCTCCCTCCCATGTTCTGTCAAATGGACTTCAAACATATTGACTATTGTAGTATAGATATTCAATTCACCTTTGTGCATCAATTATAAATAACCCATAATTATTAAAGGGAACTTGGTTTTGGGTATAATAAATAATAACCCAATATTTATAAGGAATCCAATAATACATAAAAAGAATGACGGGCCATTAAATTATTCTAGTTTATGAAATATTTTCCACAAAATTTCATCTCATTCTTCCATTTGAGAATATATGAGGTTGAATCTGTTTCATTTTATCCTATAGATCCCATGTTTCCTTTTCAAGATTATGATTTCAGTAAAAATAATTGATGATTTTTCTAGTATTATTTTTTATAACCTTTTATATATTGTCCAAGATCAAGATTTTATTCTCCTCATAAGAGATGTCATATTCTAGTTTTACCACATCATGATTTAGTGCATAAGGGGGATCATGTATGTACATCCTCCAGAAAGATACATCAAATGCATTATGAACAGGATATGGATTTTTTGGATGTTCTAGTTTATAGTACATTGCTCTAATGTGATCATGGATTTAATAAAGGCCAATACACATATGTATATGATTCAATTTCTTCCCAAAACATATCATTCCCATCAAAAGTGATATTCAAAGGAAAACATTATCAAAAACATTAAACTCCAATTCCATTTGATGGTTGTTAGTATAACTCTTCGGCAGACTCTATGTAGCCTTTATGTATTATTGTATGGATAGAATATTTTCTGTATTCTATTTCAAAATATTATTTCCAAGAAGATTTCTCTCACAAATATCACCCAAAAAGTATGATTTATATATCCCCTCTCATACAGATCTTCATAAGGCAGTATTTTGATACTTGAGTGGATGATTTTTTTGTATGATAACATAACTAATTGGATGTTTTTATAACAACAACAATTAAATTCCACTAATAATTTATAAATAATATTCTCATGTGTTTGTATAGTCCGTTTATATTACACATCAGTTTTGGTGTGATAGGCTATACTAGAATTAAATTTAGTACTACGACCATGTTGAAGACTTATCTATAATTTTTACGTGAACTATAGATTATGATTAGAAATTATATAATGTGTAACACCATTAATTCTCACCTCTTCATTTACATGAATCATGGAATATTATAAAATAGATAAATCTTCTCAAATAGCGATGGAATGGGATCCCTTGGTGAGTCGGTCTACTATAACCCATATCACATTGTTTATTTATTACGTTTTTGGATACTAAAGGAAATTTCCATAGCGATACTATGAAACTTACATGTTGGAATGAGTAGAAGTAACAATACCCCATTTAAATTATATCAATCATCCTTCACTTATAGACAAACCATGCACCATGTAGTGTAGTCTAAAATATGCATCTTTATATTATCCGACCAATACTGATCATGAAGGTCCTTATAAAATTTTATGCATATAGGATGTATATATAATGTAGAATTATGATGTTCTTCCATCAGTTCATTATTTAACTCTATAATAGTTGGAACACATATCCTTGTCTGAAATTCTAGTACACCTTCATAATCGACACTAAACCCAAGAAACTCCCCATTATTCAAATACTCTATCTTCTTTTTAAAAAAAGATGATTCTCTTTATGATTTCATTATATTATATTATAGTTATGTTTGCGTAATAATTTTAAAGGATTTCAAAAATACCAACCCACAATATAACTATATCAATTCTTACTATATCCATGATCAAATTATATCCTTGAATCATTACCATTTCCAAAACAAAGCGGTATTTATAAAAAAATACATCATATTCGTTGTTTAATATTTTTTGTTGATAATGAATTGAATAACCATTTCCATTTAGATGTTACAAGCATATCCATTGTCTTTTTTTCAAGTTATTTTTTTTAATTTAAATCAATCCTTTTTGGTTTTTATATATCACATTTCACTCCTTCTAGATACTACCTCCATATCATCAAAGAAAAAAATACCGTAGTTATCTCAAGGTAAAGATTATGATAATTCTGCTACTACGAATATAAAATTATAGATTCATAATTTCCCATATTGTAATTTTTCATGATGACACACCAATTAATTTTTTAGATGAATCACTATAAAAAATAATGCTTCTCAGATAGAGAGTAGAGTTTACACATGTTTAGTAACCAATATCGGCATCAATTATCCGAAACTAATGCCCAACTACTTAGTATAGATAAGAATATATATTTTTGAGTTAACATGGTTAGTGTATTATGTTCTCCTCAATTGTTTTTAAAAAACCTCTTATAATATCTTTATAAACCCAAGAAACAATGAATCTTTGTTATTGTTGTAGGATAAGTCCTCTCTTGAACAAACATTTTCATTGTATGGTAAATTAGTAATCCTTTATTGGTTACAATGTTCCCCTCTAGAGAAACATTCTATGACCAAAATACACAATTCATCAATTTTCTATATTTAATCTCTTCCCATAGATTTTTAAATACAACTTTTAAATTATCCTCTTTATCCTCATAACTTTTGGAATATAAAATAATATCATCAATAAAAACTACAAACAATTTATCATGTTTTTCCTTAAAGACTCTATATATCAAATCAATAAATATAACAGGATCCATACTAAAGCGGAAGGGAATACCAACAAGCTAATAATTTCCATGTCTTGATTTTAATGGTTTATTTTAAATATCATCATTCTATGCCCTTAATTTTTGTTCACCATATTAATGGTCAATCGTGGATAAGAATTGATCTATATGAATCTAGTAAAATAAATTATCAATCACAATGATATGGTACTTTTTCTTGGTTTTGATTAGGAAATTCTATCTATAATTAATGAATATCCACAAAATCAATCCTTATTTATCATAAATAGAACTATATTTCTCCATAGAGTCCCACATAGTCTGATAAAACCCATTTATAAAATTACTTGAAGTTATTTTATTAATTCCTAAAGATCCACATTATCCATTTTATATATGGCGCTTGATATCATCTTGTATATACGTAGGTGTTCAATTTATAACTATATATCTCTATCTAAGGGAGGTACATGAAACACCTCCAGTAATACTTAAATATAATAAAAAAATATGGGTATATATTTTTTCTATAAAATTCATTTACTTTTTCCTCTTCACTAGTCATATCCATAAATAATTCTATGTGAGATGATTCTAGAAAAAACTCATTTTAGAATACATCTCCTTTTAATGTAACTATGGGCCATCCATTCAATACTATGTTGGAACCATGGTCTTCTATGCATGATTTGGAGTATGGTTTGTGTTTTTTTTCAATCATCAATGGATGTTCGGATCGTGTACCAGCAAAGAGATCATAGTGTTCAAGAAGACAACAGTATTGAAGGTGTCATCGTTCACCAGTGTTTTCAAAAAATTTGGCGTCTGGAATCTTGATGTTGCTGAGAATCACATAAAGTGTATTTCCATGAAGTTAATAATTAAATATGGAAAAGGTATCAATTTTGCAAAGAGATGATGCATGGTTTGGAAATCACGAAGCCCAGAAGAATGGAGCCGGTGAGTCTTCGTGATTACGTCAATTCTTCGCGAATGGCAGTGTTAAAGTGCTTCGTGGAGGTGAAGGGATTTGCGAGGGAGCTTTGCGGAGAATGCGTGAATTAATTATGGCGACGATACTCCGCCATTATGACATGCTCCACGATCCCAAAATTTCCGAAGTGCTTCGCGATTTAGATAGAATTCTGACGGAAACATCAGTGCTCCGCGATTTGAGATGACGTGGCCTTGACTTCGCGCGAAAAGTTCTAGGGTTGGTGGAATCGCCTATAAATAGAGGACGACCCCCTCAAGATAAGTAGAGATAATTTCAGAGAAAATCCATTGCTCACGGTTCTCAAAGGTCTCTCGCGAAGGTAGTGTGCTTCGCAAAAGAGGAGCTTCGCGGCGACTATTCTAGATCTGCGAAAGTCGTGCACCCTGCGTTGGCTTAGTGAGCTTCGCGAAGAGGCAGGAGCTCCACGACAGCCATGTATTGTGAAGGCTGGAGCATCGCGAGAGTGCTTCGTGATTGAGCTTCGCGAAAAGGTAGGGACTCCACAAAGGCTTGTTTGAGCATTGCAAAATTGGGATCATTGCGAAGTAGGGTACTTTGTGAAGGCCCTTTCCAAAGGTTGTTTTCCCAGTGGACAAGGGAAAACGAGGTATTCATCGGTGGATGTAATTTGGACTTTTACAGAGCATCAACTCAGGACTGTGATGCAAGAAAAGTCTCATGCTAAATAGGAGACAGAGACCATCTCGTCAATAAACTGAGTGAGACTTCACCAACGACAGTGAGCCATGGGGAGTCAACAGGAGTGACCCAAGGGAAGCAGTGAGCTATCCCTGAACCTTTGTAAAGGAAGTGACCCTGGGACAGAGTGACTGTGCCCGATCAATTGTAATCCACAACTAGTGAAGATTAGTGGATTTTGGAACAACCGACAACCTGTCGGCGTATGCTCCTTGGACGTAACCCTTAGTGGTGAACCAAGTAAAAAGGGTTGTGAATTCTTTGTGCATGTGAATTTTTTCTTTCTAATCATATTAATCATACAGGTTCAACATGTTCCTGCCAATGTGGGAACAAGATCCATCACATTAAAAGAAAAAGTTTTCACCCTGATTCACCCCTCCCCTCTCAGGGTGTCCCGGGGTCCTTCAAGTGGCATCAGAGGGAGGTTACTGGTGTTGAATCTGTCCATTATCGTCATGGAGAATGCAGTCAATGTCAGGGAGTCCCTCACATTGATGGAAGTAATTTCCAGATCTGTAAAAACAGAATGAGATCTCATCTATGATCTATTGGAATGGAAGTTCTCTTTTCTACTGTGCATGGAATACAAGTCACTGACCCAACAGGCCTGGCTATGACTGAAACAGACAGGAAAATTCATGATGCAGATTCTAAAGCACAAAATGCTCTTACTGTAGCCCTTTCTGATCAGATATACCTAAAGGTGATGAATTTCACCTCAGCAAAATCCATGTGGGATAAACTAGAGAATATTTTTGAAGGAGATAGCAAAGTGAAGGAGGAAAAACTAAAAGTGATGCACAATCGGTTTGATGATCTGAGGATGCATCCAGACGAGAATACATACTCTTTCTTCAATCGAATTACTGAATTGGTTGGAGCAATTCAGAGTCTAGGTGAAGAAATCAAAGACATTGATATTGTCAAGAAAATATTAAGAATACTTCCACCTCTGTACAATGTAAAGGTGTCAGCCCTTGAGGGAAGACATCTTTCAAAACATTCTCTGGATGATCTACTTAGCAGCTTGGTAGCATATGAAATGAGAGTCAAACCAGAATATGCTACGACTCATGTGATCATGTAAATGGCATTCAAGGCCATGGATAAACTGAAAATCTAAAAATATAGTAGTTTTGAAGATAATGAAGATAAATAAATTCTTTCTCTCATTAAAATGTAGTTCCATAAGGGGAAAGGGAAATTCAAAAGGGAAGTTACCTCTCGCATGTTTTCATTGTCGAAAAGCTGGGAACATTTACTCTCAGTGCTTAAGAAAGATCAATGATGAAGATAGCGAAGATGAATGCTTCGAGAAGCATTAGAGAAGGTTATTCAAAAAGGGAGACTTCAAATCTGGAAGGAAAATGGAAAGGAAGAGTTTTGTCTATGAAGAGGAAGAAGTTGATAATTAATTCTGTGATGAAGAAGAACCAGAATTCAAAACTGGAAACCATGCTTCCATGATGGCCACTATTGAAACGTCAGAAGATACTGGTAAACAAAAACAACTAAGAACTTGTGTAGATCCTGAGATGCAACTTAAGGATGAGGTTAATAAGCTTAAGATTAAATGAAAGAGTTTAAATAAGTGGAAATATATTGTAGATGAATCAGTTGAATACGTTGATCAACTAGAAGCTGAAATTGGATGACAGGAAGAATTTGTGAAGGTACAGTCTAAACTAATTGAAATAAATGATGATGTAGTGGATCTGAAGCTGTGAATTGAAGAGCATGAAAAGGTCATCAATGATGTAACCTCTATACTAGATGAAAAATCCAAGAATGCTGAGGGTCATGAGGAGGAAGTTGTTACTATAAGGAGTAAAATTGAGTCTAAATCAATTCCAAAACTAATCGAGGAAGAAAATACAGTTTGGAAGATTCTCAGATGCAGAATTACTAGCAAGATCCATGTGCGGTTCAGATGGGGTTGGAAAAATCTTGAGTAATCAAAGACCCGCTTTCATGGGAAAGAGTGGAATTGGCTGTGAGGCTGAGACATCAACTACTGGAAGTGAAACGATACAAAAGAAAGATAAGATGAATGTTGAACATGTTGAAACGTTTCCTAGAGTCCTGAAAAAGGATACCTCAACCAAAACTATAAGGAGAACTAAAAATTATCCTCAAACATTCAGAAATGACAGAAAGTCTAACTTTTCTCCCAAGGAAGAAGGTATAAGGAGAAATTCAAGTGAGAAGACATTTCCTCTCATGAAGTGTCAGTTCTGTAGCTATCTAGGACATACCATGTCTTATTGTGAAGAGGCAAGAAGCTATCTGAATGGAGAAGATATAGAAGTTCTACAAAGGAGAACAAATTCATATCCTAATTCTTATAGTAGAAACAATTTCTATGGATATTGTTTTCATTGTTCTAACTTTGGTCATAAGGCTGCTAATTGTAGGTAGATAAGGGACATGGACACCTCATACCGATGTTCAAGACAAGTCAAGTCTCATCAGCAAGACAATGTTTCTCTTTCAAACAGGTTTTCTCCCCTCGAAGAAGATTTTGACTATGAATAACCTGGGTATGCAGAAGAGATAATTGAAAGTCCATCAGTACTATATACTCAATCCAATGTCTCATGGAAGGAAAGGATGAAGATTGGGAAATCCAACCTTACAGAGGTATCCCTCAATGCTATGAAGAACATCAGTACCTGGATTCTGGATAGTGGTTGTTCGTCTCATATGACGGGTAATGTGGGCGTGCTAAAAGATATCAAAAGGATGGATGATGGTACAATACGATTTGGTAATTATGGGGCTCTGAAAATCAAAGGGAGTTGAAGTACCGAGTTACCTAATGGAGAACTAAAGAAGACTGAAGTCCTTTACGTAGATGGCCTACGTCATAATCTCCTTAGCGTGAGTCAACTCTATGACTCAGAACTTATAGATACTTTTAATCAAAAAGGTTGTACTATCAAAGGAAAGATAGGAAATTCACTTATGAAGGGATACAGAACAGAAGGCAACTTGTATCAGGTTGATAGTGAAGAAAATGTATGTTACATGACTGTTGAAGAAGAAAACAATTTGTGGCATCGGAGTCTGGGACAGATAAATCAAAAAGACATGGAGAAAATATCAAAATTGAGAATTTTCATGGACATTCCCAAACTGAAGCATGAGCATGAAAAATCTTGTGATGCTTGCATTCGTGGGAAGCTGGTCTGCAGTTCATATCGGCCATAGAGGAAAAGGGAATCTCACCTTCTTGATCTGATTCATACAGATGTATGTGGGCCGATAACCGAAACTCATGGAGAAAGGTACTTTGTCCTTTTCATAGATGATTACAGTAGAATGGCATGTGTTATGGTCATTCACAGGAAATGACATGTCCTTTACTGCAAGAAAACATATCGGCGAATTGCCGAGAATGATACTGGATGAACAATCAAAGTGTTGTGATTCGAAAATGGAGGAGAATACACGTCCATTGAATTTGATAATTATATGGAGATTCATTGTATACAGTATGAGGTAGCTGCTGTGAGAACTCCACAACAAAATGGAGTTGTTGAGCATAGGAATCGACAGGTGAACAACATGGAACGAACTATGCTGATTGAGAGTCGTATTCCACGACATTACTAGAAAGAGGTTGTTCAAGCTGCAGTGTACATTCAGAATTGAACGAGACATTATATGGGTGAGGTGAAGACACCATATGAATTGTGGCGTGGACAGAAGCCTTATTTAAAATACTTTAGTGTCTTTTGATGTAAATACTTTATCAGGTACAAAGAAGGAAATAAAGGGAAATATAGAGACAATGTATATGAAGGAATTTTCCTCAGTTACTCAATGAACAGCAAAGCCTATAAGTGTTTCAACAAGCATTTAGGAAGAAATGTGGAAAGCAGTTATGTTAATATAATTGAAGAGAAAATTACAAATGCTTCAACGACGTCATATGATGATGTGATAGAAAGTTAGTAAGAAAGTGAACGGGAAGAAAATAAAAATGCAGAAATAGAAGAAGTTTTCCAAAATACTCAGCAGTCACATCATGATGTTGACTCAAAAGAAGAATCTGAAGAAGAAATATTGGATGGTGAGAATGTGACTGAACCTCACAGGAGAAATTGAAGAGCAGAGATTGATCCATCTAACATAATTGGAGATAGGGATACACCCACACAGACAAGGAGGATGAGGAATAACACACCTTCTGCATTTATGTCAGTTGTGGAGCCATCCTCATTTGAAGAAGCTAAAAAGGATGAATCCTGGGTGAAAGACATGAATGAAGAGTTAGATCATATTGACAAGAATCAGACATGTGATCTTGTCTAGAGCCCCAAATGTCACAATGTGATTGGAACAAAATGGATATTCAAGAACAAGTTTTATGAGCATGGAAGTGTTATCAGAAACAAGGCTCGACTGTTATGTAAAGGGTATTCTCAGATTGAAGGTGTTGATGTTGAATATATCCTTGCTCCAGTGGCTAGACTAGAGTCAATCAGGCTGTTCCATTCCACGGCTCTCCAGAGAGGATATAAATTATATCAAATGGAAGTCAAGAAAACATTTTTAAATGGTGTACTCGAAGAAGAAGTCTACATTGAACAACCAGTGGGTTTTCTTCTTGGTGCTGATGAATAAGAGGTCTTCATGATAAAGAAGGCACTTTATGGTTTGAAATAGGCACCACGAGCGTGGTACTATAGACTAGATTCATATCTCATGAAGTTGGAATTAAAAATATGAGGAGTAAATCACAATCTCTATGTGAGGAATTCTCTGAAAGATCAGTTCATGGTTATCGTTTATGTCGATGACATTATATTTTGTGGTAGAATTCAGAAATCAGTGGATGAATATTCCAATCATATGAAATCAGAATTTGAAATGTCAATGATTGGGGATCTCACATATTTCTTTGGATTGCAGGAGACTCAAAGGAAAGACTACACTTTTATCTCTTAGGAAAAGTATGCAAGAGAGATGCTGAAGAAGTTTAATATGCAAGACTCCAAACCAATGTCAACTCCAACTGTAGTTGGAACCAAACATGGAATGCATGAGAATTAGAAATCTGTAGATCCCACCATGTACAGGAGGATCATTGGGATCCTACTGTACTTGACAGTGACACTGCTAGATATTGTCTTTGCCACATGTCTTACAGCCCACTTTCAGAGTAATCCAAAGGAGGAACATTTAGAAGAATTAAAAATAATCATGAGGTATATTCAAGGTACTCACAATTATGGCTTATACTTTTCTGTAGGAAGGGACTGTGAATTGTCAGCATTTTTAGATGCTGACTGGGTTGGCGATGTTGTGGACAGAAATTCCACCAGCAGTGGAGCATTCTTTATTGGGAAAAACTGTGTTGGATGTTTGAGAAAGAAACAAGAAAGTACTTCTCTTAGTAGTTCTGAAGCTGAGTATATATCCGCCACAAAGGCATGCACTCAACTGCTATGGATGATGCAACAATTAACAGATATTGGTGATGAGGTAAAGCAACAAATGGTGATTTACTGTGATAACAATAGTGCAATTGATCTTACAAAAAATCCTGTTCAGCTTTCTCGTACAAAACATATTTAAATCAGGTATCACTTTTTCAAAGAAAACGTTGAGCAAGGGGTGATTAGAATGGATCATGTGGAAACTGATGAGAAAGTAGTTGATATCCTGACAATGCCACTGTCAGCGGCTGTGTTTGAGAAGCATCAGTTGAACCTCGGTGTTCAACCACCTCCCAATGCATAAAGAGGTTACGAAAATCCCCTCTCCCCATTTGTGATAACTGATTTTATCTATTTATGGTTGTGATGCAGGTTTATGGGGGAGATACTATCCAGGGAGAGTATGGTTTGAGCTGAACGTGATAAAAATTACTGGTCTTTGGACTTATTGTCAATGGGGGAGAAAGGAGAAAGGAATAAATTCAGGAAACTTTTGTGATGAGAAGAATGAGAAGGAAAAAAGTGGAACCCAATTCAAGCCTCCTCTCTTTTTTTCTACACCGAGCATTGCTCACGCAGACATAGAGTGTTGGATGAGTTGATTCCGGCGTTTTTAGTTTTCACATAGATGGATATCTATTGAATTTATTTTCTGATTGCCAACAAACCCAATGGGGGAGATTGTTGGAACCAAGTACTTCTATGCATGATTTATAGTATGGTTTGTGTTTGTTGTCAATCAACAATGGATGTTCGGATCGTGTACCAGAAAAGAGATCATACCCTTCAAGCAGACAACAGTATTTAAGGTTGCGCTGTTTCCCAGTGTTTTCCAAATTTTTGGGGTCCAGAATCTTGAAGTTGCTGAGAATCTAAAAAAGTGGATTTCCATGAAAATAATTAAGTATGGAAAATGCATGAATTTCACGAAGAGAGGATGCAATGTTTGGAAATCGCGAAGACCAGAAGAATGGAGGTGGCGAGTCTTCGCGATTACGTCAAAGATTTGCGAACAGATGTTTTGAAGCGCTTCGCAGTGGTGAAGGGCTTTGCAAGGGATCTTCGCAACGAAGGCGCGAAGGAATGATGACGGTGATACTCCGTGATTCCGAAGAGCTCCGCGATCCAAAAATTGCCTAAGTGCTTCGCGATTTGGACATAATTCCGGCAGAAACTTTAGTGCTTCACGATTTGAGATGACGTGGCGTTGACATCGCATAGAATGTTCGAGGGTCGGTGGAATCACTTATAAATAGAGGACAACCCCCTCAAGAGAAGTAGAGATAATTTCATAGAAAATCCTTTGCTAATGGTTCGCAAAGGTCTCTCGCGAAGGCAGTGTGCTTCGTGAAAGAGGAGCTTCGCGGCGGCTATTCTAGCACCGAGAAGGTCATGCACCCCGCATTGGCTTAGTGAGCTTTGCGAAGAGGCAGGAGCTCCGCGACAGCCAAGCATTGCGAAGGCTGGAGCATCGCGAGAGTGCTTCGCGATTGAGCATCGCGAAAAGGCAGGGAATCCGTGAAGGCTTGTTTGTGCTTTGCAAAATTGGGAGCCTTGAGAAGTAGGGTACTTTGTGAAGGCCCTTTCCAAAGGTTTTTTTCCAAGGGTACAAGGGAAAATGGGGTATTCATCAGTGGATGGAAATTGGACTTTAACAGAGCATCAACTCAGGACTCTGAGGCAAGCAATGCCTCATGCTGAACAGGAGACAAAGATATTCTCGTCTATAAACTGAGTGAGACTTCACTAATGGCAGTGAGCCCGTGGGAGTCAACGGGAGTGACCCGAGGGAAGCAGTGAGCTATCCCTGAACCTTTGTAAAGGCAGTGAGCCTGGTACAGGGTGACTATTCCCGAACAATTGTAATCCACAACTAGTCAAGATTAGTGGACTTTGGTACGACCGGAAACCTGTCGGCGTATGCTCCTTGGACGTAGCCCTTAGTGGTGAACCAAGTAAAAAGGGATATGTCTTCTCTGTGCATGTTAATGTTTTCTTTCTGATCATATTCTTCATAAAGGTTCAATACGTTTCTACCAACGTGGGAACAAGATCTATCACATTAAAAGAAAATGTTGTCACCCTGATTCACCCCTCCCCTCTCAGGGTGTCCCAGGGTCCTTCATACTACTGATATTTACAATTACATTCAGTTTGTCATATCATTATATGATGATATATATTCCTTCCCAAGTATAGTATTGAGTTCTATAATGGGAATTAATATGTTATTTTGGAAGATATTTTTCATGATAAAGTAAACAATAGTGTTTCTATACACTTTGCATTCAGGGATAGGTACTCTAGGATTCATGAATTCTATCTATACATATAGTACTTGAGGGATGGCTCAATTTTAATTTTTAATTTTTAGAAAATAAAGTCTTGTAAAAACCAATAATTGAACTATTTACTTTCTATCTTTGAGAGAATATTGAGAGCAGATACCTCCACATTATATGGAGCCCATACTTTAACATTCATGATAGAGAATACCGAATCATTCCCCCTTGGACTTTGTTGTTGAGGTATGTGGTGGTTCTTGTCTACTAACATCTAATGTAGATAGTTAATATAATAGTTCTCAATATATCCAAATATGAATCAACGGACTTTATGATGGGCCCTCACTATTATAAATTCCATTTATATTTTTTTTATATTTTTTTATTTACCTAACTATGGACATTCCGAGATATATTTCAATATCTTTCACACAGGTATAGTCTTCCACACATGAGAATATAGTTCCCTTAATTATTCGTCTAAAATTTATCTCATGTGTGAAGTGTAAATTTACTTCCTCCAATTTGGTGTTCAAATTTACTACATAATATTGGATCCAATGATATTAAATTTTCATTCTATTTATGCACCTATTTCATCTCTAAAAACACTAGTTTAACTTATATTACAATCTTCACAATATACTCCTAGTTTTCATATTCACGATTGGTTATATTCATCTTTATATAGGGTATTAGTTCACCTAGTAAATTATAAACCATACTATTTGGATCCATTATAATGATAGTGTTGTAACCTGAATATCTTGTGATGTTATTATCATAACATCCATCTAATACAATTTCATTCTATTCAAATATAGGAATTCAATCTCCATTTTTCACATTAAGAAGATGAAATATTTATTGAAATCATTCCCCGAAATAATTCCCACCACATAGAATTGATCTCCCTTATTTCCATTATATTTTTAATTAGTGAACACCACCAAGAAGCTTCTCCCTCTAAGAGGTATATAGAAATGGTGAATTTAAATAATTCTTAATGATTGAATACTAAAAATACCATTTCTATAGAGATTATCCATTTTCAATCATAAAATGGTTTGTAAGATCTATTGAAAGGAAGGTCTTCATTGAAACATAATGGACCCAATGGAATGTTTTTTCCATTGAGGCGAATTGGGTCTATTTTCATGATTCATGTTAGTCTTCATAACTCGAGTTATTCAAATCATCATACTCTGAATTATTTTCATCTTTCATTCCATCAGAGGGCTGTTAACCCATGATTCATTGTGCTTATCATTTATATGGTTCCTCATTTTTTCCGCGGTTCTCTAAAATAAGGAAAAGAAATATGAAAAATATTTTTATTATATATATATATATATAATAGTTTTATGTATTAAAAAATCAAGCATAAATTTTTTATTCATTAAAAACAATTAAATTTTTGATAAATCATTCATTCGTTTTTTTATAAAAGTATGTTAATTACCAAAAAATATCCCCTAGGTGTGTAAAAAATGTCATGTAGAAAGGCATGTTGACTTGAACCATTTCACATTTGAGTGTCACACACTGGATTTTTTGAAAGTGTTAACTCTAGATATAACTACACTAATGTCACATCCACTTGTTCATATCCAGAGAGGGATTTCATTTCTCAAAAACCATCTATTTATCACATAATTCAAATTCCATGATGTTTTCCAATATTTTAACATGTCCTCATGGTTTTTTGAAACATTTTAAACCCTAATTTACAAAAATATCTTTATTATTGTTGATACAAAATATGAACTAATTCCTTTTATTACATAAACTTTTCATTTTAATTGTTCAAATCGTGGATCATTTAAAGATTAGTTTCATGTAAATTAGTTTCAATAATCAAATAAATTAACAAATTTTATGATCAACATGAAAGTATTTTTAGTGAGCTCATAATAGGGACATTTACTATATAGCATATAATAGGAACATAAATTAAAGGAAATTGATAATAATGAATCCCAATATGGGAAACAGATTACAAGTGATCTTGAGGATTATCCATAAGAACACGGGAAAAGTCATTAAGAAATGAAAAACGTATAGTAAGGTATACCATAATAAAAATAACATGTATAATAAAAAGTAAATGTGATTAAAAAGTTTAAATGAGATATTTATAATCATATCCCCCTGATTTATCGCAAATGATTTATAATAGAAAATTACCATGTTAAATTAGTATGGTGTCGTAAAACTTGTCAACTATAGATATTATATAATTTACGAAATTAATTAGAGTTATATCATGGAAAACCCATCATCTATTATAATTAATGTTATCCACATAAATAATAATCAATCATTTAATTAAAAATTCATTGGGAATAATTACTGGACTTCTTTTCAAAATCATGTAATTTCAAAAGAGCAAAAAGACATGATCATTGTGTCATTTTTAACCCACATAATTGATATATAGTTTTCATGTATGTAAATTCCTTTATATAAAAAATAAGTATTACATATAAGTGAATACATATAGAATTTATAGAGTTTTGGGTACTCATAAAAATAAAATAAAAGAACCTTTCTAGTGTAGAGAGAGTAAGTTTGTGGAGTTTATTCAGCAGTTTAATGGGTGTAAACCACGACAAGAGAAAATTTCAAAATGAGAGAGGAAAAGGTTATAACATATATATATAATATTTTTTATGTATGGTTATGATTCCATGGATAATAAAAACATGACATCCAAATAACTATAAGGAAGATACTGAAAAAAGATCTTGAATTTAAGATAACTGTAAGATAATATAATTACCTGGAATAGTTAAAAAATAATCTTGAGGAATATGACTATAGAGAATTGAGTACCCCAAGGTAAAACTCCATATAAGGAAAAAAACTAAAACATCATGGGGGTAGGATTTAGAGTGAAAAAGTGTTGTGAAATTAGTGGGTATTTATTGGAAAAGTGGAGGTTTGGTTTAATAATTTCAAAGTATATGCCTTGGAAATCTATATTGTCATAAAATTATATCTATTCCCCTCCCCAAATTGTTTCCAAATAGTTTCTTAATTTGGGACATATTTTATGTCATATTATCCCACTAAAATAGAAAATAATTTTATATATCTTCTTATGGAATAGAAATTTATGTTTCCACTATGTAATGATTATAAAAAACAATAATTAAAGTTTATAAATTACAATGTTACATATATTTTTTTATATTGAATAAAATATATTAAAATACATAATTTTAATAAAATAACATATTTTAGGTCATTGATTGTGATTTATTACTGATTATATCACTGTGAATTTTTTATTAATTCATTTATCATACCAAAAACAACAAACAAAATTCATACTATTGAGGGAAAAAATATATTTTAGAAAATCAACAGAAATTTAAACTAATCACATAATTATGTTATGATATCAAATAATATTTTTTTACCTATAGTAATTATATAAATAATATATTTTTTACTTTTTAATATAAAAAACTAAATTTATTACAAAATAGAGGGTTGAAAATGATTACTCAAATTTCAAACACATAAAAATTTCCAAGTACATAATAAAATTATTTAATCATTTATATTTAAATCATTCTGTTATTATTATAAAATTTCATTAAAATAATTATTATTCATCATACCATAGTTTACTCTATAAAAATAATATATTATATGAATAGTGAAATTTCTTTATAAAAAATCAATTTATAATTTTCCAAACCATTTATACAAATATTTTACAAAGAAAAAAATTATAAAAATGGGTTTGAGGGAATAAATTTTTTTTTACACAATTTAATTAATTATCAAGTAATTATGGTTGCGATATATAACCACTTATAATAGTCATGTTTTATCTATAGGTGAGTTGGGTGATTGTGATATATTAATGGGGCGCCTAATTTAACATCAATCGAGTGGTAATTTTAACTAACCTGAACATACCCCATATGATATTTAGTTCAAGAAACACTTGTTTAATCTATTCATGAGATTGGTTGAGGGAACACCCAAATAATGATACCTCCCACTTTTGTTCAGGCAAATGGTATTCTGAAAAATGAATCTATGTATTGAGGACATTGATTTTCTTTTCTATGTCAATTATAAATGATTCTTTACAATTTAAGAGATATGGTCTCGATGTGTATAATAAAATATAATTAATTTTTAATAGTGAAACAAATAATATTTTTAATTAAACATTGGTTGTTGCAATGTAATTTTTCAAGAAACATATGAGAAGTAATAAAATTTCTTTCCTATAGAACCCATGATATATTTTTTTCTGTAAAAAAATTAATATTTCTAATGAATTATTTTTTTCATATGAATATATTTTTCATGATTTTTTAAAATTATATTTCACAATATATTATTAAAAATTTATTGGATAATTTATTATTTCATAGTATTTGTTCATATGATATATTTCACTAATGTTTATGGAAATCATAGACTTTTTAACATTATTTGTTGAAAATATCAATGGGAGGGGGGAATTTATAATGGTTTAGTTGTAATATAACATGTGATGTTTTTAATTAAGGTGGATAATAATTTATCTATAAGGGAGTGTGATATATAAATTCCAAGAATATAATCCTTTTGCAGAGAATAATTCTCATAGAGTAGAAGTTATCTTTATAGATGGAATATTCTTAAACCCCATAATTTTCATTATCATACTCAATGAGTTATGAACTCGTGGCATTATTTTTTATATAATGACACTAAATACGATGTATTAGAAGTAAAATTCGTTTCTGGTTATTTAATTGTCAAATTTTTATTTGTTTTGATTTGATGTTCTATGCTTTCCAAAAAATTAGAGATTACTGAGTCATAAGTTCGACATCTTACTTTTGCGATCCTTTTGTTTTGGAATTTACAAACATTTTTAAAGAATTTTTACAATGTTTTTATTTCCCATGTGTACTAGTTAATTTTTTATAAAACATTACAATTTATCATACATGAAATTTTTTTTAAATAAATTATATATATATAAATATAATTATTCATTATGGTAATAAAAATGATTAAGTGTCCAAATTATCAAACTAACCATTGTTAGAGTAAAAGTTATACATATGTTATGTCTATCATACAGAAAAATTTAATTACTATCAGAATGATACTAGTAATGATACAATCATATTAACACTCATAATGATTTTTTATACTAACACTTTTAAATAAGATAATTAAACAATCCAATGTTTATAATCAGAATACATCGATTTTTTTCTAATATAAGGAATATAATTAACCCTTTGATTGAGGTAATAAATTTTTCATCAGAAATTTAGTGATAGTAATTTTTTATTTTCAATCAAGAGATTCTTTTCTGAGTTATTATACAGAACATGGAAATATGACCATTCTGGTATTTCCTATAAATACATTTTCATTTGGAGAGTTTTTAGGTAATCCCTTTTGAGATGATGCTTTTCATTCTCAAATTTGTAAAATATTACATAGTGTGAACATATAATTCATAGTATTTTGTAATTATTTAGAGTTTTTTATTATTATGTAATCCTTTTTACGTTTATTTCATTAATAAATTTTGAAATGGTATCTTTGATAGAATATTGTTTTGATTGGAAGATTTCTGGTATAGGATGTTGGTAAATTCGAGCCATTAGATTGAGGACTTCATAGGATAATAATATAAATAAATCGTATTATTGTATCAATGGATTCTGAGGATAGAATGACTGATCCATTCCCATCATTTTATTAAGGACATTCTATATAAATAAATAAATTTTTTAATATAAATAAAAAATAGATATAAAATATTATTCATAGTTATTGACTAACTTAATATTAAGGACAAATGCATTAGTTCATTTAATAAGGATTTTAAATCATTCTTAATTTTTTTCCATTATATGACTTTTTTAAATGTTTCTATTCTTATTATTTATAATAGTATGTGAGTCATCATATTCAGTATAAAATATAGTTTGTTTTAACATTTTGATTCATATTACAATCATAAAAATAATTTTATTTATTAAGATGCATTTCTGTTATTATTATAATTTTTTGATAAATAAGATCCATAGTGAGTATGTTATTTTACTCTTAATTAATAAAACTATTTCTAATTTTGATTTGGTGAATTCTTAATCAGACTATATATGATTCCAAAAAAATATACCTTAATATTCCTCTATGTTAATTAGTTAAAACTTATTAAACTATTTTTAAACTAAAACCCACTACACTCTTGTATTTATATCCATATATGCTAATTATTATGACCATACATAAATTTCCACTTTTCCTTCTTTCAGATTCATAAGGATTTCTTCTCCAAGTGCCTTCCTACTTCAGAATTCCATATTCTTCTATGGAAAGAAAATTTTAATAAACATGTCATTGATGAAGTAAAATGGTAATATTTTATTTCTATATCATTTCATCTAAACCATAATGTTAACATTGTTTATGGGTATTTTTTATCATTATCATAACACCAAATGTGGCCTTAAAATTTCTCTAATACCCACTATAATAGATGTGACCTTTAAATTTATATAATCTAGTTATTCCAAGTAGAAAAAAATTTCCTACATTCATAAATATATTTTATGTTTTTTATATATGTGTGTAATAACATCATACATCGAAACACATATTCTATGTAGTAGATAGTTTTACCTAAAATAATTTTATCGAATGCTTAATCATTTAAAACGTAACACACTTTATTTCTGAATCAAAACATAATGGCAGTAAAAACAAATTATTAATTTTCTTCTTCCCATACATAATACATAAGAAAATAAATTAGAGCTCTATATGATAAACAAGATTATTATGTGATATAGAATCAATGAATAAAACTATGAGTCCATGAATGAACAGATTTTCAAAAATTTATCTTTTTTACATAGAATATAGAATTACATTAGAAAACTATATGAAATAATATGTTTTATTTAAACAAATAATTAATAAACATAATAAATGTATTATCTTTTATTATTTTCATATCATTAATACATATAATGTATCAACCCTGGGTATACTGCTAGTAATAATCATTGTTGCACTTAGAATAACCATCATGGTTAATATGAAAAATCATTTAAGAGAAACCAAATTGGTTAACTACATACCTGTACCCAATGAATTTGAGTGATGTAACAGGGTCATGCACAATCATTTTATAATGGAACCACCATTCATCAAAAAAATTTCTAATAACAATAACATAATGTAACACCCCAGATCCTGATTCCACTAAAAGGTTCCTAATCCCTGTTGGCCACATAGACTCAACCAAATCTCCCCAAATTCAAAATATTTATTACTTAATGTGAAGTCCTAGGGTGAGTCTATGAGGATATTATTCTCTCTTATGATAGTGTAACAAAACATAATAAAAAATATATATGTTGGAGAAGCAGTATAATAACCATAAAATATGTAAATTATAGAGGACTAATATATAAGAAATTCATGAAATCACTTCATGTCCAAAATAATGACATATTCCACATTTCTCTTATAAATAATACAGTAAAATATTCATTATGAATATATAAAATAAATTGAACAAATGGATGAAAAAGACAAAAATTCATTATAGTTAGAATCACGAGCCAAAAATCAGTCCTATGATCAATCTTTAGAGTTAAAATAATGAAGCTTTAAAACAAACATTTCCCTTATACATACATATAATAGTATTGACTGTTTGGGTACCTATAGGTGTCCTAGACATGGTGTGAGATATATTCTCTGAAGTAAATCATCAATGGTTTGTTCCAATTAGTTAGTGTGTTTGTATAACAATAGTGTGATGGAAAACCATAAAATTAATGGAAGTGATCAAAAGTTAACATCATATAATTTGAGGTTCTCATTTTTTAACCAATCCATTTTACAATTTTAATTTAATCATATGTATCAGATTTAATTGTCACTCCCATTTCATTTATAATCATGCTCAAATATCTATTCATTCTCATGGGAATATTATGTCTTGGGACCCAACACACTACTCAATGTCCCCCAGGATAAAATCATCCATGATTCATAAACAAGACATCCAAAAAGTGTAAGGATTTTTCATATCAGATATTATTCATTGGTTTGGAATATCATACAAAATAAAAATTTAATTTTTTATTTAATTACGATTATGAGTCCATCCAGGACATTTCAAATATGGAATTCATGTTTCTCCCCATATTTTATATAAATCGGTACCCTATGTTCTCATCCATGTAGAACCTCTCAATAAGCTTGGTATCTCTCCAATTTTGGTATAACGTCATATACATTCCTATCCATATTTGGTGGTTCACTATGGGAGCCCAATTTTCACCCATGAAATATATGTTCAATTCCATTGACTCCATCAATGGTATTCACAAATTAATCATTGTAAAACTATATATATAATGTCATGTACTTATGAGACCATCCATGGAAGTCCATATCATGAAAACAAGTGTCATGGTGACATAATCAAGGTTATGATATGTGTATGTCTATATAATTCATCTTTTGAATTCGTTTTTTACAATAAGAAGACACATTTTCATTCAGTAATAACATTTAATCAATTTCTATTAACATTACAAGGTAAAAAAATCATTCCAATTCAACTCAGTTAATGATGTGACTCATGCATTGGCCAGGCATGGAAGGCTTCGATTCAAAATAATGACATATGAATATATATATATAAATCATAAAAATATTCAATCAACAATCAAATAACATAGTTTATATCTATCTAACATAGTAATAACAATGAAAATAAAAATTCAATGTTAATCAATAAATATCATATCAAGGTATAATCATAGAAGGATTTCCACCAATTAATAACATGGGTATTTGATTTAAGTAAAAACCCTATATTGAGGTGATTTTTCATGGAATGTATCTAGGTTAATGGAATAAATTCTATATTCCTTATCAATTTTATTGACATTACATTAATCCTTGTAAACCCTATTTAAATTTAAGGAACACCTCAAGGTAATCTGTGATTGAAAATAAATTTGTGTGGGCCTAGTTCAATTAAAAAACCCCATTAGATGGTTCCATTTCATAGACTATAACCAATAATAAATCATTAATATTCCTGTTTAATTTAAATATTAATTCTTATCACTTCATACATTTAATAACATTTTTGGTAAATCTTGAAAATTGGTTGCACAACACAATGTCATATATAAACACATAAAATTTTATTGAAAGGTATTAGACCTCCTATGACAGTTCCATTGTTAATAGATCATCCATTATTCACTCCTAATTATTCATAGATTATCAGAAAAATAAAATAATTTATAAGAAACATAATAATAGGGAATATTGTCTTTTACCATAATAGTGTAGTTGATATCTAGAAGAATGAAGAATGGCTAAAAATGAATTGGGATCTAATTGATTCAAATATTAAGAGATATAAAGTACATAAATTTAGTAATAGAATGAGGATTAATGAAAAATCCTAAAATAGTCCCAATGAGGGAGATAAAAATGGTGACACAACATTAGATGAGGGATGTTAGAAAATAGAATTTTTTAAAAGTACTAACTAATTGAAAAACAGCCTTTTCCAAAAAAATATCTATGTTGAACAATTTCAGGGCGCAGTTGGACATACTATTTTCCAATCATGAAAGGTTTTATATAGTATATTGGGACCCAACATGGATTGATGCACAATTTTACTAAACAAGAACCTATTATGAGTATAACCACTATCAAAAAATCAATCCTTGCTACATGACCGTGCAACTGAAATTTCACAATTTTCAATATTCGTGCACGAGGTTCTATCACCTAAAAACATGGGTTCCAAGATCCAAATCATCCCCGAACACAATCCATACCTCCATAAACTAAAATAGAATTCTTATTATGAAATATATAATCATTTAAATATATAATTTTAAAAAATGATATGATTATTCCCCCAAATAAGAACTAGGATCATAAAAACATCGCGATAAATCAATTCATTGATGAATTTCTATTTTATTAGTGGTGATGGGTGATCTGCTAATAATTCTAGCCCCAATGATCATACATTAGGCTCTCGCTCCTATGTCTCATCATGTACTCATATGTGCTACCATTTCACTCTTACTAATGTAATAGACCGTCCATAGATGACATTCATGATAAGATCCAAAATATATATTGGATTCTCCTCAAAGAAATAACCTACCTATAACTCAAACTCATCAAGTTTAATGGCATGAGATGGGTCTAGAAAAAAGATTTGTATATAATAAAAATTGAAGTCTCTGTTCATTTCCTAGTAACTCTGAGGTATTTGAAACTGATAGGATACTTTATTTTATCAATCTAGAATCTCCAAATACCCAACATAACTCAGTGACATCTTACACTATCTATTGATCATCATCTTACCCATCATTAGTGAGACATGGAATAAAACCTTATCACAAACTGTGAAATTGAGAGGATGTTTGCAGGAATTGAGGTATGATTTATCTTGAGACAAAAAAGTACCCATCTACTTCAGAATGAACTAAAAATATCTATTGTCTATGGAATAAAATGAGGTCCAATAATATCTTCCTCTTCTATATATTAATTACATAGGGGTGATTAGCATGTCCTACCATAAAAATCCTCCTCGAGTCCTGTCTAAATTTTAGCATGAAAAATGTTTTTGTAGGATAATTCAACTAGGGATATATGCCTATTCCAAGTACCCATGAAATTTTGGATGCATGCTCAAACCATGTCCCCAAGTTGTTGATTCATGTGCTCTGACTAGCCATCTATATGGGGTTGTTATTTCTTACTCATAAGAAGGTGTGTACCCAAAACCCTAATTATCCCTTGACCGAACATGGATGTAAGAAATGCATCCCTATCTAAAATGATAGTGAAAAAAACCCCTTGAGGTCATACTATCTCACAGATATACTACCTCCCAATATAAAAAATATTGAAGGATTCCTTTATCGGTACGAATGGTGAAACCATTATGATCCTATCAATAATAACCCATACAACACCATTAACTCATGGTGATTATAGCAAACCTTTAACAAGCATTTCTAATCAGGTATGGGTAAATTATATAAATGCCTATCCAGATGTTGGTGTTCTACCTTCACCTACTGACATGTGGAAAACTCATGAAAAAACTAGAAACATATTTTTTAATTCTCGGCCACTAGAACTGATGATATCAATAGAAATTAATCTTGGTGATGTCAGGATGCACTACCCAAGCTGAATCATGAATGTCTCACATAGGCTCCTCACACAAGTCTAAATAAACCAACTTTGACCATGTTCTCAGGGAATATCATCCTCACCTAAGGTCTAACCAGGTAGAGGTACCTCAACATTTAATGACCCCTAGATTTATCAATTGAATTAAATTTTTATATAATTATTTATAAAATTATAATCACATTATGATGAAAAAAGACATATAAATATAATAAATACCATGCTATGAAGATACAAAATTTTTCCACTTATATGTTTTAAATTCCGAAAATCTGACATACACAGTTGCAATCTATAAGGTGTTTGGAGGCCGATAAGGCAAATTTATTTGTGGTGAATAGTAACCAAACCTTATGAATAGTATTATTAACTTTTTTATAATAAAATCATCCAAAATAATAGTATCCTAAACTAATAATTATTAAATAAAATTTAGAAATCTTATATGTGACAATTTGACAATAGTAAAATTATTGGTTTTGATGTAAGTCAAAAATATTTTATTATAATTAATTAATTAATTAAAAATAAAATATATTTATATAAATTGGGTTCATAAATTAACAATTATTCTTATTTTTGTTTGGATGATAATTTTATTTTACCCTATTTATTTTTTTAATGCATTATGAAATAAGTTTAAATTTTAAAAAAAAATGTAATTTTCATGTAAATTATGATTTTTATTAAAAATTATTTTATCCGAATTATAATTTTAATTTTTAAAAAATTAATTCATTTTTTGATTATACAGTTTTGGAAAATGGTTCGATTGTATGTTTTGGATTTTTTTGAAATAATGTAATTTACATGTGAATAGTGTAAATTCAGTTTTTCACATAGTCAGTATATGCTAAACTACGTCATTCATGATTTAATGATGATATACAATTTATAGAACTTTTGATTCTTCCATGTTATATTTAATTTTATAAATGGTTACATAATATTCAATAAACACAAATTACAAACATAATAATAACGTTCCAATTCGTAAAGTCCAATTTTTTTCCTAAATGTATCTTTTTATTTTTCATTTACTTTATTTTTAATAAATTAATGAATTAGAAGTATGAAGATTATTTAAAGTATTAAAAATATATATTATATTAATATATTATTTATGATATCATAATACTAATATTACAATTCTAGAAATTGATATATTTTTTATTTAATATTTTATTAAAAAAACCCATGATCATGTATAAATAACTACTCTCCCTTCCCTTGACAAACAACATCTCATATGTTCCAATACATGACTAAACTCTATCAAAATATCATCCTTAACCCCTAACCCAAATTCAAGAGATTCTAGTACCATCAAAATACTAATTTTAGGTTTCTTTAGGAGGATCTTAAGAGGAGGATTCAAGTGGTAATTACACCCTCTATTTTTCATTAATTTCCTTTCAAGTTCTTTTCTTAATATATTCCCATATATCCTCATCAACATGTTATGTTAAATAAATTATCTCACATATAATTTAATGTTATGAATCTAATTGGATAATATATCATCCATACCCTTTCTCATCTACATATAATTTTAGAAAAGAAAATGTTGTTTTTGGGGGTGTTAATTTTTCACCTTCCAAAAGACATGTTTTCGTTTCATTATTATGTCCATCAGATCGGGTCATGAAACCATTAATATCAATGAAACCGATTTTTTTATATGTATTATATCATATTTAATTTTATTTAACTTACTTATGTACATATTACTAAATTATTAAACAAAACAAGTTCGATGTGGTCAAAAACCAGCCCGAATAAACCCAAACGAACACCATTAAATTATTATCCAATAATTCATCCACATGGTATATAGAATTAATCATTATAACATAATTTAATATATTTTTTGATAATTAATAACAATAATAATCAGTTACAGATGTTTATCAATGTTCTACATGAACTTTCATTATGAATACAAGTGAATCGTTTAAGAAAATCACGAAAAATGAAGTTTCCCAAACAATGTATTAAAACACTATAACACATAAAAAGTTGTATTAAATCACATAATTAGACCATAATGAACCATATTAATTTTAAAAAGGTTTTGTATTGTTAATAATTTAATGTAATGTGGTTATATCGGATAGTAAAGGGAACAATGCGTTCAGATACAAGGTATGCAAGAATTCATAAACCCAACGTTCTTTATTTGGTTCTCCTTCTATCAGTCAATTTTTGGTATCACCACTCCTAAAAAATACTTTTTTTATAATTATTTAATATTATATAGCATATAAATGAATTAAACTAGTGTTTATTTCAAACTAATTTTTTTCAAAAGAACTCATCATTAAAAATCCCTCTTTTTTACTTCTCACTCATTGTTGATGGTTGTTGTATCTAGTATGTTATTAAAATTTTATTTTCGGAATCAAACATTTAGTAATTTGTTCTTATGTGAGGAAACTGATTACATTCCATTGGTTATTTATTTTTTTATATATATGTTCTATGTGGAATGTATGATAATGAGAATGTTATGATGTGACGGGTGCACCTGGAATTATATATCACAAAATGAATGTTATGATGTGATGGGTGCACCAAAAATTTTACCGCACTCCAATTCATTGGGAAAAGTGATGAATCTCATGATTTAGAGTGAAAATAGTTTTTAACATGATTATAGGGGTTTTTCACTACTATGTATTTTAGTTAACCACTAAGACATGATGATTAATTTTTATGCATTGCCACATTTCTAGTCTTTTATTAAATCTTCCTCTAATGTTCATGATTCTTTTCCTATGCTGTGATTGTGCTAACTGATGCAATATTGTTCTTATCTATCCAATTACATGGAATTTTTTTCGACCCTTTTTTGATGTATTCCTCGGGTTACTACATGTACTAGAAAGAATTCAAGTTCTAATAAGAAACTAGTGAAGAAGGAATTAAATAAATGTTATTCTAGATGTTGTAAATGTTATGTTTTGACCTCATTTTCCCAAGAAACTAAACCACTGGATCCTAATGGTGTAATAATATTTTTTTAAATCATTATAATGATATAATTGTAATGAAATATTCGTTAGGGTCATTAAAGTTGGTATCAGATGGAGGGTTTAGTTAATTTAGAAATTTGGATTAGTGAACCCTATAACAAACCTCTTGTATGAGACTATGTACAAATATGAAAAAAATAATCATTACATAGGGATCCCATAAGAGATTATTTTATTTTATATTGTAAAAATTATTATATTATTCATGACTTGTTGACTTTTGTTTTTCTCTAGCCTGGTCTATTTTTGAAAATGGTTGGAACAAGGGAAAAATAGGCCAACAACTCAAGGAAGGACCAATGCAACGATTGCCAGAACGACATCCCTAATGCTTTGGGAGGTGGAGTTCAAAACATCATGGTGATTATTACCCAAATATCTCATGTTATGTACAATGAATAATATAATGGATAACATACTCCTTCACCACATTGAGTGCAACTTTATATCGAGTGTATTATGGGGGAACGACCGTTGACATTTAGTGGATCTTCTAATCCACTAGTTGTAGAACATTGGATCATCTCCATGGAGAATATCATTTCTAGGATCCACTATTATTACACATAGAAGAAGAATATATTCATTTATTTTCTAGATGGATAGTCAGATATATGGTGGGCATTGATTAAGAACACCAAGAAATGACACAAATTAGGATAGATGGAATGGGAAGTCTTTATGATCATTTTTCTTAACTTTTATTTACAACGAAATAATTGTACGGGTATGGAGAGAGAACTCATAGTGATTAATAAAATGAATGGAGAATATATCATGACCTACGAAGCGAATTTGGAAAGGATTTCAAGGAATGCTTCGGGTTGTGTTATCATCAATGATTGCAAAAATGATAGATTCTTTAGAGGATTAAAACCACACCTTCAAAAGGCTCATAAAATTCGTGACTTTTTGAGTTATGAAAAAGTTGTTTGATGTGATATCAAATTGGAGATGAAGTTTTGATATTGGACCCATGTCTATGTTGATAAGAAACAAAATATGGAGTTTCAAGATAGAGTATCTAATGATAAAGGTGGGATAAAAACTCAATGAGCCACATGCCAAAAATTTGGGATGTTTAATCCTAGTAACCGCCTCAATGAAACTATCAAATTCTTCAAGTGTCGAAAATAAGGACACCAAGCTCGGGAATGTGGAAATTACATGATAAGTAAGGGGAATATGGTTAAATTAAAGTAGGAACCACCCATGGTCCACTGTACAACTATTGGGAGCAAGGAGACTATGCATGCCAGTGAACTAAACATCATGTCCTTGGGGGTAATCTATGCCAATATCCACCAAATGAAAAGGAATAACGGATGGATTTTGTCATCACTACTATAGAAGTGGATCATGATAATGATTTCGTACATGGTACACATCCAATTCACACAATAATGGAAAAAGGCTTATTGGATTCTTGTTTTAAACATTCTTTTATATCTTTCATGTTTGCTAGATATATATTACCGAAGACCCGAAACCTTGAAGTATAGATATCTACAAAAATACCCAGTGGTGCTATCTATTAAACCCAAGTGTTTAAATCTACTCTTGTTGGAATATGTGGGAATATTCTTCCAATGAATATTTTAATACTTCCCTTGGTGGAATTCAATTCTATAATGCGACTAGATTTGACCTCATTATATACTGCACATATACACTATTGGTAAAAGGAATCGCCTTTTCATATTCTGAATCATCCCATGCTTATCTACAAATTTAATGATGATCAAAAATATCCTTTGAAAAATCCTTTAACGGTGTGGGTCATGATTTACTATGAAGAGACATACCTCACATAAATGGTTGATTAAAAAGAAAGTGTGAACCTATAAGAAATTCCCATCACATGGGAATACTATGATTTATTTCATGTAGAGTTACCAAAACTACAGCTAGATTGTGAGGTAGAGTTCTTAATAGAACTCATAACTATAAATACTCTTATCTCAAATTGACTTTATAGGAATGATCCTATCGAACTGGAGGAGATAATGAAGCATCTTAAAAATCATTTAGACAATGTGTTCATATGACAATGTTCATCACCTTGGGGTGCACCAATACACTTTGTGAAGAAGAAGGACAGAACAATGCTACTCTATATTAACTATCTCTAACACAACAAGATAACCATAAAGAAAAAGTATCCTCTTCCAAATATTTATGTATTGATTGTTTACTTAAGAGGACCTAAATACTTCTCAATAGTGGATCTTCATTTTGGATATCATCAGCTAAATGTGAATAAGTAAGAAATTTAGACGGCTGCCTTCCATACAAGATATAAGAACTATGAGTTTCCGATTATTCCCATCAGACATACATTACTTCAATCTTCATGGATTTGATGAATAGTGTCTTTAGACATTTCCCAGAAAAATTTGTGGATGTTTTTATTGATGATATTTTCATTTACTCCAAGATCCAAGAGGAAAATGAAGAACATCTCTGACATGTGATAGTGACTTTGAGAAAGGAGAGGTTGTATGCCAAATTCAACAAGTGTGACTTTTGGGCGAAGCACGTCATGTTCATGGGACATGTTATCACAGGTGATGGAATTTTTGTGCACCCTTTAAAAATATTTTATTAAGTAATGGACTAATCCCTCTATTTTAATAGAAATCCATAGTTTTCTTAGATTATCTAGGCACTACTGATGTTTTCTGTGAAATTTCTCACGATTTTCAAGCCATCTAAATAAGATAACAAAGAAAGGGGTAATGTTTTCCTAGAAGGAATAATATGAGGGAAGCTTCAACGCACTAAAGAGAAGGCTGATCATCACACTAGACTACGCCCTATTGAAAAGTGCAGAATGTTTTTTGATATACAAGGATGATTAAAATAATGTATTGGGTTGCGTACTGATGAATAATGATAATTTGATATCCTAAGCCTCATGGATATTGAAGATCTAGGAGAAGAACTACCTGACACATGATCTAGAGTTAGACTCCTTGATTTTTCTCTAGAAAATCTAGTGGCACTATCTTTAATGTGAAAAGTGTGACATATTCACCAACCATAATAGATTAATGTATATATTTACACAAAAGGATCTCAACATGCGTTAAAGGAGATAGTTATAGATAATCAAGTATTACTATTTCTTTATTCCCAAACATCCTTGAATAGTGAACAATGTAGATGAAGCTCGAATTGAAAAAGAGCCTTCTACTCTATCCCTGATACCGAATGACAAAGACTCTATCTTCATGGATATGAAAATGATGGATTTAGAAATCATAATGGAAGGTCATACATCATTCCTTTCTCAAATTATTTCAAAACCCTCAATCCAAGAGATGATTGCGGTGGCACAATGGGATGATCTGGAGTTAAAAAAGAAAGTGACATCCATAAATGAAGGGAAAATCGATGATTTCTATATCAAAAATGATGGTGTGATTCAGTTTGGAACTTGAAATTGTGTGCCTTCATCACCCGGGTAAAAACGGAGATATTGGATAATTCACATAGCTCAAAATTCTCTATCCATCCTCGGAGTACCATGATATATCATGATAGCCGAGAACACATCCGGTAGGACAACATGAAGAAGGAAATTTTGGAATTGGAAGAGGCGATGAAGGATAAGTACCCTCACCGATTTCTGTAAAATGAGAATTTGAGGGAAAAAATTTATAAGGGGGAATGAATGTAATGACCCGACATTTTATCAATGGAATTCCCTTCTTATAATTATGTATTATAGTATAATCACATTAGGATTTAAAAAAAATATTTATATAAAACACTATGTGACCATTAAAAATAATTTTTCCACTTCAATGTTTTGGTTTTCAATAATCAAACATAAAAAGTTGCAATTAGTAAGATGTTTGGAGTCTGATATGACAAAATTAATTTTTGGTGAATAGTATCTCACCCATATGAATAGTCACCAACACTTATAAATAGTAATATTACCCTTATGAACAGAAAATCATACAAAATAATAGCAAACTCACCCATGAATGATTACATAAAATTTATGCAACTTATAAATGAAATATGACAATAGTAATGTTATTAGTAATACTATTAGTCATAAATAATTAATTATAAATAATTAATTAATTTAAAATAAAATTTATTTTCTTAAATATCATTCCTAAATTAATAATTCTATGCCTTTTGGGGTTTAAGACAATTTTATAAAACCATATGTAATTTTTGAAAGAATTATGAAATCATTTTTTATTTTAAAAACAACAATTATCATGTAAATTGTGATTTTAATTAAAAAATAATTTATTAATATTTATTAAATATTTTTTGAAAAATTTAATTCATTTTTGGGTTCTACACATCTATAAGAGGTTTAGGTTATGTTTTTGGATTTTTTTTGAAATATATTAATTTTTGTGTGTATAGTGGAAATATAGGTTTTACAACAACTCGTATATCCTAAAGTGCATAATTTATGATTTAATGATGACATAAACATTCTAAAACATTAAATTTGTCCATATTATATTTTATTTCATAAATTTTTTCTTAAAATAATATAAACTCATTTTCCAAACCTAATATACACTTTTCAAACCTTGAATTCAAAAAGTGACTCATTAAAGTATCATTTTCACATTCTTTCGCATTCATTTGAGTAAATTAATGAATTATAATTATAAATATGATTTAAAGTATAAAAAAATATATTATATTAATATATTATTTTTGATGTAAAAAACTACTATTACATATCTAAAATTTGATATATTATTTTATTTAATATTTTATTCTAAAACACCCATTCTTTATGTATAAAAAACACCTCTCCCTCCCCTTGCCAAACCACACCTCTCAATCTTCACGACATGTCTAAACTATATCCAAACATCATAAAAAGACCTACCTAACATCCAATATCTTTTGTTTCATCAAAAGTCCAATACTATGTTTCTTAAGGAGGATCTCAAGGTAAATATTCAAGATGTAATTCTCTTCTCTCTTTCTTCCTTTAATTCCCTTTCAAGTTATTTTCTAAATCTATCCCCACCATTCCACATCAAGATGGTATGGTAACTAAACTATATTACAAATATAATTAATTTTTTATTATAAAAATATTATAATATATCATACATACCACTTTTCCTCTTATTTTTATTTTGGAAAAAACATTTTTCATGAGGTGTTGATTTATCACCTTCAAAACTGACATGTTTTCATTTTTTCATTAACTCCATCTGTTCTAGTAGTGAAACATTTTTTATTGTTTAATTTCATTATTTTATGTGTATTAAATACTATTTAATGTTCTAGAACTAAATTTTTTTTAACATTACTAAATGAATTAACAAAACATGTTTTTGTGGTCGAAAAACCGGACGAATTAACCCAAATAATCATCATTAATTACTTATCTAATAATTCATCAACATGTTGTATCATATAATTGATTATAATATCATTTAAACTCATATAATATCATTAATAAAATTAAATATATGATCTTTATTTTTATCCATTTTCTACATAAACATCGATTATGAATACAAGTGAACCGTTTAAGAAATACCTAAAAATGAACTTTCTCGAACAATGTATTTTAAAAAAATGACTCATCCAAAATCCAATTAAATAACATAATGATACCATAATGAACCATATTTGCGTTAAAAAGTGTATGTAAATGTTAATTAATTAATCTAATGTGGTCATATTGGACATTACAGTGATGACAGCATTCAATACAAGGTAAGGGGAAATTATCAAACACAACTTGCTTTCTTCAGGTTCTCCTTTCTTCATTGCTTTTTTGTATGGTAACATCATAAATATAATTTTTTCATAATTATCTAACCTTTTGTGGGATATAAATGTCTTATAATGGATTTTATGTCATATGAATGTTTTCTAAAATAAATATTCGTTCAAAAGCACACCTTTTACTTCTCACTCATGGTTGATGGTTCTTGTATCATATATGTTATTCCCCCTTTATTTTAAGAATCCAAAGTTTAGGAAAGTGTTATTATGTGATAAAATCCATTCCATTCCATGGTTTATCTATGTTGATTATTCAAATAATTTTTATGTGGCATGATATATAATGGGAATGTTATGATGTGACAGGTGCGCCTATATTTATATAGCGCAAAATGAATGTTATGATGTGACGAGAGCACCTGGAATTATATAGTGCTCCAATGCATTGGGTAAAGAGATTAATCTCATTAGTTAAATTGAAATTAGGTGTGAACATGATCCATGATTTTTTTCATAACTATGGGTTGTAGTTAACCACAAAGACATGATGTTTTATTTTTATGCATTGCCACATTTCAAGTCTTTTATTAATGCTTTATATACTGTCCATAATAAATTTACTATGTTGTGATTGTGCTGACCCATGCTATATTGCTCTCAAATATCCCATTACTAGGCTTTTAGATCACCCATTTTCTGATGTATATACTCAGGTGAATACATGTAGTAATTATAATACAAGTTCCAATAAGAATTTAGAGATAAAGGAATTAAATAAATGTTACACTTGAGGTTCCAAATGTTATATTTGGTCATAGTATTTCGAAGACACTAAACCTCAGGATCCTCGTGGTGTAATAATATTATTTTGATTATATTTATAACTATGTAATACTACTATAATAAAAGGAAGGATCGTTATAAACCTATAACTCTCCCATATCACTAGATCTCATAATCCAATAGCTGCCTCATCCTCACTCTATCTAGTATTATAGAGGTAACATCTAACAATGATTGGTAAATCTTCCCTAAAATTTCATGGAAAATCATTTGAATTTTAGAGAACAAATCCATAATCATCCCCTCGCTTCTGGCTTAGAAATATTCTTATATCTGCACAGTACTTTTCGATGAAACGTCCATTACATTTCATTTACTAGGTATATAGGTATGGTCAAAATTGAAATGAACTAAGAATTCAGCCGACCTCTACAAACTTAGATTCAGATCACACTCTGTTAATATGTGAATGATATTTTATTGGTCGGTGTACACCACAAAAAACCATCTTTGAATGTAATGTCTCCAAAATCTCTTTCTATTAACAACTATTGATAACTCGAGATCGTCTATCTAGTAATTTATCTACTGTGTCCTCATCTTTTAGGACCCATATGCCACAACTCAATCCCTCTACATAAGAACATCATTTTTCCGAATACATGATGTATCACATTACTTTATGTAAATCTTAAATGGATGTAGATAAATATATATTATACCTGAATTCAATCTCACTTTCAACTATTGAAAGGAAATCTTGAATGAATCTTACCATAAAATCTTCACACCCTTCCTAGTCAATCCCAAAAGTGGCATTGCTAGGCCTGAAGATTCCAATATAAAACACATGTAGTAACCCAGAATCTCTATGAAAAACCATATGTCAATGAAAATCCATGGATTCTCTCAGAAAAATACGCCTCTCACCTCCTATGGGCCAACTGATACTCGAATATATGATGTTGATGTTACCAAAGATGTGAATATGAACCACCCAAATTGTGACATTGGGATAATATCATATAAATAATTATCTCTCATATTATTCAACATGATCTCATGATTTTTGACATGGTCTTGTAAATTTTGAGAACACATAAAGATATCAACCATGAAAACCATCAACATTGAATCATGATAAGTATGAAAAATGTTGTTCAACAGTTCTGTGGACATCGCTGGGGTGTTTGTGTGATCGAATTGAATAACCAAATAATTGAATAGATTTTACCTAATTTTAAAGGTTCTATTAGGAATTTATGATGTTCTTACTTGTAGATGATAAAAATCAGTTCTTAAATATTTCATTCAAGATGTCCTAGTTCCTAGAATGAATTATACAAGATCATCTATCCACAGTAGAGTATAGCTATTCTTGACCATAAGTTGGTTCAATTTCCTATAATTCAGACATATATTGAGAGTTCTATTTTCTTTTTTCCCAAAAATGACCAAATATCCACATAGATAAATACTATGTGGGATAAAAAACTTTTCCAATAAATCCACTAGCTTCCACATTAGATCTTGCATCTTAGTAATAACTATCTTATATAGAGGAAAGAATACTAGATCAACTCATGGAACTAGCTTGATGGATAACTCTACCACTCTCGAAGGATGTACTCCTAGAAATTCATTCGGAAAATGATCCTGAAATAATAATTTAGTTGTATAAATATTCCATCTATATTATTTAGTAACCAATAAATGAAATCACTATATTTGATGTCAACCTTCTAATCCCATGACTCTCGGGTCTATCTAGGATCTCCTATACATCCCACTCTACCTTGTGAATGAACTCTCTACCCTCTGGTGATGGTAAGTCCACCTTTTGGTGATAGAAATCAACAAAGTCATGAAAGAAGACTAACCATTTCAAAATAATAATTGTAACATCCCAGGTAAATAATGAATATGAAATTTTTATATTTATTAATATTTGTGAATAAAATGTTAATACAACTTTAATGGGAATTCTATGTTCAATGGTGTACCCAATACGCAACAACGAGTTTCTTTGAAATATAACGTTGCACACTAAAAATATAATAATATAATTTTAAATGGCAGTTAACGCCTAACCGTTTTAATGGAGGTAATGAAAAAAACTTACTACAAAATTATTATATATGTTTGTTAATTATTTTTACATTTATCTAATAAAATTCATAGGCTTAAAATAGGAAACTTTATTCGATTTTAAGCATAAATATTCTAATGTTCTTTAAAAGGTCGATTAACCGCCTTTTGATGGTGAACCCTTTTAAAAACTAATTTTTTTCAATTTTATATGTTATATTTGTCAAAATAAAATCCTTATTTATAATCGGGACATCAAAATTTAATTTGTGTAATTTGTTTTATTTTTCTGATAAATTTCATTTTTATTAATGAATAGTGAAAATGTTGTATTTTAATTCAAAACCTCCTTTTAATCTAATTTATTTATACGGTTAGGTTATCTATTTAATTGAGTTTAAAGTGTAGTTGAAATATATTTTTACCATTTAATCCAATGTTTGTCATTGGAATTAATTTCACTATGAAAATGGCCATAAACAAGTGATAATATTTTGAAATATATTGTTTCTTAAAAACACGCTATTTATTTTGACAGTGGGAATTAATTATAAAATTAATTAATGAATATTCTATGTTTTGAATTTGGTAAAATGGAAATCAGTTTTTTAATTTGTAATATCAAATTTACATTGGATATATTTTTGGAATTTTTATGACAAATGTTCATTTTTAATGAATAGTGAAAAAATGTTGCATTTTACTTCAAAACTTCTTTTTCATCAAATTTAATTATATAGTAAGATAGTAATTTTAATTTTTTTTAAAGTGTAATTGAATTATTTTTTTATCACTTAATACAATGTTGTTCGTTGTATGTTATTTAACATTTCAATTGGATATAAAAACAAGTCAATCTTTTGATATATTTTACTTCTAAAAAACCCGTCTTTGGTTGTGACAACGAGAATTATTTTTAAATTAATTACTGCAATTTCTGGGTTTGTAAATTGGTAAAATGGATTCAATATTTTGAATCAGAAGGTCCAAATAATTTAATTAAGACCTTTTGGTTCGTGGACATTATTAATAGTAATGACGACAATTATCTTTAATTATCGTGATTAATTAGTAATCGGGTAGCTAAGGGTAATAAAATAATATCATAATAATATAAAATGACCCCAACATGTGTCCAAATCCTCTTTTTTGAGTCATTTTCTACCATGGGAATCTTTGTACCGAGCTTGAGGGACCATGGAGTCACAAGGTGTAATAATGACATTTATGACATTATTTTTAAAAAAGAAGAGAAATATAACAATGGTTTGTATATCCTAAGTAAAACAGTTTTAATTTTGTTTACATAAATGAACTCTTACACTATAAATAGTCATTGCAAATATAAAAATATTTCCTACATCAATATATTTTTCTTTAATTTTTAGACATTAAATATATAAATTTATTTATGACACCATGATGATGTAGTGATTACCTCAGTAAAGAATGATTTAAATAAAATTAAAAGATAAGGTAAAATATAAGACATAAACTTGCCTAAAAACTATTGTATGGGTGTATATGGATCGATTATCACCTTATCCTCAAAATATATCATTGTGGGGACTTTAAAATCCGAAAATAATTTTTAATTAAGTAACATTTCAAGACTTTCCAAAAGTGACCCTCCACCCTCTTATAAAAGTCCCCCACCTATACCCCCTTACCCACACCTCTCAAGCCCTTGTATCATCCAAAAACTGATCATATTATCTCTCCATATCCGTATATTACTCCTAGAAGCATCACATTGGTAGGAAGTCTTTCCAAGGAAGCCTTTGTCTCAAATCAAAAAGAGTAACCCGATTTTGAGGTAATGTATTCCATTGAGTTTCTTTATTTTATTATTCATTCTTCATTAACCAGTATCATCTTATTATTTGATCCCATAATAACACCAGTATAATAAATATACTAGTATGTTTTTATGATAAGTATTCTACATACACTTACACACACCTTTATCTATTGGTTAAAAGGCATACTGTTTCTGTGGGTGGCGAATTACTGCCTCGCAAAGTGATGATTGTTCAATCTTTTTTTAACACCTTTCATGGTGGCCATTATGATGGAAAAATATTTATATATGATATATATTATATTTATGTCCTCTAAATTATTCTGTATTTTATATTTGAAAGATACCTTTATGCTTTTCATGTTCTGCAAATGCAATAATTTTATATGAGGATGTGTGGACAATCACCCCCTCAAGTGATGTGACTTGTTCATGAAAAACATGGAATTTATAAAGAATTTAATTAATGAACATATTTTACCTATATAACATATATATTATACTATAATTATAATATATCTATGTCTAATTTAATTTTAATGTCTATTATTATGATTAAAAAGATGACTTTAGTGGTCATGCATACGTACAACTTACCGTCCCCATGAACTGTACATTTTATTTCATTTCTCCAAAAATTATGGAATATTTTTGAATACATATATAATGGATATATATATGATATTTAAATCATGAAAACCATTCCAGAGATGATGTACTTATAACTACATGGACAATTCTCTTCAAACAATTTTTTTGTTGACTCATGTAGCGAACATCGACAAAACATATGATATGAACTCAAATAATTAACTAATTATTATTACATGATAATATGTGTTATGAATTTAATAATAACATTTAAAGGAAATTATCAATAAATTATAAATTGAATAAAGGTTATTATTCGTGAATATAAATAAACGAACATGACAAGTCGGACTTGAGGTAAGAGGATTTCTTATCTCACTTTTAATTCCTTGATATTTCCATTGTTCGCCAATTATTTATTTCATGTGGTGTATTGTGTACATCCATTTGATATATATTATCATGGTTCTATTTATATTCATGGTATTCTGTGATTCATTTTGTTCTTATTATATTTTGGTCATACGACTCGATTTATTACAACGAGGTATGGGGTTTTTATCTCAATTTTTATTCCCAAGAGATTCATGATATGTTTGTCACTATCTCCTATGAGTAGTGTATGTACTGCCCATTATTCTACACTTTGTGTAATATAAATTATTTTATGGTCATTTAAATCAACATTGTATAGTCCTTCTTTCATGGGGTGTATGTTTCGAAAGTTACCCAAATCGGTAAGAGAACCTTTCACCCTCCTCTTTTTAAGAGACTTCTTTTTGTGAGGTCTTTTAATTTACATCTTCTTTTGTTGGGATATGTTCTTATATATCCTTATTGTGGTAAATTTTATGTCTATGTGATGAGATACCCTTTCTATCTCTCATCAACTCATTTTATGAATTTTAATGTGACCCCATTAGGCTGTCTAATTTCTGTATGGGGACTTCTTAACCCAATTTCCATTCTTAGGGTTAAACATATACTTCTTGATTATGTCATAAAATGAATATGTGTGGATGAAATATGACTACTTTCACATAATATCCACTTATATTGGGTGTATTTAAATATTTCACACATAATTATGTAATTGATTTATCCTTAATCTAAGGTTACCATCTTTGTATGGGACTTCGTCTCAATATCCTTTCATTATGGGATATTTTGATTTCTACATGGCCTTATTTTATACGGTGTATAAAACCCTTTTGAATTTTCATTGCATTCAATGGGTATATTTTCTCTAGGAATCATTTTACTAAACAAAAAAAAGATTGGTTTTTTTCATCTTACGTATGCGGCAACAACGACTTCTCCGCCGCCATGGCCATTATTCGAGTTTCAGCTTCCTCTACAAGGCATAAATGTTTTTTTAAGAAAAATAAATACCATGTTTTAATTTTCTTTTATTTTGGTATTGAAAATGGTTTTGATAATTTTTTTATTATATCAATGTGTTGTATTGATATCTTGTGATTGAAAGGCAGAAATTTTATGTTTCTTTTATGCATGTTTTATGTGATACGATTATGTTATTGTTCTTGGAAATTGTCTATGAAGTCGGCTGGTTCTGTGATAAACTAAGGGAAGGTGAGCCTGAGATATCTCTCCAATGCATTGGGTAACTCAAAGGATTTAAATGATAAGGTTTCTCCGAATATATTTAGGGAATATACAGTGATGGGTATTCCAAACGTAACCATGAGGGTCACTCCCTATGTAAGAATGTTATGAATGCCTCAAGTTAACTTTATATTTTTTGATTTATATGTGTATTTCAAAAATATTATTATTTCATTAGGTATGTTAAAAAGCCTATGTTATGAATAAATTGGAGATATAATGTTTTCTTTCTCTGTGTATCCCTTACTGAGCTTTTTATGATCATCTCATGTTTTTGAAATGTTTTTAACATGAAATAACGTTGAATAGGATCAACAATGTGATCAAGGAAATGTCATGCTATCTAAAACAAGGACCTAGACATGACTCTTTTGTTCAAGATTTTTTATTCGGTGAAAAAAATGGAAACTAAGTAGATGTGTCTACTTTCTAATCATTGAGATGTAATAGTTATATCCTAATTCTATAAAACTATAAAATTGAAAAGATCGTCAATGTGAATTATTCATTTAATTCAAGATTATGTAATGTTTCACGTCCAGGTCATTATAGTTGGTATCAAAGGTCGGTATAGATAACATATAGGTTAGGGTCTTCATCAAGCACAAGTGACATTACCATAATGGTTATGATTTTATAGGGAGTCATTGTTATTTTTATAATGTGAATGAGTTTAAGATAACATGAATAAGTATATATTATTATTTACCCTCCTCATAAGATATTGTATAATGATTTTACTGATATACTCACACTGACATTTTTGGTTTTAGTAAATGGCTGGATCTAGCAGGAACCAAAGTAAATGTGGATGTGAAGAAAATTGTGACGGTTTTCTGAATGAGAAACTGAATGATATGGGAGCTGAAATGAGAACTCTTTTGGTTATTCTCAACCAAATATTTTGATTCATGATTTACCACCTGAAACTTAGTTATTTTTATAAGGAATCATATATACAAGAAACAATTCCAGGAGGAAGTTCAGGTAATAATCAAAAAGGTAAGAATGTTAAAAAACCCATGTGTCAAAGGTGTGGAAAGAAACACTTACGAAGATGTTTCAAAGGGACAAAAGGATACTATAGAGGTGGAAATGAATGTCATAAATCAAGAACCTTCCATGGAAAAAGAGAGTATCTAGTTGACTCTAAGAAAGGGAATGAACTTTTTTCTGAATGATCAATTAAATGTTTTAAATGTGGTTTGCATGGTCATATGAAAACACATGTCCAATGAATAAGTTTTGGTAATGTGATCACCAGGATCATACAAATATTAATTTCCCAATACCTAATTCCATTCCAATTAAGGATGAAGAAACTGACAATTACCAATGCAAGGTATGTATTATTTCTTAACAAATTTTTTCCTATTATCGAAATCTTTGGATTTGATTCATGATTTTGTATGTAGGAAATAAATATTTCAGAAAAAGTTGTAAATGAGTGGTTATTGGATCATGAATAATGTTGAATGAGTAAGAAGTAATCATATAAGGTATTTAAGAGTTATGGTAGATTTTAGGATGGTGAAATTGTTAAAAGTATTAAGGCTCCTTTAATGATGAGATAACATTAGAAGACTTTTTATAGTATGTGTAACCCAGATGTTTGATATATGAAAATTTTATTCATGGAATATTTATCATGACTTTTTTTTATATAGTTAAAATGAAACATTTAGGTTTATATGATCCCTGAATTTGAGGTAATTATAGGTTATTACATTTTGGGATGCAAAATGAATTATATTAGATAACCATTGTGATAAAAACATGTTATAGTTTTTTTTTGATGAATTTATCTATTTTCCGGATTGTTATAAAATTATATAGTTTTTGAAAAGGGACAACACACAAACCGTTTGGCAACTGGTTGTGTTGGACGAAGCTGTAGGAATCGAACCCACAACCATAGTGTGACTGGTATTTATCACCTACCACTGGACAACGAGAAGTCCCTATTATTATGACTAATTATTTCTATATAGATTATTTTATGAATCAATATTGAGTTGATTTTGGGTTTTCTATGGAAATTATTAACCTATCGTGGAGGTTATGTGATTAGGTTAATTAATTTTCTATATGAGACATTAAGAGTAACTGATGGTATTTGGAGATAAATGTTAAAATTTACCTTGGAAGATTATGTGATTAAATACTTCAGGGATATGTGTTTCAATCATAGTCTGGATTACATTCAATAATTTTATGGATATATTTTTATTGAATTTTCATTGATGAACTTTGGGATTTTTTTGGAAAAATTTAGGAGATTAAGAGTAGTATTTCTTTTTGTAAAAGATTATCCTTTTGGAGATTATCTCATATTGTACTTATAATTTTGGTTTTGGATAAGGTATAAACACATGGGAAATGTGTAGTTTATCGTTTTTGTATTGGTTTATTCTATTGAAGTTGTTTATAGAACTCTTAATGTGAACAATCCATCCTAAATTCTCAACATTTTAAGAAAATTTGGGTTTTTGTAAGAAGTCTAGTAAGAGATGAAAGTCTACATGACAAGTAAGTATGATTCCTTTTTATTTAGTTAAGATCATAAATATATTGCTCAATGAAAAGTAACTTAAAACAAAAACATTTTCTATTAACATTTCCTATTGGGGAATCAAATACCGTTTAACCCATCACATGTTTGTTATTTTCTGGTGGTTAACTTTCTCTTATACATATTTTTTATCAATCTCAATCAGAACTTGAATATTTTTTCTCTCTTCCATATCCATGTTTTCATAGAATACTAGTATCTATTTTATTGGGTGACCTTTTAAATTTTTTTTCTTTCCTTTAATGTGATATTTTAATTTACTCCTTTTCCTATGTGGGGATTTAAATGATGTTTTCGAGCCCAATTTTAAATTGCGAGGATGCAATTATGAAAAGAGGGTATGGATGTAACATCCCAGGTAAATAAAGAATATGAAATTTTTTTTATATTAATATTTGTGAAGAAAATGATAATATTACTTTAAAATGAATGTTATCTTTGATGGCATACCTAATATGAAACAACGAGTTTCTTTGAAATCTTACCTTGCACACTAATAATATAATAATATTATTTTAAATGGTAGTTAACGCGTAGGCATTGTAATGGCTAGAATGAATAGAACTGACTACAATATGATTATATATGTTTTTTGAATATTTTTACATTTATCCAATAAAATTTAGAGGCTTAAAATAAGAAAAGAATTCAATTTTAAGCCTAAGTATTCTAATGTTCTTTAAAAGGTCGATTAACCACCTTTTAATGGATAACCATTTTTAAATCTAATTTATGTCAATTTTATATGTTTTATTTGGAAAAATAAAATCCTTCTTTAGAATCGGGACATCAAAAAATTTAATTTGTGTATATTTTTTTTATTTTTCTGATAATGTTCATTTTTTTAATGAATAGTAAAAATGATGTATTATAATTCAAATATTCCATTTAATCTAATTTATTTATATGGTTTGATTATCGTGTAAATTTTTTTTAATGTATAGTTGAAATATATTTTTACCATTTAATCCAATGGTGGTAGTTGGAATTAATTTCACTTTGAAATTGGACATAATCAACTGTTAATCTTTTGATACATATTGTTTCTTAAAAAACATTATTTGTTTTGACAGTGGGAGTTAATTATAGAATTAATTAATAAAAAATATATGTTTTGAATTTGGGAAAATGGACATAATTTGAGAATTTGGAATATCAAATTTACTTTTGATAAATTTCTGTATTTTTCGGCCAAATGTTCATCTTTAATGAATAGTGAAAAATACTGCATTTTACTTTAAAACTGCATTTTCATCTAATTTAATTATATAGTCAAATTTTCGTTTTAATTGGTTTTAAATTGTAATTTAATTATGTATTTATCACTTAATAACATTTTGTTCAATGGAATTAATTTCACTTTTCAATTGGATGTAAAAAAAAGTAAATCTTTTGAAAAATTTTACTTCTAAAAAACCCATCTTTGGTTGTGATAAAGAGAATTATTTTTAAATAAATTAATTCAATTTAGATTTTTGGAATTTGGTAAAATGGGTTCCATATTTGTATTCAGAAGGTCCAAATTATGGAATTAATATTTTTTAGTTTTTTGACATTATGAATAGTATCAACGGTAATTATCATTAATTAGCATGATTAACTAGTAATCTGGTAGTTAAGGGTAATAAAATAATATGATAATAATATAAAATGACCCCAAAATGTGTCCAAATCCTCCTTTTTGAGTCATGTCTTACCATGGGGTGATTTTTACCAAAATTGAGGGCCCATAGAGTCACATGGGTGTAATTGTGACATTTATGACATTAATTTTAAAAAAATAAGTTAAATATAAGAAAATTTTGTATGTCCTAAGTAAAAAAAATTAATTTTTTTTACATAAATGATCTCTTCGACTATAAATAATCATTTTATATTTAAAATATTTCATACATCATGATATTTTTTTTCAAATTTCTAGACATTAAATATATAAATTTATTTATGACACCATGATGATGTAGTGATTACCTCATTAATGAATGATTTAATTAAAATGAAAAAATAATGTAAAATACAAGAATAAAACTTTTCTATGACCTATTGGATGGGTGGGTTTCGAACTCTTACAACATTATCCTCAAAATATTCCTTTTTGGGACCTTTAAAATCTGAAAATCATATTATAATAAAGTAATATTTCAAGACTTTCCAAAAGTGACCCTCTTCCCTCTTATAAGGGGCCCCCACCTCTACCCCTTACCCAAACCTCTCAAGCCCTTGGATCATCCAACCTATACTCCTATTATCTTCCAAATACATATCTTAATCCTAGAAGCCTCGGTTTGGGCAGAAGTCTTTCCAAGTAAGCCTTTGGCTCAAATCAAAATGAGTTACCCGATTTAGAGGTAATGTCTTCTATCGAGTTTCTTTCTTTAATTTTTCCTTATTCACTCACCACTATCTTATTATTATTTGATCCCATAATAACACCAGTATCCTAAATATACTATTATGTTGTTATGATTAGGATTCAGCCTACACATACACACACCTCTGTCTAATGGTTAAAGAACATACTCTTTCTGTGGGTGGCAAATTACTGCCTCACGAAACGATGATTGTTCAATATTTTCTTAACACCATTCATGGTGGCCATTATGATGGCAGTATAATTATATATGATAAATATTATATTTATTTCCTATCAATGCTTCAGTATTTTATTTTTAAAATACACCTTTATGCTTTTGATGTTGTGCAATTGCGATAATTTCATAAGAGGATGTGTGGACAACCGCCCCCTCAAGTGATGTGACTCATTCAGTCCATACCTGGAATTTATAAAGAATGTAATTAATGAACTTATGTAAACTATATGACATATATATTTTATTTTAGTTATAATATATCTATGTCTAATTTATATTTAAAGTCCATTAATATGAAAAAAATGAATTTAGCGTTCATGCGTACGTACAGCTTACCGTCTCCATGAATGGTACATTTCATTTCTTTTCTCCAAAAATTATGGAATATTATTGAACACATATATACTGGATATATATGATATTTAAATCATGAAAAAAATTCCGGAGATGATGTACTTATAACTACATGAACAATTCTCTTCAAACATGTTCTTTGTTGACTCATGTACCGAACATCGACAAAATGTATCATATGAAATCACATAATTAACTAATTATTATAACATGATAATTTGTTATATGAATTGAATAATAATCATTAATGTAATTACTTTTGAAAATATAAGTTGACCAAAGTTTATTATTGGGAAATATAATGAAACGAACAAGACAAGTCAGACATGAGGTAAGGGAATTTCTTATCTCACCTTTAATTCCGTGAGATTTCCATTATTCGCCAATTATTTATTGCATGTGGTGTATTTTGTACTTCCCATTGATATATATTATCGTGGTTATATTTATATTCCTGGTATTCTATGATTCATTTGGTTCTTATTTACTTTTGTTCATACTACTCGATTTATTACAATGAGGTATGGGGTTTTTATCTCACTTTTTATTCCCGTGAGATTTATGCTATGTTGGTCACTATCTCCTTTGAGTGGTGAATGTACTGCCCATTATTCTACTATTTTTGTAAAATAATTTAGTATTTCGGTATTTAAATAAATATTGTGTTGTCCTTTCATGGGGTGTACGTTTCAAATGTTACCCAAATCGGTAAGGGAACCTTTCACCCTCCTTTTTTAAGAGCCTTCATTTTGTTAGGTCTTTTATTTTACATCTTCCTATATTGGTATATGTTCTTATATATCCTTATTTCTGTAAATGTTATGTTCAAGTTATGAGATAACCTTTTTATATCTCATCAATTCATATTCTTAATTTTAATTTGACGTCGTTTGGCTGTCAAATTCTTTTAAGGGAACAACTTAACCCAATTTCAATTCTTTGGGATAAACCTCTACTTCATGATTATATCGTACTATTAATTTGTGTGCATGGCCTCTGATTGTTTTACAATTAATATCCACTTATATTGGGTTTATTTATATTTTTCACACATAATCATTTAATTGATTTATCCTTAATCCAAAGATACCATCATTGTATGTGACTTCATCTTAATCTCCTTTCTGACTGACTGAAAATTATATTTTTATTTCAAAATCACTTTTGAGGAAAATGTGGGAAACCAAAATGACATCAAAGACATAAAAACAACCATGCCTCCATGTTCTAGGATCATCAAGAGAAAATACACCCCAATTCAAGAGAGAGGGACAACCCAACCCTAGAAGAGAAACAATACGACAAGAGTCCACCTTCCCGTCACTACTCGGCTAGCTGTCCCGTGCAAGAATGCATGAGCCCAGTACTGATGGAAAATTCCATACCCTCTCAAACATTCAATACCAAATAGTGATGAGAAGGAGAACTCTCCTAGCTCTAAATATCATCTGGGCCAGTCCCTTGCATGTAAATAGAATGCACTACCTCATATATCAAAGCTACATACCACAAGCAACCTAAAAAATTTAAAACTCACATTGGTGTTCAAATGGATACACATCCAAAATCTAGAGTTCATCATGTCGGAAAAAATCACCAATTCATCTTGAACCAACACAACTAAATTTTCTAGTACATCACGTTAATTAACCCACATACATCATAAAAGTTATGAGAATAAAACATCATGAACTATACATCCAGAATCCCAAATCCTATCCTTCAAACCAGCCACTACCGGTAGATGCAACAGAACCAAATGACCTTCACAATACTGAAGAACCGGTCACCCAACCAGTAGCAGGACCTAAAACAACCATGAATCCGATAGAGGAACAAATCGAATCCTAATCGACGATGCACGATTGAAGCACCATGAACCGAAATGCCTCCACAATAAAAATTGATTGCAAAAAACCAGAAGTCAGAGAAATATCACCATTCCACTGGGAAAAAAATTGCTGTAAATTAGATATTGTCACCACTGTCTATGTTTCTCATGAAAAACATTGCTACTGCCCACCGCACACACTAGGGATGAGAAATCAAATCTAAAGCCGCAGGAGCTGGATCTTGGCCACGGTCCGACATCGTGCTGCCATGAGAAACCCTATCCATCTTAGGAGGAATTGGGTAAGAAGTGGCCAGCCACGGTTCACATAGCCAGGGAAACTGAGTCCACAAAGTCGCCGACACCGATGAAACATGAATCCACCACCATAATCTTACCGATAGTGAAGGAGGGTCACGCTAATCCAGATGAGGAAGGAGGCAACGACGAGGGTAAACCTAGCTCTTGTGGTGCCCCTTACGGGTGCATCCACATACATTAGATCATCTCACAAAAATATCCTTTCAGTAAGGAAAATTTTGATTTCTACAATAAATTATTTTATATGGTGTATAAAACATATTTTACATTTCATTTCATTCAATGTGTATATTTTCTCTATGATGTATTTTACTAAATTACAAAAGGAATGATTTTTTGTCTTACGCATGCAGCGATAATGACTTCTCTGCCGCCGTGACAATTATTTGAGTTTTGGCTTCCTCTACAAGCCATAACAATTTTTAATGAAAAATAAATACCATGTTTTTGTTTTCATTTATTTTTTTATGTAAAATTGCTTTGATAATGTTTTGATTATATCAATTTCTTTTATTGATATCTTGTGATTGAAATGTGGAAATTTATGTTTCCTTTATGCATGTTTTATGTGATACGATTATGTTATGGTCATTGGGCATTATTAATGAAGTCAGGTGGTTCTGTGATAAACTAAGGGCGGGTGAGCCCGAGATAGCTCTCCAATGCATTGGGTAATGCAAAGGAGTTAAATGCTATGGTTTCTTCGAAAATATTTAGGGAATATATTGTGATGGTTTTTCCAAACGTAACCATGGGGGTTACTACCTACATAAGAATGTTATGAATGCCTCATATTACCTTTATGTTTTATGATTTCTATGTTTATTTCACAAATATTATGATTTCATGAGGTATGTTAAAAATCATATATTATACATATATATAGATGATCTAATGTTTTCTTTCATTGTATATCCCTTAATGACCTTCTTATGCTCATCCCATGTTTTTGAAATGTTTTTCACAGGACATAAAGTGGAATAGGTTCAAGGATGGGATCAAGGAAATTTTATGATATCCAATACATGGAACATGACATGAAACTTTTGTTCAAGAGGTTTTATTTTGTGAAAAAATGGAAACTGAGTAGATGTGTCTACTTTGTAATCATTAAGATGTAATAGTTATGTCCTAATTCTCTAAAACACTATACCTAAAAATATTTTCAATGTGAATTATTCATTTAATTCAAGATTATGTAATTTTTTATGTTCAGGTCTTTATAGTTGGTATCAAAGGTCGATTTAGAAAACTTTAGAGGTTAGGGTATTCTTTAAGCACAAGTGACATTACCATAATGGTTCAGATTTTAGAAAGAGTCGTAATTATTTTTATAAATTGAATTAGTTTAAGATAACATGAATAAGTATATCTTAGTATTTACCCTCCTCATAAGATATTGTATGATGATTTTACTAATATACTCACACTGACCATTTTGGTTTAAGTAAATGGATGGATCTAGCAGGCACCAATGTAACAGTTGATGTGAAGAAACCTGTGATGGTTTTCTGAACGAGCAACTGAATGATATGGGAGCCACAATGGGAACTCTTGTGGTTAATCTCAACTAACTATATGGAGTCATTATTGACCACATGAACCTTATTGATTTATATAAGTCATCATATATGTGATAAAAAGATCCCTATGGAAGGTTAGGTAATAATCATGAAGGTAAGAATGTTCAAAAACCAATGTGTCAAATATGTGGAAAGAAACATTTAGGAAAATTTTTCAAAGGGACAGAAAGATGATATACATGTGGAAATGAAGGTCATAAAGAAAGAACCTTCCATGGAAAAAGGAATAATCTAGTTTACTCTAGGAAAGGGAAATATATTTTTTCTAAAGGATCAACTAAATGTTTTAAATGTGGAGTGCATGGTCGTTATGAAAACACATGTCCTATGAAAAAGTTTTGGTAATGGGATCACCAGGATCATATAAATATTCATTTACCGATACCTAATTCCATTCTGATTGAGGATGAAGAAACCCACAATGACCAATGATAGGTATGGATTATTTCTAAACATATGTTTTCATATTATTGAAATCATAGGTTATGATTCATGATTTTTTTTTTAGGAAATAATTATTTCAGAATAAGTTGGAATGGAATGGTTAATAGATCATGAATAATGTTGAATGAGTAAGATGTAAACATATACTAGATTCAAGAGATATGGTATATTTTAGGATGTTGAAATTCTTAAAAGTATTAAGGCTCTTTTGATGATGAGATTACATTAGAAGACTTTTTATAGTATGTGTAACCCTGATGTTTGATATATGAAAATTTTATTCAAGGAATAATTATCTTGTCTTTTGTGTATATAGTTATAATGAACCATTTTGGTTTATATGATCCTTGAATTTGAGGTAATTACAGGTTATAGCATTTTGGGATGAAAAATGAATGTTATTAGATAACCATAGTTGTTAAAATATCTTAAGGTTAATTTTAAGAATTTATCTATTTTTGGGAATGTTATAAAATTATATAGTTTTTTAAAGTGGAAAACAGGCAAACCTTGTGGCAACCCGTCACGTCGGACGAAGCTGCGGGAATCGAACCCACAATCAAAGTGGGACTTGTATTTATCTCCTACCACTAGACTACATGAAGTACCTAGTTACTATGAATAATTCTTTTTAGTTAGATTATTTTATGAATCATGATTTAGTTGATTTTGGGTTATCTATGGAAATTATTAACCTATCATGGAGGATATGTGATTATGTTAAATAATTTTCTATATGAGACTTTAAGAGTAACTGATGGTATTTGGAGATAAATGTTAAGATTTACCTTGGAAGATGATGTGACTAAATCCTTCAGAGATTTGGGTTTCAATCTTACTCTGGATTACATTGAATAATTTTATGGACAGCTATTTATTGAATGGTCATTAATGAACTTTGGGTTTTGTTGGACAAATTTTGGAGATTAAGAGTAGTATTTCTTTTTGTAAAATATTATTATTTTTGGGGATTACCTAATGTTTTACTAACCATTTTGGTTTTAGTTAAGGTCTAAAGACATTTGAAATGTATAGTTAATATTTTCTAGATTATGTGATTCTCTAGAAGTTTATTATAGTGCTCTTAATGTGAAAAAGTAATCCTAAATTCTCATCTTTTGGACAAAATATGGGTTTCTGTAAGAAATATAGTAAGAGATGAGAGTCTACATGACAATTAAGTATGTTTCCTTTTGATTTAGATAACCTCATAAATAAACCCCTCATATAAAAGTAACATAAAACAAAAACGTTATCTACTAAATTTTTCAACTGGGGAATCAAATACCAGTTAACCCATCATAATTTTGTGATTTTCTGGTGGTTAACTTTCTCCTAAACATGTTTTCTAACACTCTCCATCAGAACATGACCCTTTGTTTTCTTTTCAATATCCATATTTTTATGGAATACTAGTATCTGCTGTCTCAGGTGACCTTGGTACTTTTCTTTCTTTCTTTTAAATTTATTGTTAAATTTTCTCGTTTTCAGATGTGGGGTTTTCAATGTGGTTTTCGAGTAGAATTTTAAAATTGAGAGAACACAATTCTTAAAAGGGGGAAGGATGTAACATCCCATGTAAATAAAGAATATGACATTTTAATATTTATTAGTATTTGTGAATAAAATTTTAATATTACTTAAAAGGTAATACTATGTTAGATGGTGTACCCAATACACAACAACATGTTTCTTTGAAATCTTACGTTGCACACTAATAATATAATAATATTATTTTAAATGGTAGTTAATGCCTAGCAGTTGTAATGGCAGGAATGAACATAAATAACTAAAAAATGATTATATATGTTTGTTAAATATTTTTACATTTATCCAATGAAAGTTAGAGGCTTAAAATAAGAAAATAATTCGATTTTGAGCCTCAACATTCTTATATTCTTTAAAAGGCCAATTAACCGACTTTTGATGGAGAAACATTTTTAAAACTACTTTTTTTTTCAATTTTATATGTTAGATATGACAAAATAAATTTTTTTCTTTATAATAGGGACATCAAAATTTAAATTGTGTAAATTATTTTTATTTTTCCTATAAAGTTCATTTTTTAATGAATAGTGAAAATACTCTATTTTAATTGAAAACCTCAATTTAATATAATTTATTTATATAGTTACATTATCTTTTTAATTGGGTTTAAAGTTTAGATGAAATATATTTTTACCATTTAATCCAATGGTGGTCATTGGAATTAATTTCACAGTGATATTAGACAAAAACAAGTGTTAATCTTTTGATAGATATTGTTTCTTAAAAAAACGGTATTTTTTACAACAGGAATTAATTATAAAATTAATCAATGAAACTTATATGTTTTTAATTTGGTAAAATGGACATAATTTTATAATTTGTAATATAAAATTTACATTGGATAAATTTTTGGTATTTTTCTAACAAATGTATATTTTTAATGAATAGTGAAAAATAATGCATTTTACTTCAAAACTGCCTTTTAATCTAATTAAATTATATATTCATATTGTCCTTTTAATTTTTTTTTAAATTTTAATTTAATTATTTTTTATAACTAAATAGAACATTGTTCATTGGAAGTAATTTCACTTTTTAATTGGACGTAATAACAAGTCAATATTCTGATAAATTTTACTTATAAAAATTCCGTCTTTGGTTGTGACAATGAGAATTATTTTTAAATTAATTACTACAATTTCTATGTTTTGAATTTGGTAAAATGGATTCCATATTAGGAATCAGAAAGTCCAAATTATGTGATTAATTTATTTTAGTTTTTGGACATTATGAATAGTAATGATGGTAATTATCTTTAATTATCATGATTAATTAGTAATCGGGTAGTTAAGGGTAATAAAATAATATCATAATAATTTAGAATTATCTCAACATGTGTCTAAATCCTATTTTTTGATTCATGGTGGTCCATGGAAAGCATTTTTCTGATCTTGAGGGCCCATGGAGTCACATGGGTGTAATTGTGACATTTATGACATTATTTTTAAAAAAGAAGAGAAATATACCAAAGGTTTGTATATCCTAAGTATGAAAATTTTAATTTTATTTACATAAATGATCTATTAGACTATAAACAGTCATTGTAAATATAAATATATTTCCTACATTATGATGTATATTTTATAATTTCTAAACATTAAATATATAAATTTATTTATGACACCATGATGATGTAGGGATTACCTCATTAATGAATGATTTAAATAAAATGAATAGATAAGGTAAAATATGAGTCATAAAAATGTTGAAAACATATTGTATGGGTGTATTTTGAAACCTTATCACCTTATCCTCACAATATATTATTGTGGGACCTTTAAAATTAGAAAATCATTTTATAATGAAATAACATTTCAAGGCATTCCAAAAGTTACCATCCTCCCTCTTATAAAAGGCCCCCAACTCTACCCCCATAACAACACCTCTCAAGAACTTGGTTCATAAAACCTCTGCTCATATTATCTCTCCACATTCCTATCTTACTCTTATAAGCCTCACTTTTGGAAGAAATCCTTCAAAGGAAGCCTTTGTCTCAAATCGAAAAGAGTTAGCGATTTAGAGGTAATGTCTTCTCTCGAGTTTCTTTTTTTTCCTTCTTCACTCACCACTATCATATTTTTATTTCATCCCATAATAACACATTTATCCTCAATATACTTGGATTTTTTTATGATAAGGGTTCTACCTACAGTTACACACACCTCTGTCTAATGGTTAAAGAACATACTGTTTATATGGGTGGTGACTTACAGCCTCATGAAACGATGATTGTTCAATTTTCTTTTAACAACATTCATGGTGGAAATTATGATGGAACTATATTTATAAATGATATATATTATATTTATTTACTCTCAATTATTCTTTGTTTTATATTTAAATCATACCTTTATGCTTTTCATGTTGTGCAAATGTGGTTATTTCATATGAGGAAGTGTGAACAACCACCCCCTCAAGTGATGTTACTCGTTCCTGAAAAACATGGAATTTATAAAGAATGTAATTAATGAACTTATGTTACATATATAAAATATATATTATACTGTAATTATATTATATCTTGTCTAATTTAGTATTAATGTCCATTAATATGACAAAAAAATGAAAGTAGCATTCATGCATACGTACGGCTTACCGTCTCTATGAATGGTGCATTTCGTTTCATTTCTCGAAATATTATGGAATATTATTGAATACATATATACTGGATATATATGATATTTAAATCAGGAAAAAAATTCCGAAGATGATTTACTTATAACTACATGGACAATTCTCTTCAAACAAGTTCTTTGTTGACTCATGTACCGAACATCGACAATACGTATTTTTGAACTCACATAATTAATGAATTATTATAACATGATAATATATTATATGAATTGAATAATAAACATTAAAGGGTGTCCTTAAAAAATTATAAAATGATCAATGTTTATTATTCAGGAATATAATGAAATGAACAAGACAAGTCAGACTTGAGGTAAGGGGATTTCTAATATCACTTGTAATTCTGTGACACTTCCATTGTTCACCAATTATTTATTGCATGTGGTGTATTGTGTACTTCCGTTTGATATATATTATCATGGTAATATTTATATTCATGGTATTATGTGATTCATTTGGTTCTTATTATCTTTTGTTTATATGACTCTATTTATTACAATGAGGTAATGGGTTTTTATCTCACTTTTTATTCCCGTGAGATTCATGCTATGTTTGTCACTATCTCCTTTGGGTGGTGTATGTACTGCCCATTGTTCTACTCTTGGTGTAATATAATTTCATTTATGGGTATTTATTTCCACATTGTATAGTCCTTCTTTCATTGTGTGTATGTTTCGAAAGTTACCCAAATCGGTATGGGAACCTTTCACCCTCCTCTTTTAAAGGGATTTATTTTTTGTTAGGTTTTTTAATTTAAATCTTAATATGTTGGGATATGTTATTATGTATCCTTATTGCTGTAAATTTTATGTCCAATTGATGAGATGCCCTTTTTATCTCTCATCAACTCATTCTCTGAATTTTAAAGTGACTCCATTAGGCTGTCGAATTTCTGTAAGGGAACTTCTTAACACCATTTTAATTCTTCAGGTTAATCCTCTACTTCTTGATTATATCGTACTATGAATATGTGTGGATGACCTAGGATTGTTTTAAACTTAATATCACTTATATTGGGTGTATTTATATTTTTCACACATATCTATGTAATTGATTTATCCTTAATATAAGGATACCACCTTTGTACGGGACTTCGTGTCAATCTCCTTTCATTAAAGAATCCTTTTATTTCTACACGACTTTATTTTATACGGCATATAAAACCCTTTTGACTTTTCATTTCATTCAAAGAGTATATTTTCACTACGAAGAGTTTTAATAAACGACAAAAGTAATGGTTTTTTTGTCTTACATATGTGGCAAAAATGAATTCTCCGCTGTCTTGACCATTATTTGAGTTTTGGCATCCTCTACAAGCAATAAATTGTTTTTAAAAAAAATAAATAGCATGTTTTACTTTTCTTTTATTTTGGTAATGAAAATTGTTTTGATAAAGTATTGATTACATCAATGTGTTGTATTGATATATTTTGATGGAAATTTTGAAATGTTATGTTTCCTTTATGCAAATTTTATGTGATACGATTATGTTATGGTTCTTGGGAATTGTTTATGAATTCTGGTGATTCTATGATAAACTATGGGTGGGTGATCCCGAGATAGATCCCCAATGCATTGGGCAACGCAAAGGAGTTAAATGCTATGGTTTCTCCAAAGAGATTTAGGGAATGTACTGTGATGGGTATTCCAAACGTAACCATGAGGGTTACTCACTACGTAAGAATGTTATGAATGACTCAAGTTTCCTTTATGTTTTATGATTTCTATGTGTATTTAAAAAATTTTATGATTTCATGAGGTATGTTAAAAGGATTATGTTATGTATATATTGATGATCTAATATTTTCTTTCATTGTGTATCCCTTACTGAGTTTTTTATGCTCATCCTAATTTTTTAAAATGTTTTTCAAAGGACATAAAGTGGAATAGGGTCAAGGATGGGATCAAAGAAATGTCATGCTGTCTAAAACATGGAACTAGACCTGACTCTTTTGTTCAAGAGTACTTATTTTGTGGAAAAAATGGAATCTGAGTAGAGGTGATTACGTTGTAATCATTGAGATATAATAGTTATGTCCTAATTATGTAAAACACTAAACCTGAAAAGATCTTTAATGTGAATTATTCATTGAATTCAAGAATTTTTAATGTTTTAAGGCTGCGTACTTATAATAAAAATGATAAAACATGTCATATTGATGGAAAATAGGTTTCAAATGAAGTGACTCCCACAAAATCAAGGGGGTACTCCATGAACATATGTACATGCTCTGTTATAATCCCCAAAAGAGTGTCAATCATTATAAATTATTCATTAATATAAACACTAAACCCATTGATCTCTAAAATAGGAAGGGATATAAACATATGTGAATCCCTTTTATCAATAAGTGTAGAAGATAATTTATAGGCTAAATAATTTTACCTATGCTTGTAGATGTTTTGGTATCCTACTATTGATGGTTCTATTGTACTGTGCATATATGGCCTGAACTGCAACCTCAAGATAATTAATGGATACCCTATATTGATCCTCTATGTTGTCACTATAAAACTAGGGTTTGGAGGCCACAAGAATGGCCACCACATTAGCATGATCATCAAATTTTGCACTTTCTTCCTTCCAAATGAGATGTTTTTGACCCCTCTCTGTAGCATGGAATCAAGGTACAACCTCTCTGACTAACCTCAAGAGGAAAGGATCAGTAGTTGCACTCTATATGGTCCATAATGCAGCAAGATCAACACTTGAAAAGGTACCTCATACAGTGAGGCCTCATATATCATGACCTACCACACATATAGAATGTCACCTGGATACATGAGTATGTGTTGTAAATGGAAAAACATTTGGTGGATGCACAAGAATATATTTCCTACTAATTGTCGATAAAGTAGTAGATAAAGAAGCATAACTACCTTAACTCACACATCTATCCTCTATGAGGTCACAATATCTAATGAGCACCTGGTTCACTATTCAAGTTATGATTTATTGATTAAATAAACTCACCTACAATCATATTTTATACCTGAGTCCATCCCTGAATCAAAATGATTTCAATAAATAATCACCCATTAGAATAGGAGAGAAAAGATGGATCTCAGTAATAAAGAACATTAAATCATAAACTGATAGTTCCCTCTTCATTATGTTCCTGAACTCCTATGATTTATCCACAATCAACCAGTCAATGTATAAGATATTAGAGAAGGAGATATGAAAATAACTCTATACCATCACCTGATGATGATCTATCCATGTTATAACATACCACTATCCCTTTTTGGAGTCCCATATTATACACCTAGAGCGATTTAAAATCCACATAGTTGGAATTTCAGGAATATCAATGATAGAAAACATAGCCTCCAACCATGACTCTTCAAACTATTCTTTTCCATTCCCTGAAAATGTTGGTGGATACTACTGATTGTGATCATGCTTCAACTCTACCAAATTGTGGGTAGGTTGCAGTGCACCCTAAATAGTCTTCAAAATTTACAAGACCTCATAACAAAACTATACCTCAACACATGTGTCTGGTAAAATTGACAGTTCCATAGCTTGGACTACTAAACTATATTCAGGAAGCCCATGGACCACCATATAAGAATGTGTGGTCATTTATACCCTCTTGGCGTTTGACTAGTGGATGTTATGGTGGAATACATTTACAAATTCGATGTACCTACCTCATTTAAAAATTATTATCAAATTTAATATCTAAAAAGAACATATATTTAAGAAGGATAGTCATAAGCCTTCCTCAATAAGAAAACTCCCCTATTCTCGATCCCCGATTCAGGTCTAGGAGAATTAAAAAACATTAAAAACCAAAATATACTACATAATTTCAATTACATAGGTCAGTTTTGGATGATTATTTATTTTTTAAACTAGTTTTCTTTTCCATTTCATTTGAAATCTCATGGTTTTTACATTTTAATCACATTCAATTTAAATATGATCAATCAAATGTTTCCCAAAAATCTGATCCATGAGGTCCCATAAACATCTGGAACGAATTCTTGTAATCCGCCTGATTATTAACAAAAAAATCCAAAATTCCAATCCCAGCATAGGAATATCTATCTTGACATCTGTTACAGAAACATGAAATAATTAATGCATCCTAATTGGCATGTGATAATCCTTTGAAATTAATTTTTATCACATTCTTATATGATTCATAATATGGAATAGCCTCATTTCATTTGGTTTAAAAACAATGTAATTTAAATCAAATGAATAATAAAATCATAATACATGTTTATCACCCAATGGTTGAATTAATTCCACATTAATAGTTCAAATCCATAAAAACACAATTGAAATCAACGAAATTTTCTTTTTTCTTATATATGGGATAACTGTTAATGGAAACAAAAATTTTAAAAACAATATTCCACCATATATCTTTCTTAAATAACCAAAAAAAATCATACAACCAAATATAAATCTCTTATACCACTATGTAATGTCCTATAACCAAATTCCACTGAAATTTTCCCCATGTATGGTTAGCCACATGGCCTCATGAGAATCTCCCTAATTGAAAATGGAAGATGAAAATAAGTAAGGGAATAGTGTGAGTCCATTAAGAGAATATTTATACAATCTAGAGTTTAAAATAGTAGAATCATTAATATACATATAACAGATGAATTATAACAATTGTAGAATATGTAAATATTAGAAGACCAATACATAGGAAATTGTAGAAATCACCACATATAAAAGATTGTGATTCATGTCATATGTCTATAGTAAAACATATATAACATAAATATTTATAGAATATATGCTACAAAAGGACTAAATTCCCAAAATAATTTCAAATAAAATACAAAGTCATAGCTTACTCCAATAATCGTGCTCCTTAGCAACAATCAAGAACTTGTAGAAGGGAACATTCCCTATTATAAACCTTCAATCATATAGTCTATTTTGGTACCCAAAGGTGGCCCAAATATGCTGTGATATATAATCCCAGTAGTCAAGAACCCATGGTCTCTATTAATCATTCTGTGTGTATATATAACAACAGTGTGTAGGAAAACTATACATGTAACAGAAGTACACAAAATAAATAATTTTATTTGTGTATGTTCTCATTTTATAACCAATTAATTTAACCATTTTAATTTATGAATAAGTCTATGATTTAAAAATCATGGACTTTTCATTTAGAATCATTCTCAATTATCCATTCATTATATTGTAAATATAATGTCTCGATAAATGATGGGAAACCTGAAACCCCTTGTGATAACAAGTTCATTAATTCAAAAGAATGTAATCTATAAATATTAATGGAAGGTAAATCCAAACATGTGAAATATATATTAAAAAGCCTCATAATTAAAATTTTCTGATTATTAAATTTAGTAATCGAGCTTGTCTATGAACCAAATTTTCAATTAATGTATCTCTTAGGGGAAAATATAAACCAGCACGGAATGAGCCTATATAAGGAGAACATCTCTGGAACCAAGGTATCAATCAAGATGTGTTATAACTTCACAACCATTTGACTCCACCCTAGGGGGTCCAAAAAGGGAGCTGATGTGTCACTAATAGAATATATGTTCAATGAACTTTGATTTCATCCACGGAATTATCATATGAATCCTTGTATCATAGAACATATCAAGGTCAACTATATTTTGCCTTTCCTTGGTAGTCAATATGAGGAGTACATGTGTAACTAAGGACGAATAATGGTTATGGTCATATGAATCTATCCATGGAAGTCATCATTCCAAGTCCATGTGTAAAAAAATTACAACTCAATACCATTTGACAATATCATTTAATATATTTCATTTAACATTACAATGTTAAATCAATGAATAATCCAAATTATCTCACCTAAAAAGAAGACTCAATCATTTCCCAATCTTAGCAGGATTAACATCTAAATAATCACATTGAAATGTCTTTATTAAATTATTTCCAAGATTAAATTTATTGTTATATTACATATTATCTATATATATAACATCAACATGAAAATATAAAGAAAAATTTATACCTAATCGTGCTACTTCCTTATATGGGCTTAGATTATAATATTTTCCTCCAATTACACACATGTGAATTTCATTTAGATAATCATACTAATACTAAATTGTTATTTCTAGGAAAGGATCTATTATCATGGAATCCATTTTCTAAAAATTATTAATTAAATTAAAATTTCATTAATCCATTTAAATTCAATGGAAATTCAAGGACCACCTCAAGGTAATAAATGACATAATAACTGCCAATTAGGGATTAGTTTAAATAATCGACAAATCCAAGGGGAGATTCGGTTTCAAGGTCCATAACCAACAAACAATTACTGATATTACTATTTAACATGAAGAGAAATGCCTATCAAATCAACTATTTATTGTTATTTGATGGTGATGAAAAAAATGGGCATGCGACATAATAAAATATATAAACATCTCCACATTTATGGAAATCCACTATACCACCATCCTTACATCCAAAATTGATAACTATTCCAATATAAAATATTGATTCAGCTCATATAATGAGATATTCTATGAGATGAAAACGTACAAAATAATAGAGAATATTATCTTTCACCTAAATATCATAGATGATATTAGGAAGAATGAATAATATCAAAAAAGAAATCCGGAATTTACAGACGTGGATCTGATGAGATAGATGATTCTTGAATCTGGTACAATAAAGATTCTCGGTGAGAAATAAAATAAAACAATCAATGAGGGTTCTCAATATAGTGAGTCTTTGGTGAAGAATGGATAATGGAAGATATAATAATTTCTAAGAATTAAAAAGGTTAAATATATCTTTTTTCCAAAATCTAATAGATGCATGGTTTAAGACTGTATTTTGTTGTAGAAAAATGGAACACCAGATGTTTTGTTTCAATATTTCACTAACCATTTAACAACCATGATAATAATCATTTTCAAAACCAAATACAATGTCACACATAAGTGTGACCCAAATATTTCATTTTTAAATAACTGTGTGCTAGGTCCTTCCACACTAAAACATGGATTCGAGGCTCCGAACCAGGCCTAGACACCCTTGATAACTTTATAACATCAAATTTAATTTATATTAGTCTAATTTTAAACATTTAAACTAATAATTTATAGAGAAAATGTGATCCATACCATAAACAAGTCCCTAAATCTTAAACATAATCATAGTAGAAAAATGATTCCTCAATGAAACATTATTGAGGAAAATAAATTATCCATTAAAATAACATTCTCTTTTTATGATTCCACAAAAATATAAATAAATTTTTTATTTTAAACATAAACATTATAAAAATAATGTAAACAAATAATCAATACAGATTCATGAAATTGTGTCAATATACTTATTCCATATATGTAAATTAATTTCTTTTAATAATTAGTTCTAAAATAAAAATAGGATTGTTAAAAATAATTTTCAATAACTTATTTCAGAAAGAGTTATAAACTACGACTCAATGTAGTGAATAAAAAAATTAGACTCATTAATTACATAATTCAGAATCATTTCAACATTTATGTTATTTTTTTCAATTTAACTATGTTAAATTATGGCTATTTCAATGAGTTATAAATATAAAAATCATCATTCTCAAAGCATACATTTCATTTCTTTATAATCAGTTTCCTGCAGTATAATTAGGGGAATTATTTGTGAACTGGAGGGAAAAAACATGATGTGTAATGAAATTATTCTATTTATTTTCATGAATTTTTAATGATCCCAAATGTCATTTCTTGTTATATGAGGATGATTAATTAGTTAAAATGTTAATGATAAATGATTAGTTTGTTTGGCCAATTTTTATGGCCATCATAAACTAGTTTAATTTAATTTAATATTATGAATATAAATTAAATCTTGAACATTTAAAGAGTTATTAAATAAATATAATAGCATATTTTAAAAATAATAATGGATTTATGACCATCCATGAAGGCTATAATAGAAGTTGGAAAGTCATTGTCCACAGAGAGACTGAATTGACACATCACGGATGATGTTTACATTTTTTAGAATAAGAGGATAATATAAGTGGTTTAATGATGGTTGTTAAATAAAAATAAAAAACTCATAGTTAATATATTATACTGTATCTATCATCACTAGTTGTATAGGTGAGGTTAGAATAAGGTATATTAATGAATAAATTAAGTAATTCAAAATATATATTTTAGATAATTGTACCTCTAGAATATTTTATCATTGTGAGTCTCCTTAAAAACCTTGTTTTGGGTATTTCATATAGACCATAAGGTCATTGGAATGGGGAATATGTGTAGGAAGGTAATAGGGATTAATTTAACATTTTAAAATGATATTTATATTTAAGGAGAAGTGGTTGTGAGGGGTTGTGTTAATAGGGATATTAGAGGGCTATTTTGATTATTTAATTCTTTCGATTATTATTTGAACACCAAAAAAATCAATTGTATTCATTCATATGACAAATTATATTAACTAGTGTATTTGAAATCGATATAAGGGTGGATCTTATAATTAATTACATAAAAATTACTGTACATAACTTATAATGTAAAATATAGTAAATTATAGCAAATGACTATTCCAAAAAAAGTAAATTATTTCTAAAAAACCCTGAAAATTCATCATCAACCATTTTTTTATGTGTATATTTCATAAATAGACTCAGTTTTTTAAAAAATAATTACAAATAAATAATAATTTTAAATTATAATCATCATTTATTTTGAAAAAACTAATTTAAATATCATAACAGATTTTATGACACGTTGAATATTTAAATAAGGTCTCATAAAATTATCTTATAATTATTTTAAAAACCTAAAATTATTTCAAGATTCTATGTTATGGAAATAATTTCCATTATAAATCATTAAATTATTAATAAAATGGTAAATAAACATTTATTTTTCATTGAAATAACAACACCGAATTTATCAATTTTTGAAATTTATTTATTTATTCCCTGATAAAAATATATCATATTATCACATTTAAGATATGTAAATTTCTTTTTTTTACTTCCATATGTGGAATTTCTATTCTATTAGTAAAGATTCTTATATTTATATAAATACCACTTATTTTATTATACATTTATAATGAATGTAACCATTAAATTCTTTAATGAAAACAAACTATACTATAATTTCATAGATTGATAAAATTGAAACACATGCTACAAAATATTAAATAATCTACTGATTTATATAATACATCTCAAAAAAAGGCACACGTCCAAAGTACCATAAGGTTTAGTGTTTCTCAGATTAGCTATATAATATTATTATTTAAGAAAACTTGCAAACATGTACACCTAGTCAATTAAAAATATACCCCATTCCAATACATGACATAAGAAATAATAGACTTAATAACCTAAGGAATGAATGTTTGAGAAATTAGTGATTTTAGAATGTCAGTTAGGGAAAACAATACCATAATGTATTATATCATAAAAATGGAGGGGAATATGATGAGAGAATAAATAACTTACAAAAATATAATGATAGTATATTATTGGAACCATGTTCATATTTGCAAGAATTGGAGTATGGTTTATGTTTTTTTGTCAATCCTTAGCTAAAGTTCAGAATGTGTACCAGGAAAGTGCTCATATAGGTCAATCAGATTACAGTATTGACAGTGGCACCATTTTCCAGTGTTTGCCAAATTTTTGGGCCTGAAAATCGACAAATGGAGAAAAGTGTTTTTGGCAGTGAGACCTGTGCTCCATGTACTTTAAGGAGAGGAAACTTGTGCACCATATGTTTTTCAATATCTGAATATGGAAAATGGAAAAGGGGTAAGGGTCGCAGATGTTTTGGGTTGGTCGCACAGGTGACCAGCGCGCTGAGAAAGGACTTGCGCGCCGATTCCTAGGAGGTTATAAAGTTGAAAGCCTGTTGTTCTTCAAGATCAGATCTTCAAAATATGGAAAAGGACAGAGGGTAGCATAAGTATTGGTGTGGTCACACAAGTGATTTGTGCGACAGAGGCTAGGGCCGATGAGCTACGCGCCAGAACCTGCGCGCCGAGAGGATACTTGCGTGCCACCGCGCAGGGGGTCCAGTTTGCCTATAAATAGAGGACCACCCCTCCTAATTTTGTACAAAGTTAAAGAATTATATTTTTTTCGAGCTCTCATCGAGCAAGTGGTTGATACGCGCAAGTGGTAGTTGGGTCGCACAAGTAGAGGCTACACGCTGGTTTTTGGTTGCGCATCCAAGTTGGTTTGGGAGTTAAAGGAGAAGAGTAATTCATGTTTGGAGTTGAAGGAGGCAGTGTCGCACAAGTTGGTTGGTGTCACCTACAGGCCGGATTTGTACCGCGTAGGTGACCTGTGCACCGTTCTTGAAACATGCACGCCAGGTGTTGTTGAAGCTTTCCGGTCGTCTTGGAACTGTACGAATGCTGGACGATTTCCTGATACATTCTATGAAAAATGAGATTAGTCAATGAGTGAAAGATGGGCTTCAAAGGAGAATCTACATAAAACATAGGGTGAATTTTTTTTAAATGATGAGGTGACCTTCACATCTATAACTGAGTGTTACTACACCAAGGGAAGTGAGCCAGGGGGAGTCAACGATAGTGACCTGAGGGACACTGTGAGCTTTCCATGAACCTTTTTTAAATGTAGTTAGCCTAAGACAGAGTGATTGTGCCCAATCCTTTGTAATACATCGCTAGTGAATTTTAGTGGAATTTGGTACGACCGAAAACTTCTCGGCGTATGATCCTTGGATGTAGCCCTTATTGGGGATCTAAGTAAAAAGTGATGTGTCATCTCTCTGCCTGTGAATGTTTTCTTTCAATTCATATCCATCATATAGGTTTAACAAGTTCCTACCAATGTGTGAACAAGATCCATCACTTTAAAAGAAAAATTTGAAAACCCTGATTCTCCCCTCCCCTCTCAGGGTGTCTTGGGGTCCTACAAGTGGTAGTAGAGGGTAAAGGTTGATTGTGTTGAATCTGTCCTTTTTTGTCATGGAGAATGCAGTCAATGTTAGTGGAGTCCCTATCTTTGATGGAAGTAATTTCCAGATCTGGAAGAACAGAATGAGATCTCATCTAAGATCCCTTGGAATGGAAGTTTTGTTTTCTACTATGAAAGGTATTAATGTTTCTGATCCAACAGGGCTGGATATGACTAATATAGAATGAAAAATTCTTGATGCAGATGCTAAAGCAAATAATGCTCTCACCTCAGCACTTTCTGATTAGATTTATCAAAAAGTGATGAGTTTCACCTTAGCAAAGTCCATGTGGGATAAACATGAAAATATTTATGAAGGTTATAGCAAAGTGAAGGAGGTGAAACTACAAGTGTTACACAATAGGTTTGATGATCTGAAGATGAATCCTAATGAGAATGCTGACTCCTTATTCAATCGAGTTACTCAAGTGGTTAGAGAAATTCGGGGCTGAGGAGAAGAAATCAGACACATTGATATTGTGAAGAAAAAACTGAGAAGACTACCACCCCTATACAATGCAAATGTGTTAGCCCTTGAGGAAATATAACTTTCCAAAAATTCTTTGGATGATCTGTTGAGGAGCTTAGTGCCATATGAAACGAGAGTCAAACCAGAAGATGCTACTACACGAGTATGCAAGGAAACGACATTCAAATCCATGGACAAACTGAAAATCTCAATAGATATCAGTGGTGAAGATGATGAGGAAAAAGAAATTTCTCTCTCATTTCTAAGAAGATCCATAATGGAAAATGGAAAATCATAGGGATGTTACCTCTAGCTTTCTTTAGTTGTGGAAAAGTCAGGAACATTGCTTCTCAGTGCTTAATAAATATCTATGATGATGATAGTGATTCTAAAAACATTGAGAATCCTCCGAAATGTGTTTTCAAGAAAGGATACTTCAAATATAGAAAGAAATTTCTGAAGAAGAGTTTTTTCTATGAAGAGGAAGAGGATGATAATGAATTCTGTGATGAAGAAGATCCAGAATTTAAAATTTGGAAACATGCTTCCATGATGTCCACTAGTGAAAAATATGATGATATTGGTAGAGAAAGTCAGTTAAAAACTAGTGCAGATCCCGAGTTGCAACTTAAAGTTGCTATTAAGAAGCTTAAGATTAAATGTAAGTGTTGAAATAAGTAGAAATCAATGGTAGAAGAATCAACTGAATATGTTGATCAACTTGAAGCTGAAATTGAATGACTGAATAATTTGTGAAAGTACAGTCTAAAATTCTTGAAAGCAATGATGATGTAGTGGATCTGAAGCTGAGAATTGAGGAGTAGGAAAAGGTCATCAATGACCTCACCTCCATACTAGAAGAAAAATACAATATTTTTGAGGGTCTTCAAGAGGAAGTTGTTATTCATATGAGTAAACCTGAGACTAAATCAATTTCAAAAGAATCAAGGAAGAAAATACAGTAAGGAAGATTCCCAGATGCAGAATTACTGGAAAGAGCCAAGAGTGGTTCAGATGGGGTAGGAAAAATCTTGAGTGATCAAATACCCATTTTCATGGGAAAGAGTGGAATTGGATGTAAAGATGAGACATCAACTGGAGGATGTAAATAGAGAAAAAGGAAATACAAGATGAAAGTTGGACATGTTGAAATGTTACATAAAGTGCTGAAAAAGAAATCCTCAATCCAAACTAAAAGGAGAACTGAAAATTGCCCTCAAACATTCAGAAATGACAGGCAGTCCATCTATTCTCCCATGGAAGAGAGCATAAGGAGAAATCCATGTGAGAAGACTTTTCCTCTCATGATGTGTCAATTATGTGGCTATCTGAGCCATACCATGTCATATTGCGAAGAGGCAAGGAGCTATCTAAGTGGGGAAGATCCGGGACATCAACAAAGGAGACAGACTTCATTTCATCCATCTTATAGAAGAAATAATTTATATCTATACAGTTTTCATTGCTCTAACTTTGGTCATATGGTTGTCAATTACAGGAAGAGTAGGGACATGGGCACCTCATATCAAAATTCAAGACAAGTCTGATCTCATCGACAAGATAGTGTTTCTCTTAGAAACATGTTTTCTTCTCTCGAAGATGACTTCAACTATGAATAACCAATGTACACATATCAGATAACTGAAATGCCATCAGTTCTCTATACTCATTATAATGTCTCATGGAAGGAAAGGAAAAAAATTGAGAAATCCAACCTTGTAGAGGTGGCCATCAAAGCTACAAAAACAATGTACTTGGATTCTGGAAAGCGGATGTTCAGCCCATATAACAGGTAATGTTGGCCTATTGATAGATATCAAAAGAAAGGTTGATGTAATGGTTTGATTTGGTACTGATGGAGCGCTGAAAATCAAAGTAAGTGGAAGTACCGAATTAGCTAATGGATAGGTGAAGAAGACCGAATTCCTTTACGTATATGGCATACGTCATAATATACTCAGCATGAGTCAACTCTATGACTTGGGACTTATTGTTACTTTTAATCAGAAATGTTTCAATATCAAGGGAAATATGAGAAATTCACTTATGAATGGTTGTAGAATAGAAGGAAACATGTATCAGGTTGATAGTAAAGAAAATTTTTGGTACATGACTGTTGAAGAAGAAAAAAATTTGTGGCATAGGAGACTAGGTCACATCAATCAACACGACCTGGAGAAAATATCAAAATTGAGGATTTTCATGGACATTCCGAACTTGAAGCATGATCATGAAAAATCTTGGGATGCTTGCATTCAAGGAAAGCTGTTATGCAGTTCATATCAGCCAAAGAAGAAAAGGTCATCTCATCTTCTTGATCTAAATCATAATGATTTATGCAGGCCGATAAATGTTGTCGGAACTCATGGAGAAAGGTACTTTGTCCTTTTCATTGATTATTATAGTTGAATGTCATGTGTTAAGGTCATTCAAAGGAAATGACAGGTGCTTGACTGCATGAAAACATATCGTTGAATCGCTAAGGATGATACTAAACGAACAATAAATGTTTTTCGATTAGATAATGGAGGGTAATACACATCCATTTCATTTGATAATTACCTTGAGAAACATGGAATACAACATGAGGTAGCTACTCTGAGAGCTCCATAGAAAAATGGAGTTAATGACCACCGGAATCGATAGGTCAACAACATGACCAGGACTATGCTGATTGAGAGTGGTTTCTCTTTCCATTACTGGAAGGAATCTATTGAAGCTGCAGTGCACATTTAGAATTGAATAGGGCTTTATATGGGATAAATGAATACACCAAATGAGTTTTGGGATGGAAGGAAGCCTTCGTTCAAGTACTTTCGTGTTTTCGGAAGTAAATGATTCATTCGGAATAAAGAAGTAAATCAAGGAATGTTGGGTGACAATGCTAATGAATGGATTTTTCTAGAATATCCAATGAACAACAAAGCCTACAAGTGTTTCAAAAGGTGTTTAGGAAGGATTGTGGTAAGCAGTGATATTAAGATAATTGAAGAGAAAAGAACAAATGCTTCAAGAACATCATATGCTGATGTGATATAAAGTTATGATGAAAGTATACGTTGAGAAAATACAAATACAAAAATAGAGGAATTTGTACAAAACACTCATTACTCACATCATAATATCGAATCAGATGAAGAATATAAAGAAGAAACTCTGGGTGGAGAGAATGCAGCTGAACACAAAGAAGAAATCGTAGAGCTTAGATTGATCCATCTAACATAATTGGGGATAGGAGTGCCCCCACTCAAACAAGGAGGATGAGGAATAACACGCAATATGCATATCTGTCAGTTGTGGAGCCATCCTAATTCGAAGAAGCTACAAAGGATGATTCTTGGGTAAAATCCATGAATGAAGAGCTAGATCAGATTGACAGGAATCAGACATGGGATCTTGTCCAGAGACCTGAAGGTCACAATGTGATTGGTACAAAATAGATCTTCAAGAATAAGTTTGATGATCATGGAAGTCTTATTAGAAACAAGGCTCGACTAGTATGTAAGGGATACTCCCAGATTGAAGATGTTGATATTGAAGAAACCTTTGATCCAGTGGCTAGACTGGAGACAATCAGACATTTCCTTTCCATGGCAATCCAAAGAGGATATAAAGTATATCAAATTGATTTCAAGATAGTATTATTGAATGGTGTACTCAAAGAAGAAGTCTACATTGTACAACCAGTGGGTTTTGTTCTAGGTAATGATGAGACAAAGGTATAAAAATAGAATAAAGCCCTATATGGTTTGAAGCAGACACCACGAGCATGGTATTCCCGCATGGACTCGTATCTCAAGAAGCTGGAGTTCAAAAGAGGAGAAGTGTATCAAAATCTATATGTGAAGAATTCTCCAAAAGATCAATTCATAGTTCTCTTCTGTGTTGATGATATAATATTTGGTCACAGAAGGTAGAAATCAGTGGATGAATTTACCAATCACATGAAATCAGAATTTGAAATATCTATGATTGGGGAGATCACATATTTAATGGGGCTACAGGTGATTTAAAAGAATGATTACACTTTCATTTCTCAGGAAAATTATTCAAGAGAGCTCTTGAAGAAGATTAATATGGAAGACTCAAAACCAATATAAACTCCAATTACAATTGGAACTAAACTTGGAAAGAATGATGATGTGACCCATATAGATTCCACCATGTACAAGAGGATCATTGGGATCCTACTATACCTCATAGCGACATGACCATATACTGTCTTTTCCACATGTCTGGCGGCCCACTTTCAGAGTAATCCAAAGGAGGAAGATATGGCGGTTGTAAAAAGAATCATGAGGTACATTCATGGTACACATAACTTTGGGTTATATTTTGCTATCGGTGGGGACAATGAATTTTCAGCGTTTTGTGATGCTAACTGGGCTAGTGATGTAGTAGATAGAAAGTCCACCAATGGTGGAGCCTCTATATTGGGCATAAATTTGTTGGCTGGTTGACCAAGAAAAAAGAATGTACTTCTCTTAGTACTCCTGAAGTTGAGTATATATCTTCCACAAAGTCATGTACTCAACTGCTACGGATGAAGAAACAAATTACATATATTGGTGATGAGTTGAATCAACCAATGGTAATTAACTATGATAACAAGATCACCATTGATCTCATGAAGAATCATGTTCATCATTCTACTACAAAACATATTGAAATCACATATCACTTTATAAAAGATAAAGTTGAGCAAGGGGTGATTAGAATGGATCATATTGGAACTAATGAGCAAGTGGCTGATATCCTGACCATGCCACTGTCAGCGGCTGTTTTTGAGAATAATCAGTTGAACCTTGGTGTTCAGCCACCTCCCAGTGCATAAGGAGGTTACACAATTCCCCTCTCCTCATTTATAATAACTATTTCTATCTATTTATGGATGTCATGCCGGTTTGTGGGGGAGATACTATCCAGGGGGAGTATGATTTGAGCTGAAAAATGAACAAATTACCGGTCATTGGGTTTTTTTTCAATGGGGGAGAAAGGAAAAATTCAGGCTTATTCATGCATGTAATGCTTCTGTGACACGATGCGAATTCATTGTCGGTGATAGGATGAGAAGGAATACATTGGTCATGTAATGCTTCTTGGGCGTCATTGAGAATTACAAAACACTGGAACCTAATCCAAGCTTCTTCTCTTGTTTTCTACACTGATCATTGCTCACGTAGACTTAGAGTATTGGCTGAGTTGCTTCTTGCATTTTTTTTACATGTGGATGGGGATCTATTGAATTTATTTTCTGATTGCCAACAAACCCAAGGGGGGAGATTTTTGGAACCATGGTCATCTTTGAATGAATTGGAGTGTGGTTTGTGTTGGTTTTCAATCCACAGCTGAAGTTCATAATGTGTTCCAGAAAAGTGATAATATAGGTCAAGCAGATTACAGTATTGAAGGTGGCAACATTTTCTAGTGTTTGCCTAATTTTTGTGCCTGATAATCGACAAATGGATAAAAGTGTTTTTGGCAAAGAGACCTACGCACCGTGTACTTTAAGGAGAGGAAACTTGCGCGCAATATGTTTTTAAAGATCAGAAAAATGAAAAATGGCAATGGGGTAAGGGTCGCGCAAGTTTGGGGCTGGTCGCGCAGGTGACCATCGCGCTGAGAAAGGACTTGCGCACCAATTCCTAGGAGGTTGGAAAGATTCAAGCTTGTTTTTATTCAAGATCAGAGCTTCCAAATATAGAAAAGGATAGAGGGTCGCACAATTTTTGGTCTAGTCGAAAATGTGATTTTCACGACAAAGTATGGGGTAGATGAGCTACGCGCCGGAACTGGTATAGAATCCTGCCTTTTTATCACATAAACTTTCATTACATTATACAAAACTGAGGATCATTAAGGTTTAGTGTCTTGGAAACCAGGAACTGAATACATGAATCAAAAAAAACATTCTTCTTAAACACATGAAAGGCTTCTCCTTATGTTCATCCTAGGTTCATTACTGCATCTCAAAACCTGGGGACATACATCAAATGAAAGGGTGAGCAGAAGGCCCAGTAAGGGAAACAAGGGGAAACATTTAACATGTGAACTTTAGATACATCAACAATGTCATGAAAAATAACTTTAAGGCATGAGAAAGAAATCATGGGGGATATCATAATAAAAATAATATTTTTCATAACTTGAATATGTGGCTACATAATTTAACATAGAAAATCATGAACATATCACCAAGGACCATCCCCAAGGGGTCATTTGAAAATTACCAAGGTTATTCACCAAGGTATCGTGAAAATTGTAATCTCTTGTGGTTACATCATTACCCAATGCATTTGAGCACTATCGGGGCGCACCCTTAAATATGCCTTTATTATCCTATGAGCCACACATATAATCATCAATAATTTCATAAATAACCCATATAGAATAAAATAAATGTGTTTCATTTCATAATCATAACGTTTTCAAAACTTCTTTAAAGACATGATCATTACGTCACTTTAAACCCACAGAAAGGGAAAGAGGGTCTCATGTAGGTAAATCCCAGAATATAAAATTGAACATTTTGATATATATGTGAATACCCTTTTAGAAATATAAGCTTTGAGTATTGACTTTATAACATAAAATAATTTTGGGAAATGGGAGAGAAATTTTGAGACGAAAATTCTGCAGCATAATGGCTATGTTACAAGGTTTTAGAAAACATTGAAAAGAGAGAGGACTTGGGTCACCCACTCATAAATGATCCATAAAAACAGTAGGGGAACAGAATATAAGGTATTTAAGAAGATGGTAATGAAATTTGAATGATATACCGTATGAAATGAAAAACATGAAAGTGAGACAAAAATAAGATTTTCCTTATGAAAATTCGGCAGCCTAACGACGTCACTTAAACTTCAATAAAAAAGTGATTTTACAAGATCAAATAGGGTATCTCATCATATGATCAAAAGATATAAGTATTATAGATATAGAGATGATACCCCAACATAATAAAAAGGAACATGAAAGACTTGACATGAAAATCGAATTTGAAAAATGAGAAGGATGAAAGAATCCCTTAAAAATTCGGCAGCCTAACAACGTCACTTAAACATTGATAAAACGAAATGATTAGAGTATTAGGGGATCTCTCATAGTATAAACATGAAAAGGGAAGTAATAGGAATATAAAAGAACATCTTCTCACATAATAACATGGAGCATAAAAGGAATGACATAAAAGAGATTACATGAAAAGAAAGAGAGAGGTCGGATCCCTTACCTTAAAACGGAACTCTTAAAACTCAAAGGTTTGGGCCTTGAGGGCTTGGGGGAACCTTGGGAGGACTTATTGGGAGTTAATGAGACCGGAACATCGTTGGGGGAGAGTTGGGAGTGAAAAATAATAGAGTAAAGGGTGGGTATTTATAGGGAAAGTGAGGGGACAAGGCATTAATGGCCAAAGGACACCTCACAAGTGCTTTTCTCAAAACCATGTGCTCTCTCATGGCATTTACCTTGGATTTAGGCCACATGGGGCCCCCAATATAATAATTCATCACCTTTGGCTGGCCAACCCTTAAAATATCTCATGCCATCATCATGACCCAGTTATGAAGTCATTAAACATATCGAAACCCTAAAACTGTATTTTTACTATTCACTGAAAATTCTCCTTTCTCAGAAAAATCCCAAAATTTCACCTTAACCAAATATCAATGCTCTGATTTCAAATATCGACTACATTTTGTAAAAATAATTTTCTAAATATTTTTAATTTATTTTTTAAATAAATACACTATTCACTAAAAATTCATTTTTTTAGAAAAATCCCAAAAAATTAACATAACATAATATCAATGCTCTGAGTTCAATAATGAAATCCATTTTATAAAAATAATTTTCTAAATATTTTTAATTTAATTTTTAATTAAAAAAACACGATTCACCCGAAAAAACTAATACTTGAATAATAATTTATGAAACTGTTCTTTAACCATTTTATTGAATCACATTACTTAATCAAGGTGCCTAGATTATATTAATACTTTCTTTAAGTAAGATTACTAATCCATTTGGTCACATTACTAATCCTAAGCATAAAATCACTATTCATAATTTACTATTCATGAAAAATTATGTTGATCTTATTAGACTCTAAATTTCGTACTGAACATAATTGTAGGAGACCATTTTTTGAAAATCATTACACATTTTTAATTATTTAAGGATTACATATACATTTTTTAAAATATCCTTTCTCTAAAATTCACCAAAAATATGCATACTATATTTATCCGGACATTTGAAAAGTCATAAACATCATCATAAGAAGAAATCCCAATTTTTTTTAAAAAAAAAGGATTACACAAGCCAGTTACGATCTCCTTACATATCCCCTTATCACGCCAGCATATGACCTAAGTGTAAGGTGTGCTAAGGCGAGAGAATCCGAGGGAGGCTCAGCCAACATCGCACGAGTAGTAATTTCTATCAGTTTGAACTTCTCGCGAATGTGATTCCATTCTAGCTTCACACGATGAAGTTGGGCAAGGGTTTGTTCTAGAGCAAAGCCCAGTGTTGCTACCTCCTTCCCAAGTTCTGTTAGATAGGCTTCGATCAGTCCAAGACTACTGGGTGAGGCCATCGAATCTTCTTTCTATATTAATTAACCAAAATTACTTGTATTTAGAGACAATAATCAAAACGTTTAGTTTCCAGCGGTCATATTGACCAATGGTCATATAATATTCAAAACCCAACGGTCTCATTTTAATTATACTCATGTAATCAAATGAAACATTTTTGTTGAGTAAAAAATAAAATAAAATAAAAAAACACATAAAATTAGGAAACAAGATTTATTCAAAATTTCGGGTCGTTACAATCTCCCCCCCCCCTTTAGAAATTGCGTCCTCACAATTTTTAAAATTGGTTTTTGAAATTTCATTGAATGTCCCACATAGGAAAAGGAGTCAGTAAAACTATTACTTTAAAAGAAAGAAAGGGAAGTACAAAGGTCACCCAAGTTAACCCACACTAGGATTCCATGTAGGAAAACATGGACATGGAGGAGAAAAAAAGGGTCAAGTTCTGAGGGAGAGTGATAGAAAACATGATTAGGATAAAGTTAACCATAAGAAAATACCAAACTTATGATGTGTGTAAACGGTCATTGATTACCTAGTAGGAAATTTAAACCAAAAAAGTTTTTGTTTTGTGTTCCTTTTCATAATTGTGAGCAATTCATTTACTACATAGAACAGAAACAAAAGAAAATATACCTACCTTCAAGTAGAGATTCATCCTTTAATAAGTCTCTACCAAAACTAATCTTTTCTCCAAACGATGAGCATTCAAAACTACTTGGCCTCATCAAAGCACAAGAATCATCCTATAGAGAATCACATAATCCACCAAATATTAACTATCTATTTCTTCTATCTTTAAACATTATCCCAAAAACAGAAAAGGCAAGGTAAAACAACTCTTCAAAAAGAAATAATCCCATAGGAATGGAAACTACTTTTAAATCTTCAAATTTCCATGGTACTACCCAATGTTCATCATAGACTATTCCATAAATAACAGTTCCTAAAATTAATCAAAAATAAACAAAACTAAGATTGAAACCCAATTACAAGAAGGATTTGATACCATATTCTTCCAAAATAAACTTCATAATTCATCTCCAAACAAAATAAACCACTCCTAACATATTATAACAAAAGTAACTAACCTAAACATATTTTCCCCTAGATAAGTTAATCATTCCCATAAGTAAACTAAATTACTATAAGTCCACTTTAAATTCATCGACTTTTCAAAATATAAGTCAACCTTACTCCTCAATGAATATACCTTAGTAATCTATTTACCTCGATCATATAGTGTCCCCAAAATAGTGAACGTCTTCAAAAATAATAATCATCTTTTAATACCCTAATCATCTCTGTCATATTAATATGACAATCGTCACATTTCCTATCACATTGGTTGTTGGGACATGTTCTTCCATTTCCCACCATTAACTAAGATGAGAAAGTATAATTAGGGGCTTAAATACTTAGCCAATAATCATGAAAAGGAACTTAAGGCATATAAGGATAACTTGTAGAAGAAAAGTATACCCTAACTTTTGATCCCCTGGGATCCCATCTAGGTTATAAATGATAATATATTCTTATGTGAATCATTATTTTATTTTATCTTTGTTCCTTTAACAATGGTTCATACTAAGCTTATTAATTTACCAAAGAATATCCCTCGGGAGTGTCGTAACCAAGAGTGCAGCAAGGCCCGTTATCGTGTACCAGGTCCCGTCCGAGTCTAGCTCAAAGCGGTGTTTTCGGGTTTTACCCCTATGTACATCTGAGCTAGAGCCAGCTCTACCTGCTCGTATCCAGGCAGGGATGTATTTTCTTGGAAACCCCTTACTCAATACTCACCAAAATACGAGGAAGATTTTCTATATTTAAAATTATCTATAGGGTTCTTCCTAATGTTTTCATATCCTATGTTCCACAAATAACTAAACCATCCTTTGATACCAACTATAGCATCCCGCCTTTTATCACATTTACATTCATTACATTATACAAAACTGAGGATATTTAAGGTTTAGTGTCTTGGAAACCAGGAACTTAATACATGAATCATAAAAAACATTCTTCTTAAACACTTGAAAGGCTTCTCCTTATGTTCATCCTTGGTTCATTACTGCATCTCATAACCTGGAGACATACATCAAAAGAAAGGGTGAGCAGAAGGCCCAGTAAGGGAAACAAGGGGAAACATTTAACATGTGAACTTGAGATACATCAACAATTCCATGAAAAAGAACATTAAGGCATGAGAAAGAAATCATGTGGCATATCATAATAAAAATAACATTTTTCATAACATGAAGATGTGGCTACATCATTTAACATAGAAATCATGAACATATCACCAAGGTCCATCCCCATGGTGTCATTTGAAAATTACCAAGGTTATTCACCAAGGTATCGTGAAAATTGTAATCTCTAGTGGTTACATCATTACCCAATGCATTGGAGCACTATCAGGGCACACCCTTAAATTTGCCTTTATTATCATGTGAGCCGCATATATCATCATCAAACATTTTATAAATAACCCATATAGAATAAAATAAATGGGTTTCATTTCATAATCATAACTTTTTCAAAACTGCTTTAAAGACGTGATCTTTACGTCACATTAAACACACAGAAAGGGAAAGCGGGTCTCATGTATGTAAATAAAAGAATTTAAAATAGAAAATTTTGATATATATGTTAATACCCTTGTAGAAATAAGATCTTTGAGTATTCACTTTATAACATAAAATAATTTTGGGAAAATGGAGAGGCATTTTGAGACGAAAATTCTGCAGCATAATGACTATGTTACAAGGTTTTAGAAAACATTGAAAAGAGAGGGGACATGGGTCACCCACTAATAAATGATCCATAAAAACAGTAGGGGAACAGAATATAAGGGATTTAATAACATGGTAATGAAATTTGAATGATATACCGTATGAAATGGAAAACATGGAAGTGAGACAAAAATAAGATTTCTCTTATGAAAATTCGGCAGCCTAACGACGTCACTAATACTTCAATAAAAAAATGATTTGAAAAGATAAAATAGGGTCTCTCATCATATGATCATAAGAGATCAGTATGATAGATATAGAGATCATACCCCAACATAATAAAAAGGAACTTGAAAGACTTTACATGAAAATCGAACTCAAAAAATAAGAAGGGTGAAAGAATCACTTAAAAATTCGGCAGCCTAACGGCGTCACTTAAACATTCATAAAACGAAATGATGAGAGTAAGAGGGGTTATCTCATCATATAAACATAAAAAGGGCAGTAAGAGGAATATAAGATAACATCATCAAATATAAGAACATGGAGCATAAACGAATGACATAAAAGAGATTACATGAAAAGAAAGAGAGAGGTCGGATCCCTTACCTTACAACGTAACTCTTAAAACTCAAATTTTTGGACCTTGAGGGCTTGGGGGCACCTTGGGAGGACTCCTTCGGAGGTAAGGAGACCAGAAATTCGTTGGGGGAGAGTTGGGAGTTAAAACTAAAGTAGTAAAGGGTGGGTATTTATAGGGAAAGTGAGGGGACAATGCATTAATGGCCAAAGGACATCTCAAAAGTGCTCTTCTCAAAACCATGTGCTCTCTCACGGAATTTACCATGGAGTTAGGCCACATGGGGCCCCCAATACAATAATTCATCACGTTTGGCTGGCCAGCTCTTAAAATATCTCATGACATCATCATGACACAGTTATGAGGTCATTAAACATACCGAAACCCTAAAACTGTATTTTGACTATTCAATGAAAATTCAACTTTCTCAGAAAAATCCCAAAATTTCACCTTAACCAAATATCAATTCTCTGATTTTAAATATGAACTCCATTTTATAAAAATAATTTTCTAAATATTTTTAATTTATTTTTTAAATAAAGTCACTATTCACCGAAAATTCATTTTTTAGAAAAATCCCCAAAAATTAACTTAACATAATATCAATGCTCTGAGTTCAAAAATGAAATCCATTTTATAAAAATAATTTTCTAAATATTTTTAATTTAATTTTTAATTAAAAAAACTATTCACCCGAAAAAAACTAATACTTGAATAATAATTTATGAAACCGCTTTTAACCATTTTATTGAATCAAATTACTTAATCAAGGTTCCTAGATTGTATTAATACTTTCTTTAAGTGATATTACTAATACATTTGGTCACATTACTAATCATAAGCATAAAATCACTATTCATAATTTACTATTCATCAAAAATTAAGTTCACCTTATTAGACTCTAAATTTTGTACTGAACATAATTGTAGAAGACCATTTTTTGAAAATCATTACACATTTTTAATTATTTAAAGTTTAAATATACATTTTTTAAAATATCTTTCTCTAAAATTCACTAAAAATATGCATACTATATTTATCCGGACATTTAAAAAGTCATAAACATCATCATAAGAAGAAATCCCAATATTTTTTTTTAAAACAAAGGATTACACAAGGCAGTTACGGTCTCCTTACATAGCGCCTTATCAGGCCAGTATAGGACATATGTGTAAGGTGTTCTAAGGTGAGAGAATCTGAGGGAGGCTCGGCCAACATTGCATGACTAGTAATTTCTATCAGTTTGAAATTCTCGCGAATGCGATTCCATTCTAGCTTCACACGATGAAGTTCGGCTTGGGTTTGGTCCAGAGAAAAGCCCAGTGGTGCTACCTCCTTCCCATGTTCTGTTAGATGGGCTTCAATCAGTCCAAGACTACTGGGTGAGGCCATCGAATCTTCTTTCTATATTAATTAACCAAGATTACTTGTATTTAGAGACAATAATCAAAATTTTTAGTTTCCAACGGTCATATTGACCAATGGTCATATAATAGTCAAAACCCAATGGTCTCATTTTAATTATACTCATGTTATCAAATGAAACATTTATGTTGAGTAAAAAAATAAAATAAAATAAAATAACACATAAAATTAGGAATCAAGATTTATTCAAAATTTCGGTTCGTTACAACCTGCGCGCTAAGAGGATACTTGCGTGCCACCGTGCAGGGGGTCCAGTTTTACTATAAATAGAAGACCAACCCTCCTCATTTAGTACGAAGTTCATGACATAGATATTTTAAAGCTCTCATCGTGCAAGTGCTTGAGCCGCGCATGTGGTTGTTGGGTCGCGCAAGTAGAGGTTGCGCGCCGGTTTTTGACTGAGCGTCCAAGTTGGATTGGGTGTTAAAGGAGAAGAGTCGTAAAAGTTTGGAGTTGGAGGAGGCAGTTTCACACAAGTTGGTTGGTGTCACCTATGTGCCGGATTTGTACCGCGAAAGTGACCTACGCGTCGTTCTTAAAAATTGCGCGCCAGGTGTTGTTGAAGCTTTCTGGTCATCTTGGAGCTGCACGAATGCAGGAAGATTGCCAGATATCGTCGGTGAAAAATGAAATTAGTCTACGAGTGAATGTTGGACTTCAAAGAATAATGTACATACAATAGAGGATGAATTATTTTGAAATGATGATGAGACCATCACGTCTATAAACTGAGTTTGAATACACTAAGGGTAGTGAGCCTGGGGGAGTCAACAGGAGTAACTCAAGGGACACTGTGATATTTCCCTGAACCTTTTGTAAAGGTAGTGAGCCTGGGACATAGTGACTGTGCCCAAACCATTTTAATCCATAGCTAGTGAAGTTTAGTGGAATTTGGTACGACCGAAAAACTGTCAGTGTATACTCCTTGGACATAGCCCATAGTGGTAAACCAAGTAAATAGTGTTGTGTCGTATCTCTACATGTGAATGTTTTCTTTTTGTTCATATCCATCATACAGGTTAAACAAGTTCCTACCAACGTGGGAATAATATCCATCACTTTAAAAGAAAATTTGACACCCTGATTCACCCCTCCCCTCACAGTGTGTCCCGGGGTCCTACAAATATCATGTTACCATAACATGATATTTAAGAATGTATAAAATTTATGAAATAGAAAAAAATTACATATCACGAATATTAAAACATTTGACCATTAGAATATAGTTTTTAATATTCAAAAAATAATCGACGACATTAAAATATGGTATATCATGTGAAAAAACCTTTAAAATTATAAAAACATGACAAAGAACATGTAAATGTGTCCAACCATCATTATAATATATTTTTCTAAAAAATAGTTACCTCCAAAAATATGAGAACAAACTGATTATGTCCATGCTTAAAACTGTGTATAAACATATTATGAAGATAACAAGTGAAACCCATTCTGTCCATGAATGCATATCTCATAAGACATAAACATAAACCAATGTATTAGAGGATGGCATAATATTTAATCATTCATCATCTAAGAATATTTTTTCTCATAAAATTCAATCACCATCATATCTTATATATCCCATGAAAAATGAATTGATTTAATTAACTTCTCAAATAAATTAAATATAAAATAACATTTTATTTTTAGAGAATTGGTTATAAATATTCATATATAAATAAATTGATCATATAATTATATAATATGTAGAAATAAATACACTTCATTAAAGAAAATCCTTCGGGTTAAATAGTAGTGATAAAAAAATGCTTCAACAAAACTATTTTGAAATTATTTTAAATGATGAACTGATAACTACATTGGAAAACATTGATAATTTAAATGCAATAAATTAAAAATCCTTGTTATAATTATTTCTAATAAAATAATTATTCATATGAATATTAAATTACATGATTATATATAGAGTTCTGAAAAAGAAAAAAAATAAATGATCATAATTTTACCCAGTTAAAATAAATCACATTTGATAAATATGATGAAAAATTATTTTGAAAAAATATATAACGATATATATAAAGAATGTAAAATATATAACATAACAATTTTATTAAATGAAAAAATTATGTTAGAAAAATACGAGATTGATGTAATGATTAATTTTTTAAAATGTGAGTTATTCTTACATATATTATACTTTTATTTTTGAAAATATATTATCAATGAAGTTATTATTGATGACGATGTGACCCTTAACATGATTAATTGAATAAATACCACAAAAATAAAGTCAATGTAGATACCAAATGAAAATAAAAAATTATATTCATATAATAAATATTATGACCCAATGAATTGGAAATTGAGTCATTGAAAACCATTAGGTATTGGTAAAAAAGGAATCATTTTGGCATTGAATTTGATAATGAATTAAAAATTTAAATCACAAAAAATGGAAAATATTACAACATGTTATTGAATTAGGTTATCGAAAAATCCGTATAAATGAAATTATGGTTCATAATATCAATCTTGTCCCATTGAGATTATTTTTATGAAAAGAAACTCATTCTGGTGCCCAAATTCATTCTGTTCATATACCTAACATCTTGAATAGTAAAAATATGTTTATTTGATAAATTATTTAAAAACATATTCATTTATATTTCAATAAATTATGACAATTTTTTATCATATTCTAGTTATTTATTTATTTTATTTTATTCAGTTATCCTGAAAATATAATCATTGTCTGCTAATATTCTTAATTTCACTGATGGGAGAAGATATTTTAATATATAAATAAAAACATAATATAACCATTCAAAAAAATTGTTATATTATTAATAAATTATAATTATATTAGTACTTACATTCGACTAGATAGCTATGAAAAATTTTTATAGTGTTCTAATTTTTAAATATTTTTAATCATATATTATGTGTCTTCTGTAATTTATGATAATTAATATGAAAATTAAAGAATTTCAGTCTATGGGGTGGTTGTTCATATAATACATGGTTACTACTTTTAATAAACTAATAATGTGAGGGACTAAATATGGATTATAAATTTTCACCTAAAAATGATAATTATTTTATATATGTCTTGTATATTCATAAATTCAAACATTATAATCATTGAAGAGATGAAATATTTAAAAGTGAAATACATCATTTTATTTTGTCATTAGTCATCATAAATGCACAATCAATGCACTTTTATTATTATAAGACGAATGGTATGGAAAACAATTGTTATTACAAAAATATAATTATAATTATTTCTAATAATGATAATAATTTCTAATATTAATATTTTTTTGGTAGGCTTTGTACATAAATACTAATAAAAAAATTATATGGATTTAGTATTACTCACTTTGAGACCATATTCTGTTTCATGAATGTATCAGTAAAAAATAATGGACTAGGCTAACTAAATACAAATAGTAGTAAAAAACTAATGTTATAATATATATATATTTATATATTTTATTTATAATGTAGCTTTGTTTACATGTAACACTAAGTATAAATGAACCACAACAAACATTTGAAATATTGATATATAATTGGAATCACCTAGATGTTAGATTGAAATTTATTCATATTTTTAACCATACTATGATAAATTGAAATAAATATTATATTTATTAAATATACATTTATTAATCTGTTAGAATTATCCACCCAATTTTTTTATAATATTTTATTCTTCAATATTTTTTTTTTCAATGAAATATTATTAATTTTTTTTAAAAAATATTACAAAAATTGAGATCATTTTTATAAAGTAAATTTATCAAAAAAAATTATATTTATTAATTAATATAATTAAAAATATGAATGTATAAATTTTTAATATTTTTATGAAATTCATGATATTTTAGTGTATAGTAAAAAATAATGATTTTTCAAATACGATAGTTTATATTCATTATATAAAATAAGTTATCTTTCTAATTTAATATTTAATAATTTTTAATTGTATATAATGATCAATTTTATATCAAAAAATATAATTAATTCCATTTTAATATAAAATATACCATATATTTATATATGTCTTTTTTATACTGAAAAACAATTTTGTCTAAAATATATCTTCCATCGGGTCATTTTTCTTTTATATTAAAATTGATTTATAGTACATATTAAAATTAAATAATGAAAAATTGATCCATATTTACAATCATGGAGTCATAATTTGTTAAATGTGTTCCTTTAATTTTTAGTTGTTATGATTCATAATAATTAAAAATCATATCAGCTTAGAAAAGGGTAAATTAAATATTTAAGGTCAATGATATTTTGATAAGGCAATTTAAATGTTTCAAAAAATTTAATTTATATCATTTCATGATTTTTAATCATAAATATTCATTATAACTTTGAAAATAATGAATTTTAATTTTATTTTCCATTGATATGTCATTAATATTATTTTATGTAATGAAAATAAAAAAATTCCACTTTCTTGGAATATATATTTATAAAATATTTAAATAAAGATAAAAAGAGGACACAGTTAGTTATCAATTAAGATTTTATATATAATACAATTTTCATCACAAGATAATTAATTTTTTATTTTTGGATATGATATAATTACCATTATTTCTTACATAACACTAACACAGTGCATTTACATGTAGTATAACAGAAAGGTAAATTATATAAGAAACTAAAAAAGTAATATTTTTTGTCGATCGATAGTTCTCCACTAATTTTATATATTAATATAACATAGTATTAATTATATAAATGTGTATATTGTAATTAAATCATTTTAATGATGTATTAAGGAACAAATTTAATGAATAGTTTATGAAATTTCACAAATAATATTTTATGAAAAATAATATTTTATTACGTTATTTGAAATTCATAATAAAATTGAAGAATTTATTTCGGATAAAACATGGTCGTATTTTTTATTCCATCTCCATTTATTATCTAATTTTTCCTTTATATGTAATATTATGTCCTATTAAGATTAAATATGCCATTTCTATAGATAAGGTTAAAATTGTTCCAAACAGATTTTAAAACAAAATAAAAGATTTTTAATGACACCAAAATATATATAAATTTAATTTCATAATGATATTTCAACCATATCCTCATTATAATCACATCCATATCACTTTGGAGTCATCACATCTGAGAAGGACATTGATTATGTTAAAATCTCTTAAAATATATAAAATCTATCACTTCCTATACTAATAAAAGTAAACCCTTGGTATATTTTCATTACACTAAAATTATGTATATATCATGAGCAATAACAACTTAATTAATTTATCAAAAAACCTATCAACTATGTATTGGATAATTATTTCATAAAATACATTTCTAGGGGTAGTTATGATGGAATCTAAAGATGGACTACTGAGGACAATGTAGTCATCTTACTCGAAATCATTCAATTTATTTCTTAATCCCACTCCCCTAAATATATTGCATTTATAATAAATTAATAAATCCATTTTCATAAATATATTTTAATTTTGTTAATAGTGTTTGAAAATTATCACGACGCGTCCCCCGGGGCCCATGTTGTAACTACCCCAAGTCCACCTTCCATAGGCCAGGGGATGACGACTAGCACCGAAGGCGTAGGTCCCTATATCTGGGAAGGCATTTCCTTTGTAAAACCTAAACATACACAACCAGAGTACAAGAAGAATCAAACACTAAGTAAAAACTGTATAACAAAAGAGTGTGTTGAAAGTAAAGGGGTCGAAAATACAAGCCAAATAGTAAAGTACAATACAACTAAAAAGCTAGTACAAATGAAGAAAAGAAGTAAGCAGTTAATGGGTTGTCCTCCGACATTCCCACCGGACAGATGGGTACATATGGTCTCCTCAGCACCCCAAGTTCGTCCGTCCGCTTTGTGTACATCTCGTTGAGTGGTCCACCTCCGGGTACCGTCACGTACTACTACTCTCTGCCCCGATCAGCGATGTCCATCATCTGCAACCAATACAACTAGGTGCGGGCATAGCCCGTGTATGGGTGAGTATAATGATAATCAGTAGGGGCCCCGAGACATTCAAGGTCTCACAAAATCAAACAAGGATAACCAACAAGTATGTAAATCAAGGGATAACCATTACTTTGGTATATTCCCATACATATACCCAAGTTATCATGTAACCCATCTCAATCAAGAAGAAAACACCATGGTCATTGACTGAGCTCAATCCTAGATTTTTATTCATGATGTTGAATCCATGGTTGCTGGAGAACTCCTCCTCTGTCGAGTATACTGGACCTTCCGCTACAACCAAGCGCTTCCCAATAACCTTGGACTGCTGATTTACTCCACCTGTCAAGTACTGTGGGCATGCTGCTACAACCAAGCGCTTCCCCTCATGGGTCTTCCGCAAGAACCATGTGCTCCCCCTCATAGCCTACAAAGGTACTCCTTCTGTCGATTACCATGGGTCTTCCATAACAACCACGCACTCCTCTGTCGTGGGTCTATTTCTACAACCAAATTCTCCCCACTGGGCGATCCGAATCACTCTGAGTCGATCGAGCAGTAGTCGTCAAGTCTCTACCAGCTAATAGGTCCCCGAAATTTGCTCACTCGTCTCCGGGAGGGTCCGCTCCACGTTCCACAAGCTAAAACTCCATTTGTCACGAAGTCTCATGTAGAAGTATCACAAGGACCGGAACATCATAGGGGTCTCAACGCAACAGACAGCGTGTCAATCAGACGTCCGGTCTATGAGTTATTAGCCTTTTAATCCTGGGGGCACTGTCAGTTTCGCGTACGAACCAACCAGACCGTATCTCAACTATACCCAGAACTCCCATGGGGTATTTTCATAGGGGCCATTTTTCATGAGATTACCAGCGCCACTGAAGGTTCGTTAAACAATCATCTGGTGCCAAAGATCCAGCCAATGTAAGAAAATGGTCACTAGTGGGCCCAGTTCTGGTCCGACCCGGTCAGACCGACTTGGCCGAACCCAGTCTGGGTCGAACCAGCCTGGGTCGACTCGATCAGACTTGCTGGGTCTGACTCGGCCTATTGGGCGGGTCATCCCACTATGTTTTGACCTGTTCCTCTGGGCCCGACCCAACAGACCGTGAGGGTGGTTCGGCCCGATAGTCGCCACGCAGAAGACTCGATAACTCGGCACGAGAGACCCGTCCAGTTTGGCCAGGGACACCGTGGGGGCGTCGTGGGTCGCCTCAGTAGGCCGGTGGCTGGGAGGCCAAAGGGCAGGCCGCGCGGGGCGCATGTGGGCCAGTTGGACTCCGGGCAGGCTGTGGGTGTACCATACAGGCCTTACCAGGGGCCGGGTAAGCGGAAAGTGCGCCAATATGGGGCGCGGGGCACCAGTAAGTGCACCGGAATGGGTTCGGGGCACAGGGTAGCGCACCGGTGGCATTTGCGGGAAACATGTGGGTGAAGGGAGGGGGCGGGGTGCCGGGCGCGTGCCTGTAGGGGCGCGAGGCACTGGGAGCGCACCGGTAGGGGCGCGAGGCACCAGGAAGGGCGCCGGCAGGGGCACGGGGCACCGGGAGTGCGCCGACAGGGGAACATGGCACCGGGTGCATGACGAAAGGGGCGCGGGGGTGCGGGTAGCGCACCGGGGCGCCGCGGGGGTGGCACAATTCACGGGGGCCGTGGGTAGCACGACCTTTGTTCTCTGTCTTCTTCGTCGTCGCTTCTTCGACATGTCGTAAGGCATCACAAGAAAGTAGAACGATAAAGGATGTCGGGCCATGTTAGGTTGGCATGCATCCTCCGTGTTTAGAGGGGAAAAATGGATCAACGAGATAAGCTGTTGATTAAAACATGCCTGATACCCCGTTTATCCATTGAAGGGGTTTTGAAAAGTATACCAACTTCATGATATAAAACCCCTACCTCACTTGTCGTTCATCGTTGATGAAGTCTCGGAAATGGGGCATCGTTACGTTGACGTAGTCGCGGAAGAATATGTAGATGATCGTCATTCGTCGCGTCCTCCAATCACTTCCAAACCAATGTTGAATATTCTCATTGACGATGCCTCACTGCGGTAGGTGTCCAAGGAAGAAGTTAAATATGGTCTTCATTCTTCGTTCTTCATTGGAGAAGGTGTAATCTTCCTAGTGTTAGGAGTCGCGTCACTTTGCCAGCATTTCGTCGCTTGGTGAAGCCGTCCCAAAACCTCCTCCCAAGCTCCCTATATATAATAGAGGGGGGAGATGTATGTTACCATAATGGAATTTATGACTATTCATTTATTAATAAACTTCCTAAATTCCAAAGATGGGGTAACTTAATTAAAAGTGGGGGGGTCATGTGAATAAAAAAGTGTTGCGCAATTTAATAGGTTTGTTGACTTATTATTGGGAGGATTCCAAGAGGCTTCCCCCGCATAGCCTGCATCAAAAAAAGATAGGATTTAATTTTATATTGAAACATAAAAATAATTTTATAGCAATTAATATTATGTTGACACAAAAAATTAATTGGAAGCATTTAATTTTATGTTGACACTCAAAATTAATTTGGAAGGAAATAATTTTACGTCAACACATAAAATTAATTGATGGGGTTGAGGGGTTTACTTTCCCTCCCCATTAAATGGTGATTTAAGTGTCATGTGGTCCCCACGTCATAACCTCTCAAAGGAGGTTATGCTCGGGTGGGACCCACCTCCATAACCTCTCATTTGATTTTAGGGTGTGGTTGTCCCACCTCCAACTTCTATGTGGAGGTTCTAACCCACAAACACTCCACAGGACGGCTGTAATGAAATAAAGTGTGGCTACAATTTATTTTATTATTTCTTATAAAAAGTCAAGAAATAACTTTTCTTCCTGAATAACCATCGTCAAGGTGAAAATATTCGTAAGAAAAAACTGGTGGTGTGAGTTCAACATTACCCTCGGATTTCAATTTTGAGCACCGGTTCAAAATATATGAAACATCGCTCACACATTTACTAAACGTAACTGAAGAAAATTTCAGAAAAATTATTATCAGTCACCCACGACCCATAACTGTCATGGTTAGGCTCTACCTAAGTGAAACACGCCCCAACGAACCCAATGGTACTCTCGTATTTTTATACCGATTCACCGTTTAAAAGATATGAATTTTACAGTAAAATATTTTTCACTTAATTATTTTATTTGCATCCAAAAACAAACTTTCTCTAGTGGCCCATTCTGGCCAATGTTTGTGTCTTCTTATATAAAGCAAGCCCTCATGAGTTCAGCAGTGGTCTCAGATTTTTAATCTGAGCTACTGTTTGTGAGTTATAAGAATTTGAAAAATAAAATAACTTTATTTAATTATTTTATTTAAGGTTATTCCATTTTCGGGATTTCTCATAGGGGGCCCGCAATGACTAAACTTAAGTCACACCTAGGTTAAACCAACCATCCTAAGTGCAACAGTGCCCTCAGATTTCCAATCTGATCAACCGTTTATGAGTTATTCAACTTTTTCAAGAAAACTGCTTAAGAGCGTTAATTTATGCTTAACAAAACTTCAGAAATTGATTCCGGGCACACCGGGCAATGGAATCATGCTTTTTCAGAAACTGCGGACTCGTAAAATTCCCATGAATTTTTTTTAAAAAAAATTCATCGGGAATTCCAGTTCTTTAATTTTCCCCCACCTCAGGGATTTACATCCCCATAATCTACAACTCGAACTAAGAGAATAAATGGAGGGTACTGAGTACATATCTGATCCTCCCGCTTCCATGTGCTCTCATGGAGGTTCTCGTGCTGCCAGTGAACGCACACTACATGTATCGACTATCCAAATAGAACCCGCTCCTATCGATCCACGATCTCCAATGGGACCTCCGTGAATGTCACCCCATCATCGATGTACAGCTCTCTATGGTTGATGATGTTGGAATGGTTGTGCACATATATCCTCAGCTGAGATACATGGAAGGTGTTGTGGACCCAGTGTAACTAACGTGGAAGATCTAAATGGTATGCCACCTCACCTACTCTGCTGAGGACCTGGAAAGGTCCGATGAATAGCAGAGGTAAATTGTCACCTCGGCCAAACCTCCATATACCTCGTCTAGGTGAGACCTGTAGAAAGACGCGGTCACCATCACTGAACTCTAAAGGTCTCCATCTCCTGACAGCATATGACTTCTATCTTCTCTGTGCAGTCTTCAACTGCTCCTGGATTAACTGCGCCTTCTTCGTGGTAGCTCGTACCATCTCTGGTCGGTAGGAAGTGGGCCGACTTGGTGATTCAGTCGATGATCACCCAAATTGAGTCATGTCCCCCTGGACGTACATGGAAGACACGTCACGAAGTCCATGGATAACGCATACCACTTCCACTTTGGGACCTCTAAAGGATGAACCAAGCCTGCTGGTACCTGATGATCCGCCTTTAATTGATTACTAGTGAGGTATAGAGAGACAAACTCAGCTACTTCCCTTTTCATACCTGGCCACCAGTACTATCGTCAAGGTCCCGGTACATCTTTGCGACTCCTGGATGTTCTGATAGAATGGATGTGTGAAACTCCCTCAAAACATCCTCTTGAAGTGACACTGACACCATAGTACGTCCTATGAAGAGGATGTCGTGCTCCCCACCTTCAGAAAATTCCATCAGGTGCCTGCCTCGTTGATATCTGAGCACGTCATGTCTCACACTCTGTGTCCCCATGATGCACCTCCCTGACTCATTAAAGAAGTGTGGGAGTGACTATAAGAGACTGTAGAAAGTCTTCTCCATCCCTATCCACAATAGATATCTGTAAGGTAGCCAGCTGCTCTGTCGCCTCTCCTAGAAGTTGTATACCATTCCTCCTGTTGTGTGAATTCGCAACAACGTTCCACTTCACAAGAGTATAGACTATCTCGAAGTCATAGTCCTGGAGGAACTGAAAAAACAAAACTCTTTCTCGCACGAGGGTAAGGCTAGACAACACAAGAGTGATCAACCACACCCTACTAAGTTGGAGTTTATCCTGTGTTTCCTGGGTTTCCCTTTTCCCTATCCACAGAAAAAACCCCATCCCAACGTTGTAGACAAACCGAAACCATTTTTCCTAATACAGTAAATATTTGTATGAACAATGGTTTCCTAGTCCATACCCAAACTAACGTCGTATGGCCTCGACATTGCCACCATGAGGTTCCAACCGAAACTCTCGCCTCAATGGTCAGATCACACCATCGGCGTATGTGTGATTATCGAGTCTCCTCCCAACAGTATCTCCAGATGTGAGGGTCAAGTCAACAATTTTAACTGGAAACTCGAGGTATGGGTCAATATTCATGGAAGGAAAGAATTATTGGTACCTATGTGTATTGATACGACAGCTAGTAGTAGACACAGACCATACCTTAAATCATTCCTAGATCCCCAGGGTCACACTTCTTGAACGCATGCATCTATTCTCTTCACCTTCCTTGTAGCTCCATGTGCCTGGCGTGGACTACAAAGGCGGGTGGTTGCAACATGTCGAAATGTACACCACCTCATGCTACTCTCCTAGATCTGCTTCCACATTTGATGCTATGCAGATTCATATATCCTTAACACTTCCTCTTCTTGGAACATTTTACATTCCCAAGTCTCTGAGACTGGTGCCAGTTCTCTTCTTTACCACTACTAACATTCACTACCTATATCCATTCATCCAAATAACATTTAACCACAAAGGTTCTCTCTATCACCCTAACATAAGTCGGAATGCATTGAGGAAAAGTGTTGGCTTAGATTTATGTTAAACACACCTCGCTCTGAGGTCTGAGCTCTAATGAACTACTTGTTTCGTAGTCACCATTTACAAGGAATGATCGGTATACCTCGATGCAAACTCAGCTACCGACATGTCGTCCTGCCGAAGCTCTGTAAGCTCTATAAAACTCTCTTCTAGTTCCTCAAGCCAGTACTCAGCTTCCTGTGAGCTAGGATCGCAACAGAACCTAAGGGGTTTCTGATTCTGAAACACGTGTAAAGAAGTACGGCTATATGTGTCATCTACCAGTACCGCTGGTTGTAACTACTAACCAACAGGTAATGATATAGCTGGCATACTACCTGAAGGTACTATCATAGGAATTGGTCCACGTATGGAAGCCTCATAACTAAGTGGATGAAACACATGGTCACTCACTTGAAAACACTAGTAGCTAAGTCCACCATCCACTCTAATGGTGTCTCAACTAGGTGGAAAACTCTATCAATCACCTCCATCCAGTCCTCTGATTCCTGGAAATCTGTCTCACCTCGTATCCTCGGAGGGCTCTGCTGCTCGAACTCATGCAATGAGCTCTGTTGGCACACACCGTCTGTTAGTGCGTCTGGTGGCATCTTCTACCCAATGGGTGGTGGTGTAGCTGGTACACCACCTGAAGGTGCCAACATAGTAAGAGGACCCTACACCGGAGCATCGTCGCTCTGTGGTCCATAATCAGGTACTCTCTAAAAATTCCAAATGGTTGTCTGCATGGAGGCATCCTGAACAGTTGTGACACAGCCAAAAGATTAAAACCTAGTGAGCTGACCTAGTTGAGCTGACTTAAAGAAATCTTTTGAAAACAGAAAAATAATCATTGTTTTCGTGCAATGAGTCAAAAATCAAAATTCAGGGTCCTGGTGTATGGATACTTCTGTTGCCGCACCAACACTGGACTCCCTGAACTGAGAACCACACTCAGTAACCTTAATACCATTGCTTCACAGAAAAGAAAGATAAGTTCTGTGGTCGAACCAACTCCTCTGATACCAATTGTTCATGACCCGCTCCCTGAGTCCCGTGTTGTAACTACCCCAATCCCACCTTCCATTGGCTAGGGTCTGGCGACTAGCACCAATGGCATAAGTCCCCATATCTAGGAAGGAATTGGCTTTATAAAACGTAAACATACACAAACAGAGTACAAGCGGAAGCAAACAAAATGTGATAACTGTATAAGAAAAGAGTGTGTTGAAAGTAAAGGGTCCAGAAATATAAGCCCAACAGTAAATTACAATACAAATGAAAATATAGTACAACTGAAGAAAAGAAGAAAGCAGCTACTAGGTCATCCTCCGGCATTCCCACCTGAAGGGTGGGTACAGATGGCCTTCTCAGCACACCTAGTCCGTCCGTCCGCTCTGTGTACATCTTGCATAGTGGTCCACCTCCAGGTATTGTCCTGTACTGCTACTCTCTACCCCGATCAGCACTGTCCGTCATCTGCAACCAACACAACGAGGAGTAGGCATATCCCGTGCAGGGGTCGGTATAACGATACTCAGTATGGACCCCATGACCGTCAAGGACTCACAAAATCCAAAAAAGACAACCAAAATGTAATGAAATAAATGGATAAACATTACATAGGTATATTCCCATACATATTCCAAAGTTATCAAGTAACCCATCCCAATCATGTGTAAAACACAAAGGTCCTTGACTCAGCTCAAACCAGGATTTTTATTCATGATGTTGAAACCAAGGTCGCTGGAGAACTCTTCATCTGTCGAGTACAGTGGGCCTGCCGCTAGAAACATGCGCTTCCCAATAACTTTGGAATACTTAAGTAATCCACCTATCAAGTATTGTGGGCCTACTACTACAACCAAGTTCTTCCCACCATGGGTCTCCTGCTACAACCAAGCACTCCCACTCATAGCCTATAGAGGTACTCCTTCTTTAGAGTACCATAGGTCTGCCACTACAAAAAAAATGCTCCTCCACAATGTGTCTACTACTACAACCAATCTCTCACCACTGGGCCATCCGAATAACTTCGAGTCGATCAATCCACAGTTGTCAAGTCTCATCCACCTACTAGGTCTCTGTAATCTTATTGTTCGCCACCAGGAGGATCCTCTCCACGTTCCACCATATGATACTCTATGTGTCATGAATTCTCACATAGAATTATAATAACGACCTCCACATCAATGGGGTCTCAACGCAACATACGACGCGTCAATCAGACACCTAATCTGTGAGTTATTAGCTTTTAGTCCCGAGGGCCTTTTTGGCTTCATGTACGAACCAACCCAACTGTATCTCAACTATACCCCGAACTCCCATGGGGTATTTTCAAATGGACAATTTCTCATAAGATTAACAACACTACTAACAGTTCGTCAAATAAACGTCTGGTGCCAATGATATGGCCAATGTAAGCAATGGGTCACTAGTGGGCCCGGTTCTGGTCTGACCTGGTCGGACCGACTCGAACCAACCTAGTTTGGGTCGACCCGGACTTGGTCGACCCGTTCAGAGTCGTTGGGTCTGACCCGGACCATTCGGCGGGTCAGATCGCTATGTTGTGACCCGGTCTACTGGGCCCGACCCAGCGGACCACGAGGGCGGTTCAGCTCAGCAGGCCAGTGGCTGGGAGGCCAACGGGCAGGTCGTGCGGGGCATGGGCGGGCCTGCTAGACTCCAGGTAGGCAGTGGGTGTACTGGTCAGGCCGCGGCAGGAGCCGAGTAAGTGGTCAGAGCACCGACAGGGGTCGTGGGGTGACGGCTAGGGATCCTGAAGGGGTGGAGGGCTCCGGGTAGCACGCCGGCTAGGGCGTGGGGCACCGATGCGAGCCGGAAAGGGCAAGGGGAACCAGGAGCATGCCTACAGGGCAACGGGGCTCCTGGAGCCCTCCGACAGGGGGGTTGGGCACCGGGAGCATGCCAGCAGGGGAACGGTGCGTCGGGTGCACTTCGCCAGGGGTGAGGGGGTGTGGGTAGCCCACCGAGGCGACGCGGGGGCGGTGCAGTTCACGTAGGCGACAGATAGTGCGACCTTTTTTTTCCACCTTCATCTTTGTCGATTCTTCACCATGTCGTAGGGCGTCACAAGAATGTAGACCGACGGAGGATGTCATTCCATGTTAAGTTGGCCCGCATCTTCTGCGTTTAGAGGGGGAAAAATGACTCAACGAGATAAGCAGTTGATTAAAACATGACTGAAACCCTTTATATCAAATAAAGGGGATACAAAAAGTATAACAACTTCATGAAATAAACCCCCTAACTTGCTTGTTGTTCATTGTTTATGATGTCGCGAAAAGGGAGCGTCGTTCCATTGACGGAGTCACCGTAGTAGACGTAGAGGATCTTCACTCGTCGCGTCCAACAAGCACTTCCAATCCCGAGTTTCATCAGCTTGTTGATGATCCTCCACATCGGTAGTTGTCCGAGGAAGAAGTCAAAGTAGTTCTGCATTCATCATTTTTCGTTGGAGAAGTCATAAACCTCCAAGTGTAGGGCGTCATGTCACATTGCCAGCATTTCGTCACTTGGTGATGCCATCCCAAAACCTCCTCCCATGCTCTCTATATATAAGAGAGGGGGAGAGGTATGTAACAATCATTAAATTAATGACGGTTCATTTATTAGGAACCTTCCTAAATTTCAACAATGTGGTTAATTAAAAATGGGGGGTCAAGCGAATAAAAAAGTGTTGGCGCAATTTAATAGGTGTGTTGCCTTAATTATTGGGAGGATTCCAAGAGGCTTCCCCCACATAGCCAACATCAAAACGAAAGATATGATTTAATTTTATGTTGACACATAAAATTAATTTGACAACTATTAATATTTAGTTGATACATAAAATTAATTGGAATCATTAAATTTTATGTTGACACTCAAAATTAAATTGGATGAAATTAATTTTACATCGACACATAAAATTTATTAAGGGGGTTGAGGGGTTTCCTTTACATTCCCATTAAATGGGGGTTTAAGTGTCGTGTGGTCCCCAAATCATAACCTCTCAATGAGGTAATGCTCGGGTGGCCCCAACACCATAACAACTCATGGGAGGTTAGGGTGTGGCAGTCTCATCTCCAACTTTTAAGTGGAGGTTCTAACCAACAAACACTCCACATGACGCCTGTAATAAAATAAAGTGTGGATACACTTTATTTTATTATTATTTTATAAAAAGAAAAAAACCAACTTTTATTCCTGACCAACCACCGTCGAGGTGAATGTCTTCTTAAGTGAAAACCGGTGATGCGAGTTCAATGGTTCCATCAGATTTCAATTTTGAGCACCGGTTCAAAAGATATGAAATGTTGCTCACACGTTTACTGAACGTACCCGAAATAATGTTCCAAAAAACTATTATCAGTCACCCTTAGCCCACAATGGTCAGGTTTTGGCTCTGCCTATGAGAAACACACCCGAAAGAACCCAACGATACTCTCATATCTTTTATCTGACTCACCGTTTAGAAGTTATGAATTTTACAATAAAATAATTGTCACTTAATTATTTTATTTGCGGCAAAAAACTAACTTTTTCTGGTGGCCCGCACCAGCCAATGTTAGTGTATTCTTATGTAAATAAATCCCAAATGAGTTCAGCGGTGGTCTCAAATTTTTAATCCGAGCTACCGTTTGTGAGTTATAAGCATTTGAAAAATAAAATAACTGAATTAAATTATTTTATTTACGGTTATTCCATTTTCTGGATTTCTCACAGGAGGCCCGCGCCGACTAAACATAAATCACTCCTACTGTAAACCCTCCATCCTGAGCGCAGTGGGGCCCTCGTATTTCTAATCAGAGTAACCATTTAAAAGTTATTCCACTTTTTCAGGAAAACTGATTAAGCGCATTAATTTAAGCTTAACAAAACTTTAGAAATTTATTCCAGGCACATCGGGCCTCAGAATCAAGCACCGTCATAAACTAAGGGCTCATAAAATTCCCATTATTTTGTTTTTAAAAAAATTTCCACAAGAATTCCGGTCCTTTACAAAAATTATTATCCACCGTTAATTTTATCAAATTGGAAGTGAAGATATCACTCGTTCATACGTATGGACTACCACAACAACATTATGATACATTTAATTTTCCATCACTATCCATGATGAAAGGTTATAATGAAGGGTAGTAATATTAAATATCATATTTATGATATTATTCTTCTTCTTGAATTATAATATCATATATAACATCATCCATTCTCGTCCATCTAAAATATATCTCGTTCCAATGTGTAGACTACCACCTCAATGAATGAATGTGATTAATTTTTATTTATTCATTACATTGATGATAATAAGTATCGATTTAATGAATTTATTTGATATATATGATATAGTAATGATTATTGATTGGTCCATAATAATTTATATTTCTTTCATTCCATCTTCTGAAAACTAATAATAGTGATCATGTGTATATACGACATACCATTACCATTAATGATGTCATTAATTAATAAACAAGGACCTCCAATAACAAACAAAAAAATCTCATGGAAAATGAAACAGATACAAGCATAAACAAATATTTTAATAAGGAAATGTTAGTAAATGTGTTTTGATATGTTATAATTAGAACATATATAAGATATTATGTATTTAAATTACTATGTTATATAATTTTAATAAATTTAAATTTATTACATAGTATTTGGGATCTATTTCATTGTTATTCGAACTACAGGTATGACATTTATGTTCCATTATCATTTTATTTTTTATTTTTTAATCTTTAATTACCATTGAAAGAACATATACGATACTTTTATGATAAAACCCTTTAATTTTATTAGCTTATAATTATTTTTTCATAATACAAGCTTTCAATTCATTTACCTCTCATTACGAACTAATGAAATGTTAGATGTTCATAATGAAATTTATCTTTAATTACATATTTAGTTAAAAATCAAGTTATAATAAATATTGATGTTTTATAATATGTTAGAAAAACATTCACGAATATAAAATGGTTTTTCTGGATTCATTGGTAAATTTTTTTAGTTTTCTATTAAAAAAATCAGAGGAATCATCTTATCATTTTCCAAAGAACGTACTTTTGATATTTTACTGAAAATTTAAAAGGAACTTTTAGTAACATGCACTGAAGTAATAGTGATTCTAACATTCTTGGACATTATATCCATTTAATAATATATTAAATGTTATAAAATTTATTTTGGATGAATTTTCCCACTTAATATTTTATTCATTTTCATATTTAAAATATGATATTTAAGATAATTAATATTTTATAAAATAAATAAGGAAGATAATGTTTACTGAAAATTTTAATTCATGATAATGTCCTTTGATTTTAATAATTATTTAATATGGAAATTATCCAATGATAATTATTATTTCTTCATATGGATTTTTTATGATGATTAAAAAGCGATGATCTATATTCATGATTCAATATAGACAATTGACGACATATAATGTATATTTATAATTAATAATATTGATCATTTAAGACAACTATAATTAATAGGATGTACAAATTAAATGATGGACCTTATTATAAATAGGTTATCAATTCATCAATATGTCTAATGAGACAAAATACAGGTTATTTAACATTTGATGGGTATAGGTTATACACGTACGCATATAATAAGAATGATATATTGGTTTGGATCCCATAATAGTAAGATCATGATGATCTGGTGGATATTCCTTCCACATGAAAGTAAAAAAAATCATGAATTCTCAATTAATAAGAATTCACCTTCCACTATACACATGTTTTCTAGGTTTATATTATCCTTTTATACTCATTGAATGAAATCGATGATTGAATAAAATGTGTTTTGAGTATCCCTCCCACCGTATTGGTTACACCTTTTTTGGTCATAATAAAATATTTTACACATAACCCTTAACAACATATGTAGTCAATCTTAATGGATTCTAAATTCCATAAGATGTGAATATGGATATAATAAATAATTTCAAGGGTTTGAGAATTTTTGGAATACTATATATTTTTTATTTACTATATAAAATAGTAATCCTATATGTATCCATTTTTAAAGTACTTCTTAACTAATTGATCCAATGTTGTGAAACTCCATTATTCTGAAACTAATATAAAGAATTAAAATGCAATCCCATGTTATTGGTATTGAGTTTTTCCAATTATTATTTGAATAATTTTAGTATAATCCATGTTAACATGTTTTGTTAAAAAATACCTTCCATAATAATTATTATAATCCATTATAGGATTTGATATCATTTCTGATTAGATGTATTTATAGTTTATGACTCAATATTTATATAGAATATGAGATAAAAAATTGTGAATTTCATGATTTATAGATTTTAATTGGTGAAATGGAATCAACACCAATTAAAAATTTAGAGATTAACCTACTATGAATGCCAATAACATTGGTGTAGAAACTGAGAAAATCATAGCTATTTATAGGAAACAAACTCATTATATGAAGTTTAATCATCCCCATATAGATATACATGTTATTAAAAAACATTATTACCATTTGTTTGATCACTTCATGTGAATGAATACACTATAATTTTAAGGAACTACTATTTTATTATATTTAATAGTGTATAAAGTCTATTGAAAATATATTTCCCTAATTGGGATGTAATGAATGTTAAATATTTATTATAATTTTGTATTGAAGGAAATGATATGTCTATTATGAAATGTTATTCTTTTATAACATTGCATGTTTTGAATAAAATTTAATAACATAATGGTGAAAAATAATTTCACATTCATCAAGAAATAATTTCTTTATTAACAATGAGTTTAAATATAGAGAATGTTCCTCACATTAAAGTAAAAAAATATGGTAGAATAGAGTTTTATGAGGATAATTTTATTTGATGATACATACATATTAAACAAAACATACATATTCTATAATTTATGATTAATAGTTTCTTTTACGTACATAATGCGAATCTATAAATAGAACTGCTTCCTTAAACATTTTAATCTTATAAAGATATAAAATTCAATTCCACAAATAGATTTTAAATTTTCTAAGTAATATATCATGAATGTATATCATAAACTGAAGAGACCAACTTTGCACTAATATTGTAGAAATCTTTTAAATAAGAATAAATAGATATTGGAAATTATATCATGTAATTATTGTGAAAATAATCAAATTGGAACACATTCATTACAATCATGGGTTATATTACGTGTTGTTAATGGGTTCATAATGATGTTAAATGTTATTTAAATAATAAAACCAATGGTGTAAATTTCATTATAATTAATTAGAAGGATAATTATTCATACAAATTTTCAAATAATTAAATGAAAATTTCACAAAATATGCCAAGCAGAGAGGTATATTCCTATAAAATTACTATAGTTTTTGTGGGATTCCCCAATATTGTGTTAAATTTTAAGGGATTTTTTAACATTGAATGATAAAATAAGATATTTAATTTAGTTTATAAATAATCATTTATTTTTAAACAAATTTTTATGGGTACTACATCAACAACTATAAAATTATTTGTTGAGTTGGAAGTGAAATATCATGAATGAAATGTGATCAAATCAGAAATGTTTAGCTAATCTCAAATAGAGCTTAATGGGAATGTTCTTCTAGAAAACCTTTTTATCCTTATTCTATTGGAATTCAAAAAAATTTCTCATTAAATTAATCTCTCAATATATATCCTATATAAATTATTGAGTATGATAGGTTTCATTCTATATTTAAAATCAACAAAAAAGGAAATTTCAGTGCGTGGATGAACCTAAACTAATAAAGTAAATTTCATCTGTCTTATGTGTTTTACTAATTTATAATAATGGATATATATCTATTATGTTTGGAGAAAAATAAAATACTATGTATATTCTGTAAAATCCTAGTTAAATAAAGAAAATAAAATTTTCATATTTATTAATATTTTTCAATAAAATGTTAATATTACTTAAAAGGGAATGCTATGTTCGATGGAAAACCCAATACGCAACAACGACTTTCTCTGAAATCTTACGTTGCACATTAATGATATAATAATATTATTTTAAATGGTAGTTAACGCCTAGTATTTGTAATGTATGGAATAAACAGAAATAACTAAAAAATGATTATATATTTTTGTTAACTATTTTTACATCTATCGAATAAAATTTAGAGGCTTAAAATAAAAAGGAATTAGATTTCAAGAATAAATATTCTAATGTTCTTTAAAAGGTTGATTAACTGACTTTTTATGGAGAACCATTTTTAAAACTGCATTAGTCAATTCTAAATGTTATATGTGACAAAATAAAATCCTTCTTTAGAATAGAGAAATCAAAATTTACTTTTTGTAAATTTTTGTTATTTTTACGATAAAGATCATTTTTTTATTAGTGAAAATGTTATATTTTAATTCAAAACCGCATTTTAATATTATTTATTTATATGGTTAGATTATATATTTTATTAGGGTTAAAGGGTATTTAATATATATTTTTACCATTTAATCCAATGATGGTCATTGGAATTAATTTCACTTTGAAATTGGACATAAACAACTGTCAATCTTTTGATAAATATTGTTTCTTTAAAACACGCTATTTGTTTTGACAGCGGAAATTAATTATAAAATTAATTAATGCAAATTATATGTTTTGAATTTGGTAAAATATACATCATTTTTTAATTTTTAATATTAATTTTTTTTGGATAAATATTTGGTATTTTTTTGAGAAATGATCATTTTTAATTAATAGTGAAAAATACTGCATTTTACTTCAAAACTTCTTCTTCATCTAATTTAATTTTATAGTTATATTGTCATTTTAATTGGTTTTAAAGTGTAAATTAATTATTTTTTTATTACTTAATATAATTTTGTTCGTTTTAAGTAATTTAATTTTTCAATTGTATGTAAAAACAAGTCAACCTTTTGATAAATTTTACTTATTAAAAACTCATCTTTGGTTGCGAAAATGGGAATTATATTTAAATTAATTACTGAAATTTATAGGTTTGGAATTTGGTAAAATATATTACATATTTGGAATCAGAAGTTCCAAATTATGTAATTAATACTCTTTTATTTTTTCACATTATGAATAGTAAGGACGGTAATTATCTTTAGTTATCGTGATTAATTAGTAATAGAGGAGTTAAGGGTAAGAAAATAATATCATAATAATATAAAATGGCCCCAACATGTGTCCAACTAAACATTTTTGATTAATGTCCGACCATGGGAATATTTTTACCGTTCTTGAGGGCCCATGGAGTCACATGGGAGTAATAGTGACATTTGAGACAATATTTTTTAAAGAGAAGAGAAATATAACAACAGTTTGTATATCCAAAGTTAAACAATTTTAATTTTGTTAAAATAAATGAACTATTAGACTATATATATTCATTTTAAAACTAAAAATATTTCCTACATCATGTTATTTGTTTTATAATTTTTAAACATTAAATAAATAAATTTATTTACGACACCATGATGATGTAGTGATTACCTCATTAATAAAAAATTTAAAAAAATGAAAAGATAAGGTAAAATCTAAGACATGAAATAGTATAGAAAATATTTTATTGGTGGATTTAGAACCCTTATCACCTTAGGCTCGAAATGTATCATTGTGGGAATTTTAAAATATGAAAATCATTTTATAATAAAGTAACATTTGAAGATATTCAAAAATTGACCCGCATCCCTCTTATAAAAGGCCCCCGCCTCTACCCCCGTACCCACACATCTCTTGCCCTTGGATCGTCCAACCTATTTTCATATAATCTCTAAAAATACCTATCTTACTCTTAGAATCCTCACTTTGGGTATAAGTCTTTCCAAAGAAGCCTTTGGCTCAAATCAAAAAAAGTTTTCCGGTTTAGAGGTAATATATTCTCTCGAGTTTCTTTCTTTTATTTTCCTTCTTGAATAACCCCTATATTCTAATTATTTGATCCAAAAATAACACCAGTATCCTTAATATACTATGATGTTGTTATGATAAGGATTCTACCTACACTTACACACAACTCCGTCTAATGTGTAATGAACATACTGTTTTTGTGGGTGGCGAATTACTGCCTCATGAAGTGATGATTGTCCAATCTTCTTTAAACACATTTCATGATGGAAATTATGATATAAATATATTTATATATGGTATATATTATATTTATTTCCTCTCTATAATTATGTATTATATATTTAAAACATACCATTATGCTTTGAATGTTGTGGAAATGCGATAATTTCATATGAGGAATTGTGGACTACCTCCCCCTCAAGTGATGTGAATCGTTCATGCCAAACATGGAATTTATAAATAATGTAATTAATGAAAATATTTTACCTATATAACATATATATTATACTGGAATTATAATACATCTTTGTCTAATTTTTTTTAAAGTCCATTAATATGACAAAAAAATGTAAGTAGCGTTCATGCGTACGTACAACTTACCATCTCCATGAACGGTAAATTTCATTTATTATCTCCAAATATTATGGAATATTATTAAATAAATATATACTGAATATATAAGATATTTAAATCATTAAAACAATTCTGGAGATGATGTACTTATATCTAAATGGACAACTCTCTTCAAACAAGATCATTGTTGACTGATGTACTGAACTTCGACAAAACGTATTATATAAACTCACATAATTAACTAATTATCATAAAATGATAATATGTTATATGAATTGAATAATAAATTTTAAATAATTCCTTATGAAATAATAAATAGACCAATGTTTATTGTTCAATAATATAAAGAAACGAACAAGACAATTCAGACTTGAGGTAAGGGGATTTCTTATCCCATTTTTAATTCCATAAGATTTCCATTGATGGCCACTTATTTATTTCATGTGGTGTATTGTGTACAACCATTTGATATATATTATCATGATTCTATTTATATTAATGTTATTCCATTATTCATTTTGTGTTTATTATCTTTTGGTCATACAGCTCGATTTATTACAACGAGGTTAGGGGTTTTTATCCCACTATTTATCCCCGTGAAATTCATGCTATTTTTGTCACTATCTCTTTTGAGTGGTTTATATACATCTAATTATTCTACTATTTTTATAATATACTTTTTTTATGGGTATTTACATCAAGGTTGTATAGTCCTTCTTTCATAGGGTGTACATTTCGAAAGTAACCCAAATCGGTAAGGGAACCTTTCACCTTCCTATTTTTAAAAGATTTCATTTTTATGTATTTTAATTTACATATTCTTATACTGGGATATGTTCTTATATATCCATATTGCTATAAATTTTATGTCCAAGTAATGAGAGACCATTTTTATTTTTCATCAACTCATTTTCTGGATTTTAAATTGACGTCGTTTGGCTGTCGAATTTTTGTAAGGGAACTTCTTAACCCAATTTCAATGAATTGGGTTTAACCTATAAATATTTATTATGTCGTAATATGAATATGTGTAGATGACCTATGATTGTATTAATCTTAATATCCGCTTATAATAGGTGTATTTATATTTGTCACACATAATTATGTAATTGATTTATCTTTAATCTAAGGATATAGTTTTGTACGGGACTTCATCTCAATCTCCATTCATTGAGGCGTAATTCAATTTATATACAACATTGTTTTATTAGATTCATAATAAACCATTTGAATTTCCATTTAATTAAAAAAGAATCTTTTTTCATGAATTGTTTTACTAAATGACATAAGGAATGCTTTTTTGTCTTACATAGGAGGCGACAATGACTTCTCCGCCACCGTTACCATTATTTGATTTTCGGCTTCCACTACAAGACATAGATTTTGTTAAATGAAAAATAAATTCCATGTTTTAATTTTATTTTTATATGGTATAGAAAATGGTTTTTATAATGTTTTGATTATATCAATGTGATGTATTGATATCTTGTGATTGAAATGTGGAAATGTTATGTTTTCATTATGCATGTTTTATGTGATACAATTATAGTATGGTTCTTGAGAATTGATTATGAATTCAGGAGGTTCTGTGATAAACTAAGGGCATGTGAGCCCGAGATAGCTCCCTAATGCATTGGTTAACGCGAAGGAGTTAAACGCTAAGGTTTCTCCAAAGAGATTTAGGGAATATACTATTATGGGCATTTCAAACATAACCATGAGGGTTACACCCTACGTAACAATGTTATGAATGCCTCAAGTTATCTGTATGCCTTATTATTTCTATGTGTATTTCAAAAATCTTATGATTTCAAGAGGTATGTTAAAAAGCTTAGGTTATTTATATATTCATGATATAATGTTTTCTTTATTTGTGTTTCCCTTATTAATATTTTTATGGTCATCCCACGTTTTTGAAATATTTTTCACAGAACATAAATTGTAATATGGTCAATAATGGGATCAAGGAATTGTCATGTTGTCTAAAACATGGAACTAGACATGACACTTTTGTTCAAGTGTTTTTACTTTGTTAAAAAAATGGAAACTGAGTAGATGTGTCTTCTTTGTAATCATTGAGATGTAATAGTTATGTCTTAATTATCTAAACTCTAAACCTGAAAAGATCCTCAATGTGAATTCCAAAAATAACTCAAGATTATATAAATTTTTAAGTTCGGGTCCTTATAGTTGGTATCAGAGGTCAGTTTAGATAACTTTATAGGTTAGGGAATTATTTATGCACAAGTGACATTACCATAATGGTTAGGATTTTAGAAAGTTTCATAGTTATTTTTAATGTGAATGAGTTTAATATAACTTGAATATGTATATCTTACTATTTACCCTCCTCATAAGATATTATATGGTGATTTTTTTGAATTACTCACACTGAACTTTTTGGTTTTAGTAAATGGATGGATCTAGCAGGCACCAAAGTAATAGTGGATGTGAAGGAAACTGCGACAGTTTTCTGAACAAGAAACTGAATGACATGGGAGCTGCAATGAGAACTCTTGTGGTTATTCTCAACCAACTATCTAGAGTCATTATTTACCACCTAAACCTTAGTGATTTTTATAAGTCATCATGTATGGGAGAAACAAATCCCTACGGATGTTCAGGTAATAATCGTAATGGTAATAATGTTCAAAAACCTATGTGTAAAAGATGTGGAAAGAAACACCTAGGAAAATGTATAAAAGGGAGAGAAAGATGATATAGATTTGGAAATGAATGTCCTAAAGAAAGATATTTCCTTGTAGAAAGGAAGCATCTATTTGACTCTATGAAAGGGAAATATGTTCTTTCTGAAGGATCAATTGAATGTTTTAAATGTGGTGTTCATGTTCGTTATGCATACACATGTCCTACAAAGTAGTTTTGGGAATGGGATCACCATGATCGTACAAATATTTGTAAACCAATACCAAATTCTATTCCAATTCAGGATGAAGAAACTAACAATGACCAAATTTAGGTATGGATTATTTCATAAAATATGTTTTCCTATGATTGAAATCTTAGGATATGATTCATGATTTTCCATGTAGGGAATAAGTATTTCAGAATATGTTGGAAGGGAATGGTTAATTGATCATGAAAAATGTTTAATGAGTAAGAATCAACATATAATGGATTCAAGAGTTATGGTAGATTTTAGGATGGTGAAATTCTAAAATTTATTAAGGCTCTCTTGATGATGAGATTACATTAGAAGACTTTTTATAGTATGTATATCCCTGATGTCTGATACATGATAATTTTATTCAAGGAATAATTTTATTTTCTTTTGTGGATATAGTTATAAAGAACCATTTTGGTTTATATGATCCTTAAATTTGAGGTAATTATCGGTTAATACATTTTGTGATGAAAAACAAAAGTTATTGGATAACCTTTGTGGTTAAAATATGTTATGTTTATTTTTAATGAATTTATCTCTTTTTTGGAATGTTATAAAATTATATTGTTTTTTCAAAGGGACAACACACAAACCATGTGACAACCCGTCGCATTAGACGAAGCTGCAGGGATCGAACCCACAACCAAAGTGCGAATGGTATTTATTGCCTACCACTAGACTATGTGAAGTCCCTAGTTAGTATGAATAATTCTTTTTAGTTATATGATCTTATGAATCATGACTAATTTGATTTTAATAAATGATTAACTTATCATGGAGGATATGTGATTAGGTTAATTACTTTTTAGTATGAGACTTTAAGAGTAATTGATGTTATTTAGAGATAAATGTTAAGATTTACCTTTGAAGACTATGCGATTAAATCCTTCAGAGATTTGGGTTTCAATCATAGTTTAGATTACTTTGAAGAATTTTATGGATAGCTGTTTATTTAATGGTCTTTACTGAACCTTCTATTATTTTTGTTGGATTTTAGAGATTAAGAGTAGTATTTATTTTTATAAAGGACTATAATTTTGGGGATTGTCTGATCATTTACTAACAGTTTTGGTTTTGGTTAAGGTATAAAGGAAAGGGAAATATATAGTTTATCATTAGTGGGATATATGATTCTCGAGAAGTTGATTATAGCGCTCTTAATGTGAACAAGTCATCCAAAATACTCATCTTTTTTAGAAAATATGTGTTTATGTAAGCAAATATAGTTAGAGATGAATGTATACATGAAATGTAAGTATGATTCCTAATGATTTAGTTAAGCTCATAAATAAATTTTTCAATGAAAAGTAACTTAAAACAAAAACAATTTTTGTTTACATTTCTTACTGGGGATTCGTGTACCGTTTAACCCATAAAAATTTTGTGATTTTCTAGTGGTTAACTATCTCCTAGACATATATTCTATCTCTATCCATCAGAACTTGAAGGTTTTTTTTCTCCTCCATATAAATGTTTTCATGGAATCAAAGTATCTATTATCTATGGTGACCTTTTTTACTTTACTTTCTTTCTTTTAAAGTGATAGTTTAATTTACACTTTTTTTGATGTAGTGCTTTCAATGAAGTTTCCGAACCAAATTTTAAAATTGCGAGGACGTAGTTCCTAAAAGGGGAGAAATATGTAACATCCCGGGTAAATAAATAATATTACATTTTAGTATTTATAAATATTTTTGAAGAAAATGTTAATATTACATAAAATGGAATGCTCGGTTCGATAGCGTAACCATTATGGAACAACAAGTTTCATTGAAATCTTATGTAGCACACTATTAATATAATAATGTTATTTTAAATGGTATTCAACCCCTAACTATTGAAATGGAGGGAATGAACATAACTAACTATAAAATGATTATATATTTCTGTTAAATATTTATACATTTATCCAATAAAATTTTGAGGCTTAAAATAAGAAAAGAATTCGATTTTAAGAATAAATTTTCTAATGTTCTTTAAAAGGATGATTAACCGCCTTTTGATAGAGACCATGTTTTAAAACTAATTTTTTTTCAATTTTATATGTTATATTTGACAAAATAAAATCCTTATTCCGAATTGGGATATCAAAATTTACATTGTGTAAATTTTTGTTACTTATCCGATAAAGTTCATTTTTAATGAATAGTGAGAATGTTGTATTTTAATTCAAAATCTCGTTATTATTTCATTTATTTATATGGATATATTCTCTTTTTAATTGGGTATATAGTGAAGTTGAAATACATTTTTACGATTTAATACAATTTTGGTCATTTTAATTAATTTCACTTTGAAATTGGACATAAACAAGTGTCAATCTTTTGATAGATATTGTTTCTTAAAAACGCACTATTTATTTTGACTGTGGGAATTGAATATAAAATTAATTAATAAAAATTATTTGTTTTGAATTTGGTAAAATGGAAATCATTATTGAATTTGGAATAGCAATTTTAATTTGGATAATTTTTTTTATTTTTCTGAAAAATGTTCATTTTAAATGAATAGTGAAAAATACTGCCTTTTACTTCAAAACTACTGTTTCATCTAATTTAATTATATAGATATATTTTCCTTTTAATTTGTTTTAATTCGTTATTGAATTATTTTTTTATCACTTAATACAATATTTTTCATTGAAATTAATTACACTTTTCAATTGGATGTAAAAACAAATCCATTTTTTTATAAATTTTACTTCTTAAAAACTCATCTTTGGTTGTGACAACCAGAATTATTTTTAAATTAATAACTTAAATTTTTGGGTTTGGAATTTGTTAAAATGGATTCCATATTTGGAATCATGAGGTCCATATTATATAATTAAATTTTTTTTTGGACATTATGGATAGTAACGACGGTAATTAACTTTAATTATCATGATTATTAGTAATTGGGAAGTTAATGTTAATAAAATAATATCAAAATAATATAAAATGATCCAAACATGTGTCCAAATCCTCTTGTTTGTGTCATGTCTGACCATTGGAATATTTTTTCCTAACATGAGGGCCCATGGAGTCACATGGGTGTAATAGTGACATTTATGACATTATTTTTTAAAAAGAAGAGAAATATAACAAAGGTTTGTATATCCTAAGTAAAATAATAAAAATTTTGTTTTCATAAATGATATATTAGACTATAAATAATCATTGGAAAGCTAAAGCAATTTCCTACAGCATGGTATTTTTTTATAATTTCGAGAAATTAAATAAATAAATTTATTTATGACACCATGATGATGCAGTGATTACCTCATTAATTAAAGATTTAAATAAAATGAAAAGATAAGCTAAAATCAGAGACAAACACTTATCAAAAACCTAATGTATGGGTGTATTTCGAGCCCCTATCACCTTATCCTAGAAATATATCATTTTGGGGCCTTTGAAATCTGAAATTCATTTTATAATAAAGTAACATTTCAAGACTTTCTATAAGTGACTATCCTACCTCTTATTAAAAGTCCCCACCTCTACCTCCTTAGCCACACCTATAAATCCCTTGGATCATCCAAACTCTTCTCATATTATCTCTCCACATCCCTCTATTACTCCAAGAAGCCTCAATTTTGGGCAGAAGCCTTTCCAAGGTAGCTTTTGGAAAAAATCAAAAAGAGTTGGCCGATTTAGAGCTTATGTTTTCTCTCGAGTTTCTTTCTTTTATTTTCCTTTATAACTAACCACTATCATATTATTATTTGATCCCATAATAACAACAGTATAGTCAATAAACTAGGATGGTGTTATGATAAGTATTCTACCTACACTTACACACACCTCTGTCTAATGGTTAAATAACTTATTGTTTATGTGGGTGGCGAATTACTGCCTCATAGAACAACGATTGTTCAATCTTCTTTTAACACCTTTCATGGTGACCATTATGATGGAACTATATTTATATATGATATATATTATATTTATGTCCTCTCTATGCTTTTGTATTTTATATTTAAAACATTCCTTTATGATTTTCATGTTGTGAAAATGCAATAATTTCATATGAGGAAGTGTGGAATACCGCCCCCCTCAAGTGATGTGACTCGTTAATGACAATAATGGAATTTATAAATAATTTAATTAATGGACTTATTTTACCTATATATAATATATATTTTACTTTAATTATAATATATCTAGGTCTAATTTAGTTTTATAGACTATTAATATGACAAAAAAATGAATGTAGCAGTCAAGCGTACATACGGCTTACCGTATCCATGAACAGTACATCTCAATTATTATATCCAAACATTTTTTAATATAATTAAATACATATATATTGGATATATATGATATTTAAATCATTAACACCATTATGGAGATTATGTACTTATAACTTCATGGACAATTTTCTTCAAACAAGTTCATTGTTGACTCATGTACTGAACATCGACAAAACGTATGATATGAACTCACATAATTAACTAATTATTATAAAATGATAATATGTGATATTAATTGAATAATAATACTTAAATTAAGCCCTTAACAATTATAAATTGACAAAAGTTTATTATTCAGGAATATAAATAAATGAACAAGATAAGTCGGACTTGAGGTAAGAGGATTTCTTATCTCACTTTTAATTCCGTGAGATTTCCATTGTTCACCACTTATTTATTTCATGTTTTTTATTGTTTACTGACATTTGATATATATTATCATGATTCTATTTATATACATGGTATTCTGTGATTCATTTGGTGTTTATTATCTTTTGGTCATACGACTTGATTTTTTACAATGAGGTAAGGGGTTTTTATCTCACTATTTATTCCCATGAGATTCATGCTATTTTTGTCACTGTATCCTTTGAGTTGTGTATGTAAATCCCATTATTCTAATATTTGTGTAATTTAACTTTGTTTATGGGTATTTACATCAATGTTGTATATCCCTTCCTTCATAGGGTGTACCTTTGGAATGTTACCCAAATAGGTAAGGGAACCTTTCACCCTCCACTTTTTAAAAGACTTCTTTTTTGTTAGGTCTTTTAATTTACATATTATTATGTAGGAATATGTTCTTATATATCCATATTACTATAAATGTTATGTACAAGTGATGAGATACCCTTTTTATTTCTCATCAACTAATTTTCTGGATTTTAAAGAGATGTCGTTAGGCTGTCAAATTTATGTAAGGGAACTTCTTAACCCAGTTTCAATTCATTGGGTTAAACCTATACTTCTGGATTATGTCGTAAAATGAATATGTGTGGAGGAAATATGATTTTATTACAATTAATATCCACTTTTATTTGGTGTATTTATATTTTTCACACATAATTATGTAATTGATTTATCCTGAATCTAAGGATACAGTCTTTGTATGGGACTTTGTCTCAATCTCCTTTCGTTGAGGCATACTTCGATTTATATACGACCTTATTTTATTATTTTTAAATAATCCATTTTTACTTTTCATTTCATTCAAATGAAATATTTTTACACGAAGCGTTTTAGTAGACGACAAAAGGAATGTTTTTCTGTCTTACGTATGCGGCGACAAAGACTTCTCTGCCGCAGTGAACATTTTTTGAGTTTCAACTTCCTCTACAAGCCATAACTTTTTTGAAATGAAAAATAAATACCATGTTTTATTTTTCATTTATTTTGGTATTGAAAATGGTTTTGATAATGTTTTGATTATATCAATGTGTTGTATTGATATCTTGTGATTGAAATGTGGAAATGTTATGTTTCCTTTATGCATGTTTTATGTGATAAGATTATATAATGGTTCTTGGGAATGGTTTATGATGTTGGGTGGTTCCATGATAAACTAAGGTCAGGTGATCCCAAGATAGATCTATAATGCATTGGGTAATGCGAAGGAGTTAAACGCCAAGGTTTCTCCAAAGAGATTTAGGGAATATACTATGATGGGTATTCCAAATGTAACCATGATTGTTACTCCCTACTTAATAATGTTATGAATGCCTCAAGTTACCTTTCTGTATTATGATTTATATGTGTATTTCAAAAATATTAGGATTTCATGAGGTATGTTAAAAATCACATGTTATGTATATATTGATGATCTAATTTTTTCTTTCGTTATGTATCCCTTACTAATCTTTTTATGCTCATGCCACGTTTTTGAAATGTTTTTCAGAGGACATAATGTGGAATTTGGTTAGGGATGGTATCAAGGAAATGTCATGATGTCTAAAACATGGAAGTAGACATGACTCTTTTGTTCAAGAGTTTTTATTTTTTGAAAAAATATAAATTGATAAAATGTGTCTACTTTGTAATCATTGATATGTAATAGTTATGTTCTAATTCTCTAAAACTGTAAACCTAAAAAGGTCCTCAATGTGAATTCTTGAAATAACCCAAGATTATGTATTGTTTTAAGGCTGTTTCCTTATATATTATGTTTTTCAAGATTTTTTTTCTAAATTTATATAAGGTTCTTCTATTATACATCAAAATCAAGAAGTCGTGTTATCAATAGAACTAATATCAGGTTGTAAACATTCATTGAATTATTATAATATATCCCCAATTGTGTTACAGGAATTGAAGGGGAAAATAATAGAGAATACAAATAAAGGATCCAATCAACGTGTGCATTATGTATGGGGTGTACCATTTACATTTAAAAAAAATAGAGGTCAATATGTCTTTGTATTGATTATCAGGAACATAACAGGATCACAATTTCAAAAAAAAAACTATCATATACCCATTGTGGAAGATCTTTCTTTCAATTATTTAGAGATATATATTATTCTATGTTCAATTTTTGATATGGATATCATTATTTAAGGGTTAAAAAGAATTATATATGAAAGAAAAATTTTTGTGCAAGGCATAGTCATTATGAATTTATAGTAATTCTATTCACACAATAATGATCATTATATCTTCATTGAATTAATTAATAAATACCTAAATGATACCTTGATTAGTTTTTTATTAATTAAAGATGATATTATTTTATATTTTTTGATAAATGAAGAGTATTGAGAACATTTGAGGAAATTTATAATGACTTACTTGATAGAGAGTCTATATGAAAAAATTACGATGTATGATTTTTTCCTTTAAAAAAATTCATTCGTTTGTTGTATAATTTAATGTAATAGTATATCAGTGGATCCATAAAAAGTAAAATGTTATTAAGAATTATCTAATAATATCCATGGATACTACGATCCATAGTTTTAATAGGTTGGTTGTATAATATGGAATATTCATAAAATATTTTTCATGAAGTTCTAATCCACTCACCAAGTTTAATATAATGTCTTTGTAGTTATTGTGGACATATGAATTTGAGTAAAACATAAATGAACTAAAGATAAGGTTGGTAAATGTTCCTTTTCGATCCATAAAATGTAATATAGAATAGTTTTTCTTATATTGTAATTTCGAAATGAAATTATGGGGATTAATTATTATGAAAAATGGGAAAAATATATTTTTTCCTCTCACCAATTGAAAACTATAGTGAGAAATTATGAAATTCATGGGATTGAGTTGGAAGAAGAAATATGTACATTAAAAATAGAAAGTTAATATCATTATAGTGAAATATGTGATTTATATAATAATTATATATGAATTAGCTATAAATTTACATATAAAGAGTTGGATATGCACAAAAGAATATTGTTGGTGTTGGTAATAGATTATGACTGCTCAATGCATTACAAACATAGAAATTATAACCATGTGGATTATTATCTATGTTGCAATGACCATGATAAATTTGAAATTATGGTTATTGATTTAAATCTAATAGTTATGGATTGTATGAATTTTTTTATTGAATTATCGATGAATGATAATATTTATAATCATTATATTGTGAATTTGTAACCATCCATAATTGACATAATTAATAAATGAAAAAGGGAATATATAGATTTATAGAAGAAGATGAGGAATGTAATAGATTTCAAATATGATCATGATGGAATGATATGGTTCAACAATCATGTACGATTTATATCAGTAGAATACAGACATAATGAGATTTTAGATGAAGCTCATAGTTCATCATTCTGAATTCACCATAAACTTAGGAAGATGTATATTGATCAGAAAGTGTATTTCTGTTTTGATACATAAAAAGGGATATTAATGATTATGTGTCATAATTTCTATTATGTTAGCATATTATGTATGATAGGAAAAAATACTAAGGGGATTATAGAACCATTATTCATTCCAGAATGGAAACTGGAAAAAATGACCCTGGGTTTCAAGAGTGGACACCCTGAAGCTTCTATATTATATTATGATTTATGGGTTGTTTTTTATGTCCATATTTAAAAAAATTATTTATTTAAATTATATTAAATATAACCATTTATTATATAAATTCATTATATGTTAATAGGTTTGCAAAATTTCGTGTTGCACTACTCTTAATATAATATCATTATGATCCAAGGTTTGCCTCCATATTCTAGATATGTTTTCAAATTTACTTATATAAAGAAATCAGTTTCATAAATATTTTACCCCTTATGAATTTTGTTAATATAATATATATATTAAAATTATTGAGTATATTTTTAGTGATTTATCAATATACTTGAATATTGGTTGGGGATGACACCATTATTTAGTGTAATTTTATAATAAAAACATATTTCACTCAAGAGAAACAATGGATCCTTCAGAATTCCTCTCTATAAAGAAGTGTATAAATCATATATTATGGGATTAAAATGTATATCATATGTTATTTACATTGGATGTTGATTAGTAATTGGAAGAGAATGTCAGAACCACCCCCTAAGACATATGAGTATCTATGAATTGATAAAAAAATTAAGATGATAATTTTCATAGATATCAATGTTTATATTTAGTGATACTCTATTGCTATGAATTTATCAATTTAATTTTCAGGTTATATTAATAACTAGTTAAACTATTCCATACATATATAATTTTTTCAATATTCATCATCATATAGGGATGGTATCATATCGTTGTTTGATTTTGTTGAATATTTCTCATGTTCATGATGTGTTTCATAAATCTTTGTAGAGAATGTACATACATTATCCAGTACATTTAAAAAATAATAGGTTTTACTTCATGATAAATATATAAATTTTGTGGAATAACTAATGAATATTATAAATCATTGGTATAATATATAAAAACATAGGACTGCTCTCCAAAACAAATATTTGTGGGGAAATTATAAAATTCAAGAAGCTAGATGGGAACCAAATGAGATGATGAGGTAGAAAAATATTTTTTATGAATCAATATTATAAAATATCATGGTTGAAATTTTTAAAAATAGTTATAATTAGAAACTCTAATACCTTATGATATAATACCACTATAAAAGTAAATTTATTTCATAGGTTTCTTTACATAGAACATTGAGATTTAAAAGAAAGGAAAACGTCTTCAAAAATAATTTAATGTGATATCTATTTTATAGTTTTAATATTGGAATATTTTAATAGTATTAACGAAATTATGATAAATATGTATAAATTTTTATCTTTATACAAAATGTTTAATTCATTCATAAGAAATAATTACAAAAATTTTATAAAAATATTTTTTGGCTTCAATATTATGGTTCCCTCAATGTTTTTTTATATTTTGTTCACATATTATTAATTTAGTGTCTTAAAAAATATTTAAAATTTATTTTTTATAAAATTATAATTTTATTGAAAGAAACAATATTATTACGGTGATTTTTTTGGATTTTATTCAGATGATATATTTCTCAGTGAATTGAAAAAAAATATACAATATTAAAATAATATCATTTATATTTATTATATAAAATAATTAAAAATTGTTATTATATTCATAAATTTAAAATAATTATATACAAAAAACATTTTATTTAATATAAATTAACTAAAATTATTTTAAATAGTAATATCAATGAACATTATAAGTTAATTAATGTTCTTGAAAACACATTTTTTCCAAACAAATGTTTTCTGTTCTGTTTTATGCATTTATATTAAATATTATTAATAAAACATATAAGAATTAAATATTTAAATATGGGTTTTATACATTTAATTACCAGACCCATGATTTGTAAATATGATTAATTAATTACTAGGAGTTATGTATAATATAAATAAAAATATATATCACATTGTTACACTATCTATTGGGCAATTTTAGTTAAAAAATTGTGTCTAGGAATTAAAAAAATATTTAATATTTGAATTTATATCAATTTTTATTGTAATTAGACCATATTCAACATAAATTTTAAATATATTCTATTATTATGTCATTTTCTTTCTATTATTAAGTTTTTTATTTTATGTAATCATAATTCCAAAATTTCACCCTCTTAAATTTAATTAGACTAAAATTTTCACATAATTACTAATATGGTATAACAGATGATGAAATTTTTTGTTTGTTATAATTTTAATTTTTTTACAATGGTAATTTTATTTTATTTTTTATTTTTGAAATTATTACATTTAATGCTTACAATACTCCGAAAAAATTCTTGTCCAGGATATACAAAATTCATTTTAATTGTTTTTAAAAACTATAAAAGTTATATTATGTATGTGATTTATAGTCCCCAAAAATTTAATAGATAAATTTAACATATTTAGAATTTTTTAGTGTTTTATATTCAAATTATATACTTATACTTATTTCATTAATAATAAAATAAAATGAATAATTACATAAATGACTTAAATTATAATTTTAAAAAAATAATTTTCTAAAATTTTATTTAAATATAATTCTTAAATTTATACCTAAAAAGTGTTGTAAAAATGGTTTAAATTTATATCCTTGGAAAATTATCATCCAATTTTTAACTAATATATAACATTATATCCCCTTAAAATGAAATTTTTGTTAACACAAGTAATGGTAGAATTGGATAACTAAGGGGTTAAACTGAATTTAATGGTATAAGGAGATTGAAATTATTTTATAAATTTCATTAGATGAACATATTTAGACAATATAATATTTATGTAAAAATTCATGGCTTTTTTGAAGCATTATTTATAAGAAATAAATTAATTATTTTTATATATTTATGAAATTCTATGTGGTTGATATTCTATCCTTATAAAAGAACACCAATTAAATATTTTCATTAAACTATATTGAGAAATATATCATTAATTAATTCAACCCAATTATGCTACCATATTGAAAATATATAAATTTTAGGAGATATTATTATTAAATTATCATCCCATGGTTCATTTGTAATTAATATAAAGAAAGCATACAGAAGAAGTGGTAATCATCCTACCTAAACTATTTCAATTTACTTCAACATCTAACTATTTTAAATATATTTAATTTTTACATACAAATATATATTCAAAATTATAAATATAATAAAATAGTATTATTTTCATGCAACCACTATATCCCCCTTTAAAAACATCAAATGGTAGGTGAAATTATCACTATGTGTATTTTTGGACGACAACCTCCACATAGCAATGTCATTCATTTTCAATCACCATCATTCGGGATTGGTAATTAAAATATATTGATATTTTTAAAAATTATATTCATTACTTAATTTTTTCATTAATTATAATATCATATAAACCTTCAAATATTATCATTCATTAGAAATGTCGATCATGCATATTTTTATACTAATACCTCCACATAGTAATGTGCTTTGTTTTAATTTCCAATTTATATATATGGTAATAAGGATAGATTGAATTACTATATATCTTATATTTTAAATTTATTATATATTATGTAATGTTGAATTATTATTTAACTTTTCATCATTATATCCAAGGAAATGTGAACATGAGGATCAAGAGTAGATATGGCCTACAATATTACTAGACGGTGTAATATAATTTTCTATTTCTATACATTATTGATATCTTTACACACAAACAAACATAAATATATATATATATAATTCATATTATATGTGTATATTTATTAACATTTTTAATCATATTTTTCCATGATCAGTGTATATGGACCAGAACTTATAAAAAAAATTCTCATGGAAAAGGAAAAAGTTTACACTAATAAATGATGATTTAAATAATTAATTAGAAATATATGGGTGTTGAAATGTTATAAGTGGATTATATATGATATTATAACTACAGAAATGAAATTTTTATAGGATTATAAAAAACACACATTTATCATACATGATGTTATAGTTCATTCAATTAAATTAAAAATCAATGCAAGGGATTTATTTTGGAATCACATTTTAATTCATTAATTTTATTTTTAAATTTATATTAAAAATGAAAAAATATTTAATTTAAAATATGAAATTTTATTTTTAATAGTAGATTCATATTTCAAGAGAAACCATGTTACCCTATTTTCCTATATATTAAGTCCTCATGATACTACAATACTATTTTTACAGAAATAAAATTTATTTCATTATTTAGTATGAAATTCCTGTTTCTTCCATGTCCATGTTGTATTAAAAAATTCAAGAAAGTTATTTCTAATATAATTTTTTTTAATGTATAGGTTACCCATTTTTTTAGTTAATAAATTTATTCAATGGAATATACTATTTATTTTTGTAATTATGTACTCATTATATTATATAGAATATATTAAAGGAACTATTGTTTTTGATTACATATCAAGAATGACATTGTTTCCTATAATTACAATTCAATACATTCAATATTCCATTAAATTGTTTGAAGTTAATTTACAAATTAATCATTTTCATAAATATTTTTGAATCTTTTTTATTTTAATAATGAGATATAAAATTGGGATTTTTTATATTCATAATTAAGTATTATATAGATCATTTGTTATATGATTTCATCAATGAGAACATCCTTTGATATTACATATTCGTTAGTTTGGATGGGATCCAATGATACCATCTTAATTATTTATCTGGATTTTTTATGATATTTGAGTATTGATTTTGTTTCCCTATTAATAATTGATAATTGATGAATTATATGTAATTTTGAGAATAAATTGTATTGATCATTTAAAATATAAGGAATGAATATGATGTTGAAGTGATTAGTGAAACTCTGTTATATATGTAATCTCATTGCATTGGAAATTATAATGGATTAAAATATATGGTGTGCTATAGTTTATTAAAATTTGTTTTGACACACCTATTTATTAATAATTATGTTTTAGATGAGAGGATACAATGGTAGAATTCTTGATATCTTTTCTCAGATGCCTAGACCATAAATGCCAAGAATTATTCAGTTTATTTTATTAATATTTGTGTTTTAGTTATCCATTGGATTATTATATTGATATTATCCATATACACTTTGAACTCATGTATTTATTTATATTCTTGTGTTTTTATTATCCACTCTTCCATTTTTATTATGACTTATTTAATCATGTCGACATCAACTGCACAAAAACCTACCTAAGAAACTAAGATCAACAATTATTTTCTTTTCCTAGGATATGGAAGACTATATTATGAATAATATTATATATGTGAGAATGTTTTTTATAATAATTATATTATAGTTATAATTTCATATTGGAAAAATGTACGTATCCAATTCTATGAGACTATTAAACTTCTCAATACTATGTGGAGGGATTACTTATACAATATACCTATGTACTTAGGCACTATGTCTAAGTTTAATGAGTTTGGGTTTCTACCCATAGTTTTTTGAAATTGATATAGGACTTTTGGAGTATAAAAATTGCAGTGTTTTAGGAATAATTTTAGAGGAATGGTTATGAATGAATTTATGGATGTTTCCCCATTCATTAGTTTAATAAAATGATCTTTTGTGACCACCAATTATATTTCAATAATTTGATTTTCGTATTCAATTATCAATGTCTCAAAAATTAATAGATAATTTTTTTTGGTGTTAGATAAGGTTGATTAATCCTATTCCAACATGTTTTAAATATGTTTCTTGTAAATTACCATTATATTTTTATATATCACCATTTTCATTTATCCAGGGTAACCAATTGTATAGTATGTAATAATATTTTTACTAAAAGTATATAATAAAACATATTTCCATAATTTAGAATTCATAAAATAAATAATACATATATTAAATCCAATTCAATTTCCAAATAAAAAAATCATCTTTTAAATTAAAACATTTTATATATAGATAAACTAGTTTGTTGAAAAATATATATTATACCATCAAGTGTTCTTAATATATTTTATTATTGGTTTTTAATTGAATGATATATTATATATATAAGTTTATTAGATATATTATTTAATTTATTATAAGAGGTTAATTAGTTTTATTATATAATAATTACATTATATAATAAATTAATTTATTGAATGTAATAGTTTTAAGAATATCCCTATCATTAACAATAAAAAAAAGTTGTTATACATCTACGGTAAAAATGAAATTGAAAATATTTCATTATATTTATATTTTGATCACTAATATAAAAAACACATTATAAAATTAAAATCTCAAAATTTATAAATTTTAATTTTAATTTTATTCCACATAAAACATAAAATATGTTTTTAGAAAATGCCTTTGTTAAGAATTAAATTTATTTTTATCATAAATATATATATTATTGTTTAATTTCATGATATAAATAGATTAATTACTAAAAAAATAAGATTATTGTGACTTCCAAATCAATAGAAAACTTAATATTACCTCTAAAATGAATAATTAAAAAGAATTACAAATAACTAATCTCCAATTGAATAAATTATTACTTATGTACTAAAATTATAAACATAGTTCTTCTATAATGAAAATGATATTTCATAATATATGGTCTTAGTAATTAAATAAATATATAATTATTTAAAGTATTTTATTTTTATCATGGGGTTGCGGCTTTCACTGCAGCTCTCTTCCTTGGCAATGCTTAACTGTTACTCTAGAAAACAATGCCCTCTTGTTTTGTGGCAATGGTAGGAGATCAATGTTGTCTTCATCTGGTGACATAACAACGCCGGATTCCCCTCGAATGTATGCGGGTGGTTTAGATATACATAGGAAGTGATTTTTTCACCCCTCCTTGGGCACAACCAGTTGCCTTAAATCTAGTTGTTCGACAGACACGGATATGTAGATCTGTTGGCCTTACTGATGTATAGTTTCCCCACAATATAGAGGGTGAATATTTTGTCTCAGTGGATGGGTTCCTCATAGTGATTACAGAGATCTACTAGAGGTAGTAGGAGAGGCATGAGTGACCTCAGAGGAAGCGTTGACGGTGCTTTAGGAGGAGGATTAGCCAATGGAGGATCAAGGTTATAGATGATGGATTGAAATGTTGGATCGGTCGGCATGTAATGAATCAATTTGGAGATTGGCCGATAGGTGAACAATGACATCGTGGACTATCAGAGACTGTGTGATGGGGACATAGGGTTTGAGCTAGGATTTTGTTGTCTTAGTGGTTTTGACACACGAGAATTTCCTTCGTTATGGGATTTGTACCACTGGGCCTTTGGTCCATTGTAATGGGTTTTGTTTTGGGTTTTTTAATTGGCTTGATCCCTCTTGGCCTATGAGAATGTAATTGGTTTTCCCTTACCCATTGAAAAAAATGGTTCATGTGGTATTTTTTACTTTTTAGTAATGGGGCTTGCCCCGACAATTCTAGTAAAGAATTTTATAAACATTTATACATTTCTCACATATTAAAAATGGAATAAAATTATCAATTATCTTTAAAACTATATTTTTTTCCATTCTAATTAAATTAAAATATTTCCAAAAAATCCAAAAATTTCTTCATATATTAATTTTTATTTTTGAAATTTAAAAATAAATTTATATTCAAAATATCCAAAAATATTATTTATTTATCCTTTAAACGAAAAGAATATTTATAAAGGGAAAAACAATTATTGAAATATTCCCTTGGAAATACTGGTTGATCTTTGTCCTATTTTTTATGAATTTATAATTTTATATAATCATGATATTTACAAAATGAATAACTTTTGAAAAGCTTCTTATAGTAAAAATAATTTAATATTTCATGGTTTTTGTTATGTCTGTGTTATATTTGTAGAATATAATAAACATATTATTAATATAGAAAAATATATTTAAAATTAAATTTCTGATTTAATATGAACCTACATAAAATAAAAACTAATATTCCAAAAATCCTAAAATACAGTTTTTAGTAAATCTTTTTTTAATGTATAATTTAAAAAATCTATTGAAATTTAGAGGGGTAAAACTACTCTGAATCCCACTAGTGTAAAAAGGGTGTCTGTGATAAATTTAATGAAGGGGATATAAATATATATATCCAAAATTAATTTGTTTATAGTGAGAAATCATAAAGAAACAAAATAATTAGTGTTTTTACCTACATGAAAAAGAACATGGTTTATTTGAAGATGTTCAAGTTGCTAGATATTCAAATATGGGGCCATTGATTACTAGAGAAACTTGGTAGTATTTAAAGGTTCTATTAGGACTACATAAATGTCGTTGAATGTAAACCCATCAATGAAAACTGCTTGATTAATATATACCGCATGGAAAAGGAACACACATCCCACATGTAATAAATATAATAACATTGATTATTTAAAATATACATTACTTGTGGGCATAAATACTATGAATTATAGTAAAATATTTTCATGTATCATACATATACTAATGAAAAGTATAAAGCATTAAATTTTAAGAACAATTTCATTATTAAAATAATGGTTTCCTTGGGATATAAATCAGTGTAAAAGGTTAATTAATCAAATCCCTATAAGAAGGACAGAATAAAAAATACAAGAATGTTGTACCAAAATTGGAATGTTATTCTACTTTAAAAAAGAGAAAATATTATGTAAAACCATCTATTGAATTGAAAACTAAAAACCTAAACGGTAAATTTGACAACAAAAATTTACTAAATTTCATAATGATATATCCATATTTGTATGGTTATATAAATTCCGATGAATAGGTCGATATACTTCCAAAAAAGGAGTAGCTCAAAAGAAGAAAAAAGGTACAAGAATGGTTTTTAAAGTATTTTAATATTGCTATAAATGTATTCAATGGATGAATTATCAAAATTTTCAAAAGGGAATTCACAAGTAAGATGAAATCCATAAAATGTTACTATGAAGATTAGGTCCCGAACCAGGATGATAGATGTGATTCATCATAATGATCTAATTATCATTGGATTTGAATAATTCAATCAATATTCAATTTAATAGTATGGTTAATAGAATCAATCGTCTTTATTTTATCATGTAATTAATCCCATTCCAACAATGAGCGGAGATGGAAAAGCTATGAATTCAATTAATCAAAGAGAGGATCGTATGTAGAATATGAAAAAAAACTAATATCATGAATAGGTCTCTACATTTTATTCATTTAACAAAAGAATCTTTTATATTGATAAAGATATGTAAGACCTATTTATAAGGATATGGAATATATTAGAATACAGTTTATTCACAATACCATGATTTCTGATAAAAAACATCTATGATTTAATATTGATGAATATTGGACAGATTCAATTTAAAGAGGGAAATCAAAATAAAGGCAGATTCCAGAGTTTTATCAATTCTTCATAATTTTTTTTATTTTTAGATCTCCTCGAAAATTTCTATGATGAGGTATGATTTCATTCTCCATCACTGTTTTAAATTTTTTTTATATGACATTCATTTTATCTTGATGAATTTATTGTCTATTAAAAAAATGAAAAAAAAGTAATAAACATGAAATCATTCACTCTTTGTGGTGTTGTGTTTATAGGATAATAAAATGTAATTAAAATAAATATAAATATCCATCTAGATAACAATTTTAGATGTGGTATCAAATTATGTTTTGAAGGAAAATTTTTAAATATATATATTCAAAAAAAAATATTGTATACATTGTGTATTCCCATGTGGACACAGAGTTGGTTTGTTTTTGACAATTTTCTATGAAAATGTGGTACCATACAACTCTCACATAATGAAATAGTCAATGTGCGTGTGATGAACTCTGATAGATAGAATATGACTATAACAACCCGATGTTTTTCAATAGAAATTCCCTTCTAATAATTTAATTCATAAAATCACATGAAATCGCAACATAATGAACTACTATGTTCTAAGTGACCTTTAAACATAAATTTTTCACTTCTTTATTGGGAATTTTGAAAATCTGACATACACAGTTGTGTTCAAGATGATTTTTGAAGTCTAATAAAACAAAAATAATTTTCGGTGAATAGTAATGTACCCTTGTGAATAGTAACATACCCTTATGAATATTAACTTGACCCTTATTAATAGTAAATCATCCAACATTAGATTATAGTTACACATAAATAATTAAATAAAATACATACATCTTTGAACATGACAATTTGACTTTAGTAATCTATTTGGTATTTTGTAAGTCATAAATAATTATTTATAATTAATTAATTAATTTAAAATAAAATTTATTTTCTTAATATATGTTCATTATTTATCAAATCAATGTCTTATAGTTTTTGGATAATTTTATAAGACCCTACAAAATGTTTTAAAGCACTATAAAATCAGTTTTAATTTTAAAAACTATTTTTTATGTAAATTATGATTTCAAATTAATACTAAATTAATGATATTTAAAAATATTATCTTTGAAAAATGGACTTCATTTTTTCATTCTACACATTAAAAAATTGTTGGGGTAAATTTTTGATATTTTTCTAAAATACATTAATTTTTCTTGAATATTGAAATACTATAATTTACAAGCTAAATAAGATAATTATAGGGTCATGTGTGATGTTCTACTGATATAATCCCACTTGGTTCGGGATCAAATGATAAAATTACTATTCTTTGTCTGGTATGACTCACTATTCCTTTCATTAGGGGAAATTATTAAACTAATGAATTTTATATTAAAGAAACTCATCTCCCCTCCACTATAAAAACCACCCTTCACACCCTGATTTCCACACACCTACCAAGATCAAAGCCTTCTCTAAACTCTTCCCAAACACCCTCCCTATCCCCTATCCCACTTTCAATAGCTTCTGGTCTCATCCAAAGAACAATGCCTAGCTTCATTAAGGAGGATCTCAAGTGGAGAATTTAAGTGGAAATTTCTCTCCCTCTTTTCCTTTAATGTCCTTTCAAGTTAAAGTTCATTTCATGATCTCTCACCACCTATCTTCATCTAAATGGTACTGTAACTATAGTATTATACATATAATGAAATGTTATGATTCCAATGGGATATTATATCATCCAACCCACTTTCCTTCTTCCTTTTATATTATTATACAGAACGTTGTTCGTGAGTTGTTAATTTTTCACCTTCAAGAAAGGCATGTTTTCTTCTACTATTTCTACCTTCCGATACGGCCATGAAACCATTTTTATAGTTGCATCAGAATATTTTATATTTATTATCTCTTATTTAATGTTCTTTAACAAACATATGATCATATTGATAGTAATAAAATTAAACAAGTGCATTATGATTGAAAATCTCTCAAATTAACCCAAACAATCATCATTTAATTATTATCTAATGATTCATCCACATAGATGTAATATAATTTATTAAAAGATCATTAAAACTCCTATAATATCGTTAATAACATTTAATATCAGTTCTGGATGTTTACCCATGTTTTACTCGAACAACAATCTAAGAATACAAGTGAACAACTCAAGAATACCAAAAAAACAAACATTCCCGAACAATGTTTTTAAAATCTATAACTCATACAAAGGAACATAAAATCACATAATGAAACCATAATGAACCATATTAACGTACACAAGGTTTTGGATTTCTAATTAATGAATATTATGTCATTATACAGAACATTAAATAGATGGAAGCATTCAGATACAAGGTAAGGTGAAATTATCAAAACCAACTTTCATCCTTTGGATTGTCCCTATTTCACTCCATTTTTTGAGATGTTTACTCATTAAAGATAATTTTTAAATTACTAAATTTAATTTTCTAGGATATAAATTTTTTTCAATTGTTTTTATGTCAAACAAAATGTTTTCCAAAAGAACACTTCTTTTAATAAAACACTTTTTCCTTCTCTCATAAAGTGGATGGTTATTGTACCATGTTTGTTATTCCCTATTTCTTTTGGGAACCCAAATATTAATAATCTATTTTATGAGATGTAACCCATTTATTTCCGTGGGTTAGTTAATTTAACTATTTATGTATGTTTCATGTGGGAATAATGATAATTATAATGTTATTATGTGACGGGTGCTCCCAGAATTATATAGCGCAATATGAATGTTTGAATGTGACGGGTGTGTCCGGAATTATACAGGTCTCTAATGAATTGGGTAAAGTGATGAATCTCTTGAGTAAATGTGAAATGTTGTGTGAACAAGATTATATCTTGTTTCAAAAGTATGTGTGGTAGTTAACCACTAAGACATGATGTTTCATTTTATGCATTACCACATTTCAAGTCTTATATTTATGCTCCCTCTCATGTTCATTATCTTTTTCCCATGTTATGATTATTCACACCCCATGCTAAATTTTTCTTATCTATCCTCTAACTGGGTTTATAGATCACCCCTTTTTATTTATATCCTCATGTGGCTACATGTACTAAGGAGAGGACATGTTCCAATTAGAAGCTAGAGATAATGAAATTAAATAAATGATTATTCTTGATGCTGTAATTGTTATGTATGTTCATAGTTTTCCCCAAAACTAAACCATTGTATCCTATATGTGAAATACTATTATGTTGTTTACCTTTAAAAAGTTATCATATTAATGTATGAAATCTCCGGGTCGCTATAGTTGCTATCAATGGAATGGTTTAGTTAATTTGTGAATTAGGATTAGTGAACCCAAGAGAGAACCTTTAGCATGAGACTAAGTACAAGTAGGAACACAAGAATATTTACATAGGGATCCCATATATTATTCTTTTAGTATAAATTGTGCAAATAAATAAGTTATTTATTCATGAATTGTTGACTTATGTTATGTTCTAACCATTTCTATTTTATAAAATGGTGGGAACCAGGAGAAACCAGGACAACAACTCATGCGAGGTCCATTGCAACGATTTCCCGAATGACACTCCCAATGATTTGGGAGGTGGAGTTCAGAACATCATGGCGATGCATACCCAATTATCCCATGTTATGAAAAATAACCATAATAATGGGGAATAACCCCCTTCACAAAAGAGGGAGCAACTGGGTATCGAATTTTTTATGCAGCAATGACCATCGACATTTAGTGGATCTTCTGATCCACTAGTTGCGGAACAATGGGTCAACTCCATGGAGACCATATTTTCGGTTCTTCATAGTTCTATGACAGAGAAAGTGAACACAAATTTTTATCTTCTAGATGGAGAAGCCATTAAATGGTGGTATTTGATTAAGAACACCAAGCCAAGGGAGGAAATTGACGAGATGGAATGGGAAGACTTTAAGATAATGTTTCTTAATAAATATTTACCAAGAACTATTCGCATCAATATAGAAAGAGAATTCATAGAGCTCAAGAAAAAATAAGTGGAATCTATCAAAACCTATGAAGTGAATTTCACAATGCTTGTAAGCTATGATTCAGGTTTTGTTATCAATAATGATAGAAAAATCGATAGATTCTTTAGTGGATTAAAACCACACCATCGAAAGGCTCTTGCAATTAAAGACTTTGGGAGTTATGAAGAAGATTTTTATGTGATCTCATAGTGGATATGGAGTTTGGAGAATGGTCCCATGGCTATGGTGACAAGAAACAAAATATGGACTTTCAAGATGAAGGATCTAATGATAATGTAGGGAAGAAAATTCAACAAACCACATGCCAAAAATGTGGAATGTTTCACCATGGGAACTGCCTCAATGGGATGGGGAAATGCTTCTAGTTTGGGAATGAAGGACACCATTCTCGTGAGTGTGTAAAAAAGAAGAAAATGAAGGATAATCTAGCGGATGAATGGAAAGAACCACTCATGGATCAATGCTACAACTATAGGGAGTTAGGGCACTATAAAAACCAGTGCACTAAATCTTCAATTCTCGAGGGTAATCAGTGTCCGCAACCACCAAAGCCAACAGAACATGGGAAGGCTTATTCTATCACTACTGCAGAGGTGGATCATGACAATGAAGTCTTACAAGGTACACTTCTTATTCACTCACGAATGTTAAATGTCTTATTTGATTATGGTTCTAGGCATTCCTTTTATATCTTGAATGTTTTATAGAACTATATAATCGAAGCCCCAAAACCATGAAGTAGAGATATCTTTAAAAACACCAAGTGGTGCAGTCATGGAAACCCAAGTGTTTGACTCCTCTCTCGTTGGCGTATGTGGGAAGATTCTTCCATCGAATGTTGTAATACTTCAATTGGTGGAATTAGAGGCTATAATGGGAATGGATTGGATCTCATTATATAGAGCACATATCAACTGTGTGGAAATAGAAATAATGTTTCGTATTCTGAAACGTCCCATGAACTTCTAAAAATGAAAGGAAGATCCTGAATACCCTTTGGAAAATCATTTAATGATGTGGGTGTTGATTCCCATTGAAGAGGCATAACTCTCCCAATTGGATGAGTCGAAGGAAAGTGCCAACCTTGATGAAAAGCCCATAATGAGGGAATACTATGTTGTATATCTAGAAGAGTTACCCGAAATTACCCCAGATCATGAGGTAGAGTTTTCAATTGAACTCATACCCGTAGCCACTCCTCTCTCGAAGTGTCCCTATAGGATGGCTCTTATCGAACTGGAGGAGTTAATGAAGCAACTGTAAGAGCATCTGGACAAAGGGTTCATACGCCCTAATACATCACCTTGGGGTGCACCAGTTCTCTTTGGGAAGAAGAAGGATGGAACAATGCAGTTCTGTATCGATTGTTAGGAACTCAACCAGATCACCATAAATAACAAGTATCCTCTCCCAAGGATTGATGACTTGTTTGATCAGTTAGGTGTTTCTCAATACTTCTAAAATTTGGATCTCCATTCTGGATATAATTAGGTAAAGGTGAAGAAGGAAGATATTCATACGATTTCCTTCCGAACAAGGTATAGGATCTGTGAGTTTTTGGTGATGCCCTTTGGATTTACTAATTCCCCTGAAATCTTCATGGATTTGATGAATAGAGTCTTTAGACATTACCTTGAACAATTTGTGGTAGTGTTTATTGATGATATTCTAATATACTCTAAGAGAATGGTGGAACATGAAGAACATTTAAGAATTGTGTTGGAAACATTAATAAAGGATAAGTTGTACGCCATGTTCAGAAAGTGTGACTTTTGGATGAAACAAGTCACATTCTATGGACATGTGATCACAAGTGAGGGAATTTATGTGGATCCTTCAAAAACAAAGGTGATTGAGGACTGGCCCGGGCCCTCTAGTGTCACAAAAATCTGTAGTTTTCCTAGATTAGCTGGGTACAATTGACATTTTTTGAGAAACTTCTCACGATTTCCAAGCCCGCTAACTAAGATAACCAGTAAAGGGGTAATGTATGTCTAGATGGATGAATTTGAGGGAAGCTTCAAGGAGCTAAAGAGAAGGCTGATCACTACACCAAAACTCATACTACTAAAAAGTGGAGAAACAATTGTGATATTCAGTGATGATTTAAAATAATTCTTGGGTTGCGTACCCATGAAAAATGATAATGTGATATCCTACATCTCATGACAGTTGACGATCCATGAGGATAACTACCTGATGCATGATCTGGAGCTAGCAGTCATGATTGTTTCCTTGAAAATCTTTCTCCACTACCTTTATGGATGGAAGTGTGATATATACACCGACCACATGAGCATAACGTATATATTCACAAAAAAGGATCTCAAGATGTGTCAAAGGATATGGCTAGATCTAATCAAGGATTACGATTCCTCTATTGACTATCATCCAAGAAAGGAAAAGGTAGTTGATGCTCTAAGCAGAAAATTAACTGCTACTCTACCCATGCAGTGGATTGAGAAAGACCCTATATTATTGGATATGCAAAGAATGGATTTAGAAATCATAAGGATAGGGGATACATCCTACATTTCCCAAATTATTTTCCAACCATCCATCCAGAGGAACATTAAGGAATCATAAAGGGATGATGTGGAAATACTAAAGAGTGTGAATGCAATAAAAGAAGAGAAGATGCAGGAGTTCTAAATTGATGATGATGGTGTGATTTGGTTTGGAATGTGTCATTGTGTGCCTACATCACACAGGATAAAGATGGAGATATTGGACAATGCAAATAGCTCAACATTCCCTATCCATCATGGGAGTACCAAGATGTATCTTGATCTCAAGGAACACTTCTCGTGGGATTACATGAAGAAAGAGATTGTTGAATATATATCATGGTTCTTGGTATGTAAGTAAATTAAAGTATAGATACAAAAGTTAAAATGTATTATGGAACCATTTCTGATACCCATGTGGTAATGTGAAAATGTTACTCTGGACTTTTTCATCGGTCTCCCAAATATGTCAAATGGAAATAATGTGATATGGGTTATTGTTGATCGACTCACCAAGACTGCCCATTTTATCACTATTCAGGAAGATCACTCTCTTGAAAAACATGCATAGATATATGTGAAGGAAGTGGTGAGACTGCATGGTGTTCCACACTCAATTGTCTCTAACCATGATCCAATGTTCACATATATATTCAGGAGGAGCCTTCCACATGCTTTGAGTGCTGAATTAAATTTTAGCACAACCTATCACCCCCAAACTGATGGATAGTCTAAAATATCTATTCAGACACATAATGATATGCTAAGATCCTGATATCTAGAACTCAAAGGTGGAAGGGGTCATCATCTCACATTGTTTGAGTTCTCATACAACAATAGCTTCCACTCGAGTATTCAGATGGCTCTATATGAAGCTTTGTATGGAAAGTGATGTAGAACTCTCACAAGTTGGGATGATGTTGGAGAGAGAAAGCTATGTGGACCTAATCTTGTGCAAGAGATGACAGAGAAGGTTCAAGTCATCTAGAAAAACATCAAAGCTACTCAGATTCGGCAAAAGAGTTTCTGACAACAGTCGAAGAGACTTGGAGTTCGACATTGGAGATTAAGTATTTCTACGAATATTTCCTTGGAAGAGAGTCATGTGATTTGGGAAGAAAGGTAACCTAAGCTAAAGGTACATTGGCCCCTTTGAGATCCTTGACCACTTAGGAACCATGGCCTATAGACGCTCACTTCCACAAAATATGGCTCAAGTTCATGATGTGTTTCAAAAATCACTCCTAAGAAAGTACATATCGGACCCCTCACATGTCCTAAACTCAGAGGTGGTATAGCTGGAAGATGGTCTCTTATGAGGAGTAGCGAGCAGAGATTCTAGATCAGAGAGATATTGTTCAACTAAATAAGAAAAATCATCTTTTTAAAGTGTTTCGGAGGAACCATAAGTTTGAGAAGACAACATGGGAATTGAAAGAGGCAATGAAGTATAAGTACCCTCACCTGTTTCTGTGATGTGAAATTTTGGGAGAGAAATTTCCTAAGGGGGGAAGAATGTGACGACCCAAAGTTATTCAATGGAAATTACCTTCTTATAATTTTGTTATAAAATCAAATTAAAGCACAACATAATGAACTACTATGTGCTAAGTAACCTTTAAACAAAATGTTTTCACTTCGGTATTGAGAATTTTAAAAATCCAACAAACACGGTTGTGTTCAAGACGATTTTTGGAGTCTAATAAAACAAAAATAATTTTGGATGAATAGTTATGTACCCTTGTGAATAGTAACATACCCTTATGAATAGTGATTTAAACCTTATGAATAGTAAATCATCCAACATTATAGTAACCTTACCCATGAATAATTAAAAAAATGGACATATTAGAAAGTGACAATTTGACTTTAGTAAACGTTTTGTTATTTGATAAGTCATAAATAAATAATTATAATTAATTAATTAATTTAAATGAAAATATATTTTCTTAAAATATGTTCATTAATTATCAAGTCAATGTATTATAGTTTTTAGATAATTTTATAAGACCCTACATAATTTTTGAATGCACTATAAAATCAGTTTAAATTTTGAAAACTGTTTTTTATGTAAATTATGATTTTAATTAAATATTATATTAATAATATTTAGAAAATAATTATTGAAAAATGGAATTCATTTTTTGATTCTACACATTGAAAAATGGTTGGGGTAAATTTTTGGAATTTTTATAAAATACATGAATTTTTTTGTGAAAAGTAAATACCATAATTTACAAAATAAGCTAAATAAACTAATAATAGGGTCATGTGTGATGTTCTACTGATGTAAGCCTACATGATTCAGGATAACATTATAAAATAACAATTCTTGGTGATGGATGAATCAAAATTACTTTTCTTAGGGGAAATTAAAAAAAACTAATGAATTTTATATTAAGGAAACCCCTCTCCCCTCCGCTATAAAAACCACCCTTAAACCCTCATTTCCACACACCTCTCAAGCTCCAATACTTCTCTAAACTCTGCAAAAAAATCCTTCATATCCCCTATACCACGTTCGAAAGCTTATTGTATCATAAAAATCCCAATTCTAGCTTCATTAAGGAGTATCTAAAGAGGAGGATTTACGAGGTAATTTCTCTCCCTCTTTTTCTTAAATTTCCTTTCATGTTCAAGTTCATTTCTTGATCTCTCACCAGATATATTCATCAAAAGGTATTTTAACTCTATTATTATACATTTAATTTAATTTTATGGTGTTAATGGTATATTATATAATCCAACCACCTTTCCCTCTTCCTTTTATTTTATTAAAGAGAACATTGTTCGTGAGGTGTTAATTTATCACCATCAAGAACGACAAGTTTTCTTCTTCCATTTCTACCTTCAGATATGGTCATGAGAAAATTTTTATGGATGAAACAGAATATTTAATATTTATTATATACTATTTAATGTTATATATCTATCTTATGACCATATTTCTAGTGATAAAATAAAACAAGTTCATTATGATCGAAATCACTCATATTAACCCAAACAATCATCATTTAATTATTTTCTAATGATTCATCCACATGTATATAATATAATTCAATATAAGATCATTAAAACTCTTGTAATATCATTAATAACATGTAATATCAGTTCTAGATGTTTACCCATGTTCTACCCGAACATCAATTTAAGAATACAATTGAACCTCTCAAGAAAACCATAAAAACAAACTTTCCCGAACAATTTTTTAAACACTATAACTCATCCAAAGGCACATAAAAACACTTAATGATACCATAATGAATCATTTTATTGTTAAAAAGGTTCTTTATTTCTATTTAATGAATATAATGTCATTATAAAGGACACTAAATAAATGGAAGCATTCAGATACAAGGTAAGGGGAAATTCTTGAACCCAACTTTCATCCTTTGGGTTCACCCTATTTCACTCAATTTTTTATATGGTTACTCATTAAAGATCATTTTTTCATTAGTTAATTTCCTTTTCTAGGATATAAATTTTCTTCACTGGTTATTATTTCAAACAAAATGTTTTCCAAAAGAACTCTTCTTTTAAGAACAGACAATTTACTTCTCTCTCAAAGTGGACGGTTCTTGTAACATGTATGGTATTCCTTATTTATTTTGTGAACCCAAAGTTTATGAATTTGTTCTTATGATATGTATCCCATTACTTTACATGGTTTATTTAAGTTAACTTTTAATATATGTTCCATGTGTCAAGCATGATAATGATAATTTTATGATGTTATGGGTGCGCCCAGAATTATATAGCGTAGTATGAATGTTTAAATATGACGGGTGCACCCGGAATTATACAGTGCTCCTATGCATTGGGTAAAGTAATGAATATCATGAGTAAATATGAAATTATGTGTGAACAAGATGATATTTTGGTTCAAAAGTATGTTTTGTAGTTAACCACTGAGACGTGATGTTTCATCTTATGCGTTGCCACATTTCAAGTCTTATATTTTTGCTTCCTCTCATGTTCATGATCTTTTTCCCATGTTATGATTATGCTCACCACATGCTATATTTTTCCTATATATCCATTTAATGGGATCCTTCCCACCAATTTTTATGTATATCCTCAGGTGGCTACATGTACTAAGGAGAGGACATGTTCCAATAAGAAGCTAGAGAAGAAAAAATTAAATAAATGTTTGTGCTCGATTTTCTAATTGTTATGTGTGCTCCTAGTTTGGCCAAGACACTAATCATTTTGATCCTCAATGTGTAATACTGTTATGTTTTTTATCTTTAAAATGATGTAATATTAATGTAATAAATGTATAGGTCTCTATAATGACTTTCATTAAATTAGAAGAGTTTTTTTCAATGTAGATGATCCTCTATTTTTATTATGTTTGGCAAGAAAAAAAGATATTTCGTGACTAATATGTCAATTATTGGAGAAAAGGTTTTTCCCTATGTATTCATTTTAAATTAGGGTGTAGTAATTACCATAAATAATAGAAATTATATATTATACACAATAAATAAATAGGTGGAGATAGATATTTTTAAATGCATTCCATTTTATTTGATGTTAATTAGGCTTCTTATAAATAATCATGTCAATTTAATTACTTAAAAGGTGATATCTCAAGTAATGAATGGTGTCGTATATACACAAAAAAATAAAGTGGATTATGTACATGTAAACATGGTTAATGGATTTTGGAGTTGGATAACCGTAAATAAAATTCTAGAATGATACGTGTCTGTATTCCACACATCAAACTATTTTCTTATTAACATTCACTGAGGATATATAAATCTGAATTTGATGATGTAAACAAAGTCCATTATATTACACAAATATTGATAGAATTAATTTATTGATAAGTAAAAATTAATAAATAAAATGATTTATTAATCATGAATTTATGATAACAAAATCATCTAAATTGCTAGGAGAATAATTTTCAAAATAAATTTTAATTTAAATGAAGAGTTGAATGATAAATCATCATAAAATATATGGTAAAGAAATATTTATAAAGTGAATGAAGATTTAATTATTTAGTGAATCATTATTTAGTTTTAGAAAACCCGTAAATGAGGTATATAGTTTTTGTTGGTTAATTTTAATAGAGTCAATAAACTATTTTATGGTGTTTTTTGAAGGATAGTGGTGATTTATAAAGGACCTGGGTCCATTTGATGTTTTACAGAATTTATAGAAAACACTATAAAAAATGGAATTGTCGAGAGAGAATTTGTTACATTATAATTTCTTGTACATGGGTTACAATATAACCTAATATTCATCCAATTCATAATCTGTGTGTTATTACAAGGGTTTATGTTTGAAAATATACAAATGAAACTGTATTGATCAATATATATGGAAAATGTTTAAATTTGTGTGAGAATTTTTTTGAATTTTGAGCTATGTAGTTATCATACTACTCAATAAACGTGTCATCTGTCATTGAATTCTTGGGATTACTACAAATGAAGGTATCATGAAGAATAATTTGAGGATAATATTTCAAATATAAAGGATTAGATATTGTTTTAGATGATAAATAGGTAAATTTCTAGATTTTACATATTAATTATAAGTTAATTTGGATGATTATAGATCAATAATACAATTATATAAACATCAAAATCAATAATTATTTTTTTTGATTGATGAATGATAAAATTAAATAGGTAATAAATATATATTTAAAGGGAAGATCCCTAAAGGGGTATAAAATGGTGTTTTTTTAATTTGATAATTCCAATGAATGTGGAAATATATTTATTCTAATTATGTTTTCATGTTTTCTAAATACAATAATAAAAGATTGATTCCACAATTTAAGAATTAATTAAATATTGGATCAAATACGTATATTACTTATAGGAAAATTATAATATAATTGATATCTTGGAATAATGGAGAGGAATTTCTGTAAACGATCACGATTTCAAATAAATATCAAATTTTTCAAAAATGAGATAAATTAATGGTTTTTATAACCAATATGTATGATTGATGTGAAATATATTTTATATATTTATAGAAATAGATATTTGGATTTATCAATGATTAATTTAATTTATGTAGATGATGAAGTATATCCTACTATTTAATAAGCATAATGATATTTGAATGTGTTAATTGTCGAGGGTAACATATAAGATTATTAATTTAGTAAACCTTGTATTAAAAAATTTTCACATAAAATATATTGGGATCCCAAGTGTTTAATTAATAATTATACTCTTTATATAAAAAATAATGTCTGAGGATTTTCTTTTTTTAAATTGAAATGAATAGATAAAATAAATGTAGTAGTCTGAGATTTTATGAATTTATAAGCTGATCAAAATAAAATAAAATTAGTTATAAATACAAATATGTGTATTTACAATCAAATACAAGAAATTTTTATATTTAGGGAACAAGAAAAAATGTTGATTTTGTTTGATGTATAAATAAAGAGGTAAAAATTTATTAATCTAGTAAGGAAGAAATTTTATCTACAATGTTTTAATGAGTATGAAGAGGAAGATGTTTACATATATTGTTTTATGATTATAGTTTGGGAATGTTAATGATAGTGGAGTTCCTATAAACAATTATTTATTTATTTTAATTAATTAGATTATACATGATTGTAGGCTCTTGAGTCTGAGAGGTGTTGTCGAGTTGAGTGTTCAGTTATACATTTTAAATATCTTGATGGTACAATTATTTAAATATTAATTTTCATAAACAATTTTTATGATTCAAAACATATAAAATATTTTCCCTATTTGAGTAATCATAATATATTTTTGGATTAGTGATATATTATTTATATATTTTTTACCTCGTTTAAACTGGGGAATGAAAATAAATACTAGCCGGTATATTTCCATTTTGAAGGAACAATGTGGGATGCATCATATATTTGAGTGTATAATATTTTAAATTTATCACACTTGTGTATTATGGTGTTAGTTGGTTAGGATTGAAATAAAATAGTACTACACTTGTATGGATAATACTATTCTGTGGTATAATTCTGGACATAAACATCATAATAATGGTATAGATTAAGATCATGAATTGGGTAAAACACTATTGAAAGATAGATATTATTATAATTCATTAAATACATCAAAAAATGGTTTATTCTAGGATGAAAAAATATTATACAAATATATTTAATATAAATACATAGTATTTTAAATATTTTTTATGATGGAAATGAAAAAACTATTAATTTGGTAAATCTTGTCCACACCAGATTCACCCCACTCAGTTTGGTCGAAATAATACACTTATAAACTAAATTACATAACAAATATTTATTACACCAAACATACAACATAATGAATCATCATATATTCTTTTAGTTATGAAACTATTGCAATATAAATCCTCATGTTGTTACATTTGAATGAATGAATAAATATTTTTATAATTCGAGAACTTCAAAATGAGATGGTGTTTATGACCAACATTTCAAAAAGTACATTAAACAATAGATCAAAATAACCTATAAAATATTAGTTAGTTTTTATATTAACCATAATTATGAGGTTGATAAGTAGATTTTTTCTCAAATATATATATTCCGTAATGACCTGTATTTTCAAGTAGGTACTGGTCAATTGTTTTTAAAAGTGTCTCCCTTGTGTGTTCATAGAAAACATGAAGTAAAGCATACGGAAGGTCCCATTTTTGTATAGGAATTGTTCATAGCCTATAGTTCTAAAAATTTGTATAAGGGTTAGATGACACAGTTACCCTATTGTTACTACTAAACGTGTGGAGAAACTATGCAGGACACCTTTCTTACAGATGAAGTAACACTGTTTCTACACAATCATACACCCCATGGACCAAACCCATCTAGACTCTCTACATTATTGGATAGATATATGTTTCATGTTTTTCCTGGTTTTTGAAAAAATTCATCATTATTATTCGGGGTCTATCATTTTGATGTCGGTTGTGCATGGTTTGTTCAATTTTTGGAAAAATGTGTAAAGAAACTATGTGGACCCGGTTATGAAGATAAAATTCATTCTTTTACCTTAATAAATAAATAAATAAACCCTAAATTTATCCAAAAAATTATCCATTGTTTGGGGTCAGTTTCACATCCAATATGTCTCCACGATGCCTCATCTATAAATTTTAATATCACCCATATTTGGAATCAAAATCATGTTCCATTAGAATACATGGATAGAGCTTTGTATGACCAATATTTCCCTTTATTCCTATCTATGTTTATCATCTCATATATTGTTATATTTTTGTTAAATTCAATGTTACTAATTTTCTTGTCATTGGAATTCATTCAATTTCTCTCAATCTACTTCAAATCTGTGGCCTCTATTTGATGAGGTGTTTTCGAATACCCTATACTAGGTGTTCTCATCTTTTTCCCGAAATGATATGGGGTTTTCATTGGTTAATCTTCCTACCACAAACCTCATTTTTCATAAATTGATGAAAAATTTATTTTGTCATTATAAATTGATATACAAACATTTTTATACTTTCAATTATCATTTTTTGTAATTAGTGGATTTCCACCATGAATATAGCCACCCCTTGGGTGTTCCATCTTGAAATTCCCCTTTATAATTTATTGATTAAATGTTTGAAACACCATGTAAGTATTTGTATTGTATTGAAATTTATATTTTAATATTTTATATAAATATATTTTTGACCCATGAACATCCTAAGTTCTTTGATTGACTTATAAATGGAATTTCCAATGTTGGATATTTCCTAATTTATAATGACGCCTTATATGTGATTATGTGAACCATGTATATTGATGTTCTAGGTTTTGGCTTATAAAATGGATTTATTATATTTAATGTGTTAAAACATTATGGTTTACTTTCCTAAAAGATATTTAAGGATTAATAGAAATGTTTTATGGATAGTGTAAAGGATATGATGATTGTATCCTACTTTATTATATTCATAATATCAAAAGTAAGGTACTTATTTAAACATGGGTGTGATGATTATAATGCATGAAAGGTAGTGCATAATTTTTGATGATACAATTATAATTAAAATGTAGATATGTATATGGAATTATTGTCATGGATTATATTGGTAATGATGATTCCAGATACTTTAAATCAAGTGTTGAGAATATTGTCCCAATCCATTGAAAATGCTTGAACAATGGCTATGAAGCACTATATACATTACTTCAGGGTTTGAAATAATGAATCTACCGTAATATAGAGTGTTGATCAAGATGCCTCTCTCAAGTAATTTGATGTAATGAATATATCCATTTGGTGTCCTTATAGGCTCATTTTTGTGGTTATAGATGACTATCTTATTCTATGGTTTAGAAAACAACTATTATTCTTTGTATATAGACACATATATCTATAAGTAATTATTTCATTTAGGTGGATGAAATCTAAAACTATTTTAAATATATGTAATTACTAAATAAATGCAGTTACTAATTATAAACATATTTTATCCATGACATGATGTATGTAAATACTCCAGGTGTCATTTAAGGACATGAGGAGTCTTATATATAATTGTTTATTAGATTCTATTATTTAGTTTTTTCTTTAACACTCTTGTTACTATGTACACTTCTCTCAGAATACTTCTACACACCATTGGTGGTGGACTACTAGGATTTTACCTCACACTCTACATGGTCCACCTTTGGTACCCATGTATATTAAATTATTATTGATATAGATAATTTCAATAACCTTATAAAATAATCATTATATGCTTTAACAATAGTCATATAATAGGATCATAGTACCAAAAATATGCTTGAGATACAGTTGGAGCCCCATTTAATTTTTTTTTCTAATTTTTGTAGAACATTTTGTATATTACATTTAAATATTATCCATTTTAATATTATAATTCCATTTTTTCATGTGTGTTAAACTACTTAGGGTATTATATTATATTTCAGTGGATCCGTTAATTTATCATCAACAGTTTATTGTTCTATCTATTATATTCATCATTTGATACTATGTGTTTCTGGTCCTCTCATATTAGTGTTTTATTTTATAATGTTTCCACTATTTGAAGATTATTATTATTTCAACTATGAATATATAATATAAGGTTATAGTTCCCAACATTTCCACCAATAATCCCTCACTTATTGTTTGTATCCGATGGAATGTGGGGAGTTATTCTTGAGGCCATGTGCCCCACCAGCTCGATGTCGTAGATAAGTTAACACCATGTTTCGATGTTAAAAATCATTTAAATGTATGTTTCATTTTCATTGTCATTAATTTTTTTTGTATTGGAAATGTGACTAAGTGGTTATGTATTTTGGAATTTACCATGTTCCAACACATAGTTTACCCATGTATATCAGAAATCCAAATTACCTATGCTAGGAAAATTTTATTTTTATTACACATTTATGGTTGATATGAAAACATCATTAGGGGACACACATGTCATATGATGTTATTAATATTGGTATTTTTTAAATGGAATTTTTTTTAATTTTACCAATACTATTATGGTGTTTCATTACAATAATCAATAAAGGAACAAAATAATTTGTATTCCATGCATTTTTCAATGCCACTTTTTATTTCATCATTCACTTTCCCACTATATATCATTAGTTCCTTGATTATATCTATTTAATTGTGCAACAATTACATGCGGGGATTGATATATATATAATTGAGATATAATGTATCTAACATAGTATTTCATTTTTTTCTTTAATATGTAAATATAGAAACCATATGCAGTTAGTTATCATACATTTAGTTTTGGACCATCAGTTGAATGGGCCAATTTTTTTGGTACAGATAATGTGGACCCATATTTATTCATTAGGAGTATGGGACCTTGTTGATGGAATTGATTCTTCTTCTAAATCATCCAATTATTGGGATTTTAATAAATATATTAGTACGAAGCTAATTAAATATATCTTTTATAATGAAATGGTTACCTTATATGAGTAACATGAGACTTATACTTAATCCCAACCTTCATAGTGGGTAGTGTGGTGGATATTACATTAATATAGTTGTTATGGACTATTCCTTACAATATATACCAATTCATTGGAGTATGAAGAGATGTGTGATATGATAATATGATAACAATGGATGTTTCCAATTTTTCTATATATAATTATTATGAATCTTATAGTCTCTTCTAAGGTGTGATTTTTTATTTATAGATTCATTACTCCATGATTTCCTCCATTTATACACATTGAACACTTGTATTATCGTGCCCATGAGGTGGTTTCCCTGATCCTTGAGGGATTAAACTTATAGTCCAATCGGTGTGTCCCCTTCCAATTCTCGACATCAGAGCCGATTCCCATTTACTATAAGGTTTTATTTCATGATCTAATGTATTGAATTTGTATCTATACATGAGATAAGTACGAAAGAGTTAGATCTAGAGTCCTAGAAAAATCTTCCTATACCGTTTTAAGGGGATAGTGGAACTCATGCAACTCTATATTTGTTTGAAGATACTAATTCTATTTTTGACAAATGAGAGATTCCTCTAGATCGGAGGGTCAATAATGTATCATATGTTCTATGTGATTTTGTCACGTCATTGTGTGACATAATTGGAATGTAATATCAACATCTTAAAATTGGTATCGATGATTTAGAGACTACCTTATATAACTATTTATTTCTAAATACTCAGATGGATAGTCGTGATTGAGAGTTTATTAACCTAGAGATATGAGCTATATATTTCATGGAGTATTCTACACACATTACTAAGATATAATTTTTCATTGTCTCACTAACACGTGTTGATATTATGACCACCACAAGATATTAGAATTTTTTTTCTTACACTATCTGATCTCATGTCAATGAATTTAGGTTAACAACTATTTTTGAAATCATCAACTCGACTTACAGAGTGTAATTTTAGGGTTTCTAATTATATGAGTCACAACAGTTAAAAATATAAATCTATCAATTGTTATCATATTGGATGAAAGATTAATTTAAAGGTATCTCCCTTAGGTAGATCGAGCCAAGATCCTTATACAAAAAAATTATTGATATGTCACCAGTGTTGAATGATGGGAATTACAAAACAAAAGTGTTTACAATTCGAGTGAAATATATATGTTCCAGTAGTATGGGTCATATATGAATCTGACAGTGGAAAATTCAATCAATTTATAAAGAGACAATATCTACTCCTACAACACAATATAGAGATGGGATATTGGGAACTCACCCATAATATTTCTACAATACAACTATCTAATATGGATGAGGTTGTGGTCGAGGAAGAGGTAGTCAGACTTCTGATTGATATTGTCAAGAAAGATATATTTCGTATGGATGTCATGGAGTGTCTCAAAGATTATGTATATGCTAGTGACGTGAAATCTATTATATTCTAGAGGATATGTGTGTTGAACCATCTACAGTTCGATGTATTATTATTATGTCCACATTAATTTCTACTCTATTTTATATCAGTATATATAAAAATTATATACATGTGGAAATCATGTAGATTATAGTCCTCGAGATTAAACACTTCAATGGAATTATGATTCTGGATACCCAGTTATGTATCTATTCAGGGGGAATTTACCATTATATGGATTTTCCCATTTATATAGGTAGATATTTTTTCATAAGGTACCTTTTCCATATTGAAATTACAGGAATGGATATATATATAATGATGGATTATTTATTTCCCTATCATTCCCATATTGATTGATATCATTGGAGGGTGATTTTTACATTATCATAAGTCATTATGAATTGTCATACAAGATAGTGGTATGTTCATATGACTCTAGAAAGACATGAGATGTTGAGGCTAGGTAATGTGAGAGATTAGATTACATTTTTCTTCATAGATGACCAGGTGTTTGAAATCACTATTTTACCCCTTTTATTTTAAATTTTTATGGATGTGATCCATAAAGAATTTTATGGGACACCCCCAATTCGAGGGGAAAAATATACCATTGATCTTGGGAAAAGAGTATAACCAGTGACCATTCTTCATTTTATGTTGAATCCTATAGAATATTAGAGCTCAAGAAACTGGTATATTACCCAAACAAAAAAAGTTTTATATTCCATAATAATTCTCGTTGTGGTTCACATGTCCTTTTTTCCTGAATGAAGGTGGAACCCTTAGCCTCTATGTGGATTTTTATCGATTCAACTAGTCCATGGTATAGAATCTATATCCACTTCCTAGAACAGATGACCTCTTTAACACAATTTAATTATGAAGGGTTTTTAAAAATATTTATTTTAGTTCTTATTATATTCTATTGTTTTTAGGTCATATAATACACCTTGAATCTATATTAAGTGCAGGTATTGTCTATATGTCTACATGGTCATGTCGTTCGATCTCACGAATGAACCCGCAGTTATTATGGCTCTAATGAATCCGGGTTTCCACCCATATCTAGATTCATTAAATATAGTATTTTGTTTAAAACATGATATGACATTCACCATCCATAAAATACCATTGAAACCATCATGATATCATGATAAATATAATCGGTGTGCATCATATTTATACTAGTATCAATAAATTCCGATTTTGGATTGACAAAGTCTACTTCTTGGGTCATATCATATCAAATTTGGGAGTGTCAGTATACATTGAAAATGATGGAGTTGTGGTTTCTTGGGGAAATCCAAGGATCATTATTTTGATATGTCGTTTCATAGGGATATCTTGGTATTATAGATACATCATCCAAAAATGATGACGAATTCCTGTATCTCTTAGGGGATTGACATTGAAGTGTGTGAAATTATTATGATCAAATGATTTGGTAGAATCCATTAATGAATTGAATTGATAACTAAAGTTACTAAAGATGATTATTTGGCCAAAACTATGATAGATATATATTGTTTAAAATGATTCATCAGGGATTAGGTATACATGTTTTTTGATGTTCGACTACAGATTCAATGTGTATAGGTCTCATCATTTGAGGCAACACGAGTGAAATTACCCAGCACATTACCTCCATATACCAATTTTTCCCGAACTTTTGTTGCTGAAGAAATTATTTACATTGTGTTTATTTTATGGATCTCAAAGAATGAAAAATAATCAAGTATTTATTAATTCATTGAGATCTTACTCTAAGGTAGTGCAGGTAGGTTGATTACCAATAGTCATTTTATTTAGAACATTTTTAAAATCCTATTAAAATATATGTTGTAATTGATGATATGATCAACAAGACAGAATTATAAGATGTTCTGGGGCCAATGGTATATTTTATTTCATGGAAATAATATCATATATGCACATTGAGGATTAAGATGATCATGGATAGCCTATCCTGATAGAATTTTCATTGAACTATACTCTTATAGAGTGAGTATTAATGAATATGCTATCAGATTATAAGGTAGTTGTGCTGAGGAAAAGTGTCTCAGATGATGAATCATCATTATGTTGGAATGTTGTTGGGTATGACAATATAGTATTCAATGGGTGTATTTTGATCTCTATAGACAACAAAGAAGAGATGATGTGTGAATTTCATGATTCAACATTTATAGTCCATCTTAGTGATACCAATATATTTAGAGAATTATGATTCCTATATTGGTGGAATTTATGAAATATGAAATTTTAATCTTTGTCACATAGTGTTCCATCTATACATGGATGAATGTAGATCATTAGGGACTGGAATGTATTTTACAGTAATTTACCATTATTTAGTTCTACTAGGATGATGTTTTTATGGATTTTATGATCGTTTTACCAAGATCACCTTGTTTAAATGATACAATGTGTCATGCCATTGATCATTTCATGAATTTTGAAGACTTATTAACTGTGAGAGTGACCTTATGGGTTGATGATAAAGGAAATATATAAATTATAGAGGATATTACTGTTCATAGAGATCCATGTTCATTATTTTCATATAGTGGATCATTCTCTGCATCTCTATTACTAAATAGGATTAAAGTACAAAGAAATTATATCACATTTGTGGAATAAAGAATACATAACACAAACACGGTCCCAAAGGATATTTTAGTTTTTTTAATTTGGAAATGTGAAACACATTATTCTAATTTGTTGAAACTTCTTAAACATCTCAAATAAATATCTTCCACTTTAGCACTCTAACTAAAATATATCATTATAACCCTTAGAAAAGAGTATATATGAAAAAGGATGATCTCAAATACTTGAAAAGGATAAAAACTAGAGACATGAACACAAAAGAATGAGAATATTGTAATAATAACCTAGTAATTTAAATATAAGATCATACCCTATGATTAAATTATTATAAATATGTATGGAATTCGGCCATTTTATTACATAACATTTCATTACATTTTACCTACAGAGGACCTTTAAATTCTCGTGTATAGGAAATCAAGAATAAAATAATTAAAAACATAAAACATTGTTTTAAATTTTCTTGAAAATAATATTGAAAAGAACATCTTATGTACAACTACTTCATCTCATAACCTAGAGACGTATGTCAAAGGAAATGGTTAGAAGAAATCCTATCAAGGAAAGCACGAGAATCAGTTAACATGTGATATCAATAAGAACATGATGAAAATTATAAATACATGATAAATAGAAGTAGATGAATTTCATAATGAAAATAACATGATCCATAACATGAATATGTGGAAAAATAGTTTAATTTATAAATTCATGATCATATCACCAAGGTTCATCAACAAAGTGTTATATGAATTACCAAGGTTATTCACAAAGGTATCATGAAACTAGTCATCTCTAGAGATTATATTCTGTACCCGATTCATTGTATTACTATTTAGATGCTCCCTTACTATATATTTATTTTAATGTTATCCACATAGATCATAATCAAACATTTCATAAATAACCAATAGAGAGTAAAAGTAATGGATTTCACATCGATATTGTGACGTTTGAAAAGTTCTTAAAACATGATTTGTTACAATTTATAACCCAAGGAAATAGAATGAGGGATTCTTGTATGTCAATTCAAGAATCAAATAAATCAAATTTATGTATTCATTCATGCCTATGGAAATGAAAATATATTTGGTTATTCATATAAATAAATCATGAAAATTTCTTGAGAAAATTGGAGAGATATTTTGAGACCAAATTTTTACAGCATAACGGCTATATAAAATGGTTTTAGAAAACAATAAAAAGATAGGGGACAATGTAATACCATCAATAAATGAATAATTTATATTATATGTATAGAATAAAAATAAACAATATCATGGTGAGGAATAAAACATCACATAAAAATGAAACATGAATGAAAATAGAAAATGTGGCTTCTTTTATAAAAATTTGGAATCCTAACGGCATCACTTAAAAATTCATAAAATAATCTGACAAGAGAAGAAAGGGTCTCTCATAATTTTTACATGATATTTATAGTACTAATAATATATAATAACATTCTCCCACATAAGAAGATGGAATCTATAAGGCATAACTTAAAGTAAATCACGTCTAAAATATGAGGGAGGAAGGTTCCCTTACCTTAAAGAGTAACATTGAATGCAAGATGGTTCATACCTTAGGGGGATTGAAGAACCATGGGAGGACTAAATGGGAGGTAAAAAGGCTATAAATTTATTTAAGAGTATTTTGGAATGAAATTAATGGGGGAATTACTTGGTATTTATTGGAAAAGTGAGGGAATATTTAATTAATTTCCAATGGACACCTTATCGGTGGTATTTGAAAACAACATGGGCATTCCAATGGTATTTGCCCATGTTATTGGCCACACTAGATACCACATAGCATATATTAATATTCAAATGTCAACTAGAATGATAACATTATTATTACATCATTAATGATTTCATTAATCACCAGAAATTCAAAACAATTTTCCACTATTCACCAAATAACAAAACAATTTATAAAAATTTCATAAATTCACCCTAACATAATATCGATGATATTAACTAAAAAATGAACTATATTTTATGAAAAAAAATTATTTTTAATTTAATTTTTAAGTATAATAATTTTATATTCAAAAGGAAAACAACTCAGAATTATAACTTATTTTGTAATACCTATAAAAGGTAATCACAGTCCCATAAAATTATTGTATAAACATAAGAAAATAAATTAACAAATAATGATTAAATTTTATGAAAATAATTTTCAATTTAATTATTAAATTAATTTTTAAATTTTAAATAATATATTTATGACCTACAAATATAAAAAAAATTATACTATGATAGATTTATAACTTTTATGAAGTCTATATTGTATTTATACATTCATGGGTGATGATTCTATCTTTTAGTTGATTTACTATTTATTAATATTCATATGGGTATGTTACTATTCATACTTTACTATTTACTGAAAAATCAAGTTGATCATATTAGACTCTAAATTTCATACTAATCACAACTGTTGTAGACCATTTTTTGAACAGCATTTCACATTATTAATAATTTAAGGTTCACATGAATATTTTAAAATATCATTTTCCATATATCATTAATAATATTCATCATATATTTATCCAAATATTTGAAAATCCGTAATTTTACCATAATAAGAAATAATAACATTATTTATACAAAGGGATGAAAAAAAGTATCGGATGCCTCGTTTCATAGCCCCTTAAAACATATACATATGACCTAAGTGTAAGGTGTGTTATTGTGATAGAATCGTGGGATGGCTAGGAAAACATTGTCCGAGATGTGATTTCTATCAGCTTGAACTTCTCCCTTAGGTGATTTAGTTCATGATTCATAGGTTGAAGCTCAACTTCAGCTTGGTACAGAGAAATGCCCAACGATGCTACCTCCTTCCCAAGATCTGACAGATGGGCTTCGTATGGCCCAAGTCTGCTGGATGAGCCCCTCGACACTTACTTATGTATTAAAAAATATCTCTTGTATTTATAAACAATAATTGTAACATAAATATTTTAGGTTCCAATGGTCATATTGAACAACAGTCATATAACAATCGAAACCCAACCATCTCATTTAATCATACTCACTTAATTAATTAAAGGATGTAGTTTTGTAGAGTATAAAATGAAATAACACACAAAATTAGGAAACAAATATTATTCCAATATTCGTGTCATTACATTCTTCTCCCCTTTTGAAATTTCATCCCATAAATTTTATCTCATACCCAATGAAGGGAATGACTATGGGTACTTTTTCCTCACAGACTCATTTGGTTCCCACCTGGCTTCTTCGCATTTTTGGATCCTCCATACACCTTAATAAGGTGGGTAGTCTTGTTGTATAGAACATTGTCCCTATGATCCAAAATCATCACCGGCTGCTCCACATAAGAGAGGTCATGTTGAAGTTTTACCACCTCTAGATTTATTACATGTTGAGGTTCAGGTATGTACTTCCTCAAGCGGGATATGTTGAAGAAATCATGAACTTTTGGTAGATTTGTAGGAAGTGAAAGCCGATATTCCACTCCTCCTATGCGATCAAGAATTTCATAGGGGGAAAGGTACCTAGGTCTGAAAATCCCTTTCTTCCTGAACCTCATGAATTTCTTCCATGGTGAAATTTGAATTAATAAACTATTATGAACATCAAACTCCAAGTCCCTTAGATGTTTTTCGGCATAGCACTTTTGCCGACTCTGAGTTGCCTTAATGTGTTGTAGGATGGCATTGACATTTTATGTCATCTCTTCCACAATATCAGGACCAGGATGCTTTCTCACATCAGCTGCATCCCAACAAGTGGTAGTTCTAAATCACATCCCATATAGAGATTCATTGGGTTCCATTTCAATTCTTAGGTAGAAGTTTTTGTTATAAGAGAACTCAACTAAAAGGAGATGCTGATGCCATCCACCTTTAAATCCCATTGAGCATGTTCTCAACATTTCCTTAAGTGTTTGAATAGTCCTTTCAGATTGGACATTATTTTGGGGGAGATATGCCATAATGAAATTCAATTCAGTGCTCAGATCAGGTTGAATACTTCTCCATAATTTTTAATTGATCCGTGGATCATGATCAGATACGATAGAATGTGGAACTCCATGCATCCGTACCACTTACTTCACCTAAATACTTCCATGATAACAATACTGAAATATTCCAAAAATGGAGATGAAATGGGATGTCTTGGTTAGATGGTCTATAATATCCCACATCACATTGTTTCCTTTGGTAGTTCTCATGAGACTAGTGATGAAGTTCATAGTGATATTTCGCCACATCCATGTTGGTATGGGTAGTGTTTGCAATACCCCTTTAGGAAGTTGTCTCTCTTCCTTCACTTGCTGACTTACCAGGAACCTAGAAGTGTAGTCAGAAATCTCCCTTTTCATATTATCCAACCAATAATGATCTCGAAGGTCCTTATAATTTTTTTTCTTCCATGATATATAGATAATGTAGAGATATGAGCTTCATCAATCAGCACCTTCTTTATTTCTAGAATAGATGGAGCACATAGTCTTGTACAAAATTTTAGAACACCATCTTGATCAATATTTATCATAGGAAACTTTCAATCCTTCAAAGCCTCAATCTTCTTCAATAACAAATGATCTTATTTCATGATTTCAAATTCTTCTCTAGTAATGATAGTTGAGAAATCATTTGGGATAGAGTTTATGACATCCCTACCCTTATAATTCCCATTCCAAACATTACTAGGTCATTGATCATTGGATCCATTTTAATTGTTATTATGGAACGAAAAAATGGTTCTTTCTTTCTTAATGCATCATTGACAGTGTATGCTCTTCCTTGATGATAATGAATTGAACAATAATAGTCTTTGAGAAGCACCAACCATCTCCTATGTCTCAGGTTCAATTTCTTTTGTGTGAAAAATATACTTTAAACATTGATATTCTGTGTATATATCACATTTTTCCACATAAATATAGTGCCTCCATATCATTAGAGAAAAAACGATCACATATAGACCTATATCATGTGTAGGATAATTCTTCTCAGAAGTCTTCAACTGTCGAGATGCATACACAATAAATTGGTTATTCCTCATGAAGATGAACCCAAACCCTTTTAGTGATGCATCACTAAAAATAACGAATCCATCTCTAGTTGTGGGAAGAGTTAATACAGGTGCAGTATCCAATCTCTTCTTAAGTTGTTGGAAACCATCCTCACACTTCTTTTTCTAAATGAACATGAACCCTTTTTGACTAAACCTGTTTAATGGATTAGAAAGTCATGAATATTTTTTCACAAACCTCTTATAATATCCCTCCAATCCCAGGAATCTATGAATCTCAGTTTTTATTATAGGAAAAGGCCAATAGTCTACAACATTTTTCATTGTAGGGTAAATAGTGATTCCTTCATTGGTAACATTGTTCCATATGAAAGAAACTTTCTGTAACCATATTTCACATTTGATGAAATTCCCCAAAAGCCTCTCCTTCCATAGAGTTTTAAAAATAACAATTAGATGATCCTCATGCTTCTCACTACTTTTAGAATATATCAGAATATCATTAATTAAAACTACGACAAATTTATAATGGTAGTCTTAAAAGAAATTGTTCATCAAATCTATAAAACTAGCAGTTGCATTAGATAGTTTTAGGGGCATAACAAAAAAATCATAATGGACATATCGTGATTGGATGGAATTTTTCATAATATATTGTTTATTCACTCTCAATTGATGATAACCAGATCGAAGATCAATCTTAGAGAAGCATTGAGCCCCTTGAAGTTGGTCACATATGTCATAAAATCATAGAAGATGGTATTTTTTATTCACTGTGATATCGTTCAGTTCTCTATAATCATTCTATAGCCTCATCGATCTATCTGTTTTCATTAAAAATGGAACCGTTGTTCCCCAAGGAGATACTCAATCGGATATAACCCTTCTCTAGAAGATCATAGACTTAGTTCTTTAGCTCCCAAAGATCCAAATTTTCCAACTAATAAGGGTCTTGGATATTTGGTGGGATCCCTGAATGAGTTCAATGGAGAACTATACCTCTCTTTCAGGGTGAGGTCTGGGTTACATTTCATGAAATACGTCAACATATTTCTGGATTATGGGGACACTTCTTATCCTCATAATCTCATTTATTTATTCTTCTTTATCGATCAACTCCATAAAGATGGATATAAAAGGTTTTTCTAGAAAAATATCTTGTTGAGAAATCTCTCCAAAGAAGATCACTATAGGTTTTCCATTTAGGACTAGAGAGATTTATTCATCCAACATTTCATCTCAGCATTATAATTTGAGAGCCACTTAATCCCTAATGTAATGTTTAGTTCTATCATGGGAATGACTACTTGATTTACAATAATATTTTGCTAAATAAAATAAATACTAGAGTTTATAAACACTAACAATGATTTGAAAATACCACCAGAATTCTTCACGGACAACTCTACTTTTAGAAAATCACGAGTTGATTCTAAATTGATTGCAATCATGGTGTAAATAAAAGAATGAATAGAACCAGAATCAAACAAAGTACTATCTAGCATTGAGTGAACAAAAAGGGTACCTGCCACCAAATCATTTGTCTCTTCAAATTCATCTGTAGTGAAAGAAAATCCATTACTTTTCTCCCTTTCCCTATGCTGAGGCTGATGATGATTCCCCTCCAATGCCCTCGAATTTTTACAATGATTGGAAAAGTTCCGAAGTTGTCCACACTTAGAGAATTGAACATCAGGTAGGTCATACCCCATCTTACCATTGTAATTAGTGTGGGAACGTTGAGGCTTCACCTATATACAACAATTCCCGTTGATATTTCCATCTCTTCCACACTTGTAGAACTTATTGGTCCCAATCAAGAAGTTCCTCTAGTGCTTCATCCCATAATTATTACACATGGTATGTTTCACTTGATTGACTCCTCTTCCCTGGTCGAAGCTCTTACCTAATATTGGCTCGATTGATCTCTTCTTGTCATTGGATTTATGAGACCATTCTGTCTCAACAAACTCCGGTTTTACTTTCATCACACATTACACAATCTCTTGATAGCTATCATAATATCGGTCTGATAGATTATTCTGTCAATGAGGTCTTAGTCCACTGAATAATCTATCAACCTTACCATTTGTATCCATGTCAAAGATAAATGTGTAATGGGAAAGTCTAGTGATGTTCATATTGTATCATCTCAATGATTCATTCTTCATTTTCTTCATCTTGAGAAACTATATATCCATTCTTGTTCTCATTGATCATGGGAAATAGTGGTTGAAGAATATACTTTTGTACTCTTCCTACTCCGTAGCATCAACTTCAACACTTCGGATTGTGTTTCTATTTAGGTCCCAACACTAATCAGCTTCTCCCTATAAAAAATAAATTAAAAAGGAAACCATAACGTGTTTAGAACAGTGGAGCATATTAAAGATCACCTTAATAGATCTGATATGTTTTTCAACAATAAATGTGTTAGTAGATCCACATATTGTTGGTGGTTGTTGACACATAAAGGATTTAACATAAATATGATCCCTTCGTAGTGAGATCAGTCTATCATCTTGATTCAAATTAGTTTACATAACTTGATTTAGTTGGTTAATCATTCGCATGAATGTTTCCATTCCTGCTTCCATTGGAGGGTTGTCAGCGCATGGTCCCTTACAGTCACCATTTGCACAATTCCTTCTATTTCCAAACATTTTAATAAATAACAAAACTTTAGTGATAATGTTATTTAATTTATGATTCTTTTAAATATAATTTATTTTAGTTCATAAAATATCAGGATTTAATCATTTTCATTTCTCTATAAATTCTTCATAATGATTCATAAAAATATTATGATTAACAAAAAATATCCCCCAGGTGTATCGTAACCAAGAGTGAAGCAAGGCACATTGTTGTTAACCTGGATACCCTAGGACATGCCTAAAACTTATTTTCACTTTTTTCACTCTTATGTAAATCTATTCCAGAGCCGCCTCTACTTGATCGTATCCAGTCATGGATGTATTTTCTTGATAAACTACTTACTCAATACACAAGAATTACCAAAATGAATTCATTTAGTTAAACTTTTCTATAGGGTTTTACATAAGCTTTTCATTTCCTAATATCCATAAATAACTAAACTATCCTTTGATACCTACTATGGCGTCCCACCTTTTTATTACATAATTATTCAATAAATTTTACAAGAAGATGACTTTTAAAGTATAGTGTCTTGGAAATCAGAGACAATAAACATGAAAACCTTATAAAACACATTTTAATACCCCCGAAAATCTACTTGAAATGTTCATCCGATGTAAAACTATAGCATCTCATATCCTGGAGACATTCCTTAATGGAATAGGGGAGCAGAAAACCCTATTAAGCAATGAAAGGGAATCAGTTTACTTGAGATATCAATAAGAACATGATGAAAAACATAAAGACTTGAGAAATGGAAGTAGAGGAATTTCATAATGAGAATAACTTTATACATAACATGAATATACGGATAAAACATTTAATTTAGAAATTCATTAATGTATATCCAAGGTTTATCCACATGCTGTCATAAAAATTACAAAGGTTATTCACCAATGTATCGTGAAACTTGTCATCTCTAGAGATTAAATATTTTACACAATGAAATGTAGTGCTATTAGGGTGGACCCTTAATATGACTTTATTTTCATGTTATTAACGTATATCATAATTAAAAATTTATAAATAACCCATAGTTAGTAAAAGTAATTAGTTTCAACTCAAAAGTGAGACGTTCTAAAAGCTCATAAAAACATGATTTTTACATCTTTTATAACCCGTGGAAAAGGAAAGGGGGTTTCTTTTATGCCAATTACAGAATAAAATAAATAAATTTTATTTATTTTTGAATATCTCTAGAAATTAATATATCTTTTCATATTCAGATAAATAAAACTAGTGATTTTTTTGCAAAAAAGTAAGAGATATCTTGAGAAAAAATTTATGTAGTATAACAGCTATATAACATGGTTTTAGGAAAGAATAAAAAGAGATGGGACAAGGTTATCCAACCAATAAATGAAACATTTACAGTATAGGTATATAATAAAAATAAATAAGATCATTATGTTGAATGACACACCTCATGAAAAGGAAACTTGAAAGATAAGCGAAAATGAGATTTCTTCTATGATAATCTGGAAGCTTAACGACATCACATAAATATTTAGAAAATAAAATGATATGAGAAGAAAGGGTCCCTAATCATTTGGAAAAGAAAATGGACTGTAATAATAATATATAATAACAAATCCTCATGTAAGAAGATGGAAATTGTAAGACATAACTTAAAGGAAATCATGACTAAAAGAGGAGGGTGAAAGGTTCTCTTACCTTGAAGAGTTGCTTAGAAACGTGATGGTTGAGATCATGGGGGTCATGAGGCACCTTGGAAGGACTCCTTGGGAGATAAAAAGACTTGAACTTCTTTGAGGAGAATTTTTTAATGATATAAATGAGGTAATTTCTTGGTATTTATAGGAAAAGTGGGGGAATATGTTATTCATTTCTAAGGGACACCTCATCGGTGGTATTTTCAAAACCATAGGCATACCCATGGTATTTTCCCATGGTATTGGACACTTGGGACACCTCATAGCATAAATTACTATTCACTAGTCTACCATAATGATTAAATCCTTATGACATCATTAATGATGTCATTAAAAACATGAAATTCAAAAATGCATTTTCACTAATCACCAAAAAACAAAACATTTTATAAAAATCTCATAAATTAATCCTAAAATAATTTTGATGCTCTGAATTCAAAAATGAAATACATTTTATGGAAATAATTTTCTAAATATTTTTAATTTTATTTTACCTAAAATCATTATTTATTCAAAAAAACATCTCTAAAAAAATATTTTTTAATAACATGAAAAATTGATCAAGGTCCCATAAAATTATCGTTTAACCATAAGGCAATAATGTAACAACGTTTGATTACATTTTATGAAAATGAAATTTCATTTTATGTTATTAAATTAATATTAAAAATTTAAAAAAATTATTTTTGACATACAATAATAAAAAACATATACTGTTATTGTTTTTTCACTTTTAAGATGTCTAAATTGTATTCATACATACATGGGTGAAGTTTCTAATTCTTAGGATGATTTACTATTCAATACGATTCATAAGGTTATGTTACTATTCCTAACTTACTATTTACAAATAGATCAATTATATCTTATTAGATGTTAAATTTCAGAGAGATAACAATTTTAGAGGACCATTTATTGAAAATAATTTCACATTATTAATTATTTAATGTTTACATGAATATTTTAAAATTCCCCTTTTCCAAAATGCACCAATAATATTCACCCTATATTTATACAGACATTTGAAAAACACATATTTTACCATAATAAGAAATAATGATTATATTTATACAAAGGGATTACAAAAAGTATCTAAGGCCTCATTACATATCCCCTTATAACACCTGAATTGGACCTAAGTGTAAGGTGCGCTATGGTGATAGAATCTTGGGTCGGCTCAGACAACATTGCCCTAATGGTGATTTCTATCATCATGAACATCACCCTTAGATGATTTCGTTCAAGCTTCACATATTTATTCTCAACATTGGCATGTTTCAGAGCAAACCACATTGGGGATACCTTCTTCCCAAGCTCTGAAATATGGGCATCGTACGACATGAGTCTACTAGATGAGGTTGTGGACTGTTCTTTCTGTATTAACCAATATCACTAGTATTTATACAGAATAATTATAACATAATGTGTTTAATTTCAAGTGGTATTATTGACCAATGTTCATATAATAGTCGAAACCCAACAATCTCATTTAATTATACTCACTTCATTAATTAAAGGATATAGTTTTGTGGATTATAAAATGAAATAACACAGAAAATTTGGAAACAAATATTATTGAAATGTTAGGTATGTTACAATTAGAATCATTGAATAAATATTTTAAGTATTTAGGACATTAATCATAATGAAATAATCATCATAATCCATGAAATCATAACCTGTAATTAAAATATAAAAATTTTCACATACACATAAGCATATAAAATGATTTCTATAGTTGTCAAGTAATTGATGAAAATGACATCTTATTAGTATGAACTCACTCCTTATACCATCTTGGTAGTCATGTCTCACTCCCATAACCGTCTTCATGGTCAATGATTATCCCATAACCATCGTTGTAGCCATTGTTAACTTCCAAGATCATCATAGTGTACAAGGTCCTTTTTTCCTATCACGTGTGCTATAAATCATTACCCAATTCATTAGAGTGATATATAGGCCCCTCCCAGCTCCTATTGAATTCATTAATACATGTTACAAATGATCATATAAAATCATATTATAATACATTAAAAAAATTGGTATCATAATCATGTAATCATATCATAACCTATGGGAAATAATGAGTTTTCATAATCCTTTAATCATTTCATGACCCATGAAATGTAGGAACTTTCATAAGCATATAACCAAAGAGAATGAAATGGATTATGTAAACATATTTTCATAAAATGTAAAAAAATGAAATAAATATTATAAATGGATGGTATTGATAACATCACATTGAGGCATGAGTAACAACAATATATGTTATCTTAGTTTGGAAATAATACTGAATTATATCTTTAAAAACATTTCATGGGGAAATAACATGTCTTCTTTGAAATCATATTCTTTACTTTTAATACCACACAAGATTAAAGGAAAAAATTTATTTGAAAAAATTTAATTAAGAATAAATTGGAGGAATCAAAAAAATAATGCATCATGAATGATTAAAAATATTATCATGCAATATAAGTAAAAAAAATATCATACCTTTTATAGAAAAATTAAAAAATAACCTCATTTAGAAAATGATAAAAGAGTTCCTTTAAAAAAAATTTATAAAAAGTAAAACATGCGTGAAAAAATGATATAATGTTTAATAATATAGTAAACATATTTTGTAAAATATTTTTTAGGAAGCATTTAAATGGATGATAAATATTTCACAATAGATACTTATGTATAAACAATATTGAATAAAAATGAGATAGTGACATAACACTTACATATGGGTTGATTCCATATGTATGTGATTAGAAGTAATGTATTGTGGTTGAAAAAATAATAATAAATTTTAAAAGACACATTATAAAATTTATGATATCTAATATGATTAATTTATGACATTAAATTACCCATTTATTAATAATTTCTTTTAAATTAAATTGTTTAGGTAATAATGGATTTGTTTGTCGTATGTGTTTTGATTTTGAAATCTTGATCCTATTGTATAAATCATAAATTTATTAATTAAATAATAAGAAAACTGATTTATATATCATATATATGTAGTATATTGAAATATATAAAAGATACATATAGGAATTTGAATACACCGTTCATGGAGATAGTAAGATGTATATACGCATGAATGTTGTTTCAATATTCTTATCATACTAAATGAAAGAAGGTTAATGACATGTATTTGTAAACATATATACTATTAAATTACAATTATTGTTTCATATATTTTATATCTATAAAATATTGGAAATTTTTAACTATTTATATAATGGTTAATGTGTAAGATGAATCACATTACGTTATGCAGGATGCAGGTCGTCCGTACATAGGACCGATGATATCATTATCTTAATCATAAAGGGGTGAGAAATTAGATGGTATATTAATTATAAAGAATAAATATCAAGTAATATTATTTTTTATATCCATTATATCCATCATTTTACCCATAAAAATAATTATGTGATGAAAAAAACTGATAAAACCCTAACACAATGATAGTATGTAGTATGTACACATGTGTGATACATTCATTTTTAAATAAAAGAATAATAGGTGGAATATGGTTATTCCATATTGATAATAATATCTCATAATATGGGTGATACTAGTGTTATTTTTTAGTAATGGAATGAACACAAAAATATGATGTAGAAGAGGATACAATTATGAATGTACTTGTATAGATTTTTCATCTTCTTCAATGATATACATCTAAATTCCTCTAACAAAAACTATCTTTGGTTTATTGATAATAAAATAATATATATAATTTATATAGGGATGTCAATATAGAAAATTATCATGGTATGATTATGCCTGATGGCTAAAAGTGGTGTGAGGAAAGATGGAGGAGGTTCCCTTATATATTTAATGTGAGGGTCAATTTCGGAAATCCTCAAAATATAAAAATTTATTATGGATGTTCTAGAGAAGAATCATTCAAATGAGATATAAATAAACAGGGTGTGAAATTATCGACAATATCATATTCCATTTTTTTTATGAATCATTTTTTTATTTTTAAATAACATAAAAATATATTAATTCATTAAAATATCATAATGTTTAAATTTGATACAATTAATTTAATTATTATTTAAATACATAATGACATAGTGGGATTTAAAATCTAATGGTTTCAGACATATCTAATATATATTTTAGATTTATAAAAATCATTAGATATTTTTTTTCATAAAAAATATATCAGAATTATTATTATTAATATCTATAATTTTAATTTTCGTCTAATTAAAAAAAATTAAAATTGATGAAGCATATAAGTTAATTATAAGATTTCGTAAAAACTTTCATAGTGAAATTAATTTTATTATGATAAAAATAGACAATTATATTAAATGATATCTTTATTTTTACGTATGTGGACACTTAAAAAGATCTTAAATACAAGAGAGATAAATTTTGTAACTATCCTTGAACATAAATGACAAATACATTATTGTCATGGGCTACTGTATATTAAAAACTCCAATTTGATCTTAACGTTATAAGGTTTGAATACTCTTTATCCAATTATTTCAAACCAAACCATTTAAGGCACTCCTCTTATGTCATTTTCAACTACAAAAGTATTAGAAAAAATTAATTAAATCATATTATATTTATTTTAATATTTTTGATATCAATTATTACATACTTTTATTATTCAAAAAATAAAAATGTCATTATTATATCAATATATATATTTATAATAAAATTACAAAAATTTATAATAAAAATCATTATGAAAATAAACATTTTAGTAATCAAATGACTATTTATTGTATAATTTATCTTCTTTATAACCTTATATTAAAAATGTTATAATAATTAAAAATATTCATACGATAAATTTATCTTATCCATAAATATAATATAATAACTTATATATTGTTACAAAATTGGATTAAAAATGTTATAATTTCATCATAAGTTTTATTTTAGTCGAATCTCAATCATCCAATGAAATTAGGAAAATTTATTGTTTAATTTTATAATTTTATAATTTTATTTTATAAATTAAATATCCAATTTACAATTAACCATTCTAAATATGAATATACTAATTTTAATATTCATAATATAATATATATTATTATTATCCTATTAGAAAATAAATATCATACTAATTACTACCAAGTATGTTCATTTTTAAATATTCAATACATAAAAGAATAAAAATTAATTTTAATGTTAATTCTACAGACTTGGAAATAAGGTTGGTAAAAAGAAAATTCAAATGATGAATATGTTTTTAATATCTAATTTCAATACAAATATGATTCCAATTTAAAATATTGGATTAATATATTTATATTTCTTCTATTATGAGAGTAAAAATCAATTTAAATATGATAATTTTATAAATGAAAAAGGTAGTTCATAAATATGATATAGTATTTTTTTATATTAATTGAAAAATCAATCTTCTCAAAAAATAAAAAAATTTCACACTATGATTATTTTTACATTATAATTTCAATAATGATGATTATTTTATCGAATTAAATTTCTCATAATCTCTAAAATTAATTTTATTATTTTTTACATAAGTACACAATCACTAGTTCCTTTAAGAAAATAGTATTACCAAATATATACAGACTTTACCAAAGATCATAAATTACTTAATAAATATGTTCTATTTATTTTATAATATTATAAATAACATTTAAAATTTAAATATTATTATTCATATTACGATGTTTAGTTTCTATGTTATAAATATATCATTTCAATAATTATAAGAAAATATTATTGTTTCAAAGACAATCATTGTTGCTTGTAACACATGTTATTTCTCCATTTCGTGTAGCATAAGAATAACATGGTGTTACATATAATGTACTATAATTTTAGTGAATTTATATAATATTAAAAATATGTATTCAATTTGACATTAATTAAAAATATAAATAAAATTAAGTTAATTTGAAAAAATTAATTTCACATAATCTCAAGGTGTTGCATTCTAACCCCCTAAAATTAATTTCTGCCTAAAAATTATTATTTTAATAAATGGTTATATACTTTAATATATCTATCATAGAAACCCACATAGTAAAAATGAATACATAACCTCTCTCATAAAAAGGAATGTTAGAGACATAACGGTTACAAAATGTAACTCAAATTTATGTTTTGACATAGGAGGACATAAATGGGGAATGAAAACATCAACATCGAAAGTAAATATAACAATCATTGTTTAATAGATTGTGAAAGAGATCATGGGTTTCAGAATTTAAAAAATCAATGACATGACCAAATGACTCTTAAAATTTTCATTCAAATAATGAGAAATGAAGCAAACATGATAAAGATTTACATCAAGATACTTTCATATTGTTAAAGAATTTTTAATAAGAGATATACTTACTCGGTTTCAGGACAATGTCATCTATTTTTTTGTGCCTTGATCAAATTCCACCTCATCTCATATTTCATAAAATAAAGTTTAATTTTTCATTCCAGAAGAATTTACAGATCATGAGATCCATAAATAGATTAACAGTTTATTCTATATATCATTATCAAAACCAATGGTTATACCATGTTATACAATATGAATAAAACCACATATAGTGAAATATTAGATTAATCACATTGACATCATCTGATGTTTACCTTAAGCATGTCCATATATACATAACCTTGTGATTTTTCCAGAAGATGACAATCCAAAATAATATAAACAAGGTCATGAAATCATATTAATATCGATCAAACATATATTAAAATGTAACTCATGGATTTCACATTTGAAACATGTTAATATCCTAATTTTATATTCACTTGAAACATTGTGACAACCTAAATTACAATAAATAATTTTCAAAGGCATGTAAAATTTCATACTCACAGGATTGATAGATATATTCCATATATAAAAAAATAAACATCTTACATGATGAAATATACTATTTTTAAAAAAAAATCCTTAAATGGTTCCAAGTTCATTGGTATTTTCGAAATTACGTTTCCCAAATCAATCATATCTTCTTTATACATGCTAAACAAAATTTTATAAAAATCATGATCACAATAAGGCTTAACTATAAATCATAAAAGTATCACCTTTACATGTATTCATCACCATTCCGAATATTCATTTCAATCCTTTATGAAAAATATAATAAAAATACTTATATATTTCCTAATTCATTTGACATTGTATTTTAATTCCAAAAAATAAATACATCAATCATTAAAAATTATTATTAATCCATTACTCATGCTTGATGAACACAATCCTTAATACATTATCCGTAGAATATTAAAAATGAATTTTTTTCTTAAGGTTCATTAACAAAAATATAAAAATTAATCTTATGTTTAATGTATAAAATAATTATAGAACATCAGATACCATTTACATCACATTTATCACCTCTTTGTCTTCAAGATTGTAACTAGGACTCCTACATCTATCAAAAGAAAATTTAAGGCATTTCCACATGGGAAACAATTTTCATAATTCCAATACATGACAAATATAAAAAACTCAATGCTAACTAGGTTTCTTCTAGTTATCTCCATTGAATAAAATAGATTGAACTTGGTGAGAATCAAATATCATAAGAGGGAACTAAATAATCCTGAATCATTACTTATATGATTTCTAAATCATGAATCATACGTTTTAATCAATAAAAAATTGTTTTATCCTAGGTTATTAACAATAATATTATATTCATATACATAATAATGAATCTTAATGTTTTTGTGAATTTCTAAATCATAACCCCCAGGAGTGTCAAACCAGGTGTGTAGCAAGACCCATTGTCATGTCACAGGTTATGATCTAGTTAGGCATAATGCACCATGACTGATTTTCCCCCCGATGTATATCTATTACAAGTCCCCATCAAATTATAGTTTCTAAATCGGGATGTATTTCAAGGAAACCACTTTATATTAACTTTATTAAATTCCAAGACAAATTTCCTAGACTTTTATTCATCCATAGACTTATACATAGAAAAATACCTATAAGTATCACTAATGTAATGTCATCATACATTCCGAAGGATGACTTGACATTCTCTATGATGATAACTATAGTGGACAAGAATTTACATATGTGAATATTACATCCCATTGGAGGAATATTGAATACAGTCCACAAAAAGATTCCCAAATACCATATTAGATTAGTGCCTTTAGAAATATGGAACACATTCTTCAAATTTGGTGAAATATCTTCATCATCTCCTATAAGAATCATAACAATTAGTTCCCCTAACTAAAACCATCACCTATATCATAGGTAAAATAAAAAATAAAAATGATAATATAATATTCTTAAAATGGTTAATTAGTGGAGACAAGTAAACATAATCATGAGAATAAGTATTGAGAGCATGATCATGAAAATATAAGAACATACCATGTAGGTCAATGATATAAATTTAAATAATAGAATAATTATAGGATTTTCATAAGACATGAATCCAAATGAAATAAAAAAACATATTCGATAAAATCCTAGCAATTGAATAAGTCATGGAATTTTGGTAGACACATAAACATATTTAATGATTTCTATAGAAGTCCATGCATAGATTCCAATTACATTTTAGTGATATAGGTTCAATACCCTTGCCAAATTGGTAGTCATGGTTCACTTCCATTACCATATTGGTAGACATGGTTCACTACCATAACAACCTTAGTAGTTATGGTTCACTCCAAAGATAATATGACCAGACAGGGTCCTTTATGTCTATTTGATGGTATATAAAGAATTACCCTATTCATCTGGGGGATATATCAGTCCCACCCATATGATAATGAGATCATACATACATATTCTAAAGGACTATAGAAAATCATATCATATTACATGAAATTAAATGGGTATCATGATGTTTTTTTTATATAATAGCCTTTTTAAATGAGATAATATATATATTCATTTCAAAAATTACATAACCCATTAAAGGAAATAGTTTTCATAATCATATAACTCCTTAAAAAGAAATAGATTTATAAACAAAATTACATAAAAGAAAATCTATTATGTGAATGAATATAAATGGATCCTAAGAATAATTTTCTAGATTGGAATGAGTAACACCAATGTATGACATCTTAGCTGGGAAATAATTTGGAAATATCTATAAAAAAAATTATTTTTTAAAATACCTTTTCTATATTTTAAAAAAATTATTTACATAAAATGTCGGTCAATATAAAAATTAATAATAACTTTGGAAATAAAATTATATGATTTTAGGATAATATTCAAGGAAATCTGGTTTCATGAATGTTTAAAAATAACTTCATTCAGTATATGTTATAAAAACATTCTTCTCATACTTTTTCTAGAATATTCAAAAGGTTCCAAGTTTAGAAAATGAAAAATAGTTTCTTTTCCAATAATTTTATAAGAAGAAAAAATGGTATAAAGACATTAATTATATTTTGGAATATTTTAAAATAATTTTGGAAATTTTTTTTTATGAAACCCAGATATGGATTAAAAAATAATCCACATTAGATAATTATGTATAAACAATTCTGAATAATAATGATATTGTGAAATAACCCTTAAATTAGGTATAATTACCTTGGTATATGTCAAAAAATCTTGTATAATTATTTTAAACATATTATTAACATATAATAGAATCATAATAATATTTATTATAGAATATATTATTCACTTAAGACATTATATTACTTAATTATTAAGAAATTCATGTTAATTCAACAATCCGGTTAATAACTGATTTGTTTATAATATGTATTTGGACATTATATTCATGATCTTATTAAATTTATAATAATTTATTTACATATATAATGTAAAAATAATAATATACAATATATATTATATATATATATATGATAGATATATGATATGGAATACACCATTAATAGAGATGGTAAGGTGAATGTATAAAAGAATGTTGTTTCGATTTTAATACCAGGTAGTGTTGAAAAGGTTTAATGGAATATATGTATATATATATATTGTTAAATTATATTTATTATTTCATATATTTCATATTTTTACATTATATACATTTTTTGAATTCAATTTTTAAATGTATACAGTCGAATATGATTCCAATCATATTGTGGATATGGTAGTTTTCACGTACGAACGAGCAATGATATAATTCATATAATGGTATAAAGTGTAGAATTATATAGTTAATTAATTATAAAGAATCAATATAATCTAATATTTATTACTATATCCATTATATAAATCATTGTAACCATACCAATAAATTAGTAATGAAAAACATATTACACCACAACGTGGAGACGATAAGGCGTATGTACGCAGACGCGGTTGTTATATTTTTGAAGGATCAATAAAAAGTTTATTATTGTTGTTATATAATCAAAATTAAATAAAAAAATATATGTTATAATGGATTTATTACTTTATAATTGAATCAACACATTAATATTATGTAGAATAATACACAATTATGGATGATTCAATAATGATATTACCTCTTCTTAGGCCATCTCTCTATAGATCTTTTCTTGGGGACACTAGGGATAAAATTTTTAGAAGATAAGAATATATAAAATGTTAATATAGACATTTATAAGGGAAATAATCTTGATATGGTATCTATTAAAGGCACAATGTGGTTGGAAGAAGTGATAGAGAAGGTTCCCTTTTATAATTGATGTGTGTGGTACTTTTGGAAATCCTCAAAATATTAAAATATAAAAAGGATATTTTAGAGACAAATATGTCCAAATAAGATATAAATGATTTGGTACAGAATTTTTATACCATATACATTCCCAATTGTGATTAATTATAATTTTTGTATTTTTAAAAAATTTAATAAAATATTAGTTCCTTAAAATATCATTATTTACAAATTTGATAAAATTCATTTAATTTTCCTTCAAATACGTCAATAAATATAGGAAATTAAAATAAAATGGTTTTAAAAATTAATTTTTTTATAGATATATAGTATTGGTTATATATTTTAATTCATCCAAAATATAAAAAAAAATATTATTAAGGTCAATTATTTTATTTTTATTATTTAATAAATAAATATTGTTTTAACATCGATGAAGCATATACAATAATTATATAATTTATAATAATTCAAATTAAAATTAATTAATATTTTCACTCTATATGATCTAAATATACATTTTGATTCATTCATATCATTATTGATTCCCTATATGGAAACATAAAAGATAATAAATTGAAGAGTGATATTTTTTAAGTGTCAATGAGTTATAATATTATATATGTTATTATAATATACTAGTGTCCATTAATCATCATAAATATGATATTATTGTTATAAGGGTAGAAAAATATCCATCCAATAATTTTTCGTTAGGTTATTTAATTTTAAAACATATCATAATAATTTAATCCTAATTTATCTCTTGTAATATTAATTGAGGTAACACCATTTAAAATAATAAGATATTATATATTATTGCTAATATTTAGAAAATTTTCCAAAAATGTACACTTTATGAAATTTTATACCTTATAATTATCTCATTGTAATTTCTAAATATTTGTATATTTTTAAAATAATATATTTAAAATATTATTTTCCTAAAATAACATTCGGGTCAATTTTGACACTATTGCTAACATTTTATTTAAATAGAATAAAAAATTGAAGATAATTTCGAATAAAACCATTATGTAAGTACTATCATGTAATATTAAACTATATAGTTTTTTACCATTAAATAATTCAAAATATATTTATTTTAATATTTTTATTGTCATTTATTTTATACATTTATCAATTACGCAATTATTGAATCATCATCGTGTCACAATTTATATTAATCCTTTTATCAATAAAAAATAATAAATAAATATTCATAAGGTATATATACATTTTATACTCCAAATGTGTATGTATAGTTTGATTTTTATTCATAATAACCTAATATTAAAAATGTTATATTTATTATAAATGCGAGAATGAAAATATTAACTAATATTTAAATTAAATAAAAAAATGTAATATTTATAACCATATGGATTAAAATATAAATAATTTCATCATAAGGTTGATTTTATTCAAATACCACTAATCCAATGAATATACTAAAAGTGTTAGGGAAATTTTATGATATTAAATTTTTTAATGTTTAATTTTCTCGTTTTCCCTTAGTCGTGGAGAAAAATATTAATAATGTTACTATTCATAATATCTAAAATATTATGTTCATTATATTATACTTTAAATATAATACTGATTAAATCAATTTCAGTCAATTTTATTTGAAACTAAATTTACTGAAGCATAATCATTATGTATAATGTTAATCTTGCAGATTTTGAGAGATGGTGGGTAAAAAGAACATTCAAAAGCTCAATTAGTTTTTTCAAATGTTATTTCATCATTAAAAGGATTTAAATGACCTAAATTGGGTTAATATATTTATAATTGTTCTAATATTAACTCAAAAATCCATTTAATGTATTATAATTATTTAAATGAAAAAATATATTTTTAAGTACAATGTAGTATTTTTCACAAATCCGTGAAAATGTAAATTCATGAAAATGTTCACAAAATTAAACCTATGTTAATGGTGAATTTAAAAATGATAAATTATTGTCAATTTTTCAAATTATATTTATAATATAACAAAAATTATTTTTATTATTGTACAAAGAAGGGAATAAAAAATAGTTCTTTTATGAATATAGAATTACTAAACACATAAAGACCTGAGAAAAGATAATATATTTCATAATATATTTTTTTTATTTATATGAAAACATTATAAATAAAATTTAAAAATTAGTTATTACTACAAATATTACAATTATTCATATATATGTTATAACTATATCCTTTATATAAATATAAAAACAATTTTTTGTTTCATATAGATCAATGTTTTTTTAATTGCATGCCAATTCTGTGATGCATGTAGCACAATATTAACATGGAGTTGTGTATTATGTAATCAAAAAATAGTTCTTAGGAATGATAATAATAATATATATTCACAGTTGTGATGTTAAAAACATCAATGATCTAATAAATTTGTGTAAAATAATTTCACTAAATCTCTAGGGCTATAGTCGCCTTTCAAACACGGGTTGCAGAAGTCCTTGGATACAATGGTGCTTCTGAGTAAGAAAAATCACGCATTGACTGATGTAAAGATAGAAATTATTATTCATGTTTAAAAGGATATGCTTCTTTCAGTTTTCCTACACATTGGGGGTTCTTGGGAGAAAAAAAATCACATTTCTGTGTTTGATTGAAATAACCACTTTTAGGATACCTTCATGATGGATCCTTGTGATTACTTATATGGAATTCTATTATGTTCTTATATATTCTATGTAGAGGTAGTGGAGGTATAATTTCTTGGTCCCCAACTCATTCACGATACTACTGAGTGAGTATATTTAATGATGAAGTTCTTTATGAATGACCATTCAAGGTAACATCCACATTTTAAGAGATGTTGATGAGCTATGTAGTTCAAAATCATAGATATCGTTTTCTTGGGAGTCTCATTCATATATCAGAATATTCATATTTAGAGTTGGAGTAGGATTTCACATATTTTTATTGGATTCTCTAACGTTGTGAAATAGATCAAACTAATGGCTTACAAGATATAACATCATCATAAATACTAGTCTATGGATGATATATTCAACATTCCTCAGTTTCACATGTATTATCCTGACCAATTACTTATATTTATATCAGAGGAGGTTGAGTATGATGTATATGATTTGTTCAGACAATCCAATATGTAGGATTGATTAAATTATGAAGAGAATTTGTGGCAGGTCAATTTTTTTGGTAGGGGTTCTATGGTAGCACAGTTGAGTACATGATGATACATGTGAGTCAAAAGATGAAACACAAGATCATAGTAATAAACTATTTGTTGATGATATAACTTTACCCTAAAATTTACTACATGGGTATGAGTTTATTTAAAGATGGTTGGTTGTAAAAACCATCGTTTAATGAAGGTAAAACTAATTTTTTAATGTGTATCCCTTATTTTATACTGGTATATGTGAACTACAATATTGCAGTGATCTAAAGAGTGTTTTGGTATTGTTTGGAGCCCATATTTAATGAACATAGGGAAAAAGGGAACATCACATAGTTACCACACAGTGAGTACTAGTTGTTTAGGGTTACCATTCAGGAAAAAAATTGAGATGCAAGCTCCTCACAATTTTTTTCAGCCATTCCACCCAAGGATCACGCCCATGATGGATATCTTTTGTAATGTATAGATAGATTTTTTACTAGTTTCGAACGTTTAGGGAAACCATGTTCCTTAACCATGTGGGTTCAATACATTGGTAGAGGGTTGAGCATGATTTATGCATGGTTTGGCCAAACCATGTGGCCAAACCATTAGCCATCATTTTTTTCATAAATTAACTAATTCTTCAAGAATGATTTTTTCACGAACCCATCTCTTCAAAGATACCCCTCATAGGATGGCAATTAATAAATGGGATAATAACCCCTAAGTTCCACCTTCAATAGGCCCCAATTTGGGGATGAACACCAAGGGTGTGAAATCGTAGAATATCATAGGTATTACCTTTTAGTTTAGGAAACAAGGATGGAGATAAGATGGATCATCCCCAAAAAAACATCAATACACTCAAACAAATAAATCAAAAACCATCCGAGAAGCATGATTAAAATATAAATGTTATAAATACTAAACGTCTCTAATGTAAAATACCAATATTAATGATGATTAGAGACATAAATTCCCATGATCTGAGCTAGTATGGTCCAGAACAGTCCACGTAATCCTCCTGTAACTTAAATACACTTTAAATATTTAGGGTGACCAAATATGTATACTTAGCTGGAAATCCAAATACCCTTGTGTCCATGTGATGATGGCATGCTAATGCACCCATGAGAGAATAACAAAACTAAAAAACACCTAAGTTGGTATACTAACCATCCCAACCATTCCCAAAAACTCTAGCCAAATAAATTATGTGAACATTTGTAAAAAATTCACATTGACGATAGTGTACCCCACACAACCTTCCCTCTAATTTTACAATATCAGAACCTAATTCAAAATTTCATAGCTCTCCCACCTCTTCTGAACATACCACATCACAACCCACCCACACACACATGGGCCTCACAACCACATCACACCAAGAGACACCTCAGACACATACCACATCACATCTTTCCCACAGACACCTATACCACATAAAACGAAACATTCCACCCACATGAAATTGGACCACTTACAAAACCTCATCTTAGAAAAACATGAAAAGTCACAACACATATCACCTTAAAGACACCTAGGAAAATAGAAATCTCATGATCACTCATGGGCATTAGAAAACACCAATCTGTCTGATGAATCATAGGATACCAAGACATCGAATAAGGAGCAGTGTATTGTCGGTGGCCTCCTATCCATCCTTCCACCAATACGTTTGTGAAAGACACTATCCCCCATAATGATGGGGTTGTTCATTATATAGTTATCAACTAGAGTGGGGTTTTATAAAAATAACAAGGAAAATACAAAGTATATATATATATATTATACCAAGATCTCGTTCCCCGCCTATGGGTTCCCAAAAAAACAACCATGGCCACATCGTCACCTTTTATGCTACCTCTAATGGACAACAACACCCAAAAATCCACACGACCCATTCAACATTCATGAAAAAATCATTAACTATTATAATTCATTTATCAAAATTGAATAATTGATTTATTCCAATACTATCAATGAATCTGTTGAGAACGGTGCAAAAATAGAAACCCAGCAGAAGTCATACATGGGGAATCATCCAACTTATTACCCGTAACAATTATCACTATCATTATACTAATACATCCCTCTAAATAAATCCACACACTACTACATCTATCCATACAAACATATCACAACCTGATTGCATTCCCGATGCACATTGCTACTAATCCATTCCATAATAAATCAATCTCTCAACCTGGGATTCCATTACCCCACCCAAGACGCCATTTAACAACAATCTATTCACATAGAATCATTACCGCAATAATCATAGAAATAATATCCATATTTATCAGGTCACTGACTCATTAATTCCACTATGTTAATTTACATGTTATCATAAAAATAATTAGAACATGGGGAATCCATTTATTATCTAAATATAAGTGATTAATTGTTTTCATATTTATTATTTCAATGAAAAAAAATCAGTCATTCGATAGAATGCCCATGTAAAAAAAGGCAACCAATAGCCAGGATTTTTAGTGGGTAGTTATCCAATACATATCCCAATAACAATGAAATAGATTAAACAATAATTTTCTTCACATTATCCAGACACCGTTTTTATTTATTTAAAACTGATTAAAATTTCATTATAAATATGAATTCAATAGTCATCACGACGATAAAATCTGTGTACCCACCCCACCTGAAACCCAATTGATAGAGATAGAGAGATCATTACCTAGATCATGAGATGATCTACACATCCATGTTTCACCTAAATAATGGTGCCCTTATAGTTGAATAAATATTTAGGGAAAACATAATACAAGAACTAAAGAAAAATCACATGACCCCTTAGGAAAGAATGATTTGGGTTGTTTCATACTAGGGAAAAAACAAGATAGAAGTACTACAGAGTAAGATATCATGGCCTTTGGAAATATCATCACAGGTTAGATATCTAGATACATGTTCGATTTTCCATTAATGGTGGACCTAGTAAATACACCTATTTTTAACAGAATAAAATTCCACATAACCTTATGAAAATAATTATAGGATATATTCGATTTTAATTATTCTCAAATACATTAAATGAAGGATTAAAATCATTTTACCTCAATTAAAAAATCAATGGGAAAATCTATAGGATGTTAGAACAATTTTCATTACTCCCCACTGGATGAGGAACTTTTTAATGAAGAACCACTCGTTATTCACTACTCTCAATCTACCATTAGGTGAGACATCATTTAGAGAGTCTTTATTTTGATACTTAACGTTTAGTGAGTCATTGTTGAATGATTGACCACCAGCGATCCACCTACAGCTATCGACCGCTAGTGAGGGACCGCCAGTGTGCCAACCCAATCCAATCACCACTAGGGTAACTCTACCAGGGATTAACCATCGGTATTAGGAACCATTGGAAGACTGAGAAATTTTTCAATGTTTACATATGTGTCACCTTGACCTCTTATAAAACCTCAATGTTTAGATTCTCAAAATGTATTGGATTGGAGTGGTCTGAGCTATTACATCAGATACCTCTCAAACAATGTTCATCCTCAAGAATTGAAAACAACCCAAAGGGGAAATTAACGAAAGGTTCCTGAAAAACACCACTCGAGATACCTCTCATGGATCTCACTACTTGTGGAACACTATTATAGAGTAATAACATGAACATAAATGGTAAACCACCCTGTGATATTCAAATGATAGAGTGAAACCCTAACATCCAAGAATTCCACCTATGATATCAACAATCTTAACCAACCACATAACACAATGCATAAACATAACTACCACATTGTTTGAATACCTATACCAAAGAACCCAGTCCTCCATATCAAGATATTATATTCTATGGGCATCACTGACTCACCTATACTGGTTTAATCGCATCACAGTTATTTAATCTAGATTAGGAATCAGGTTCTCTCTTTATCACATGCCAATATTTAACCACAAAATTTTTCACACACATCATATGGAAAGAAGATAGGATTTATATATAAAAAATATTCTTTGATTATCACATTAGAAGAAATGAGATAGATTAATAACTCAATAATATTCCGGGTAGTGAGAACACATTTTAATTTCTATTTCCTAGGTACTCTCTTACATATAATCCTACCTCCAAAACAGATGAACCAAGGGAATGGTCTGGACTTGTACCACATTCTACTCATGATCTAAGATCCCCAATGGCTGTTCAACATATGTATTACCATCCTTGATTCCCAAATATCCCCTTTTGATGACATGGTAGTCGTCGTGAAGGTTCCGATGAAGTTGGGATATGTGGAAGACTTCAAGGATCCTCTCTGACTATTTTTTTAAAAACAACTGGTATGCCACCTTTTCGACATATCCCAAAACATAAAAGGGCCCAATGGTGATTGGATAAATATTACTATATATTAAAATACTTGGATTCCCATGTTGAGGGGAATCATTTATGAACATGTGGTCCCCAATCATGAACTCCATGGGCCTCCTTCTTCGATCAGAATATTGCATCATATGGTCTTTGACTAGCTTCATCCACCCATTAACAAGTTGGTCCTTCTCGATTGTGCTACACACCACATAGAGTCCAATAATAGATGTATCCCCAACCACCTTCTAGCACAATGGATAATAAAATAATCTACCATACATCAAAAAAAGTGGAGACATGTAAAATGGAAGAGTGATAACTATAAATATAAGTTAACTCCCATAGGTTTAATTGTTGTTTCCTAGATCCACCAAAGTCAATGATGCTTGACCACAATATATCATCTAGTGTTTGGATAGATTGTTATATCTGCCCATCCATATGAGGGTGGAAAGTAGTGCTAAGGAATAAATGGGTTCCAAAGGAATGTTTCAAATCCCATTAGAATCATGATGTGAATATAAAATACAAATCTAATAAAATGGACATCATACATCCATGAAACCATACCACCCATGCAACATAACTCTTTTCCTAGGAATCCACCACACCCGGCTGATTGATCACTATGAAGTGGGACGATTTCATCAACTTTTCCACTTTCACCAAGATTTCATCAAAACCTCTATCATATCTGGGTACCCCTATGTCAAAATCCATTAACATGTCATCCTATTTATACTATGGAATATCAAAGGGCTACAAAAAACGACTAGGAACACGTTGTTAGACATTCACTTGATTAAAAACAACACACCTCACCAAAAACTCTACCACATAATGTCTCATCATGGACCACCAATACTGCATCCTCAATCCAAAATACAACTTATAAATTCCTGGATGTACCATGATGGGTACGATATAAATATCAGAGTGGAATATCTCATTCATATCTTCCAGAATAATCAACTTACCCTAAAAAAACTTAGTTCCATCCATCCTCTGACCATTCATATTGAGCATTACCATGCCCAACGAGATTATGCATTACCTCTATATTTGAGTCTCCCCATTGAGACTACATCACCTGAAACATCAGATAATTCAACATCACCATCTGAAACAAACAACCTCTACCACCATCCACCATTTCATCTATGTTCAAGGTTAATGACTCCTTCATTTTCTTCTAAGAAACTGAAGATTCTCAAACAACCTCCCTCTGTGACTTTCTCCTCAATCAATTGGACAAAACATTCTTATTTCATGAGGTTTAATAGATCTAGAAATAATAATAATGAAAAATCTTCATCCAACTTTTTTTTCACATGTTCTTATTTGAAAAGGAATCGATATACATCAATCTCTTGTGGTTCGTGATGACTATAAAGAGTTCCCCAACGAGGTAATGCCACCAAAACTTCAGTGCGAACCCAAATACTACAAACTCCAGATAATGGGTAGAATAGTTATTTTAATTGGGATTTAACTACCCAGCCCTATATTTGGTCACTCCCCACTGCTATATCATCACACATCTCAATCCTAGACTGGATGCATCACAAAACACATCAAACATCACTGTATCCTTAGGAACTCAAGGATCATTGGTGCTAACAAACATCTCTTTTATGTAACAAAACAATGTCTAACATTGATCACACCACACAACAGAATTTTTTTTATTTCAAGTCAGCTCTATCAAGGAGGATTCCAATCAAGAAATATTCGGTATGGACTACCAATAATACCCTGAATGACTAAGGAAATAGGAAAAGTATTCCACATTCCATGGAGCTTCCCAAGAAACACATTCTTGATCATTAAACAGGTCCACTTCAACATATAGATGAGACACTACATTTTCATGTAAATACACCTCTCAAGTCCAAGTAAACCACTTGGAAAACATCTCATAGATATTGTGTTGTCAAAGGACCCACAAGACAATATTTAGATGCTCTTTATTCTCCTACTATTAAATAAAATAGATAAAGATATCATTTATGAATATATAAAATAAATTATCTAGGATATCAAAGAAAATGGAGTTCAAAATTCCATGAACATGGTTGGTGCATTCGTAACACGAATCCTTATTACTACAAATTTGATGATCAAGTACCTGGATCTAAAATAATTTTTCAAGATATCATCCACCTTCACCCATATCTGGTGATATTAAAATCAATGATCGATTATTGAAAACCATATTATCCATCATAGAAGGCTGAAAAGATTATATATCCTTGGAAGGGTGTAATAGTTCGTAACAATCACATGATTCAGCCTCCTGAAGTCTACTCACAACCTTAATCCACCATTTTCTTTCTTTGAGAAAAACACTAATGAACTACTAAAATGACACAATGGTCAAAATAAAAAACTTTTTCATTAGATCTTATATCTGAATGATATAATCCTACACCTCATAATGTGTCTTCGGATAAGGAGCCATCGAAATCAGTGAAGCATTGGGCTGCAAGTCTATCCTTGACATAACATCTAGTCAAAGGGGTAGAGTCGCAAAACACTCAGGGAAAACATCCAATAACACATAAATGACCCTTTGAACATCCATTGTCTCAGCATAAACCGGTATCACTGACTACATGGCAAAACAATAAGGAAGAATATCCACATTCCTACTTCCCACCTAAAAACCACTATTTCCTAAAAGAAGCCACATGATGACCACTGACATCAAAAAAACACAAGTATTCTTCCGAAGTAGTCGATAATATAATGCATGAAATACAACCAATAAATTCTAATAATGATATTGTATGTATACATATATATCATGATGATATCCCCACTTGACAGATGTGGTCCAATCATCAGTCTACATCCCCGACACACATCAATCAATGTATTCTGGCCTCCAACTGGTGTACTCTACACCTGAGGCATGAGAACCCTCTCTAGGTCTGTTCCCAAATCATGGGACATAGTGGGTGAAAAAATGAGTGTTAATCACTTTAGAAAAACAAAGCATAAGTAAGGGTTCTAAAAAAACTAATCAAACCACTGAGGATATATAGTTCTTCGAGAAATAATGCCTCTGTGGAATGAAACTATCCATGAACAACTTCCCTACCTATCTAATGAAGACTATCCCCATGACCATAATTGATTCATGGTCTCAGAGCACATGGGGAGTCATTATTTCATCCTCTAAATTCTCTGTCTCCCCATGGTTGTCAAAAATCCTATTTTGTGAGCTGCTGAAACTATCTCACAAGGTACTGATAGTGAGGCTAACGTTGAGCATCTCCACATCATCCAGTCTAAGCATGGGCAACCACTAGGAAGTGACACTAAAGACGGATGTGAAACCCACAAAATAATCACAATTTCTATAAGACCATTGTAAAGGAACAAAGTCTAACAACACCAGGAGACAAGAATAAAAACTGAAAAGTTCACCTCCCTACTGGTAAAAACCATGAAGGTCCCATATCATGTGATTTTCTAGTGATATGCCAGTATATTAATGAACTCAAATAGCTTCCATCTGGTGGTAGACCTCCTCATGAGCGAATCTAATCAATCATCGAAAACCTTCTTCTGAACATCCAGATTTTTTTCAATGTAAAAGGAGTAACACCATAGTATATATAACGGTGGATTGCATCTTCAATCAATATATCATGAGACTCCTTATCTAGAACGAGATCTAGGGTGAAGGGAAAATGACCCTTGAATGTGTTCCCAGGTTCCCACAATGACATACTTTCTTCCTGAAGGGAGAGTATATATGGATTCTTCTTAGCCTTCGTGTTCTATGAAAATATATCCACTCATAATTCCTTATGTAGTCAACCCACAACATGTATAGATCCTACACCCCCACTAGAAACAATGTCCACCACTGACACGTGGTTCCCCACATCTCACTGACCGCCAAAGGGACCTAGTATCTTGTTAGGTCCCACATCAAACTGGATGTGTTCTATAGTTCCTCTAACCAATCATCTGTCTCCACCTTTGTAATGCTCCCTTCGTACTTTACCAGAGTATATCGTTGGAAGGTATGCAATGTACACTACTACTAATCATCCACTTCATCTGATTCAACCATATGGTGATCAACATGGTCATCCTTTTAAACCTCCACTACCTGAGCCACATGCTGACAATGATGAGGACCCATAATTAATGATGTAAAAAAGGATTTCGTAAGACCTTCTAGTATTAAATGTAAGATTTATTTTAATGTTTTACGTCATTTTATTTATTTTATTCATTTAAGCCTCCCAAAAAACCATATTCAGACTACAACACATGACATTGTGTTGAATGTACATTTCCAAGGCCTCTACCTTACATGAAGATATATATCAATTAGCCATTAAAATAGCTCACAGTCTGTGATCAAGATATCAGGGGCCCCAAAATCCCATTTCTTACCTGGTATTCCTTGCATATGTCACACACCAAGGTCAACTAGATCTATTTCAATACCATCGCATGCAACACGCATTGTTCCTAATTCCACCCTCTATCCAATCTATCTAACATCACCTATGAAACCACTATGTCATGACCCCCTATATCCAAAGATTCCCATATTGTGATAGAAACGCTTAAAGGGTGACAATGACCCCAGAGGGATACCCCTAGTAAGCCTCGGGTTGGCTACCAACACCAAGGGTGTGTAATCTAGAGTATGGGACACATTACCCTTTCTTGGAAAACAAGAATGAGAAATATGGTGGATCATCCACAAAACAACTCCAAGACACACATAAAAAGAAATCCAGAACCATCCAACATGAAGGTATAAAATATAATTTATACAAATACAAGAATTCTCTAATGTAAAGTATCAAAACTATAGATATGTAGTTGCACGACAACTGTCATTTTCCGAGCTATTAAGTTCCATAATAGTTCAAAGAATATTACTAGAAACCTAAAAATATTTTTTTATGTAGAGTGAGTATAAAAGTATACTAACTAGGAAATAAAATTTCTCTCATGCACATATATAGGAGGCACACTATGGAAATCTTGATAATATAGAAGAACCAATCAACACTTATTCATTTATTCTAACCATAGAAAACTCACCTAGACATTATCACCATAACACAATTAAACTAATTTAATATAATGACCATTTATTATTGGGTACCCCATTGAACTATCCCATTGATTAGAATCTCTCATATGCAAACAATAAATTTCATGGCACTACCACATATTCCGAACATACAACATCACAACCGTACTATACACACATGGGCCTCACAACAACATCCCACTAGTAGACTACAAGGCCACATACCACATCAAATCCCACCCACAGACACCTAGGCCACATACCACATCACATCCTACCTTCATACACCTAGGCCACATACCAAAATTCATCCTAAAGACAACTGCGAGTTCACAACAGACCTCATCCGAAAGTCACCATGGAAATTACAACTCACCCGCACACACCGAGACCGTGAAAATGAGAAAATGACAAAAAATTATTAGGCTAACACCACTTGGAAGAAGGAATAGGGAAGAGTGGGAGGCCATCCATCCATCCTTTGATCGAGATATTTAGAAATGACATGCACCCCCATGATGATGGGTGATTTTGCTAAATAGTTCTCTACTAAGCTGGGCTGTGTGTATAAATCCCCAGGAAATGAAACATTATATATATAGTTATATGATAACAAGTAATCATGATAAACATATGTGTTCTAAAAAAACAATGACCGATCCATCACCTTTTATGCTACCTCTAATGCACAACACAAAACAATAAGCCACCTGACTCATTCCACATTCCACACTAATTGATTAACCATTACCATTATTTATTAACAATTCACATATTCTTTTATCTCATTTCTATCCAGATAAATACCATGCACAACGCACAATAATAAACAAAAACAATGTCAATCATGGAAAAAATCCTGGATAATTACCCATACTTACCATCACCCCTTCGTTAAATTTATTCCTCCAAATATATCATCACACCACCACATTCATTAACACAAGCGTAGAAAAACCAAAGCGCATCCCTTCAAAACCACACTCCTCATCCATTACATAATCAATGAATCAAACAACATGAGATACCATTACACCATCCCGGCCATCTTTCAAAACAAAATTGTGTTCAAAGACGAATCACCACAAAAACCAAAGAAAAACATATTCAAATTTAACAAGTCACCCATTCTTTAATTCGTCTTTTTTAATTCATGGGTTATAAAAAAATGATATAGGGGAATATATTTATTATCAAAATATATGTGAATAAAAGTTTTCATATTTATCCATTCATTAAAAAACATCATTCATTCCACAGACCATCCCATGTGAAAACAAATACCCACTAGGGCCAAGATTTTATGTTTGTTAGTTAACCCATACAGATCAGCATAAATGAAAAAAGTAAAATATAAATTTGAATCATTTTTCACATCCCATTGTTTATTTAATCAAATATGATTCAGTTATCTTAAAAAATCTAAATTAAAAATCTATCAAAAGGAAAAAATATATATACCCACCATATGCGATACAATATTAAGAAAGACGAAGTCATCTCCACATGGAAGAAGATGAAATCATCACTAATTAGTTGCAACAACATATGGGTGAACATGCAGTAAAAATTCCTCCTGGGAAAACACAATCCGAAGGATATCACACAATCGCATGAATTCTCAGGGAAGAATGGTTCGACAAATTTTTTACCACGGGATAATTAAGGAATAACAAGGGTGGGAGATATCTCAACCTTGAAAAATATCTAAATCGAGTAGTGGTTTTGATATGTTGTGGAATTTTAATTAAAGGTAGATCCTATAATGACAATGCATTTTTACTATATAAAATAACCCAGAATATTTTTAAAATAATGTTATGATTAATGGGAATTGAGTTGGTGTCAAATATATTCAAACAATATTTTTTTTTAAATATCATTAAAAAAATGTTATTAGGGTGAATCTATAAGAAGATGGAAACACTGTTTACGAATCACATCTGGCTGATGCACCATTTGATGAGGCACCACTCATGAGACACCATATGAAAGTCCCTATTTTAAAGCTACTATTATGAGAGGCATTTTTCTAAGACTCAATGTTCATACATTCACTAGTTAGTGAGTCACCATTGATTGAGAGACTTCCAGTGAGCCACCACCTGCTAGTTATTGCATTTAAGAAACATCCATCTAGTAACCACTAGGGAGTCCCCAAAAGTGTGACACCATATCGGTGAAATCATGAGGGTGAAAACATTGTCAAGAGTAACCATTGGAATACTTTGAATACAAGGTAATTTTTCAATTTTTCCAAATGAGTCACCTTAAAATCCAAAAACACCTCAAACTCAAGCTTTTAAAAATGTAATGGACTAAAGTGGAATGGGTCATTATAGAGTTAAAACATGAAATTCACCTATATATTCTTATTTCTGCAGTTGATAGGGGTTGTTTCTTCTCCCATAGCTCTCCGCCACACCTAATATAGTTATATTATTATCCCTCATAACCAAACTCTAAATCATCTTCTATCAGAAGTGTTGGATGGATCTCTATATTTTCGAGATTATTATTTATTATAATATATGATTATCATCCAATTTTTTGTACTATATAGGTTCATGTTATTTTCCTTATTTTCAGGTAATAAGAATATTTATTTGATTTCTCCTGTTTTACATTAAATCCAAGGCCTCCATCGAATAAAGAGTCTTTAAAAAACATTATGTAGGATATATATTCATTTGACACAAATTTTATACTGTTTTTGGGGCCATGCTATTATTCCGTGCACATGTATTTTCCATGAATTTCCTTAAAATGAATTTATTCATTGCCAATTGTAATTAAAACCTTGTTATACTAATGAGGATAATAGATTTTTAATTATAAATTCCAACAACAATAATGGAAAACCATTTTTTGTTCTGGCTTGATATGAACTGTTATTTTAATTTTTTTTAAATTCTTGTATCACCTCATAATTGTTCGTCATATGTTGTTAACAAAATTTCACACATTTATATAATTTTTTTTTTCAACCCCGCATCCTCTTAAGATCTTAGATTGACTTATAATTGGAATTTCATTGTTAGGTAGTTTCCTAATTTTCAATCACAAATAATAATTTCTTCATTGATATTTTTAAATTGAATTTCCATGATTTATTTTATAAATTTTCTTGAATTTGATGAACATATTTATTCATTATTGTTCTAATTGAAACATAAATGGAGTGAAATATCTAAAATGAAGAAAAATGGTTGGAAAGGCCACATTGATTATTGCGTTCATTATTGTGTGCGTTATATAAAAGGTAATCCCCTTGTTTATATTGGGTCTTCATGATTTTTATGAATGAGAGGTGATTGTTCATGGATATTATTTTAAGGTTGATTACACCAGTGATATGATATTTGGAATAATGGTTAAGGATTCTATTTAGAATTACAATTCACACTCCCTTACAAACAGTGTTGATAATGGAATATCATAGTATTGGTAATATTTAGATGGTCGACATGACATTCCACTTTCCTTGTTTCGGGTGTTGATAGGATGAATCATCCACTATCTAAATAATTGATCATGGAAACTCTAACTAATCATAGATGTAGGCCATAGAAAAAAATTCCTGAAATTATGGAATCATTTCGACATATAATCGATGAATACGTTACACCCCAGTCAAGACCCAAAAAAACATTCTTGGTATATGTATACTTATGTATGAACATACATTTTCCATTTATGCGGAAAAAATATATTACAAGACCTTTTTATGTTAGTACTATGTATATATTTACCAAACAAACACTCTTTAAATCCCTAATCCAATGTAGATAGTGATCTCATGTGTCCTTTCAGAACATGAGTATGATTATACTTATTTATTATGTTGTTCATATAATTAAATTTATTCTGGGAAACATTTTTCAATGTGCACCTCTTAGATTTCATTGATACACTGTTGGTGGTGGCCGACTGAGATTTTATCTCACACCCCACTCAGGCCACCTTTGGTATCTGAGTAGAGTATTTTTTTTATAGGTTTGGATAAGGTAAATTACATTAATATATATAATTTATATGTTTTATCAATTTTTAGAGAATATAAGAATAATATCAAGTAAATTGTGAAGATTCTAATGTATGACCATTTTTTCTCATTATATAGAGTTTTTTATATGCATGTACCCTATTCCTATTTTATATATCATTGTACCATGAATTCATATATGTGAAATAACCTAGTGGAATTTTATTTTCCTTCAGCTTCTTAGTTATTTACATGTCGATAGTTTATATTATATCTTCTTTACTCATAGTATCTCTATGGATAGTTTCTTATCTAGTAATTTTAGTGTCCTATGATATCATGCTTCTTATATTTAAGTATTATTGTTTTTATTTATTTTGATAGCATGAAATTATGGTATAGTATCCTCATTGTACCACCATTATACCCTCACTACTAGTCGGTAGACTTGGACCTATGGGGAGGTGTGCTTGAGGCTATGATACACACCATATTAGGCCTTAGATATGTGGAATCTATTTCGAGACATTACATATACAATTAATGTCGATGAATAATATTGAATATCAAGAAAATCATTTGATGCCAGTGAAATAAAATAGATTTTGGAACTATATATTTCATTTGTAATTCATGTGTATATATGAAAATAGTTCTATAATGTTATAATTATTCATGAATAAAAATGAAATGTGATAACCTTATTATTTCTAGAAATATATCCAAAATTTTATTTGGAAGACATATAATTAAATCCCTGTAATGTTCTTCCATTTATATATAGTGATAGGTAATGATTAAATCATCCATTGAAACAATTGACATTCAATCATATCATGTTAAAAAACATTCAATGATAAAAAATCTAGAATCTTTTTCAACATTTTAACAAACAATAATTATTATATGGATCTCTATATATATTTTTGTTTCTATGATGGATCATGAATGATGGGCTATGTCCATCATCCAATAAATACTTATATATTTATTTTATGTAGAGAACAAAAAAAATTCTCAAACCTTATATTTCCATCACTATAAATTCAAAATTCATTCTATTTCATACAACATTTATTAATGCTAGATCCTCCTTTTGTGAGTTCTTCATCTTAACCTAGATGGATAGTTTATGATTCATTTTGGAATTATACGATTTCACCACATACCATATAAATTAAATGTCCGTCCATTTTTTATTAATGAGTATTAGTTTTTATCCAATCCTTATCATGGATAAGGTATATTTATCCATCTAATTTAATGAATCAAACTCCGATTTTAACATCATTATTATTATAATATATTAACATTTCATTCTCATTTATGAACTCCAACCATATAATATGGAGCCTTTTTACACATTGTGTGTGAATATATACAATATTATTGTCTTATTAGTATAAATTTCAATAATTTCACAAGATAAATAATATCATTCAATTAATTAAAATAATAAAAAAAATCTCTCCAAGTAATAAATGATATAATTTTTCCAAATAATCCTCAATAGTTGTCAGACAAATGTAGTTACCAAAACATTATTCACGATGAAACAAACAAAATCATTCAAAATTTAATTAAAATTTATCACATTGAATTCATTCAATATTTTTAGTGAGTGTAAAAGTGTATTGACCAAAAATATCATTATATTTATGAATATTTCATTACACACATTTAAAAAATTATCATTACTATTTTATAATTTAACAAATTTATGGGATTTTAACATTATAAAAAATATAACATAAATAATATATTGTATCTATAAAATTAAATAATACAACATGTCGTTATTTTAGTTCTTGGTTGGGGGTATCATTCAACAACATCCATAATAAATGGATCCATAGATATACCATCATTTCAAATATCATAGATGATGATAGATATTCTCTATAGACATAATTTAAACATGAAAATCGTTATAAAAAATTTATACATTATCAATTTTAGTAACACAAACCCCATATGATCTTAATGATCATACTTTCACATTGGATATAAATGAATATCATATATAAATGCTACATAAAATTTAATGTTATAATATCTAAATAATCTTTTAAATTCATCCACGTGGATTGAGAGGAAATTCTAATTCCAAATGGAACCACTACATATTTAGAGTGCATAATATAGTATAGAAAGAATCCAAGGGAAAATATTATTTGTTAACCATTATGTGATCATAAATTTATAAATAGTCAATAATTGTGATGTATTGATTCCATTTTGGTATATTGAAGATGTAACCCTATCATGGTCGATTTTATGTGATCATAAATGTAACCGCTCAATGTTAATGATAATATATATGCGACACATTGAACATTAATTAATTTAAATAGAAAGGAATATTTCACCCATGGTGATGACCATATTAATATAATACTATTATACAATTACACTTGTGAGTTTCTTTTTATATTCTACTAACTCTATTCAGACTATTTTATAAGGAATCATTGATATAAGAATTGTACTAATTGTGAATTTTTTGAAAAAATCAACCTAATAATACAAGTAATGACCCAATATATCAATAGGAAAAATTATTATTCCTGAATTCATGTTGGGTATACCAATTATTTTTTGTTTCTTCACAATCATTTGAGATAAATACTAACATGATTAGGTTAGAAGGCATTTATAATGGAAGCTATTTTCCTATGGATGTTGTTGTCATCCATTTACTGAGACAAAGTCAACCATCATTTGGGATATGAAATGTAACATCCATTTCCTGATAACTAATATGTTATATATTCATTGAGAACCGATACATGAAAAAAACATCACATTCCCCATATGGGATAATAATTTGATTCATAAGAAGCATATACGAAAAAACTTCGATTATATTGGAGTTATTGACTTGGTATTTAATTATTTTACCTATGGGAGTTTTCAATAATGGTTATATAACTATTAATTATGCTTCGTGATTTCATGTTCTTATAAAACATCTTAGATATGATTCTTTTTTGAAATAAAAAAATCATATAATAAATTTTACATTATAGAGTGTATTATTATTTTTAATTTTAGAGTATTGTTTTCATAAACTACCTCTGAAGATGTAATTTTATATTCTCATTTTATTCTCCCCTGGAATTAGAGGTTACTGATCTTAATTACCCTTTATACTTCAATGTGTTGGGCACATATTACTATAGTGTTCCTACTATTTACCATTAATGAATTGGTTTGTGAGTAATGGATTCAGTAAAACATTCTTTTTAATTTACATGTCCATTTTTCATACATGTGATTGATTAAATTCTCTCTTATAGATAATGAATACACATATTCTATTTATGTTCATCACTCATGCTTCTTCCGACATATTTTTATTTTGGAAAATAAAACCATCTTCCAATGGTTGTTATCATTTAATATTTCAGAATGAATAATTTTCACCTTCTTATCCCCATATCTTTATGAATAATGTGATTAACTGGTTTCTATTTCCTACTTTATAGAATAATTATATATTTCTGTATAGATATAAATTTATTTTATCTCCATTTCCATGTAAATACTTGTTTTTTCCACATATGAAATACTTGATTTTGGATTTAGGGTTATTGAGAATGTTATACAAATATCATATCCATATCATGATGTCCTTTTCCATGGTCTGAATGTATTCGAAGATATTTTGTTTCATCATATGGAATTTTTTCTTGATATTGAATTTAAGAGTTCATGGAAAACATATATTTACATAATATATTCTAAAACACACCAAAATTCATGGATTTTATTCCTCATCATGAATCATATTCATAATTTGTGTCCACCACTGGACTTCTCACCTTCTAAATGAAAAACAAATAGAAAAACATTTTAATGGATTATTTACATGATAATAGAAAATATATATTCTATTGTATTAATCCATCTCCCATCAATTAATCGATTATATGTCCCACTTTTAAAGGGTTTAATTTGATATATGTATAAATCGAATGTTATTTTTTTCCTTATTTGTAAATTTTCTATGATCATTGCAGGTTTTCTTATTTTTCACAGATTGACCAACTTGGTTAGGTATTACTGTGTGATTTTTTACTCGAGATAACCACCTATTTGATTCATAATTGGGATAGTAATAAAAATATCAATTAAAATCATGGTTAACTCATTTTTTTTGTTCTACGAATTGACTATAAAGGGAAAAAATCATCACTCAACATCCAAAAACAATATTTATTGTATGAAATCAGCTAATATTGAATATTTATCCAGATATTTTCTTTAATAAGAAACCATAAGTATGACCAGTGGAATTTTTTGTTAATCCCACAACAATTGTAGTATGTCCTATGTCAGTTTAGTTTATATCCTTTTGTTACAAAAAACATAGTCCTAAAATATATGTAAAAACATTTCTAATAAGAGTATATACAATATAATCACATAATATATAAATAATAAATAATTTTAACAAAATAGTTATTATATATAACAAAAATTACACGATGATAACTGATTATAATAGGGTATTTATAGATATTCTACCAAGAAACCTTATTTTTAATACATCTTTAGAATAAAAAAAATTCATATTCCCAAATGTTACCCTTCTAATCAATTTAATCATAATTAATTTTCTTTATCCTAGGGGAAATAAAAACATAAGAATGGGAGAGTGAAAAATAATTATATTTAGAAAGCACAAGAGATTAAAATTGATGATTATAAGTTGTAATTATATGCTCATAAGGTAATGAAAACATTGAAAATGATTATTGATATAACATTATGGAATGAATCTCAATAAAACATATATAATAAATTAAGTGTCTCGATATAAGGATTTTGGTAAAACATATAATATGTGTAATATTAGTGTGAAAACATGTGACAATATTCCGTTAAATTTCATATTATCATGACACAATAATAAGAATTTAACTCATGAAATGTGATAAAATTAATTAATAATACATTAATTTCATAGTTGAAATTTCAAACCCTATAACACAGTGGAAATGGGTTGACCAATCACAACCCCAAAACTGTTACGATTTGGGTTAGCCGCCTATATCCCATACAAATATCATTAGATATAAAATGATACCCATTTAATTTTGTGGATATATATGTCCAAATAATCATGTAAGGAAAAATCATACATATTTATTCTACATGGACATGAAAAAATCATAATTCAATCATAGATTAATTAATATATATTAAAAATAACGGGCATCATTAAAATTTTAGTACGTAACTTTTATAATCCCTCTTGATGAATATATTTGATTGTATAGTTGTAACATATTCATAATTTATAAAAATAAGTTCATAAAATATATTGAAATAAATTTAAAAAAACATTATAATACTATTAATAATTAAATTACAAAATAAATAAAATAGCTTGAATTGTTTATAAATTTTTATTAGATGAATAAAATTTTTATCAAAAATTCGATATAACTTATATTGGAAAACAATTTAATTATGGAATGGAATAATTTAAATTAAATACAATTAATATTTTGGGAAAATTAATTCATGCATTTTATGTTAATAAAATATTCCATTCACACATTTTTTACAAAATTCAATGTTAATAGAGAATAACCTATGTAGTAAACATAAAATGGAGGTTCATTTCATTATTTTTAAATGAATATCAAAGAAAATAAAAAGTAAAAATAAAAAATAATATATTATAATTAAATATATTCATAAAAAATAATTAATATTCTTGTAGGAGAAATTTGTAATTCATAAAATAATAGATAACTCCAAATCCACTAACTTGTAACCTCTAATTTGAGCTAGATCCGAAAGGGGGTAAAAAGTGATGAAGAAAAATAAAAACTATAAATAACTATAGATAATTTAAATATTTGTTTTTTCTAAATAAAAAACATAAAAATTAAACATAATTAAATTTTGAGAACAATAAACTCAATGACATTATGAAATTTGAAATAATCCCTTATAACTCTAATAATATTTCTAAAATCATATTGAAAGATAAAATATAATAAGCAATTATAAACCCTTAAATATAATAATATTTCTGATAATCATAATCAATTATGAAAATTTTAATTATAATAACTCATATTGTTGTTTTATATAATATCATAGCGAAAGAAAATTGAAATTAAGAACTATTACTTATACTCTAAATTTCAATGATGTTGATTTAAAATATCATATTACAATTATAACCATCTTATTCATTTTTTATTACCCCTATGAAATAATAATAACTTTATAATCATTATTATTTTAATGAACAAATATAGGTTACCTTGATGAGAAACCAAAATTGACTCGTCACATGATATGGGTAAAATAAGATAACGAAACCATTCCTCAATTTAAGAAAAGGAAAAAAATAACACGAGTAAGAAGAGGAAACTGATGAGATTAAAAAAATACAGATCATCCAAGAAAAACACTAAAAAAAGAATTTAATTAATGTAACCACATGACGACTAGTTTACTCTAGAACAATACGTACCTAAATAAATGAAAACAATATAAACTAAATTTTTATTATATGATTTTCCCATTACCAGACTCTTTATAAAAACAATTAATAGCACAAAAAGTCATAAGTTATGTGTTATAAAATTCCTAGTATGATACTTCCATATATATACATATTCTAATAACATGCTTGAAATAATTGTAGATATTAAAATAAAGATGTTTCAAAATGAAATTTTATTAATCCAAACCATTTATAAATAATTTCCTATTTATCATTCATTAGTTTCCATAAAATACTAGCATATTCTCAGAATTTAAATATTAAAATTACATGGGATAAAATTTAAAAATTCATATCAATTAAGAAAGAGGTATTTAGTTGAACAAAAATCCATTATAAATTAGTCATGTGAAACTATGTGATATAGCATCATATAAAAACAAATGAAAAAATATCCATGATAATAACAATAATGAAATATATAAATATAAAAAAAAAGAAACTCACATATTTGGATATATCCTATAGTAAACTATATACTAGACCCTTATTAGAGAAAATAAGAAATCATTGGATCCCATAGATATTGTGGCATTCCAGTTGATTTCAAAAAACATTAACCCCATGTTGTTTCAAACACACTAAGGCTATATGTTTCTATATCCAAACTAACCCAGGGTTCCCATATGCAATTTTTTAATTAATATTGAACACAATGCACATAGTTTTATAAAATATTTTAATATATAATCCATTTTTCTTTAGATTTTTAAAATCCATTTCCATATTAAATTTAACCATTTTTACAGAATACCCCAATTTGAAAACATGTTCCATTCCAAAAAAATCTTATGAACCATACATCACATCAAATAAAACAACAAACCATTTTAGGTGTTCTCTAAAAACATGTAATTCATGGAATTAACCCATAATATTGAATGACAAATAACAAAATGGTATATTATTATGTTCTTTCAATTAAAATCACAATAATTCAACAGATCATTATTAGAAATTTGAGGCACACCATGAAACTAATAAGGATTGAAATAAAACACTCTATCAACAAAAATATGTTTCCAAACCATGGCCAAAAATGGAACTATAGTTATTTCATATATAATGGGAATCAATCCAACCAAAATGGAGATAAATTTATGAATGATGTGATATAGAATGGAAGAGTCACAAAAAAATTTTCATTGCAAGTTTCTCTAGGATGAGAGCGATGTATCATTTATAATAGAAATTATAATTTCAGCTTAAATGATTGGGTAAAACCAAACCTCAGAAATTTACAATGTGTCAAATATAATTACACATAGTTTAATAATCAATTATCATGTACATCATAAATCCTTTAATTTTTATTTTAAAAATATTTTTCATAACATGTTTTTTACCCTATTGAAGGAATGTAAAAGTATCTTGTAATTTATCATGTTCACTAGTACATTCTGGCCTCCATTAACCATTTTTTATTCCCATTACACATCATTTAATTTCGTAGTGAATAGTAAAACCATTGGTTATATAATTAAAATTAAATAAAACATATGAATTTAACATTATAGGAATGATCAATCTTTTTTATAATCTTAAACAACAATTGGAAAAAGGAAAAACCAAATAAATCTAAAAAAACCTAATAGAAAGCTACTTGTGACTGGAAATATCACTGGAATAAACTCTCTCTATCCCCAAAAATCCATCATGATATTAGATCCATTGAAATGTAATTCCAATTATTCGTCATCAATTACCCATCCAACATTACATGCCTATGATTTCCACACTACTATTGTAATCAAAATGTGGGGTTATTTTACAATGCAACGCCCAATCCGGGATATCAATATTATAGACTATATGATTAATCAATGTTTTATTGTGCTAATGATCAACATCATTCCACCTAATAAAATGGGTTTGATCTAGTATATAACTTTTCCTCATGGAATCATGAAACAACTCATGAATATATGTTACACTGTAATGAAGGATCAATTGAGGGTCTAGCCTCTGTAGTCTTCCAATGATCCCATTGAGGACCAAAAATCTCGATGCCACATTACCAAAATACCCAACCAATGATTTAAAAAGACAGGTGAAACTATAATAAATTCCCATTCACCAAACTCAAACTCCACCACCTGACACTGGTGGCCTCATTGGATTTTAGATGAGTATATTCCATTAACAAATGCCTCTCATTCATCTGTACCGTCTCTATAATATATTAAAAAAAATTAGACTAATACAAGGACTTCTCTCCCAACTCTACCCATCATAAGGTAGATCTACAAGGCCTATTATAAAATTATTTGAATTTTTCCATTTGAATAAATTCCAGATATCTATTCTTAGAGTCACAATGAAGAAAAGTATAATGATTTTTCCATGATATTCCCAAATCAGGAAAAAAAATACTAAATCATATCCTATAGAACCTAGATATCCCTCGCCTTTTCTCTAACTATATGTGGATGATAGGGTGTTCTTAATTTAATATATGAACCCATAGAACCATAAAAACCATTCCATACATGATATATCATCCCCCAATCCTAGACATAAACTGATATAGTTATAACACCATAAATTCTCAAAAATCAATCAGACCTAGAAGTCCCCAAGTTGTTCTGAATTCATCACCTGCAAGATAGTTTGTGAGTGCACTAATTTCACGAACTAATCAATTATCACCGAAATTTAATTCCAAGAACAATTATTTTTTGGAAACGAAATATATAATTTCATGGAAATATCATAACACTTCTATACTGTAATGGATAAAGGTTATAAAAACCCTACAGGTCTTATGTTCTCTGAATGAATTCTTCATAATGCAAGGAACTATGAAAAAAATTTGATATCGACCATCTCATCCATTTCCACCTCACTGTCACCTCACCACAAAATACATGATTGTGGCCCCTAGCTATGTGAACCAAAAATAATGGTTTCAACATTTCTTCAACTATTAAATCAAGGAACATGGATCAACCAACATAATTAAAATGTACAACTATCCACTTGGAGACTAAGACCACTCACCAAAGGTCTCCCCAATAATGGAATTCACTATAGTGTTGTCACACATTTCCTATCACAATATTGAGTTGAACGTACAAATAAAAATATTAGTCAAATTTAATCAAATCTAAGAGAACATCTCTTCCATCCTCTTATATATTCATGATAATCTCAAAAAATAACATCATCAAAGACCACTCGTCAAATGATTCCTTTTTATATTTTGTTTTTAATTTTGTTCTCAATTAATTGTTGACCACCTTTTGTTTTCTAGCTCAATACGAAATATCATAATAAAAATCATGAAGATAGTTCACCTGTATTCTCTATAATAAATTCATTTCTATATATGTATATGTATATTTTAGGCTATTATGGTCATAATATACCATAAATTTCTCCCTAAATAGACAGTGACATTATGTTTTTATTGAAATCATAATAAGTTTCAACTATATATCATTAATATGGCAGTTCTTTTCACGAGTGTGTAACTGGTGGGAGCCTAAATAGACAACTCATATCCCAAACATAATGACTCATATAAACCCATACAAGGAGAATCAGAGAAAATTAATATAACCCGTCCCTGATTTCAAATAAATTAAAATTTGTGCAGAAGGTAAACATCAGATCATCACTTAATATGATATTTGAAACATCTCAATACATTCAAAATTTACACCTTTATAGGTAAAATCATTCATTAATGATGCAACATTGGAGAAGTACCAAACAAATCATCTATATCAACCAAATACCCTATGAATATTTGTGTGTCATATAAATTCCTAGGATTATCATAAGGCATAATATTATACTCCATTGTAGGATATACTGATACACACCTCTAAAATATCACATGTCCTAGAAATATCAAATCTCAGATCCAAATCTCCGACAATTAAATATTTCCATAAAAAATATGTTCATTCACGGTTCTTAGAATGGTATGAAAATTTTCTATATGATCATCCAAAAAATTTTAGTATAAAAAAATTAATTCATTAAAACAACAACAATATAGTCCAATAACATATGAAATATATAATTCATTAAATCCCCAAACACATCAAGAAAACATTGGTGACTGAATGACAAAACGAGAATAAATTTTTTTCCATATTTACATCTAAATTTTTATAGATATATCCTATTCTCAAAATCTCTATTGGTGATATCCTAAACATATTTCAATATTAGAAATCATGGAGCTTCTATTTGATTGTCAAAGAGAACATAAAAATCTAGAAAAGTGTATATGTATTGAACTTTAAACCAATTAAATTTTTTTATAAGAATCAAAAAGTCTAAGGATTCAGTTTCATATTTAGTAAAGAGGATATTCAAAGACTACAATGAAATTATAAGATAACTAAATCTTTTAGACTCAATTTCCTCAAGCAACACCATTAATACAAACGACATAAAACATAACATAAGATATGATTCTGTAGGAATTTTCATCAAATGAGGGTGTTTGTAAATAGTATACTTGACCACTCTCTATGGAGGTATACTAGAAAAATCACCCTTAAAGGCTACAAGTTACTCACACAGAACTACAGAATGACGGAAAACCAATCATGGGTCAGCTGCACGAAAAAACATCAACTAAAGCTGGAACAAGATTGCCCTAGAAAAAAAACATTCACTTCTCTTCCTAATGCACATTCCCACCGTGTATAGAAAACATGACTAACCCAAAAAAAATATAAGAACTACACTCATCCGTGATAATAGTTTTTATTGTGTTTAACTCTATTAATAATGTCCTAGCCTATAATAAGGTTATAGATGTAATGATATAGTACAATGATCGCCCACTCCACCGCAACGTCATATATCATCACCTAACACATTGAACATATGAAAATTTATTTGGTCGACCATCCAAAGGTGTTAAAATATCTAACAACAAATGAATAAGAACAAAACTCATGACCGACACACCAACTAACAAAGTTAATAAAAAATAATTATTAGTTCATAAATCATACATAGACATCATTATTTAAGATAAGATAAACAATGTACCTCTACCAAAATATATACCTACATCATCTTCCTCTAGTGTATACTCTGCTGCCTAATTTCATGTTATCATTACCACAAGAACATATCTGTATTCATGAGGATTAGAACCTACCCCATTAGAATAATTTACATGACCCTATGAACCCATATTGAGAGTTTATCATTCCTTATTTCCCTGATATATATTTTCAACAAGAACTATATATGAATAAATAATCTATAAAGATGACATATGTTAGGATTACATAGATAGTTAGTCTTGGAAAAACCTCACCATCCATACTAGTAGTAGACAACCTCCGAATTCATTATCATCGCCCATGAGACTAGACATATCGAAAAAAAACATCTACTTTATGTATTTTTATAGAAAAAAGGTACACCATGTAAACCTACTAAAATAACTGAATCTCCAAAAAAAACTGACTTCCATTTATATATAACTATATTATATCTTCCTTTTCAACTATCTCTAGAATGGTTGGAAGGCACAAGAGTATCATCATCGACTAGATATCATGCCTCAATCATTACTCAAACTAATGATAATTATTTTATTCATTAATGAAATGATCTAGTACGAGATGAACTAACTCAGAAAAACATGTATAATATTATTGAATCGTATGCTCCACATACTCTATAGTTAAAAACATCCTATTATTCTCTAAATTAAATGTTCTGGTATAAAAAATCAGGTTATTTTTTTTGAAATAATAACTTGAATGATCCTCATACAATATAACATTCACACTAGATTACCACCTTCACTTACAAGGTCCCTGAATAATATATATGTAACAAATAAATTAGAGATTATTTTAGTGTCATCCTGATTCTTGATATCCACTGTATCAACTAAAACCACTACATGGATTCCTAGGGTCATTTCTTCACCAAGAATGATAGGGGTTTCTTCTAATTAAATGACAATCCATGATCCACTATGCATCCAGGATTCCCATGACCCACTTTCCCCAGAGTCAGAATATTATTGATAATAGATTCTACCAATGTAGGTTCCACCAGTGCATTATCAAGAAAATATTGTATATTAGCTTCGTAACTTTGATTTGAATATATTTTCATGGAGGAATTTATTACCAAAAGAAAAAAACATTTGAGCACAAAAAAATTATAATATCGTAGAAACAAATTATTGTATTTATAAAAAATATTTAAAAAATAAATAAATTTAAAAAAAATAATCAATTAAAAAATAATACAAAAAAAAATTGAAAATTAAAAAAATTATCTCAAACATTTTATTTAAATGAAATAAAAATGAATTTTCCAAGCCTGGTAAATGTCTCTCAACACCAATTTTTACTAGGTTTCAGATATAGGTGTGAGCTGGATAAACCCCTTTTCTGAACCTACTATCAAAATTTTGATAGTACTAACACCAATCTTACAAAGACACAATAAAACATAGGCAATGATGAAAATTTTAGGTTGATCACCTTATTTGGTAAATAATTATAAAAACCTGACAGAAATCGACCTGTCACATGATATGATTAATATAGGAAAACAATTTTCCTGGATATATTAATAAAATACATAAAACTAGTTTATGAAGTGGGAATATACGGGATACCAATGATAAATAAAAATCTTTGAAAATATGATAATACAAAGGGTATTTAAAGTACCCATGAGGCCAAAATTCACCATCATTCATTCCCAATCCAAAATAAATTGAAACAAGATAAACAAACATAATTCCAAATTCTCTTCCATTGATCTGAATCAAAAAAACCACCATTTGAAAATTATAAAAGGAACATGAAGCATGTGACTCATTCCATAGTAGGATGGATGTAATGTTTTTATACAAGTTCCAATATCAACAATGTAACAATTCTAAATTCTTTTAAAAGTAGTTTTACTTCAAATTTTATTAAATCGAAATCATTTATAAATAAATTTACCTTTTTTTATTTTAATATAATATCCATTAATTATCTTGATCAAAAATTATGAAAATAGAATATCATAAAAATATATGAGAATATCTATGTATAAATAGGTAATCATGGAAACACATATCCCTAAAAAAACTATCATGAAATGCTATGTGATACAACCTCATATATAACATGTGAAAAAAAATATATAATAAAAACAATCATGTGATAGAAAACATAATTTAAATATCATTTCACTAGTTGGGTTCATGCTTATGGAACAATACGGACTAGAGAATGAAAATAATAATGGGGATACGTTGGAACAAATATATATCTAGCCCAGACATTCTATATCTAAAAATTTTTACTTCCTAGTCTTTTAACACATAAAAAGGCTACATGTGTCTCTATTCCGATTCACCAAAGGTTATCGATATGAAATTTATCCATAAATTTCCAATACCATTCTTTCAATTCCATAAAATAATTTCAAATCATTATAAATATACTTCATAGATTTATAACACATTTAAAAATCAAGAATTCCACATTCCATTGAATCCCCAATTTAGGAAAAAAATTCATTTCTAAAAATCAATATAAACTATTTATCACTTCAAATAAATGAATAAAATTAATTTATCAATAATAACATTAAATTAATCATATTAACCCATTATATAATAAAAATACAACAATATGGTAGAAGCATACTTTATTTCGACATTGGTGAACAAAAACAATAATAATGTCATCTAAAATTTAAGGGATTTCATGAAATTGAAAACATTAATTAGAAAAAACTATATCATATAAAATATATAGAAGAAAACATAGACATTGAAAAAAAGATGGAACGAGAGGATTTCATACCAAAAGGGAAGAAATCCAACAATAATGGTGATCAGTCACTAAGTTAAGTGTTCTATATGGGAAAGATTCACCAGGAAACACCTAGTAAGAGCCTCTAGGATAATAGCATGGAATAATATATGAATGAAATGACAATTTCCTTAGAACATCATTTTCAAAACAAACCCTTGATAATTTACTCTTCATGTGATCCAATTACAAGTTGTTTAAATTCCATATTAGGAATATGCCAGATAACACAAATCAAATTCAGAAAAAAAATTAGCATGATTTTTTTCATTATAAGATGTGTAACCTTTACAAAACATATCAAATTATCATAATGGGAATTCAATTCACATTTTATATCTGAAAAAAATTACAAATAATTCTTTCCCTGTACATTTCATGTAAATTATTAGTGAACATAAAAAAACATATGTTATATGATGAAAATTACATAAAATCAAAAATATAATCATTATAAGTATCCTCCCAAATCCTCATCATCATTGTCAAAACAAAAAAAGAAAACCAAAATAAAGTTAAAACATAACAGTAAAAAAGGATACACAAACTTAAAATGATAATTATTTATTTTACATATATTAGGTAGTTGTAGTTTTCTTTCTTCATTTATTTTCAGTAGTAGTTATAAATTGTTATGGGTGTCGAAGTTGTGATGCTGACCATTATTATTAAAAAAAATATTTTTTCATAGAATAAACACATTAGTAGAATCATTGGGATAATATTAATAAATTTTTTCTATGTACATTTGATATAATCTACTACTATAGTATCAGCAAATGGAATCCATTATTGGGAATTTTCATGTTATTTACTAAAAAAGAAGTTCTTTTTAATGGAAATTCATCATTATGACACCTTTTTAGAATTATATTCTAGGAAAATATAACACTATAAAAACTATATATAATTTATTATTTTCCAGATACTGATTCTTGATGCAATTGATGTTGTTGTTATTCAATCATTCATGCAGGTGGTTAAATGGACACAATCAAGAATATTATATATTAATGTATGATTAAAAGTTTATAGTTATATAAAAATAAAAACATGCTAAAAATATTTGTTAATATAAAATAATTATAGATGATAATGAGTATCATAATGAGAATAAATAAATAATAAATTGAAAATGCCACATTATATCAGGGATACTTATTTTTAAGAATTTCCCTCCTTAAATATGATTTGTTTAAATAATTGAACATGGTCTTTTTATAGGGACCTGTTGAAACAAAATTTATATGAAAATTTACATTTCAAAAAATGGTATATGATTAGAGAGATAACCAATGGAAAAGATTGTTTTGGGAGGGTTTGAGTAAGGGACTATTTAAGTGAGTTTTGTTTGGAATTTTAAATAAATTACAGAATTTATTAGGAATAAATTTTAAAAATAAAATTTGTTGAATGTGAATAATTAATAAATAATTAGTGATTAGATAAAAATAATTACCTCAATCTCCCATGAAAATTTATGTTCTTATTTTTTTTTTTGACCTTTGATAAAAAATTGTTACCTTTTTTAGATTTTTCTATTGTGACTATCTATTACATTGGTGACATATTATTATGATTAATAATGATGATGAACCTATTAAATTATTTTAATATCATGATTCCAAATATTAAATCCATTTTACTATATTAAATATAGAAATTTAATACAAAATAATTTTAAAACAATTGTTGTGTGTAACATAAAAACCATTTTTAGGAAAATATATTTTTATTTAGAAAATTTGATTAATTAATATTCCTTAAAAATAATATTAATTATATGAGTGATAATTAAATTTATTATGCTTATAAACATTTAATTTCATTACGACTATTTTTTAATAGTGATCTTTTCAATTTATAAAAAAATACAAAACATTTAACATAAAAAATATTAAAAATTATCCAATTTTTATAATAATATAATTTGATTAAATTAAATATCTTCTAACCATTAAATTTTATCAACAATATAGTATTAGAATAATTCTATATATTTAATAAGAAAATAAAATAATACCTTTTGATATCATTAAAAATAATGATATGTAATAAAAATACATATTTTATAATAATGTATTTTAATTGTTATTTTATATTTCATTATAAATTTATTATTTATTTAAGAATTAAAATTCTTTTTATTAGACAATTGAACAAAATAAATGTTCCTATTTTGGAATTATAGATATTGTGACCTTATATCCAATTACCGTAAAAATCATTGGCCATAAATCCAAGGTTTATATGTCCAGTGAAAAAATATATAATTATTATATTTTAGTTCAATATATATACCATAATATATATCTATAGAAACATTCATCCAATTCCTTAAAATAAGTTTAAAATTTTCTTCTTCTACTTTTCTTTCATTCCAACTTATAATTATATATGTAAACCATAAAGGTAAGGATTTCATATTCATGGAATTTCTATTTAGTTTCTGTTATATTACACTAAATATTTTCATAATGATGTTTAATATTTTAGAAAAATAATTAATTCACAATTATTTTATATTGTAATATCGTATTTCATTAAAATAAATAATTATTAATTTTACATTATTGTTACATTTATTTCATGAAATAAAGCATTGTGTATTTATTGTAGGGAAAATATAAACTAAAAGCACAATGTTTTATATCTTTCCCCATTACAATAATTTCCCCACTAATGTTTCACTAATAAGAAAAAACTAAGAGAGGTGAGATTTTACTCATTACATCATCAAGTTCTCTTCTGACATTCATAATATTAATAATCATATAATTAAATTTCTCTATATTATTGGTCCTATTTCATTGTATTTATCTATATAATCGATGAACTATACCGATTATTGCTACTATGAGATATTATGTCTCATTTTTACTTGTTTTTAATCTAGTACATGTGAAAGATCATGTATGTACAACCTCAAATGTGACATATGGACCTCATTATGTATGTAAAAGTGGTTCAATGGAATTAAAATATGACGATATATTCTCACCAAAAAAAACAATGATCATGAAAGAGATAATGTATCTAGGGATAAACAATCCATTATTATAGAATCTCATATCCCTTATAATAGGTGATATTTCATGGAATACATTATGTAAGAACCTAGTTATTATTTTTGAGGTACTGGTTACTTATTTTCTCTTTTCCTTAAGAGTTTTTGAGAAAATAAATAAAATTGGGGAAAATACTAACTTTTTTGCTTCCTTGCTGGTGATGAAATGTATAAAAACCGACAACATGCCGTGTAGTGGTTATTTACATGCCATGTAGTCAGTCGAAAGGCGAATATTAAGGCGGTGGAAGCAGCCGCCAGCTGAGCGAAAGTACACGCAGTGTACTCAGGATTCACATGCTGTGTACTAATGTCGACAGATGAACAAAGGCATGCTTGGGAGAAGCCGCCGACGGAACAGTTAAAAAAATGAAAACTACATGTCGTGTACCCAATAGTACACACCCTGTAGTCTGTTTTTTTCTTAAAATGGGTAGTAGCCTCCCCTATTCACAGGTAAGGATTAGAACTGGAGGAGAAGTCATGAGAGAGGGTCGAACCTTCAAGGAGCTCCAGATCACACACCGGGAATCCATTTTTGCCTCTGTTGATCTCGTTGGAACCATACATGTAAGCCTCTCCTTCCCCTTAATCCTTTTTTACCAAATCTTTCCTGAGGGAAGGATATTTATGTTTGAACGAGTTTTCTTCTAAACCAAATCTACATCGTCTTTGGGAATTTCTGGAAGGAACGTTCACATCTACCGTTCTGGGGCATTTAAGGTAGGAGGCTTGGTGTTTAAATTCAAACTGTTGTGCGTTTTTGTGTACCGTTGTGCTATGAACCCATGTTGGGGTGTTGTGTGGATGAGGCCTTGGATGTTTAAATTCCTAGAATTGTATAGGTAATTAAATGTGATAATAAACTGATGTTTGGGATCACTTCTTGGATCTAGGACCACCCCGTGGGTGTGTTCCTCTATTTAGCCTTTTGGCCAGGATACCCGAGGATATTCCATGTTTATATTATGCATTAATTTTTCCTTGTGAGAAATTTTATATGAATTGCATGTTTATATTTTGGGCATGGACCGATTACTTGTTAGCCTGAGGTTAGTGATATATTATCCCGAGGGCATTATTGATTAGCCTAAGGGCATAGTTCTATTTCTCCTAAGGGAAATGCCTGAGGGAAAGATTCTGATTACCTGAGGGTTTCATTTTAGTTTGACCTGATGGAAAGATTCTATTTGGCCTTAGGGAAATGGATGAGGGAAAGGTAAATTATAGCATGGGGGCGTAGTTTTACTATATTTTCCAAAGGGAAAGATTCTGGTTGTCCTGAAGGCTTGGATCTGTAGGGCACATAATGTTATTAAGATAAATGGTTAAAATGAATAATAAAAGGGAAATATTACTGGTAATGTTAGTTAATTTTGAGTACTGCTTAGTTTATTTCATTTTACTAATCCACACTTTTGTTGCATGTTTTTTCACACAGTTTGGCACGTACCATTGGTGGGTGCCTACTGAGATTTATTACTCACACCCTATTTGGGTCATGTCTTCAGCCCAAATAGACTATGTTGCTGAAGGTGTGGATATGGGAAAGGGTCCCTATACGAGTACATGATTGTTGCTGAGGAGTAGGGGACCATGGGACCGAGCTTAGGCTCGCGATGCTGCCATCTTTTTTGTTTTGTTTTACTGTACCTTTACATTCTATTGTATCGTTTTGTATTGTTGTGTAACATGTTATGTATTTTTTCTTAGAACTTGAGACATGTTACATCATTATCTATATAACTGTTGGTTATATTTTACTACAGTTGTTGATTTTAAATGCGTACGGTTTACCTCTTCCCCTGTTGATGTATGTTTTATCTAGTATTCCACTATGCAAAACTTTGAAAAATGAGGGCATGGTTTCCCCACTATCAGACCTGGGCCATCGCTACTAGTCGGAAGCCTCTGGCGTTTGAGGAAATGCGCTTGAGGTCATGTGACCAACTGGGTTTAGGGCACCCGTTGAGTGGCACCTAGATTCGGGATGTTACAAAGTGGTATCAAAGGAGTTATTTTCTTTGACATAATATTTAGAGCCTTAGTCATGGATAGGATGGAAACAGTATTTGGTAATAAGCTGTGCCCGGGCATAGCTAACCTATGCACAGGGAAAATCCAGTCTACCTCATATTTTTTCAATTCATCTGATTTTTTAAATTTTACAGTTGATTTGATTTCACCACTGTGTGATGCACTTGTGATAATTATGCTTATGTTTTATCCATGGGTTCTATTTAGTTTAAACCTGATGAGATGAGGGTATTCCATCTCATGAATCATTTAGGAACATTCTAGAAATCACATGACATGCATAGTTCCATGCCATATAGGCGCATTATAAATTGCATGTTGTTGTGATAGTTGTTGTGCTAGAAAAAGAATGTTGTTGTGATAGCTGCATTGATTAAATACCTGCAATGTGATAGGGTAATTTTCATGTTAGTTTGATGATATAATGGATGCCAAACATTGGTTTCTGGGGAGTATGGGCTCTCATTGACCGGAATTTGGTGGACCATAGACTGTGTATCTTGTTATAACACATATAAGCTGCCAAACATTGATTTGTGGGGAGCATGGGAACTCACGAGTCAGAATTTGGCACATAGATGTGGTTTATCAGTATTTTCTGGGTTCTTGTGTAGTATCTGAACCTTACTATTCAGAAAACCTAGGATACACGCTGTGTAGTTCCTTGGACACACGCCGTGTGATCATAAGTTTGGGAAAAAAGAAAACATTTAAGTACACCCCGTGTATCATAATTAAATTTTATGTAGTCTCTTTCCATGTGATAGACCGCATTAGAGAGGACACGGGGAAGCGAAATGCATGGGGAAAAGACGTCGTGTACAGGATTTACGCGCCGTATAGTGTTGACCCGGAGTCCGCCCATGTAACTAACAAACACGGACGAAGGAGACTATAAGACATACATGTTGTGTCCACTATGGAACACGCCGTGTAGTCTGACCTAGGATCCGGCCGTGTAACTCACAACACGGGTTGGTGTAGTCCTTTAGTGTACACACCATGTGGATATGGAACATGCCGTGTAGTGTGAGCCGTGTATCCGACCATGTAACTAACAACACGGGTCGGCAGAGCTTGTCCGGTACACGTCGTGTGCCTGAGGGACACACTGTGTAGTTTTGACCGGTGGAAGGCCGTGTGGACCTGACCATGTGGCTGGGGATACGGGGTGGTGTCACGCTGTGTGCGGGTGTAACATGCCAAGTAGTTTTTTCCGAGTAGTCGGTCATGTCAAAAATGACAGGGGCAGTTGGAAACTTTCACCATACACACTGTGTAGATTATATACATGGCATGCAGTTTTGTTCAATGGGTGCCATGTGGCTTAGCCATATAGAAGGACCCGAGAAGGGGAAGAAAAGTTAGGTACACACTGTGTAGTCAGTATACACGTGGTGTAGTCTTGTTTTTCAAATCTTGAATTCCTTCTTCCTCCTGTTCCCCTTTTGGTCCCTTCATTTTTTAGTATTTGATAATCTTGATATAAGGTGTGCGTTTGACCTTGTAGAGTCATGCCTCTGAGACGACCACACGTTGTTCGCCAAGATAGCGGCAATGATTATACTCCAGAGAAGGTGGGACATGGGATACCAGTGGATCCTTAAGTAGAGCCAGATGTGGCGCCATCCGTTATACTATAAACAGGTGCGGTTGCACAGTTCCGTGAAGGATTTATGTGGTTCATGCAGAACTTTTAGGAAGCACAGACGACTGCCTCATCTATGGCTGAGCTGACTCGTATCTATCAGTAGCAGCATCTACCTACGTTTTCAGGGGATGGCGGACCACAGGTTGCGGATTCTATGCAGATTATTTTTGGGAATCCTAAGACGCCTCCAGGGAGGAGGGTCAAGCTCACGACTTACTTGCTGCGTGATTCCACCAAGAGGTGGTGGGATGTTACAAATATGTCTGAGCATTACAAAGACATGGCGTGGGAAGATTTTCAGACAGCTTTTCATGACTTCTTCTTCACAGAGATGATGAGGGAAGATCGATCTTGAGAATTCAGGAACCTACAGTAGGGGCTGTTTTGGTGATGGATTATTCTACTTGTTTCAACGACCTTCAGTGTTTTGTACCCATTCTTGTGGGTGATTAGAAATTGAGGGCCATTATCTTTGAGGATGGTCTTCGATATGGCATTCGACCACTAGTAAATGTTTTCATGTTGCCTATAATACATGCTATTGTGAACCAGGTGCTGATTACAATGTGGAACCTATGGGAGGCTGGTGCTGTGGGCCAGGGCAGTTCGACTACAGTTTCTGGTACTATTTCTACTTGGTAGAGGAATCGATAGATGAAATTCTCTCACGGTGGTAGTACTATCCATGCAGTTTCTTCAGGTGGCCCGATCATTTGTTACAAGTGTGGTAAATATGGGAAAAAGAGACACTAGTGTCCATGTTACATAGTGGAGTGCTGAACTTACGATAATATGGGTCATCTACAACGCTTTTGTATGGCATTTGTATGAGTGACTAGTGAGAGGGGTTCTATGCAGGATCCGCATGTGGGAGAAGGACCAGTAGCTTCTTACCAGCCAGGGAACTGGAATACGTCAGGGCGTACAGGCATGGATGGTGGTCGAGGTCGTGCTAGCCACACACCAGGATCGCAGAGGAAACATGGCGGGACAGCTCAGGGTAGACAGGTTTTGTCGCAGGGCCACGAAACTGGGCAGACATATGTAGTGTAGTAGACCTAGTAAGAGCAGGATATCAGACCTTCTACAGTCAGAGGTACTATTTTAGTATCTTCTGTCTTATCTTCACTATTTTTCGATACGAGCGATACACATTGTTTCATATCTATTCCCATTGTGGAGAGCCTTGGGTTCTGTGTTTATTCTTCTTTTTCTGTTATGATGCTAGACACTTCATTGGGAACTATAACGGCTGGTTTGCGTCAGTCCAAGGAGTTCCCCCTTTAGGTTGGAGGGTGTCACATTCTATGGTATCTCTATGTCTTAGAGATTAAGAGCTATTATGTCATTCTCAGGATGGTCTGCTTGGTTCCCATTCGATCCTTTGTAAATTACTATCATCACTCGGTGATTTTCACATCACCAGAGGGTGAAGAGTTTCTATTCGAAGGTGAATGGGATGTTCATGCAAGTCAAGCTGGACTAGAGCATCATGGGCGAGGTGGTGTGATAGCCCAGATTGTGAGTTTATATCTGCATGATCATGGGCCTTGTCAGAATAATTTCCCTCCAGTAGTTGATTGTTTCAAGGATTTCTTCTAGGATGACATTTCAGTTATACATATGGAGCGAGAGGTGGATTTCTCTATTGATCTTGTTCTAGGAGAAGCACCAGTGTCCATTCCTCCATATAGGATGGCCACGCCTGAGTTGCAAGTGCTCAATAGGAAGTTAGGGGAGTTACATGCAAATGGTTTTATCCAACCCAGTACTTCTCCTTAGGGTTCTCCAATCCTCTTTGCAAAGAAGGCAGACGGTACCCTCAGACTCTATGTAGATTATTGGATTATGAACCAGCTGAAGGTTAAGAAGCGATATCCCATGCCAAGGATTGATGATCTTTTTGATCAACTTCATGGGGCATGAGTTTTATCGAAGACTAACTTGGGATATGGATACCATCAGTTTCACGTGAGACCATCAGACATATTGATTACATATTTTCGGAGAATATATGGCCTATATGAGTACTTGTTTATGAATTTTGGACTCATGAATGCGCCAATAGTTTTCACAGCTCTGATGAATCATGTGTTCCATCCGTATCTGGATTATATTATGGAAGTATTCGTGGATGATATCTTGGTGTACTCTCACACTCGACACAACCATGCCACCTATCATGATATCGTATTGAGTACATTGAGAGAGCATCAGCTATATGCTAAACTCTCAATGTGCCACCTTGGGATAGACCAGATCCACTTCCTGGTTCATATCATCTTAGAGGCAGGAGTTGTCATGGATCCAGAAGTGGTGAGAGCAATAGTTTCCTGGGAGAATCCTAAGAATGGGTTTGAGATACGGAGTTTCTTAGGACTGGCTAGTTACTATAGGCGCTTTATATAGTACTTCTCCCACTTAGCAGCGTCGTTGATGGGTCTAACTAAGAAGGGTGTGATGTTCGTTTGGTCGGATGCTTGCGAGACAGCCTTTCAGGACCTGAAAGGATGTTTGACATCAGCACCAGTCCTGATACTTCCAGAGAAAGGGGAAAGCTATACAGTTTATTGTGATTCATCAGGTATTGGGCTAAGATCAGTGTTGACGCAGGGCGGTTGAGTTGTTGCATACGGTTCTCAGCAGTTGAGGCCACATGAGAGGAATTACCCGACTCATGATCTCGAGTTGGCTGCAGTTGTTCATGCGTAGTGGTATTGGAGACATTATCTCTTAGGAGAGAAATTTGTGGTTTTCAACGACCACAAAATCCTCAAATATATCTTCAATCAGTGTGACATGAACCTGTGATAGAGAAGGTGGGTTTAATACCATCAGTCCTTCGACTTTGAGCTTGCATATACACCTGGAAAAGGTAATTCAGTAGCTGATGCACTGAGCAGGAGGACTCAAATACAGGCAGCTCATGATGCCACTGGGGAATGGATGCTTATGTCATTTCTCTATGAGATGCATTTGGAGGTGCACGACAGTTAGGGGAAGACCTATATTTCTTCTTTAGCTGTGACCTCCACAATTCGGGTTAGAGTGAGGATGAGACATCTATATAATTCAGAAGGCCTAGTTCTATAAGAGTTAGTGGAAGTGAGGAGCCTCCTCCAGTATGGACGATAGGTGATGGTGAGATACTTCGTTTCCATGGAAGAGTATGGGTTCCATGGGATATACGTGAGGAGTTGATGCTGGAGTTTCATGGTTCAGGTTGGGCAGTTCATCCCAGGGTTACTAAGATGTACCGTGAATTGAGATATCAGTATTGGTGGCCGGGTATGAAAGGAGAGCTAAATGGTTTTGTTACGAGATGTTCCACCTGTATGCAGGTGAAGGCAGAGAATCAGAGGCCAGACAGACTATTACAGATGTTACACACCCCGGAGAGTAAATGGGATGATGTTGCGATGGACTTTGTGACTAGGTTGTCGAGGTCACCTTGAGGAAATGATGTCGTTCGGTTTGTTGTGGATAAACTCATGAAGGTAGCCCACTTTTTTCTGATCAAGGAGACCTTCAGTTTTGACGAGCTCAGAAAGTTTTATATCCGAGAGGTCATACAACTTCATGGGGTTCCTCTTTCAATCATTTTGGATAGGGATGTCCATGTTACATATCATTTCTAGTAGAGTTTTTAGAGGGCACATGGTACACAGGTGCTTCTGAGCACATTTTACCACCCTCAGACCGATGGCCAGTCAAAGCGTACGATACAGGTGCGTAAGGACATACTGCGTGCATGCATCCTAGACGTTGGGGGCTCTTGAGAGAAGCACATACCCCTTGTTGATTTTTCCTATAATAATAGTTTTCAGAAAACTATTGTTATGACACCTTATGAGGCTTTATATGGTAGGCCATGCCGATCACCCTTGTGCTGATTCGAGGCAGGTGAGGCAGCTTTACTGGGACCATGCCTCATGCAAGAGACTTATGAGGAGGTCCAGTTGACTCAGATGCGGATGGCTACCTCACAGTCCCATCATAAATCTTATGATGATCACCACATATGACCCTAGGAGTTCATGGTCGGGGATCATGTCCTCTTACGTGTTTTGCCGAGGTTGGGACACAGACAGATCAAGAGACAATGTATACTTTTACCGAGGTATGTGGGGTCATTTGAGATTCTGAAAAGATTCTGGCTGGTTGCTTATCAGCTACAGTTACCAAAGAGGTATCGGGCCATGCATGACATCTTACATGTATCTCTGTTGTGCCGATATCATTCAGACCCATCTCACATCTTTCAGCCGGTGGAGATTGAGCTTCAGATCGATGCGTCCTTTCAGAATCATCTGATTCGTATCGTTGATAGGAGCACGATGGTTCTCCAAGCCTAGTCAGTTCCTCTTATAATAGTGCTATGGCAGTATGGCCGAGTGCAGGACAAAACCTGGTAGCAGGAGGCCGATGTAGGTGCTGAGTGGCCATAGCTGTTCTGTGCTTTATATTCACCACCCTTGGAAGGGAAATTCGAAGAAGAATTTCTTTACGGGGGGAAGTTTTAAGAAACTGGTTCTTATTATTTAGGTACGGGTTACTTCATTTCTCTTTTTCTTAAGTTTTTTTAATAAAATAAAGAAAATGTGGATAAATCCTAACTTTTGTGACTAAACGTCGTGTACTTTTCCCCACGCTGGGTACATTGGCCGTGTGGGATGAGTACACTGGGTGTGTTTCCATACTAGTGATGAAAGGTATAAAAACTGACTACATGCTGTATATTAAGTATTTATACGACGTGTAGTCAGTCGGTAGGAAAATAGTAAGGTGGTGGAAGCAGCCGCCAGCTGAGCGGCAGTACACGACATGTACTCAAGTTTCACATGCCCAATAGTCATGTTGACAGATGAACAGTGCCACGATGGTGAGAAGCAGGTGAAGGAAGAGTTAAAAAAATGAAAACTGCATGCCATGTACCAAATAGTACATGCCATGTAGTAATTTTTTTTTCATAAAATTGGAAGTATCCTCCCCTGTTCATAGGGAAGGCTTTGAACTAGATGAGGAGTCAGGAGAGAGGGTTGAACCTTCGAGGAGCTCCATATCGTAGATCGGGAATCCGTTTCCGCCTCTATCGATCTCATTGGAACCATACGAGTAATAATATCCCTCCAAAAAAATCCCTTATTACCAATTCTTTCTTGACGGAAAGTTATTAACATTTGTACGGATTTTCTTCTAACCCATATCCATGCATCTTTGGGCATTCCTGGAAGAGACGTTCATGTATATAGTTCATGGGCGTTTAAGGTTGGTGGCTTGGTGTTTAAATTTCAACTGTTGAACGTTTTTGTGTACCATTATGCAACGAACCCATGTTGGGGTGTAGTGTGGCTAAGTCCATGGATGTTTAAGTTCCAAGAATTGTATAGGTAATTAAATGTTATAATAAATTGCTATTTGGGATCACTACTTGGATTCAGGACCACCCCGGGGGTGTGTTCCTCTGTTTAGCCTTTTTCCTAGGATACCCAAAGGTTTTCCATGTTTATATTAAGCATTAATTTTTCCATGAGATTAATTGTATATAAATTGTATGTTTATATGTTGGGAATGGTCTGGTTACTTGTTTAGCCTGAGGGTTATTTTCATGAGGTCATTGTTCATTAGCCAGAGGGTGTTGTTCTATTTCGCCTGAGGGAAATACCCGAGGGCAAGATTCTGATTACCTAAGGGTTTTATTTCAGTTTGGAATGAGGGAAGGATTCTATTTCACCTATGGGCCATGATTGAGGGGAAGGTACTGTATAGCCTGAGGGAAAGGCTGAGGTCTTGGTTTTACAATATTAGCTTGAGGGTAAGATTTTGGTTGGCCTAAGGGCTTGGTTTTGTTGTGCACATAATGTTATTAAATTAAATGGTTAAAATGAATAATAAAATGGAAATATAACTGGTATAGTTAGTTACTTTTAGGTAATGCTTAGTTTATTTCATTTTACTAATGAACAATTTTGTTGCATGTTTTTCACACAGTTGGGCATGGGCCTTTGGTGGGTGCCTACTGAGATTTATTTCTCACACCCCGTTTGGGTCATGTCTTCAGCCAAAATAGACTATGTTGTAGGAGGTGTGGATAAGGGAAAGGGTCCTTATACAGGTACCTGATTGTTGCTGAGGAGTAGGAGATCATGGTACCGAATTTAGGCCCGCGATGCTGCCGACAATTTTTGGTTTTTTCTTTTGTACCTTTACTTTCTATTGTATCATGTAATATTTCTATGTAACATGTTATATCTATTTTCTTAGAACTTGAGACATGTTGCATCATTATCTATATAACTATTGGTTATATTTTACTGTCGTTGTTTATTTTAAATGTGTAAGGTTTACCATTTCTACAAATGTTGTATGTTTTATCTAGTATTCCGTTATGCTACACATTGACTAATGAGGGCATAGTTTCCCCACTATCAGACCGTGTCCCTCGCTGCTAGTCGGTAGCCTCTAGCATTTGGGGAAATGCACTTGAGGTCATGTGACCAACCGGGTTCGGGGCACCCGTTGATTGGCACCTGGATCCGGGACATTACACATTACACCTAATTTTATTCTCTAAATATAACCAACAATTATCAGTATGACTCTTCTATAATCCTTTTGAATTTTTAGTGTATCAAAAAATTTTATTAATCTTAATTAACATTTATTTAAAATGATAGTGACTCAAGATCATACACTCTCTATCAATTCCCCAATATGATGGAGTTCAAAACCACTTCCCATACAAGACCTTATTTAGTAAAATAGTAATTACATAATGTAAACTATCGCTATATTATTGCTCTATAAGAGGAATGAGTTCATCCAAAAATTATTTGAAATAAATTAAATAAAATATATAATATTTCATTTAGAGTATGATCATTTTTTGATTGAAAAAATATAAATATATATGATAAGAAATACTATGTATTAACTATATATATATATATATATCATTTTATAGAATTATCTATAACATAAATGTAAAAAAATCAAAATCGAATAAAATTATTAGTGTCACTCCATACTACCTTACAAAGTTTTTTTAAATATATGATAGATTTTTTATGGATTGATTAATATTCTCATCTAACAATAAATGTTAATTAATTTTTGATGGGATCAATTATGACTAAAATTAAATAGTTTATATAATTAGGCGTATTATGTTCTATAATATATTCATGGGTGATTTATCTCTATTCCTATATTGGTATGTGTAATGGTTGCAACATCCTATTACACATATAACATTCATCACTAATTAATTGGATGAAAACATCAAGTAATATACTCTTAATTCCCCCACATTATTATAACACATCAAAAATTATTATTTAAATTCTTATAAATTTTTAAGCATCCACTATTTATATAGAATGGTGAGAAATTTTCAACATCCAATAGCTCCTTCGATTGTAATTTGGATAGATCACATATTAGTATCATAAATATTTTATATCAATCACTAGAAAAGTAAAACTCTTACATATTTTTTACCGAAATCTATATAACTGTATCTATATTGAACTATTTTGTTTTCATAACATGGATGTATTGTTGGGTAGTAATTTTTTTTTAATATTATAGATTTCCACATTTTTTATCATATTATGGTCATTCTATATAATTCCCCTGAGTTCTATGTCTTATTCAATATTATCATATAAATTGTAGAATGAAAATTTTATAATAAATCATTTTATGACTATTTTTCCTTCCCATAGTGGTATTACATTGAGTATTTTATTCATTGATTAATTTAAGCTATATCCATTGCTTCATGTTGAAATCATTATGTGTACAAATATATTTTAGACTCTTATAAAACATATGAATTTCATATATTACATTGTAGATATAACATGTCAATACAAATAATGAAAAATATTTCAATTTTCTTCTCTGTATAATGGGACATGAATGTTTAATCATGACCATTAATTGATATGATTCAAAAGATTACATAATGTAATTCTGAATAATGAAGAAATCATGTCAATTTTTTCAAGACACATTGTATATCAAAAAATTATTATACACTATATTGACGTTTATTTTTGTGTGAAACCACCTACCTTCTCATGAGGTCTTCAAAATACTGTTCTCATTAATATTTGATAACAAACATGGATTTAATTTTACATAATTATTTTTCTGTATATGATAAACATGAAATTGTTTTTAAAAAATTTATATACTATCCCAGTAATCTAAAAAATATATTTTGATAATTATAATAGTGGTTGGTCTAATCCATTGATCAATAACCTCTATATTTTAAGGACCCATATATGTACCTTATAATGTGATTACATAACCATGAATGATTATTTATATAAAAATAATATTCAATTTATATGTTTCACATTAAATTTCATATTTCACAATTTATGTAAGAAAATCCTAAAATGATCATCATTATCATCCATTATAACACATCATGATTTTAGTATGTGTTTTACAATAGATATATACTATGTTGAATATATTGTTACACATGGAATGAATAACTAAATAGAGTCATGATATATTAAAATAAAATGTTCTGTTAATTGAAATGATGTAATAATAAATGATAATTAGTTTTTAAAATAATTTATTTAAATGATTTGGAAATAAAAAGTAAATGTGATATGATGAAAACAATTAAATGTAAAGAAGCCTTATTTTCCAATGAAATATTTATTTTTTTCTAAATTTATTTTTAATTAATTTATCAATATTATTATAATTTAATATGTGAAAATATTAATTAACATTCAATTATAAATAGATATGAAACATGATTAATATTACATGAATATTGTAATGGTTTTTTCTAAAAATGAATCATTTCATTTTACTTTTTATTGTATTTTTAAATTTGAAATAAAAATAATATGTTTTTTTTTTGAATTGATATGCCAGTTTAAATTAATAATTTCATAAATATCTTAAATTTATATTTATTTATTTTTTTTAGAAATTTAAAATATAGAATTTAAAAATAATATAATATTAAAGACATTGTTGTGTTATATGTCAAACCTAAAAGTATACGTAAAATATTTCATGACCAAATATCAGATTAAGGAATACATCAATCATTTAAAACAATTAAGAAGAATTTTTAATCATATGCATGTCTTTCTAAAACATAAGTTATATTTAATTCTAAAAGAAGAATATTTCATTTCAATTACATTTCATTTTATTCAGGATATTCCATTTTCTAATTAAATTTATTGAATTTCATAAAATATATATTTATTTATATTTAGGAACGATAAAGTAATTTGTATTTACATTCTATATATTATAATTGTGTAATATTATATTTTTTATATTATAAAATTCTAATGAACTATTATTGATTCTCTTTTTCATAATAATATTAGAATTAATTTCAACCACTTCTATAAATTGAATATATTTAATTTTATATTCATTAAAATGTTGAGAATAATCAAATTATGTAATAAATGGGGTTTCATTGTAATTTATAATCATTATTTAACAAGGTAAATTATTTCCCCCACTGTACTTTTTTTGAAGGGTTATCAGTAAATCACTTTTATTATTGAAAGAAATACCCTCACATGCCTCCCCCAAATATCTCTATCATTTTGAGTTTTCCAACCCATAGGTCATACTCTCCATCCTCCTATTTTCCTTTCAAATGTGGTCCCAACCATTGGATCCTTTATAACCCTTAACCCTTTGACTCGACCTTCCATATTGAAGTTGAGTCACCTCATAGGGAGATCTCAACCTATTCTTCTCATATTCACTTGTATGATAAGAATTCCAATATCATACCATCTCTATACTCATTAATGGTTCCATAATACTTCGTGAAATTTGTGTTCTATGTTACTATCGACGATGATCTCTCTCCTACCTTCCCCAATCCCACAATATAATCCCTTCACATGGATAGTAATATCTCATTGATTATAGTTTGAAATATTATTTTCTCTTGGTATAAGTTAGATATACGATAATTGTAGGCATATCATTATTTTTTTTATTATTCACAAAAGTCCCTTCAAGAGTGTATATTTCAGATTATAATATAAATATCTGCTCACAGAACCTATCACTCTTGGATGATGTGTCAATTATTACATGTATGTTCTATGTTCATCTTTTCACATTAATGTATTTAGTATCATCATGGTCGACATATTTCATACCATTTTGAGTCCATTAAATCACTTATTTCCATTGGTCCTTGGATATGCATGATTTTTATGACTTCCACGTTTCCTATATTTGTATTCATATTCCAGGCCATCCTATCATGTTTTATAACATGTCACCTCTCAAGTGAATTATTTTAATCATATAATCCTTCAATTTTGAGTATAATACCACCTTGAGGTTGTCCAATACTATAATATGTAATATATTTTTAGACTTGGATCTCATCATTACATCCCCGTAGTTAATCCTTTCTCCATCCTATTTAATTCTCTGTGAATCAGTTCCTTGATAAGAGTGTGTTTATTATAAATGAGATATTGGACCTCAACGTACATGATTCTCCATTATTGATCCCAAAAAATGAGAACATGAAACCATTCTTCACATCAATGTTGTTTATCAGTAAACTATTGAATGAATATAGAAAAAATGACCATGTGTGGATAATTTTTGTAGGTGATGTCAATGTCAATATCATCATTTTATCTTCTGAATAGTTAATTTATAGGATATATATCCTTTAAAATAAATTTATGTTTACCACATTTTATGTGAAATGTGATTTTTGGGATCAAGAAGAGTTATGGAGAATTTATTTTATTTTGTATGGGTTATCCCTCATGGATTTTTTTGTGGACATCCACTCCATAAATGGAACCTCATATATAAATGCTATTGTTTCTATCCTAGTAATAACATGGATAATTTTTATAATTTCTTATCATCGAGGAACATTATTGATCTAGGATTAACATGAGAGAAGTTCACATGGTGATATAAAAATCATGGAACCCTTTGGATCTATAGCCTTCTTGATATATTCTTATCCAATCATCAAGGAATAACATCATTCCAAAATTCAACAGTGATCCATCTAGCATGATATCTCTCGAATCACTCCCCTTACATTCTATCTATTAAGAATGGTGGCGCGAGATTCAAAAACCAACGTTCAGAATGATTTGGTTCATAATGAATTATTTCTATCCTTGGGTAAAAACTAATGGGATGATGGTTCTGACTGGAATCCATGAGATTCTTTGAAAAATAATTTGATGCATTAGAAAAAGATTTCAATTTTTGTAACTCTAAAATGAAGACATATTATACATATTTTATATATTAGGATGATGATATTTCTTCCTTATATTAAATATAAAAACTAATTAGTGTGATGATTCCCACATTTCTCTTATGGAGAATACACGAAAACATTATGAAAATAACATATTAACTGAATGGAATTCCCAAGAGTGGTCTCAAATCTAGTGGATAAAGAAAGTGGACTCGTAGAAATTTATATTGAAGATATAATTATTGAAAAATATTTTTAGGTAATATAAACCTTAATTTGGTGTATATGTCCAGTTGTGTGGACATCACTATATGTAGTGTGAATGTTGTTTTATTCTTTTATAATATACTAACAAATAGATTCATTACCATCAGAGGATGTTATTTAAAAATTAAAATAACTATTAGTTTTTCATGAATGTTCCTTCATTTTATTGAATGTTTCAATATCAATATTATGTCTTATCATGATAATTCTATGATTTGGAATTATATTAAATCCATCTCCTTAGATAGAAGACCCTTCCATGAAGGATATATATAGTCTTTTTACAAAGGTATATGTTATATAATTAATGACTACAAGACAAAACATTTAAATGTTTTTTTATTGACGGGATCTTACCAAGAGTTTCATGCGCCAACTCCCATTTTATTATTACAAAGGTGAATCACCCTTCCATTTGAGTTGTTTATTCCAGAGATTTTATGCTTCTTTATTTATAAAATTATTTTTAAAATATTTATTGAATGAGTTTCTACTATCTGACCTCAATTGATCCTAGATGGAAAACTTTTCTTAGTAAGATATCAGAACATAAATTGATAAACATACATGGCTAATGATGTTGAGTCAATAAGGTTTTCCTTATGACTTTTTCATTCATTATTGTTTTGAAATTCACAAACACCATATACTTAAGAAAATCTATATTTCACCTCTATAAGGAAAATTTCCATCTAAAAGGAATTTACCCCCACTATGTTTTCATTGCTAATATCAATATTTTTCATAAGTATAAAAATATGATTCATATCAAAACCTTAGAATAATATAATACTTAAATATGAAGCATTCTAGTTTAGGATCCGAATTCTGGATACGAACTCCCATGAAGATCCACTCTGAATTCTGGATATGAACTCAAATGAAGTTCCACTATGAATTCTGGATACGAACTCTCATGAAGTTCCACACTGAATTCTGGATACGAACATTAATGAAGTTCCACTCCGAAGTCTGGATACAAACTCTAATGAAGTTCCACTCCGAATTTGGGATACAAACTCCCATAAAGATCGACTTTGAATTCTGCATACGAACTCTCACAGAGTTCGACTCCAAATTATGGATACGAACTTCTACGAGTTCGACTCCGAACTTCTACGAGTATGACATCGAACTTCTACGATTTTGACTCTGAACTTCGATGATTTCGACTCCGAACTTATACGAGTTTGACTCCAAACATCTACGAGTTCGACTCTGAAAATCTAGGAGTTCCACTCCGAACTTCTATGATTTTGACTCCGAACCTCTACGAGTTCGACTACAGACATATAAGAGTTGGAATCCTAACTTCTATGAGTTCGACTCCTAACTCTATAAGTTCATATATCGAATTCTAGTGAAACTAGACTCCAAATTTCCTTAGAAATTCAGAATCCGGATTTCTTCAGAATTCAGGTTTTGAATTCCTACAAAACAAAATCCAAATATCTCTTTATTATAGACTTCGAATTTAATTATCGTTAGAATCCGAACATTTATTTGGTTACATTCCGAAATTCATCTTTACATATTCTTACATATGATTCATTACAAAATAATGTCGTTCTTTCAGTTATTGACTAAACATTGTTTAAGTGAAACATGTACAGTTCCCTCCAAAATTTATGAAAAAATATGACCGTTGGAGGAGGGAGCTGACCATTAGATCATCGCCTATAATTAGGATCTCATTTTAAAAGAAGAAATAACTTTGAAATCTGTGCTTACATGCTATTGAAGTGATTCCTAGAGAGAGAGTCTCTTTTCAAATCTCAAAACTTCGTGCAGAAAGTTTGAACAGCTTGTTCAAACATTTCGTTATGTAGACATTCTTAGTGGGACTCCAATTGTTTCTTATTACAATTGAGGGATTCCAAGGATAGGAAGATAGAGGTTCCAACACCTTGAATTTTAGTGATTCCTTGTTGAGGAAGACAGAGGTGCCGACTACCTGATTGTTGAGGTAATGTAGGGATATCAAGACTGACTCCGATCTTCGTATCAAGGGCTTACCCTAGTGTGGGTAAGACAGACATTCTTGAAAGTATAAATCAAGGGACCTTTTATCCAGGGTTGTTAGATACCCTTTTCTTTGAGTTAAAAGAGTTATTGTTTGTTACTTTTATTTTTTAATATTTTTTCCACTACATATTGTATTATTAAGAAAATTATAACTTTATTATACTTCCTTACTTGTACTCTGATTTAGTTAGATTCAATACTCATTATGCTAGAATATTATATTGTGTAAACATTGTTATGTTTCATTTCTGGAATAACTTTTCCAGAATCATGAAAGTCCTTAGAACTTAGAGGTGTTTTGAATTTTGGGTATCCAAAATTTATTTAGGGAATTTTTAAGTAAAATTCACCCCCTCTTGTATCCGAGAATCTCATTATATTTCGATCCTACGTTTGGTATAATAGAGTATATCATACTCAGAGCCTTATACTATATTAACAATTGGTATCAAAGGGTTGGTTAAATATGAATTAATCACATGATTAGATTCAGAAGGATATTCTCATTTTCTCATTTTCTGGATTCATATTTTTTGGAAATTTTTTTTTGACCTCATAGTTCGGATTCACTTTTTTCTTAGAGATACAATTTTTCTTGCTTAAAATATTTTCTATTGTTTACAATCTTATACTTCTAACAAGTTTGTTTGCCAAAGATTTTCTTAAGAATGGCAGGTTTAAATATTGGTTCAATTGACAACCTAAATCATAATAGACCACCGATCATTGATGATAATGATTATGAATATTGGAGAGATCATATGAATACTTTCGTTATCAATACTGGGGTTGATAATTTTGTGATGCTTACTAGTGGATATAAAATTCCTGATAAAGATGTTAGTTCTTTTACAAATCCCGAAAAGCATGAATACCTACTCCATTATAAGGTACACAATACTTTTCTCTGTTCAATGACTAAGAACATATATAGCCAAATTTCATATTGCGAAATAGCTAACTGTATATGGAAGAAACTCGAAGTTACTCATTTTGGTACATCCGATGTCGTAGAAACAAGAAGAGCTATGTTGAGAGCAGAATACCATGGATTTAATTTCCCCTTTGGAGAACCGATTTTTATAGTAAAATAATGGTTTATGACTATCATGAATAGCTTACAATCTATGGGATAGAATGGTCTAGATGAAGAATCTCTTGTTGACAAGATCATAGATATAGTTCCCAATGAGTGGGAATCAATGATAAATTCTATCGATGAAAACAGAAAGGTTACTAAAATTTTTCTTGATGATATATTTGGAACTCTTTTTCAACATGAGAGAAGAATGAAGAGGGATGCTGACAATATAAAGAAAAGGAATGGGAATAGTATTGTTGCTTTTACTACAACTTCAAATCACATGAAATCTAAGACTGTGGAGAGATTTACCAGATCCAAGTCTAAGAAGGTTACTATCAAATCTGAATCTAGTGAATGTAAAATTTGAGAAAATGAGTTAGCTAATCATTCTCGAAGGATGAAAAAGATAGCTGGACAAATAAATTTCCAATCAAAGTATAATAATAAGGAATTGAAATATAAGATAGATTCAGATCTCACATTCTATGAATGTAAGAGAGCTGGTCACATAAGAATGGATTGTCCTTTTCTTAAAAAGAAATAATGAAAAGAGAGGCATTCTGAAAGAAACAATTAGAAGTTTTACAGAGCTAAAGCTTAGAATATTCTGAAATCTAATGACACCTGGATTTCCAGTGGTGGTGACTCTTCAGAAGGTGAATCTTCAGAATATGATTCATCAGATTAGAATAATATGGGAATCATTAATACTACTTCTTTTCCACATACATGTCTTATGGCCAAAGTACGCTCTACCAAGGCTTTAACAGATATATCTCATGATAAGAATTAATATTATGAAAATAATACTTCTAATGAAGATACTTCATCTTTAGAAAATGAATAACCTTCATATGAACAAGTATCAAGATTTTACATGTTACTTGAGGCAAAAAATTGTATAATTTCTATGAAATTAGACAAGGAAAATACTAGGGATGAAATTATTACAAAAGAGATTTCAGATCTTACTACAAATCATAGAGTTAATGAATAGATTTTAAGAAAACATTCTAAAGACCTTGAGAAAGAAAATTATATTAAGGAAGAACATTCTAAAGATCTTAAGAATGCTATTTCAAAGATGATATTTTTTGAGGAAAACTTAACTCTAAGGAAATGATGGCCAAGTATAGGAATTAAGTCATCAGACTAATGTTTGAAATATTTTCACTTAAGAAGGTCCTTGCAAAATTTACCCGCAGGAAGAAAAATTTTGACATGATTTATTCTCAAATTAAACCTCAAGGAAACAATACTATAGTAGGTTATACTCACCAAAAACCGATTTTCAAAAAAAACTATTTTGTTCCATCTAAAGTCCCTTTTTTCACTAATTGTCAATGTGGTGGACATTGGAAGAGAAAATTTTCCTTAAATAGAGTTCAATATCTTGGGTTTCATAAATCATATTTCTCTTACCAAATTTGGATACCCATAATTTTGTTGTCTAACAATTCCAGATCCAAGAAAGTCTAGATTCTGAAAACCCAACTTGTTTCTTATTTTCAGGAAAATAGAGAAAGTACCAACAAAAATACATGGTATATGGATAATGGATGTTCCCGACATATGACTAGTAACAAAAGCTATTTTGAAAATATTATCAAGATGAAAGGAGGAAAGGTAACTTTCAGAGATAATGCTAAGAGAGAAATTATGGTATAGGTAATATTTTTCTTCTTAGTAAGAATTTGATTTCAAATGTTTTATTTTGTAATGGTCTTAAGAACAACCTCATTAGTATAAGCCAATTATATGATGGATGATACCTTGTGAATTTTAGGAATGATAAGTTCATAGTACACAATTCCAATGTAGAGTTTATTTTATCTTCCCATAGGCAAGAGAATGTTTACACTTTTAACTTAGAAGACCTTTGGAGCCAAGACATACTTTTCCTAAGTGCAATGAAGATCATTCTTGGTTATGGCATAGAAACTAGGTCACTGTAATCATAGAATCTTATGTAAACCCTCTAAGAAAAAACTAGTTAAGGATCTACCGGTGAGTATATTTGATTCTTCTAATGTTTTTAATCCTTGTCAATATGGAAAGAAACATAAATCTAGTTTTAAATCAATCGTTGAAGTCTCAAAATCTAATGCTTTATAGTTGGGGCACATGGATCTTTTTGGTCCAACAAAAACGGGAAGCATTGGAGGAAAATACTATGTGTTTGTTTTAGTGGATGATTACACTAGATTTACATGGGTCTATATTCTAACAAAGAAGTCTGAAGCATTTTCTTATTTCAAAAGTTTTAGATCCCAAGACAAAAATGAGAAAAATATTCCACTAAAAACTATTCATAGTGATCATGGAGGAGAATTTCAAAATTCTGATTTTGAAACATTTTGTAGTAAAAAGGTATTACTGAAAAATTTTCATCACCTAAAACTCCCCAAAAAAATGGTGTAGTTGAAAGAGGAAATAGATTTCTTCAAGAGGTAACTAGAACCATGTTGAGTGAATATTCTATAGCTAGACATTTCTGGTCTGAAGCTGTAAGTACTGCATGTTATACTATAAATCAAGTTTTGGTTAGACAATTTCTGAATAAAACTCTTTATGAGTTATTGAATGGTAGAAAACTGAGACCGTACTACTTCTTGGTTTTTGGTTGCATGGAATTAATTTTGTATAATAAAGGTAATCTACACAAATTCGCACCAAAATCTGATGAATGTATTTTCTTAGGCTACTCCAAAACTTCTAAGGCTTATATAGTTTTCAATAAAAACACTTGTATTGTTGAGGAAACAGTACATGTAAAATTTGATGAAACTAATCTTTTTGTATTCAAAAAACCTCAGCCTACATCTTCGGTTTTGTTTTAAAAAACTGATTATCAACCTTTGATAGAAAATCCTTCTGATAAGGAAATTGTACAAGAAGATTCTTATGAAACAATTACCCCAGAAGATTTCCTAACTTATGTTGATGAACAGGTTCTTCAAAACCCAAATCAGTCATTTCTAAAGAATCACCCCAGTGATAGCATCATTAGTGATGTAAATCAACATGTAAGGACTAGACGTTACTTAAGAAATAAACTAGAACATCGAGCATTCCTTTCCCAATTAGGACCAAAAAGAACTGATGAAGCTTTAAGTGATGATGATTTTATAAAAGCCATGCAAGATGAACAAAATGAATTTTAATGGAATAAAGTCTGGGCCTAGGTTAAAAGACCTAAGGAAACTTCGGTTGTTAGTGTAAAATGGGTCTTCAGAAATATGTGTGGTGAAAATGGAATCATCGTTAGAAATACTGGTAGATTGGTTGCTAAAGGCTATAATCAATAAGAAGGAATATACTATGAAGAAACCTATTATCCAGTAGCTAGAGTTTAATATATTCGTATTTTACATGCCTTTGTAGAATTCTTCAATTTTATGCTTTTTCCAATGGATGTAAAATTATATTTTCTTAACAGGTATGTTCAACAGGATTTTTTTGTTGAACAACCTCCGGATTTTGAAGACAAAAAACATCATGATCATGTTTTTAGTCTTACCAAAGCATTGTATGGCCTTAAACATGCTGCACGATCTAGGAATGATTGACTTATAGAATTTTTGCTTCAAAATAACTATGTTAAGGGAAATGAAGATCCAACCCTTTTTATAAATAAGGATAATAAAAAAATTTTGATTGTTCAAATTTATTTTGATGACATTATATTTGGTTCAACTTAGCAATCTTTAACAGATTCCGTTGCGGATATAATGAAATCTGAGTTTGAAATGAGTATGATTGGTGAGTTAACATTTTTCCTTGGTTTTTAAATTTCTCAAAAACCATAAGGAATATATAAATCCCAACATATGTATATTAAATATCTTCTTAAAAAGTATGGGTATAACAACACTAAGAGTATAAGTACTCCTATTGGTACCTCAAACACACTTGATCTTGATGATGATGGAAGACCAGTAGATAAAAAATCTTTTAGAAGTATGATTGGAAGTCTACATTAGTTGAATGCTAGTTGACCAGACATGTTGTTTTCAGTATAATGATGTCAAATATCTCAATATAATCCTAAGGAATCTCATTTATAGGCAGTGAAATGATGTTTTCTCTACTTAATGGGAACCATGGAACTTGGAATATTTTATACTTATGGAAATGGTTTTATCTTAAAATGTTTTTTATATGGTGACTTTGGTGGATGTAGAATGGATAAAAAGTGTACATAATGAACTTTTCATTTTTTAGGAGATTCATTTGTTTCTTGTTCATGCTACAAGAAAAATTCTATATCACTTTCCACTGTTGAAGATGAATATGTAGCAGGTAGAAGTTGTTGTGCTCAAGTGTTGTGGATGCAACACACACTCACAAACTATGGCTTGAGCTTTACTAAGACTCAAATTTTGTGTGATAACACAAGTGCCATATCCCTTCTTAAAAACCCTTCACATCACTCTCGTGTAAATCACATAGATATTAGGCATCACTTTATTAGAGATCACACACTAAAAGGAAATATCGTTCTTGAGTTTATCGAAACACATGATCATTTTGCTGAAATTTTCACAAAATCTTTACCTTCCGATAGATTTGAATACATTAAACATAAGTTAGGAATGACAACTGTAAGGTAATCTCCCTTCATAAATTCTTGTTGAACCCATCTCCTTATATTAATAAACTACTTTTCATAGGAGGAGTACATCTGTTATTCAATTTTTTTCATATTTTTTGTAATGATTTTTTTCATATTTTTTTCATAGTTATGTTTTTCAAAATAAATTCATAATGGAAATTTTCGTTATAGGAATTTTCATAATGTAAATTTTCAGAACTAAATATTTTTCGTAATGGAAATTTTAGGAAGTAAAATTATCATAATGGAAGTTTTGAAACTGATGTATTTAAAATAGAATTTTCCAGATCATTATGTTTTCGTAATAAGAAATTTCATAATGATTTTTTCGTACTGAAAATTTTGTAATGAAATTTTCATACTGAAAATGTTCGTAAGAAAATTTTCGTACTGAAAAGTTTTATAATAAAATTATCGTACTGAGATTTTTCGTAATGAAATTTTCTTAATGAGAATTTTCGTAATGAAATATTCATACTAAGAAATTTCAATCTCTTGCATGTCGAAGACCTGCCTCTATTCTTAATGGTTTTTCCGAACCATTCTATGCTCCTCCATTCCGAATGACTATAGAAGCATCTTCCCATGATATGTCATCCACAGAGCCAATTTCAAAATGGAATGTCTACAGGGAAAGACTGGTCCATCCTAACTTTTACAAGTACGATTCCATCATCTATAAGAATATCAAGATGAATGGTAGGGAAGATGTATGTGTATCCAAGACAGGTGATCAAGATGCGGTCAATTTGAAGTTACTTTTGGAGTTCTATGAATCAGCAAGGTTGTATGAGGATGAGGAAAGAAATTTTTTTTTTCAAGTCTTATGGGAAGACTTACAATCATACATACACCAAGGAATCAAGCTTGTTTGGGATTGCATATGATGGAGAGGATGAATTTTTCTCACATAAACTTTTGGATGTGAAAGGAAGTTTTGTTAAGTTAATGGTTGTGGTGTGTCTTGGGCTTCACGATGTAGAGACAGCCAAGATTTCTTATCTATCATCTAATAATCAGATTCTTCAGGTTTGGGTACAAGGTTTCCTGGTACCGAGAAAGGGTGATATATAAGCCCTAAAGAAATGTGATATATATTTCTTATTCTTCTTGGTAAATCTAAGAAAAATCAATCTGATGAGGCATGTCCTTGTGGAAATCAACAACCTCAAGGAGGGAAATTTGGGATCTCAAATCATCATGTACCCTACCTTACCATCCAAGCTGATAGTTCAGTGTCTGGATTCATTCATGATTTCTTGTAAGTCTAAGATTCAGAATTGAAAGGTTATGCTTGTAAGTGATGATACCTTGAAAAGAATTAATATGGAATATTTCATGGAAAAAGTAGTGTTTTATAATTTTCCATAAGAAGAGGCTGAAACCAATCCGAAAAAGGTGGAGAAGGTTGATCCAGTGAAGAAGGTTGGTATGAAGAGAAAATTAAAAGAAGTAGTTGCTGAAGACAAAACCCCCAATGCTAAGGGAACCCAATCCAAACCTCCCATGCTGAAAAAACAAAGAGCCTATCCAGATGAGGTGGATACTAAATGGAGAGAATATAAGGATAAGAGGAAGGAAGGGTATCCACAGTTCGGATTGGACCCTGCTGAGGCTAAGGAGTTAAGAGAAAAAGCCATGGATGAGTTAGAAAAAAATCCAAAGAGAAAAGGATGAAGAAGAATTGGTCTGGAGCCGAAGTTGTACAATCCCTGTTGAGGGATACAGATGTAGATTCTGATAAGATTCCCGTTCGGGAATCTTTTGTTGTTCATCCATTATTGGGGACCCCTAAGAGGAAGTACTTCACTCTGGAAAAGTCCAAATGGAAAGAGGTTGTTAAATAAGTAGATAAAGTAGCTGGTGAAGAAGAAGATGAAGAAGTTGTTGAAGAAATGGAAGAAGAAGAGTATGTAGTAGAAGAAGAAGAAGTAGAAGAAGGAAGTGGTGATCTTGATGAACTGATTAAACAAGTGGAAGATTATCATGAGAAGGCAAGCCTAACAGAAAATGTACCACTCCGAACTTCTAAGGCCGAGACCACAAATCCTATCACTCCAGGAAAGGGAGATGAGAAAGATAGTAAAAAAGATGATGTCGTGGAAGAAGAGGAAGAGAATGAGTTTCCTGAGGATGAATGCTTTGAAAATCATTTTCTTGAAGAAGGAGGAGATAAGGGGAAACCAGATGAAGATAAGATTGATCAACTATCTGAAAGTGAAGAAGAATCTTCTGATAAGGCAGTTTCGAAAGTTGATAAGGGGAATCTTGTGCTTATGGATACCCCAACAAAAGATGTAATACGAAAAAAGGAGTTTGGTGGTTCTTCTAGAAGGATGTTTGGGCAGAATGAAGAAGAACAATATCCTTGCGAAGTGTCTAATTTGGAATCGTCAGCAATGGGCCATGATTTTGTTGTTGAGTCTTTCAAAAAGTTGGTGGATGCTATTCCGATCATTTCCACTATAGACTCCAGATACCAGATGCTTTAACATAGTATGAATTAGTAGTCAGAATCTTTATCCATGGTGATGGATAAGTGTGTGAAGATTGAAGTAGATCATAGATATTTCCGTATCAATTATGATGTGCACATGAAATCATGCATCAAAGTCACTATGTGGTTAATGAATGTTGATATTGATTTTTCTGAGTTTGATCATTTTCATACTGATGTGGAAAATGATTTTGATACTAAGGATGGAAAAATCAAGAATCATTAGGAAAAACTAACCCTTGAGAAAAATTCCCAAAATCAACAGGTCAAAGACCAGACTGGGAAGCATAACTCCGTTGCCCATAACTGGAAAACCGAAAGAGATTTTCGGTTTGAGTTTCAAGAGAAGCTGGAAAATCAAGATGACTTACTGAAAATGAAGGAAGAGGACATGGATGTTCAGGAAGAAGTCTTGAATGCTCAACAATAAAGGATCACAGCTTTGGAGAAGCAAGCTGAGGAGGATCAGACAGATTTGAAAAAGATTAAAACACTCTTGAAGAAGCTGATCCAAAAGTAAAGAATGTGAAATAGACTCAATCCTATCTTTTTTTGCATTTGTCTTTCATTGTAAAAATTTATTTCAACTCTAATGAATTGTTTTGGTTCATTGTATCTCGTGTTGTTATGTACTAATGTTTCAGTTACATTATTTCTATTTCATTCCCTTACATTCTTTTTGAAAATCACAAAGGGGGAGAAGAAAAAATAACTTCTCAAAAGGGGACAAGGAAAAATTTAAATGGAGAAGAATATTTTCTATGTGATGAACTATCCTTATGTAAGGGGTAGTTTCTTATTACGAAGTCTTTCTTTCCTATGATAATGAAAACTCCAGTCCGGAAATCCAATAATACAATCCTTAGAGTTCATAAGCATAAGGGTGAGTTAGCTATATTCATCATCATCTATGATCAAAGGGATATATGTTTTAATTTCAAAGTCTAATGATTTTTTTTCAAAGTCCTTATATTCTTTTTCGAAGGGTTGTTTGTCCTTTTCAAAAGGGGGGATATTGTTGAGTCAATAAGGTTTTCCTTATTAATTTTCCATTATTTATTTTTTTGAAAACCACAAACACCTTATACTTAAGAAAATATATATTTCACTTCTATAAGGAACATTTTCTTCTCAATGGAATTTACCCCTACTATGTTTTCATTTCTAATATCAAAATTTTTTCTTATGTATAAAAATCGGATACATGTCAAAACCTCAGAATCATATAATACATCTACATGATGAATTATATTCTAGGATCCGAATTCTGGATACGAACTCTCCTGAAGTTCCACTCCGAATTCAGGATACAAACTCTAATGAAGTTCCACTCCAAATTCTGGATACAAACTCTCATGAAGTTCTACTCAGAATTCTAGATACAAACTCTAATGAAGTTCCACTATGAATTTTGGATATGAGATCTAATGAAGTTCCACTCCGAATTCTGGATACGAACTCTTATAAAGTTTCACATTGAATTTTGGATACGAACTCTCACAGAGTTCAACTCCGAATTGTGGAAATGAACTTCTACGAGTTCGACTCCGAACATCTACGAGTTAAACTCCGAACTTCTACGAGTTCGACTCTGAACATCTACGAGTTCGACTCTGATGTTCTATGAGTTAGACTCCCAACTTCTACATGTTCGACTCTGAACTTTTACAAGTTCGACTCTGAACTTCTACGAGTTTGAATGACCTAAATTGGGTTAATATATTTATAATTGTTCTAATATTAACTCAAAAATCCATTTAATGTATTATAATTATTTAAATGGAAAAAATATTTTTTTTAAGTACAATGTAGTATTTTTCGCAAATCCGTGAAAAATTTAAATTCGTGAAAATGTTCACAAAATTAATCCTATGTTAATGGTGAATTTAAAAAATTATAAATTATTGTCAATTTTTCAAATTATATTTATAATATAACAAAAATTATTTTTATTATTGTACAAAGAAGGGAATAAAAAATAGTTCTTTTAAGAATATAGAATTTATAAAAACATAAAGACCTGAGAAAAGATATTAGATTTCATAATATATTTGTTTTATTTATATGAAAACATTATAAATAAAATTTAAAATTTCATTATTACTACAAATATTACAATTATTCATATATATTTTATAACTATATCATTTATATAAATATAAAAAAAAATTTATTTCATAGAGATCAATGTTTTTTTGTATTGCATGCCAATTCTGTGATCCATGTAACACAATATTAACATGGAATTGTGTATTATGTAATCAAAATATAGTTCTTAGGTATAATAATAATAATATATATTCACAATTGTGAATTTAAAAACATCAATGATCTAATAAATTAGTGTAAAATAATTTCACTAAATCTCTAGGGCTATAGTCGCCTTTCAAACATAGGTTGCAGAAGTCCTTGGATACAATGGTTCTTCTGAGTAAGAAAAATCACGCATTGACTAATGTAATGATAGAAATTATTATTCATGTTTTAAAGGATATGCTTCTTTCATTTTTCCTACACATTGGGGGTTCTTGGGAGAAACGAATTCACATTTCTGTGTTTGATTGGAATAACCACTTTTAGGATACCGTCATGTTGGATCCTTGTGATTACTTATATGGAATTCCATTATGTTCTTATATATTCTATGTAGAGGTAGTGGATGTATAATTTCTTGGTCCTCAACTCATTCACGATACTACTGAGTGATTTTATTTAATGATGATGTTCTTTATGAATGACCATTCGAGATAACATCCACATTTTAAGAGATGTCGATGAGCTATGTAGTTCAAAATCGTAGATATGGTTTTCTTGGGAGTCTCTTCCATATATCGGAATATTCATATTTAGATTTGGAGTAGGCTTTCACATATTTTTATTGGATACTCTAACGTTGTGAAATAGATCAAACTAATGGCTTAGAAGATATAACATCATCATAAATACTAGTCTATGGATGTTATATTCAACATTCCTCAATTTCACAAGTATTATCCTGAACAATTACATATATTTATATCAGAGGAGTTTGAGTATGATGTATATGATTTGTTCAGACAATCCAATATGTAGCATTGATTAAATTATGAAGAGAATTTGTGGCAGGTCAATTTTTTTGGTAGGGGTTCTCTGGTAGCACAATTGAGTACATGATGATACTTGTGAGTAAAAAGATGATACACAAGATCATAGTAATAAACTATTTGATGATGATACAACTTTACCCTCAAATGTACAACAAGGGTATGAGTTTATTTAAATATGGTTGGTTGTAAAAACCATCGTTTAATGAAGGTAAAACTAATTTTTTAATGTGTATCCCTTATTTTATACTGGTATATGTGAACTACAATATTACAATGATCTGAAGAGTGTTTTGGTATTTTTTGGAGCCCATATTTAATGAACATGGGAAAAAGGGAACATCACATAGTTACTAGACAGTGAGTACTAGTTGTATAGGGTAACCATTCAGGAAAAAAAATTAGATGCAAGCTCCCCACAATTTTTTTTCAGCCATTCCACCCAATGATAATGCCCATGAAGGATATCTATTGTACTGTATAGATAGATTTTTTACTAGTTTCGAACGTTTAGGGAAACCATGTGCCTTAACCATGTGGGTTCAATACTTTGGTAGAGGGTTGAGCATGATTTATGCATGGTTTGGCCAAACCATTAGCCAATTTTTTTTTCATAAACTAACTAATTTTTCAAGAATGATTTTTTCACAACCCCATCTCTACAAAGATTCCCCTCATAGGATGGAAATTAATAAAGGGGATAATAACCCCTAATTGCCACCTCTAATAGGCCCCAATTTGGGGACGAACACCAAGGGTGTGAAATCATAGAATATAATTGGTATTACCTTTTAGGTTAGGAAACAGGGATGGAGATAAGATGGATCATCCTCAAAAAAACATCAATACACTCAAAAAAATAAATCAAAAACCATCCCAAAAGCATGATTAAAATATAAATGTTATAAATACTCAACGTCTCTAATGTAAATTACCAAAATTAATGATGATTAGAGACATAAATTTCCATGATCTGAGCTAGTATGGTCCAGAACAGTCCACGTAATCCTCTTGTAACCTGAAAACACTTTAAATATTTAGGGTGATCAAATAAGTATACTCAATTGGAAATCCAAATACCCTTGTGTCCATGTGATGATGGAAAGATAATGCACCCATGAGAGAATAACAGAACCAAAAAACACCTAATTTGGTATACTAACCATCCCAACCTTTCCCAAAAACTCTAACCAAATAAATTATGTGAACATTTTTAAAAAATTCACATTGACGATAGTGTACCCCACACAACCTTCCCTCTAATTTTACAATACCAGAACCTAATGGAAAATTTCATAGCTCGCCCACCTCTTCTGAACATAACACATCACAACCCACCCACACACACATGGGACTCACAACCACATCACACCAAGAGACACCTCAGAAACAGACCACATCACATCTTTCCCACAGACACCTATGCCACATACAACGAAACATCCCACCCACAAGAAATTGGGCCACTTACAAAACCTCATCGTAGAAAAACATGAAAAGTCACAACACATCTCATCTTGATGACACCTAGGAAAACATAAATCTCATGATCACTTCTGGGCATTAGAAAACACCAATCTGTCCGATGAATCATATGATACCAAGACATCGAATAAGGAGAAGTGTATTGTCGGTGGCCTCCTATCCATCCTCCCACTAATACGTTTGGGAAAGACACTATCCCCCATAATAATGGGGGTGTTCGTTATATAGTTATCAACTAGAGTGGGGTTTTATAAAAATAACAAGGAAAATACAAAGTATATATATATATATTATGCCAAGATCTCATTCCCTACCTATAGGTTCTCAAAAAAACAACCATGGCCACATCGTCACCTTTTATGCTACCTCTAATGGAAAAAACCACCCAAAAAATCCACAAGACCCATTCAACATTCATGAAAAAATCATTAACTATTATAAATCATTTTTCAAAATTGAATTATTGATTTATTCCAATACTATCCATGAATCTATTGAGAACGGTGAAAAATGTAACAGCCCGAGATTTTATAAAAAAATATTCTTTTTATTTTACAAATGTCTTGTGTTATACGCTACACCAAAAGGAGCTTGCACAACACGCATCCTTGACTTGCCTTGCATTACACGCAATCGCAACCTTCCTCGATAGCGTGTGTGGTACGTAATCCTGAGTTTCACGAAACAATGATATGCTATTAAAATATTATTAAAACTAGCCGTTATGAATAGTAATAACCACTTTTTAAATTTTAGAAATTTTAACTCTCAAAATGTACTTCATTTTTGGATTCGGAGTATCGAATTTAGCCTAAGGTGAAATTTTGGTACTTTTCGGATAACTTTCATATTCTGATGAATAGTGAAAATTACTAAATTATAATTAAAAACAACTTTTTTTAATCGAAATAATTAATAGTGATAAATCATTAATTTGAGTGGTTTTAAAGTATATTTAGAATATATTTTTACAATTTAATACAATGTTGGTCATTGGATGTAATTTCACATTTAAACTAGACATAAACAAGTGTCAATCTTTTGATAGATATTGTTTCTTAAAAACACGCTATTTGTTTTAACAGCGGGATTTAATTATAAAATTAATTAATGCAACTTTTATGTTATGAATTTGGTACAATAGACTTCATTTTTGAATTCGGAATATGAAATATTGCTTGGGATGAAATTTTGGCATTGTTCTGAAAAACATCAATTTTTGATGAATAGTGAAACTACTAAGTGGTAGGTTAAAAACTGAATTTTGCATAAAACTTAATTTTACCGCTTCTGTGAATGGAATTTCGAAAATCCGAGAGACACGGTTAATATCAAGGACTAAAATGTGGTTCAATGAGATGAAAATAATTTTTTGGTGAATAGTAACTTTTTACTTTTTTTACCACGGTTAATAGTAAATAGGGTAACTAAGGGTAAATATGATATTAATATTACCCTAACACATGTCCTAATTCTATTGGACAAGTGTAATTCGACCAAAAACAATCTTAGGAATAAAATATGACCATTTAGGCCCACTTGGATTAGATTATGACATTTATTATTAATTTATTTAAAGAAAGGTTAAAATAGTTAAAATCAAAGTTTAATAAGTAAATCATTTTTAATATGGGGTTATACATAAGATAAATTCGATTGTAAATATTAATTAGAAAGCTAAAACGATTTCTTACATGATGGTATTTTATTTGTAATTTTTAGACATAATATAATTTAATTTATTTATGACACCACGATGATGCAGTAATTATCTTATTAATGAAATATTGACATAATTGATGTTATAAACACCAAAATAAATGTAATTTGAGATTTTTTATGAATTCCACTAATTTTCTAGGTTACTATGATATATTAATGTTGATTTAATCAACTTGGTTCGAACATTTAATTCTGTTATGACTTTCACAAAAATCATATATCAAATAGTGTCAAAATTGACACAAAATAGTTTTTAAATCAAATATTATATTATTAATTGTTATTTTATTCCTAAAAATCTAAGGTTCGTCCAAATGACTTAGATAAGGATATATATATTAATAATAAACAATTTGGGGTTCTTTTGGCATTTTATAGTAAGTTTATTAACCATATAGTGAAAGAAAACAAAAAGACATGGTAAAAGTTAAATAATTTAACTTAGAGTTAAATCTAATTGATAAGGTTAAAATAATATCCTAAACTTGTATAAATTCTATTGGTTGATAGGATTTCGACCCCTCCCCACCTTATATTCGAAATAAGACCCTTTGGAACCATTATAAACCAATTTTGACTTTAATATAAAATAATATTGTGAGATATTCCTAAGGTGCCCCTCTCCTCCCCTATAAAAGGACACCTCATCCCCCTCCTCCTCACACCAATTTGAGCACTCAAGCTCGGCCAAACCCTGCCAATTTCTCCTCTCCACTTCCCTAGAAACATCCTAGAGGTTCTGGTCTTCCTCCAAGACCAATTTTAGTGCCCTAAGAGGAGGTCTCAAAGAGGCACTTCAAAGAAGAGGTAATTACCGTTACCAATTCTTTCATCTTTATTTCTTCTTCCACTTATTCTTCTTAGGTTTTTTCATTATGAAGTAATAACATCAGTATCACTCATATACTGATATGTTATTATAAGTATGAAACAAACCTATTTCACCATCTATCCATCCTACGGAAAAAGAAATCATCGCGCGTGCGTACGGAATACCGTCTCCACGCCGTGGTGTAATCTATTTTCCACCACCACCTTACATGGATGGGTATAATGGTGTAAAGAATAACTATACATAGTTATTACAACATCATATTGATTCTTATATATTGTATAATCCACTCCAATTCAATTCAATATTTATAGAAATGATATCATCGCTCGTGCGTACGTACGGAATACCGTCTCCACGACGCGATGAGATTCATTCTCCATGTTAACCATTTAAAAAATGATTATAATGTATATATAAGAAATAATAATGAAATATATGACATTATAAAGCTACTGGATTTATGTATATATATACATATGTATGTCATCTACTTACTTCCATTTCAAGACAATAAGGAAAGAAAAACAGTGTTCATGCGTACGTACGGACTACCGTCTCCATGAACGGTGTTTTTCATTTTATTTATCTATATATTATATATATATATATACTGAATATATATGATATATAAATCATATTTTATAATCTGGAAGTAATTAAATCCTGATATAAGTAATAATGAGGTCAAGAACAACAAGTCAAAACACCTACGATAAATGAAACGATTTTACCCAAAACGCTTCTTTAACATGGAATTTACAAAAGAACGGGTAATATAATGTCATAAGTGAACCATATATGATATCATAACAATGAATATGATTCTGTAATAAGTAAATGACATTATTTAAATCATTATACAGGAGGTTCGGACACATACGAAGCAAATTGGACCTAAGGTAAGGGAAATATCACAATCTCACTTTTATCCGAGATTGTTTTTACTTTGGTAATTACTGGGGTGTATTTTATCATCCACATCCATGTCCCTTCAATATGTAATATTATTTCCATCCTTATACAATAGTTTATATCCAATTTTACCCTTCGGTAAGTTTTTTCTTAAAAGATATGAAAGGAATCTTTTGTCGTTTTTCGTACGAGGTACTTTTTGACTTTTCCGACAAAAGTACGAAGAATGTTTTTTTAAACTTAAACGGCACGAACGGATTTTTACAGTTTTATAAAGCCTTATTTTTATGAAGCTTCCTCCAAAAGATTTCATGACTATTTTTAATAAAATATCTTTCTTTTAAAAATCCATGATGTTTTGTGAAAAGAAATTGATTTTGAAGAAGAAAGGATATTTTCCTCAAGAATTCATTTCAAGTGTTTTATCAAAATTATTTTCCATCTAAGATAATAAAGGGTTCTGTTTATATCCATATTTTTACATTGATTTGACTATTTTGTGATGGAATTATGTTTATGAATTCCTTTATCTTATATGAATGGTTTTATGATGTCATGTTGTTTAAGAATCCCATTTTATTTCATGGGTTATGCAATGATGTATGATTTATGATTTTGTGGCACACATAAGAATGGTATCATTATGAGATGGGTGGGACCTATATCTCCCTCCAATGCATTGGGTAAATATTTTATATCTCATGAGATAGACATGGCTGAAATGGTAGGTTATACCGGTTCAGTGAAACAGGACTGAAACGAGGGTTACTCGATTCAGAAAGGGACTTTGTCCACTAAGATAGTCTTGACAATGAGTCTTGACTAACAAGAAATGATTTTCTATGATTATGTGTGTATGCCACAATGTTTCATGTTTTATGTTATGATTATTGGGATTACATTTCACTTCTATGATATATCCCATGTTATGATATTATGAGCTCTTTTGCAGGTTAAGATTTCCAAAAGCTATGTATATGATGTGATTGATTTTTTCTTTTGTTTACCCTTACTGAGCATTTGAGCTCACCCTTTTATGTTTTCTTTTCCCCAGGATATAAAGAAAGGTTTTAGGTAGAAAAAAGGGATGACCTTTATGGGAGATATTGAAGAACTTTCACCACGATTAGAAGATTACGTTCCGAGTTTCCAAAGACACTAAACTATTACGATCCTTTAGTGCGTGTTTTTGTTATGTACTAAGTATTCCGCAAATGTAATGTAATGTCCATGTACGTCAAGCTTCGGGTCTCTACAGTTGGTATCAGAGGAAAGGTTTAGTCATCCTTTGGAAACTAGGATGCGAAAACGTTAGTGAGATTCCTAGAGATATTTCTAAGGTATGTCTAGGGATGTCCCTAAGGATAAGTATACGTATAGGATATATTCCTAGAACTATGGTAATGATATTAGATTAAACCTAAGAAGTTAGGTATTGAGGATACTTTCCCTTTACTATGTTGTTTTCTCTAGCATGATTTTTGATTCTCACAAAATTATTTTTGTGTTTTAGTTAAGGGATGGAACCAAAAGGAATTCAGTTAACATTGAATCCAATGGACAAATTGGTGACTATGAGCAACAAAATTGTGTAATGCCTAGAGAGAAAGATGTTGTGATTATGCCGAATCAATCATCGCGATATATGATTAACAAGGTGAAATTTAGTGGTATGCCTAATTCTTCAAAGAAGAGGAAGATAGACTATTATGCATGTTCGCATGTTGAGGAGCATAATGAAAGGAAGATTGAGATTTCTAAAGAAGGGAAGAAGAACCTTGAGGAATACCTCAAATGGAGGGACTGATGTTATCTGTGTGGAGAAAAGGGTCATAGAGTGACAGACTGTTATGGAGTTCAATGTCTTATTTGTGGAGAACATGGGCATTACCCAACTCAATGCCCTGACCTAAAAAGTTACTTCTAAATCAAGGAAGGACTTATTCCAGGATAATCATTGATGTGGATGGACTGAAGTGTTTTGGTATTCAAGAATAATGTTGTTGAGGTACTTTTATGGTGTATTGAAATATTTAAGTATTGGTCTATTGTGGTTTTCAATAATTTTAAGGTACCAATAACTATGAAAAGTGATTCAAATATTTTGTAAAGTAGATTATAAGTGCATAATGAAAGGATAAGAAGATAATGAGATGTTTTATTGTATTCATGAGCTCATGATTGATATAAGGACTAAGTGATATCATAGTTTGAGTATATAGAATTTTGAGGATTTTGGTATGTGGAAAGTGTTAACTTTTAACTGCACTCATGTTTTCACTAAGGTATTCAAGAGAATACATGATTAAGGACTTTGAATGTTTGTAATGTGACCAACAAAACATATCTTATATAGGGTTCAATGATGGTATTAAATCTCTGGTAATCATTTTCACTATGTTATGAAAGTGGACTGCAGTATTATGGATAAGCCTAAAGACTAGAATGGATTATGTTGGACATAAAATAGTATTGTTTAAGGATAGAAGTTCTTTTTTCGATATTATTGATGGGATGTTATAGTAATGTAGTTTTAGAAAAAGGACAACCTGCAGGACGGGCGATAGCCCATCGCTTCGGACAAGGCTGTGGGAATCGAACCCACAACCGAAGTGCGACTGGCCTTTATCGCCTACCACTGGCCTACAGGAAGTCCCTGTTTAGTAGAAACTAGTTTTATTATATTAAGCAGTATGATATATGAAGTATAAGTCCATTTTAGGAACCATATATGATTAATCTCACTATAGATCGACTTATGCATATAATTTTTTGCTAACCTTTTGTTTGAGACAGATGGAATGACCCGTCATTCTATCACATGATCTGCTAATAACAAATTCAACTTCATTTATTTAAGAGATGAAGTGGAAATTGTTCAAGGCACGAACAACAGTGAGATTGTACCAAAATAAAGTAAGTATTTATTCTAATTCAAATTTTCAACTTTAGGGAAATGATCTTGAAAACCAAAAATGTTGTCCTAGTGATCTTATACCTGATGAATCAGATGGTACCTTATATCATCACAAATATATGGATTTGTGATTACTGGCTTTTCCATAGCCATGTTCACTACCACTCTCCATCAGAACATGATGGTTAGATTTCTCTTCCATATCCATATTTTCACCTATGTGGAAACCTAGTGATTAGTTTATTTGGGTAATCGTTACATTTCATACTTTAGTTTTTAAAAGCCAAGTTTTGGTATTCCCTTTTACGATGTGGGTTTCTATTAAAGAAACTTTCAAATAGTAAACCATTTATAACCCCGACGAATTTCGAGGGCGAAATTCATTTTAAGGGGGGTAGAATGTAACAGCCCGAGATTTTATAAAAAAATATTCTTTTTATTTTACTAATGTCTTGTGTTATACGCTACACCAAAAGGAGCTTGCACAACACACATCCTTGACTTGCATTGCATTACATGCAATCGCAACCTTCCTCGATAGCGTGTGTGGTACGTAATCCTGAGTTTCACGAAACAATGATATGCTATTAAAATATTATTAAAACTAGCCGTTATGAATAGTAATAACCACTTTTTAAATTTTAGAAATTTTAACTCTCAAAATGTACTTCATTTTTGGATTCGGAGTATCGAATTTAGCCTAAGGTGAAATTTTGGTACTTTTCGGATAACTTTCATATTCTGATGAATAGTGAAAATTACTAAATTATAATTAAAAACAACTTTTTTTAATCGAAATAATTAATAGTGATAAATCATTAATTTGAGTGGTTTTAAAGTATATTTAGAATATATTTTTACAATTTAATACAATGTTGGTCATTGGATGTAATTTCACATTTAAACTAGACATAAACAAGTGTCAATCTTATGATAGATATTGTTTCTTAAAAACACGATATTTGTTTTAACAGCGGGATTTAATTATAAAATTAATTAATGCAACTTTTATGTTATGAATTTGGTAAAATAGACTTCATTTTTGAATTCGGAATATGAAATATAGCTTGGGATGAAATTTTGGCATTGTTCTGAAAAACATCAATTTTTGATGAATAGTGAAACTACTAAGTGGTAGGTTAAAAACTGAATTTTGCATAAAACTTAATTTTAACGCTTCTGTGAATGGAATTTCGAAAATCCGAGAGACACAGTTAATATCAAGGACTAAAATGTGGTTCAATGAGATGAAAATAATTTTTTGGTGAATAGTAACTTTTTACTTTTTTTACCACGGTTAATAGTAAATAGGGTAACTAAGGGTAAATATGATATTAATATTACCCTAACACATGTACTAATTCTATTGTACAAGTGTAATTCGACCAAAAATAAACTTAGGAATAAAATATGACCATTTAGGCCCACTTGGATTAGATTATGACATTTATTATTAATTTATTTAAAGAAAGGTTAAAATAGTTAAAATCAAAGTTTAATAAGTACATCATTTTTAATATGGGGTTATACATAAGATAAATTCTATTGTAAATATTCATTAGAAAGCTAAAAAGATTTATTACATGATGGTATTTTATTTGTAATTTTTAGACATAAAATAATTTAATTTATTTATGACACAACGATGATGCAGTAATTATCTTATTAATGAAATATTGACATAATTGATGTTATAAACACCAAAATAAATGTAATTTGAGATTTTTTATGAATTCCACTAATTTTCTAGGTTACTATGATATATTAATGTTGATTTAATCAACTTGGTTCGAACATTTAATTCTGTTATGACTTTCACAAAAATCATATATCAAATAGTGTCAAAATTGACACAAAATAGTTTTTAAATCAAATATTATATTATTAATTGTTATTTTATTCCTAAAAATCTAAGGTTTTGCCAAATGACTTAGATAAGGATATATATATTAATAATAAACAATTTGGGGTTCTTTTGGCATTTTATAGTAAGTTTATTAACCATATAGTGAAAGAAAACAAAAAGACATGGTAAAAGTTAAATTATTTAACTTAGAGTTAAATCTAATTGATAAGGTTAAAATAATATCCTAAACTTGTCTAAATTCTATTGGTTGATAGGATTTCGACCCCTCCCCACCTTATCTTCGAAATAAGACCCTTTGGAACCATTATAAACCGATTTTGACTTTAATATAAAATAATATTTTGAGATATTCCTAAGGTGCCCCTCTCCTCCCCTATAAAAGGACACCTCCTCCCCCTCCTCCTCACACCAATTTGAGCACTCAAGCTCGGCCAACCCCTGCCAATTTCTCCTCTCCACTTCCCTAGAAACATCCTAGAGGTTCTGGTCTTCCTCCAAGACCAATTTTAGTGCCCTAAGAGGAGGTCTCAAAGAGGCACTTCAAAGAAGAGGTAATTACCGTTACCAATTCTTTCATCTTTATTTCTTCTTCCACTTCTTCTTCTTAGGTTGTTTCATTATGAAGTAATAACATCAGTATCACTCATATACTGATATGTTATTATAAGTATGAAACAAACCTATTTCACCATCTATCCATCCTACGGAAAAAGAAATCACCGCGCGTGCGTACGGAATACCGTCTCCACGCCGTGGTGTAATCTATTTTCCACCACCACCTTACATGGATGGGTATAATGGTGTAAAGAATAACTATACATAGTTATTACAACATCATATTGATTCTGATATATTTTATAATCCACTCCAATTCAATTCAATATTTATAGAAATGATATCATCGCTCGTGCGTACGTACGGAATACCGTCTCCGCGACGCGATGAGATTCATTCTCCATGTTAACCATTTAAGAATGATTATAATGTATATATAAGAAATAATAATGAAATATATGACATTATAAAGCTACTGTATTTATGTATATATATACATATGTATGTCATCTACTTACTTCCATTTCAAGACAATAAGGAAAGAAAAACAGCGTTCATGCGTACGTACGGACTACCATCTCCATGAACAGTGTTTTTCATTTTATTTATCTATCTATTATATATATATATATACTGAATATATATGATATATAAATCATATTTTATATTCTGGAAGTAAGTAAATCATGATATAAGTAATAATGATGTCAAGAACAACAAGTCAAAACACCTACGATAAATGAAACGATTTTACCCAAAACGCTTCTTTAAAATGGAATTTACAAAAGAACGGGTAATATAATGTCATAAGTGAACCATATATGATATCATAACAATGAATATGATTCTGTAATAAGTCAATGACATTATTTAAATAATTATACAGGAGGTTCGGACACATACGAAGAAAATTGGACCTAAGGTAAGGGAAATATCACAATCTCACTTTTATCCGAGATTGTTTTTACTTTGGTAATTACTGGGGTGTATTTTATCATACACATCCATGTCCCTTCAATATGTAATATTATTTCCATCCTTCTACAATAGTTTATATCCAATTTTAACCTTCGGTAATTTTTTTTTTAAAAGATATGAAAGGAATCTTTTTTCGTTTTTCGTACGAGGTACTTTTTGACTTTTCCGACAAAAGTACGAAGAATGTTTTTTTTTAACTTAAACGACACAAACGGATTTTTACGGTTTTATAAAGCCTTATTTTTATGAAGCTTCCTCCAAAAGTTTTCATGACTATTTTTAATAAAATCTCTTTCTTTTAAAAATCCATGATGTTTTGTGAAAAGAAATTGATTTTGAAGAAGAAAGGATATTTTCCTCAAGAATTCATTTCAAGTGTTTTATCAAAATTATTTTCCATCTAAGATAATAAAGGGTTATGTTTCTATCCATATTTTTACATTGATTTGACTATTTTGTGATGGAATTATGTTTATGAATTCCTTTATCTTATATGAATGGTTTTATGATGTCATGTTGTTTAAGAATCCCATTTTATTTCATGGGTTATGCAATGATGTATGATTTATGATTTTGTGGCACACATAAGAATGGTATCATTATGAGATGGGTGGGACCTATATCTCCCTCCAATGCATTGGGTAAAGATTTTATATCTCATGAGATAGACATGGCTGAAATGGTAGGTTATACCGGTTCAGTGAAACAGGACTGAAACGAGGGTTACTCGATTCAGAAAGGGACTTTGTCCACTAAGATAGTCTTGGAAATGAGTCTTGACTAACAAGAAATGATTTTCTATGATTATGTGTGTATGCCACAAAGTTTCATGTTTTATGTTATGATTATTGGGATTACATTTCACTTCTATGATATATCCCATGTTATGATATTATGAGCTCTTTTGCAGGTTAAGATTTCCAAAAGCTATGTATATGATGTGATTGATTTTTTCTTTTGTTTACCCTTACTGAGCATTTGAGCTCACCCTTTTATGTTTTCTTTTCCCCAGGATATAAAGAAAGGTTTTAGGTAGAAAAAAGGGATGACCTTTATGGGAGATATTGAATAACTTTCACCACGATTAGAAGATTACGTTCCGAGTTTCCAAAGACACTAAACTATTACGATCCTTTAGTGTGTGTTTTTGTTATGTACTAATTATTCCGCAAATGTAATGTAATGTCCATGTACGTCAAGCTTCGGGTCTCTACAAAAAAAGAGATACCCAACAAAAGTCAAACATGGGGAATCATCCAACTTATTACCCGTAACAAGTATCACTATCATTATACTAATACATCCCTCTAAATACATCCACACACTACTACATCTAGCCACACAAACATATCACAACCTGATTGTATCCCCAATGCACATTGCTACTAATCCATTCTATAATAAATCAATCTCTCAACCTGGGATGCCATTATCCCACCCAAGAAGCCATTGAACAACAATCTATTCACATAGACTCATTACCACAATAATCATCAAAATAATATCCAGATTTAGCAGGTCACTGACTCATTAATTCCACTCTGTTAATTTACATTTTATCATCAAAATAATAAGAACATTGGGGAATCCATTTATTATCTAAATATAAGTGATTAATTTTTTTCATATTTATTATTTCAATGAAAAAAAATAATTCATTCGATAGACATCCCGTGTTAAAAAAAGGCAACCAATAGCCAGGATTTTTAGTGGGTAGTTATCCAATACATATCCCAATAACAATGAAACAGATTAAACAATAATTTTCTTCACATTATCCAGACACCATGTTTATTTATTTAAAACTGATTAAAATTTCATTATAAATATGAATTCAATAGTCATCACGACGATAAAATCTGTGTACCCACCCCGCCTGAAACACAATTAATAGAGATAGAGAGATCCTTACCTAGATCAAGAGATGATCTACACATCAATGTTGCACCTAAATAATGGTGCTCTTATAGTTGAAAAAATATTTAGGGAAAACATTATAAAATCACTAACGAAAAATCACATGACCCCTAAGGAAATAATGATTTGGGTTGTTGCATACTAGGGGAAAAACAAGATAGAAGAACTACAGAGTAAGATATCATGGCCTTTGGAAATATCATCACAGGGTAGATATTTAGATACATATTCAATTTTCCATTAATGGTGGATCTAGTAAAGACACCTATTTTTAATAGAATAAAATTCCACGGAACCTTATGAAAATAATTATAGGATATATTGGATTTTAATTATTCTAAAATACATTAAATGAAGGATTAAAATCATTTTAAATCAATGAAAAAATAAATGGGAAAATCTATAGGAAGTTAGAACAATGTTCATTACTCCCCACTGGATGAGGAACTTTTTAATGAAGCACCACTCATTATTCACTACTCTCAATCTACCATTAGGTGAGAAATCATTTAGAGAGTCTCTATTTTGATACTTAACGTTTAGTGAGTCATTGTTGAATGAGTGACCACCAGCGAGCCACCTCCAGCTATCGACCGCTAGTGAGGGACCACCAGTGTGTCAACCCAATCCAATCACCACCAGGGTAACTCCACCAAGGATTAACCATCGGTATTAGGCACCATTGGAAGACCAAGAAATTTTTCAATGTTTACATATGTGTCACCTTGACCTATTATAAAACCTCAATGTTTATATTCTCAGAATGTATGGGACTGTAGTGGTCTGAGCTATTACATCAGATTCCTCTCAAACAATGTTCATCCTAGAGAATTGAAAACAACCCAAAAGGGAAATTAATAAAAGGTTCATGAAAAACACCACTCGAGATACCTCTCATGGATCTCACTACTTGTCGAACACTATTATAGAGTAATAACAAGAACATAAATGGTAAACCGCCCTGTGATATTAAAAGGATAGAGTGAAACCCTAACATCCAAGAATTCCACCTATGACATCAACAATCTTAACCGACCACATAACACAATGCATAATCATAACTACCACATTGTTTGAATACCTATATGAAAGAACCCAGTCCTCCATATCAAGCTATTATATTCTATGGGCATCACTGACTCACCTATACTGGTTTAATCACATCACAGTTATTTAATCTATATTAGGAATCAGGTTCTCTCTTTATCACATGCCAATATTTAACCACACAATTTTTCACACACATCATAAGGAAAGAAGATATGATTTCTATATAAAAAATATTCTTTGATTATCACATTAGAAGAAATGAGATAGATTAATAACTCAATAATATTCCGGGTAGTGAGCACACATTTTAATTTCTATTTCCTAGGTACTCTCTTACATATAATCCTACCTCCAAAACAGATGAACCAAGGGAATGGTCTGGACTTGTACCACATTATACTCATGATCTAAGATCCCCAATGGCTGTTCAACATATGTACTACCATCCTTGATTCCCAAATATCCCCATCTGATGACATGTGAGTCGTCGTGAAGGTTCCTATGAAGTTCGGATACGTGGAAGACTTCAAGGATCTTCTCTGACTACTTATTTAAATACAACTAGTATGCCACCTTTTCGACATATCCCAAAATATAAAAGGGCCCAATGGTGATTGGAGAAATATTTCTATATATTCAAATCCTGGGATTCCCATGTTGAGGGGAATCATTTATGAACATGTGGTCCCCAATCATGAACTCCATGGGCCTCCTTCTTCGATCAGAATATTACATAATATGGTCTTTCACTACCTTCATCCTCCCATTAACAAGTTGATCCTTATCTATTGTGCTACACACCACATAGAGTCCAATAATATATGTATCCCCAACCTCTTTCTAGCACAATGGATAATAAAATAATCTCCTATACATCAAAACAAGTGGAGACATGTAAAATGGAAGAGTGATAACTATAAATATAAGTTAACTCCCATAGGTTCAATTGTTGTTTCCTAGATCCACCAAAGTCAATGATGCTTGACCACAATATATCATCTAGTGTTTGGATAGATTGTTCTATCTGCCCATCTGTCTGAGGGTGGAATGTAGTGCTCAGGAATAAATGGGTGCCAAAGGAATGTTTCAAATCCCTTTAGACTCATGATGTGAATATAAAATCCAAATCTAATAAAATGGAGATCATACATCCATGAAACCATACCACCCATGAAACATAACTCATTTCCTAGGAATCCACTACACCCGACTGATTGATCACTATGAAGTGGGACGATTTCATCAACTTGTCCGCTGTCACCTAGATTTCATCAAAACCTCCATCATACCTGGGTAACCCTATGTCAAAATCCATTAACATGTCATCCTATTTATACTATGGAATATCAAAGGGCTACAAAAAACGACTAGGAACATGTTGTTAGACATTCACTTGATTAAAAACAACACACCTCACCACAAACTCTACCACATAATGTTTCATCATGGACCACCAATACTGCATCCTCAATCCAAAATACATCTTCTAAATTCATGGATGTACCATGATGGTTACGATATAAATATCATAGTGGAATATCTCATTCATATATTACAGAATAATCAACTTACCCTAAAACAAAACCTAGTTCCAACCATCCTCTGACCATTCATATTGAGCATTACCATGCCCAACGAGATTATGCATTACCTCTGTATTTGAGTCTCCCCATTGAGACTACTACACCTGAAACATCAGATAATTCAACATCACCATCTGAAAAAAACAATCTCTACCACCATACACCCTTTCATCTATGTTCAAGGTTAATGACTCCTTCATTTTCTTCTAAGAAACTGAATATTCTCAAACAGCCTCCCTCTGTGACTTTCTCCTCAATCAATTAGAAAAAAAATTCTTATTTCATGAGGTTTAATAGATCTTGAAATAATAATAATGAAAAAGCTTCATCCAATTTTTTTTTCACATGTTCTTATCTGAAAAGGAATCGATATACATCAATCTCTTGTGGTTTGTGATGACCACAAAGATTTCCCCAATGAGGTAATTCCACCAAAACTTCAGTGCGAACCCAAATACTACAAACTCCAGATAATGGGTGGAATAGTTATTTTAATTGGGATTTAACTACCTAGCCCTATATTTGGTCACTCCCCATTGCTATATCATCACTCATCTCAATCCTAGACTAGATGAATCACAGAACACATCAAACATCACTGTATCCTTAAGAACTCAAGGATCATTGGGGCTAACAAACATATCTTTTTTGTAACAAAACAATGAATAACATTGATCACACCACATAAATTTTTTTTTATTTCAAGTCAGCTCTATCAAGGAGGATTTCAATCAATAAATATTGGGTATGGACTACCAATAATACCCTGAAAGACTAAGGAAACAGCAAAAATATTCCACATTCCTTGGAGCTTCCCAAGAAACACATTCTTGATCATTCAACAGGTCCACTTCAACATATAGATGAGACACTACATTTTCACGTAAATACACCTCTCAAGTCCAAGTAAACCACATGGAAAACATCTCATAGATATTGTGTTGTCAAAGGACCTACAAGACAATCTTTAGATGCTCGTTATTCTCCTACTCTTACATAAAATAGATAAAGATATCATTAATGAATATAGAAAATAAATTATCTAGGATATCAAAGAAAATGGAGGTCAAAATTCCATGAACATGGTTGGTGCATTCATAACACGAATCCTTATTACTAAAAATTTGATGATCAAGTACCTAGATCTGAAATAATTTTTCAAGATATCATCCACCTTCACCCATATATGGTGATATTAAAATCAATGATCGATTATTGAAAACCATATTATCCATCATAGAAGGCTGAAAAGATTATATATCCTTGGAAGGGGGTAATGGTTCTAAACAATCACATGATTTAGCCTCCTGAAGTCTAATCACAACCTTAATCCACCATTTTCGTTCTCTGAGAAAAAAACTAATGAACCACTACAATGACACAATGGTCAAAATAAAAAACTTTTTCTTTAGATCTTATATCTGAATCATAAAATCCTACACCTCATAATGTGTCTTCTGATAAGGAACCATCGAAATCAGTGAAGCATTGGGCTACAAGTCTATCCTTGACATAACATCTAGTCAAAGGGGTAGAGTCACAAAACACTCAGGGAAAACATCCAATAACACACAAATGACCCTTTGAACGTCCATAGTCTCAACATAAACCGATATCACTGACTACATGGAAAAAAAATAAGGAAGAATATCCACATTCCTACTTCCCACCTAAAAACCAGTATTTCTAACAAGAAGCCACATGATGACCACTGACATCCAAAAAACACAAGTATTCTCCGGAAGTATCGATAATATAATGCATGAAATACAACCAGTAAATTCTAATAATGATATCGTATGTCTACATATATATCATGATGATATCCCCACATGACAGATGTGGTCCAATCATCAGTCTGCATCCCCGACGCACATCAATCAATGTATTCTGGCCTCCAACTGGTGTACTCTACACCTGAGGCATTAGAACCCTCTCTTAATCTATTCCCAGATCATGGGACATAGTGGGTGAAAAAATGAGTGTTAATCACTTGAGAAAAACAAAGCATAAGTAAGGGTTCTAAAAAAACTAATCAAACCACTAAGGATATATAGTTCTTTGAGAAATACTGCCTCTGTGGAATGCAACTATCCATGAACAACTTCCCTACCTATCTAATGTAGACTAACCCCATGACCATAATTGATTCATGTCTCAGAGCACATGGGGAGTCATTATTTCATCCTCTAAATTCTCTATCTCCCCATGGTTGTGAAAATACCTATTTTGTGAGCTGCTGAAACTATCTCACAAGGTACTGATAGTGAGGCTATCATTGAGAATGTCCACATCAACCAGTCTAAGCATGGGCATCCACTAGGCAGTGACACTAAAGACGGTTGTTAAACCCACAAAATAATCACAATTTCTATAAGACCATTGTAAAGGAACAAAGACAAACAACACCAGGAGACAGGAATAAAAACTGCAAAGTTCACCTCCCTACTGGTAAAAACCATGAAGGTCCCAGATCATGTGATCTTCTAGTGATATACCAGAATATTAAAGAACTCAAATAGCTTCCATATGGGGGTCAACCTCCTCATGAGGGAATCTAATCAATCACCGAAAACCATCTTCTGAACATCCATATTTGTTTTCAATGTAAAAGGAGTAACACCATAGTATATATAATAGGGGATTGTATCTTCAATCAATATATCATGAGACTAATTATCTAGAACGAGATCTAGGCTGAAGGGAAAATGATCCTTGAATGTGATCCTAGTTTCCCGCAATGACATACTTTCTTGCTGAAGGGAGTGTATATATGGATTCTTATTAGCCTTCGTGTTCTATGAAAATATATCCACTCAGAATTCCTTATGTAGTCAACCCACAACATGTATAGATCCTACACCCCCACTAGAAACAATGTCCACCACTGACACGTAGTTTCCCACATCTCAGTGACCGCCAAAGGGACCTAGTATCTTGTTAGGTCCCAGATCAAACTGAATATGATCTATAGTTCCTCTAACCAATCATCTGTCTCCACCGTTGTAATGATCCCTTCGTACTTCCCCAGAGTATATCGTTGGAAGGTATGCAATGTACACTACGACTAATCATCCTCTTCATCTGATTCAACCATATGGTGATCAACAAGGTCATCCTTTTGAACCTCCACTACCTGAGCCACATGCTGACAACGATGAGGACCCACAATTGAAGATGTAAAAAAAGGATTTCGTAAGACCTTCTAGTATGAAATATAAGATTTATTTTAATGTTTTAAGTCATTTTATTTATTTTATTCATTTAAGCCTTCCAAAAAACCATATTCAGACAACAACACATGACATTGTGTTGAATGTACATTTCCAAGGCCTCTACCTTACATGAAGATATATATCAATTAGACATTGAAATAGCTCATAGTCCGTGATCAAGATCTCAGGGGACCCAAAATCCCATTTCCTACCTGGTATTCCTTTCCTATGTCACACACCAAGGTCAACTAGATCTATTTCTATACCATCGCATGCAACACACATTGTTCCAAACTCCACCCTCCATCCAATCTATCTAACATCACATATGAAACCACTATGTCATGACCCCCTATATCCAATGATTCCCATATTGTGATAGAAACGCTTAAAGGGTGACAATGACCCCAGAGGGATACCCCTAGTATGCCTCGGGTTGGCTACCAACACTAAGGGTGTGTAATCTAGAGTATGGGACACATTACCCTTTTTTGGAAAACAAGAATGAGAAATATGATGGATCATCCACAAAACAACTCCAAGACACACATAAAAAGAAATCCAAAACCATCCAACACAAAGGTATAAAATATAATTTTTACAATTAAAAAAATTATCTAATGTAAAGTATCAAAACTATAGATATGTAGTTGAACGACAACTGTCATTTTCTGAGCTATTAAGTTCCAGAATGGTTCACAGAATATTACTAGAAACCTAAAAATAATTTTTATGTCGGGTGAGTATACAAGTATACTAACTAGGAAAGAAAATGTCTCTCATGCACATATATAGGAGGCACACTAATGAAATATTGAGAATATAGAAGAACCAATCAACACCTATTCATTTATTCTAACCATAGAAAACTCACCTTGACATGATCACTATAACACAATTGAACTAATTTAGCATAATGACCATTTATGATTGGGTACCCCACAAAACTATCCCATTGATTAGCATCTCTCATAGGCAAACAGTAAATTTCATGGCACTACCACATATTCCGAACATTACAACATCACAACCATACCATACACACATGGGCCTCACAACAACCTCCCACTAGTAGACTATAAGGCCACAAACCACATCACATCCCACCCACATACACCTAGGTCACATACCACATCACATCCCACCCACATACACCTAGGCCACATACCACATCACATCCTACCTTCATACACCTAGGCCACATACCAAACTTCATCATATAGACAACTGCGAGTTCACAACAGACCTCATCCGAAAGTCACCATGGAAATTATAACTCACCAGCACACACTGAGACCATGAAAATGAGAACATGGCAAAAAAATATTAGGCTAACACCACTTGGAAGAAGGAATAGGGAAGAGTGGGTGGCCATCCATACATCCTTTAATCGAGATATTTAGGAATGACATTCACCCCCATGATGATGGGTGTTTTTGGTAAATAGTTCTCTACTAAGCTGGGCTGTGTGTATAAATCACAAGGAAATGAAACATTATATATATAGTTATATGATAACAAGGAATCATGATAAACATATGTGTTCTAAAAAAACAAAGATCGAACCATCACCTTTTCTGCTACCTCTAATGCACAACACAAAACAATAAGCCACCTGACTCATTCAACATTCCACACTAATTGATTAACCATTACCATTATTTATTAACAATTCACATATTCTTTTATTTCATTTCAATCCAGAAAAATACCAAGCACAACACACAATAATAAACAAAACCAATGTCAATCATGGAAAAAATCATGGAGAATTACCCATACTTACCATCACCCCTTCGTTAAATTTATTCTTCCAAATATATCATCACGCCACCACATTCAGTATCACAAGCGTAGAAAAACCAAAGCACATCCCTTCAAAACCACACTCCTCATCCATTCCATAATCAATGAATTAGACAACAAGAGATACCATTACACAATCCCGTCCATATTTCAAAACAAAATTATGTTCAAAGATGCATCACCACAAAAACCAAAGAAACACATATTTAGATTTAACAAGCCACCCATTCTTTAATTCGTCTTTTTTAATTCATGGGTTATAAAAAAATGATATAGGGGAATATATTTATTATCAAAATATATGTGACTAAAAGTTTTCATATTTAGCCATTCATTAAAAAACATCATTCATTCCACAGACCATCCCATGTAAAAACAACTACCCACTAGGGCAAAGATTTTCTTTTTTTTAGTTAGCCCATACAGATCAGCATAAATGAAAAAAGTAAAATATAAATTTGAATCATTTTTTACATAAAATTTTTTATTTAATCAAATATGATTCAGTTATCTTAAAAAATATAAATTCATAATCTATCAGAAAGAGAAAATATATATACCCACCATACATGATACAATATTAAGAAAGACGAAGTCATCTCCACATGGAAGAAGATGAAATCACCACTAATTTGTTGCAACAACATAGGGGTGAACATGCAGTAAAAATTCCTCTTGGGAAAACACAATCTAAAGGATATCACACAATCGCATGAATTCTCAGGGAAGAATGGTTCGACAAATTTTTTACCACGGGATAATTAAGGAATAACAAGGGTGGGAGATATCTCAACCTTGAAAAATATCTAAATCGAGTAGTGGTTTTGATATGTTGTGGAATTTTAATTAAAGGTAGATCCTATAATGACAATGCATTTTTACTATATAAAATACCCCAGAACATTTTTAAAATAATGTTATGATTAATGGGAATTGAGTTGGTGTCAAATATATTCAAAGCATATTTTTAAAAAAAATATCATTAATAAAATGTTATTAGGTTGAAACTATAAGAAGATGGAAACACTGTATATGAATCACATCTGCATAATGCACCATTTGATGAGGCACCGCTCATGAGACACCATATGAATGTCACTATTTTAAAGCTACTATTATGAGAGGCATTTTTCTAAGACTTAATGTTCATACATTCACTAGTTAGTGAGTCACCATTCATTGAGAGACTTCCAGTGAGCCACAACCTGCTAGTTATTGCGTGTAAGCAACATCCATCTAGTAACCACTAGGGATTCCCCACAAGTGTGACACCATATCGGTGAAATTGTGAGGGTGAAAACATTGTCAAGAGGAACCATTGGAATACATGGAATATAAGGCAATTTTTCAATTTTTCCAAATGAGTCACCTTAATATCCAAAAACACCTCAAACTCAAGCTTTTCACAATGTAATGGACTAAAGTGGTATGGGTCATTATAGAGTTAAAACATAAAATTCACCTATATATTCCTATTTCTGCAGTTGATAGGGGGTTGTTTCTTCTCACATAGCTCTCCCTCACACCTAATATAGTTATATTCATATCCCACATAACCAAACTCTAAATCATCTTCTATAAGAAGTGTTGGATGGATCACTATATTTTCGAGATTATTATTTATAATAATATATAATTATCATCCAATTTTTTGTACTATATAGGTTCATCTTATTTTCCTTATTTTCAGGTAATAAGAATATTTATTTTATTTCTCCTAGTTTACATTAAATGCAAGGCCTCCATCGAATAAAGAGTCTTTAAAAACATTTTGTAGGATATATATTCATTTTACACAAATTTTATGCTGTTTTTGGGGCCATGCTATTATGCCGCACACATGTATTTTCCATGAATTTCCTTAAAATGAATTTATTCATTGCCAATTGTAATTAAAACCTTGTTATACTAAAGAGGATAATATATTTTTAATTATAAATTCCAACAACAACAATGGACAGCCATTTGTTGTTCTGTCTTGATATGAACTGTTATTTTAATTTTTTTTAAATTCTTGTATCACCTCATAATTGTCTGTCTTATATTGTTAATAAAATTTCACACATTTATATACTTTTTTCATCCCAACAACCTCTTAAGAGCTTACATTGACTTATAAATGGAATTTCATTGTTAAGTAGTTGCCTAATTTTATATCACAAATAATATTTTCTTCATTGATAATTTTAAATTGAATTTCCATGATTTATTTTATAAATTTTCTTGAATATAATGAACATGTTTATTCCTTATTGTTCTAATTGAAACATAAATGGAGTGAAATATCTAAAATGAAGAAAAATGGTTGGAAAGGCCACACTGATTTTTGCGTTCATTATTATGTGCGTTATATAAAAGGTAATTCCCTTTTTTATATTGGTTCTTGATGATTTTTATGAATGAGAGGTGATTGTTCATGGATATTATTATAAATTTGATTACACTAGTGATATGATATTTGGAATAATGGTTAAGGATTCTATTTATAATTACAATTCATACTTCCTTACATACAGTGTTGATAATGGAATCTCATAGTATTGGTAATATTTAGATGGTCGACATGACATTCCACTTTCATTGTTTCGGGTGTTGATAGGATGACTCTGCCACAATCTAAATAATTGATCATGGAAACTCTAACTAATCATAGAGGTAGCCCATAGAAAACAATTCCTGAAATTATGGGATCATTTTGACATATAATCGATGAATAAGTTACACCCCAGTCAAGACCCGAAAAAACATTCTTGGTATAAGTATACTTATGTATGAACATACATTGTCCATTTATGCAGACATAATATATAACAAGACCTTTTTATGTTAGTACTATGTATATATTTACCAACCAAACACTCTTTAAATCCCTAATCCAATGTAGATAGTGATCTCATGTGTCCTTTTAAAACATGAGTTGGATTATACTTATTTATTAGGTTGTTCATATAATTAAATTTATTCTGGGAAACATTTTTCTATGTACACCTCTTAGATTTCATTAATACACTGTTGGTGGTGGCCAACTGAGATTTTATCTCACACCCCACTCAGGCCACCTTTGGTATCTAAGTAAAATATTTTTTTATAGGTATGGATAAGGGAAATTACTTTAATATATATAATTTATATGTTTTAACAATTTTTAGAGAAAATAGGAATAATATCAAGTAAATTGTGAAGATTCTAATGTATGACCATTTTTTTCTCATTATATAGAATTTTTTATATGCATGTACCCTATTCTTATTTTATATATCATTGTACCATGAATTCATATATGTGAAATAACCTAGTGGAATTTTATTTTCCTTCAATTTCTCAGTTATTTACACGTCCATAGTTTATATTATATCTTCTTTACTCATAATTCCTCTATGGATAGATTCTTATCTAGTAATTTTAGTGTCATATGATATCATGCTTCTTATATTTAAGTCTTATTGTTTTTATTTATATTGATAGTATGAAATTATGGTATAGTATCCTCATTGTACCACCTTTATACCCTCACTACTAGTCGGTAGACTTGGACATATGGGGAGGTGTGCATGAGGCTGTGATACACACCATATTAGGCCCCAAATATGTGGAAACTATTTCGAGACATTACATATACAATTCATGTCGAAGAATAATATTGAACATCAAGAAAATCATTTGATGCCAGTGAAATAAAATAGATTTTGGAACTATATATTTCATTTGTAATTCATGTGTATATATCCCAATAATTCTATAATGTTATAATTATTCATGAATAAAAATGAAATGTGATAACCTTATTATTTCTAAAAATATATCCAAAATTTTATTTGGACGACCTATAATGAAATCCCTATAATGTTCTTCCATTTATATATAGTGATGGGTAATGATTAAATCATCCATTGAAACAATTGACATTCAATCATATCATGTTAAAAAACAGTCAATGATACAAAATCTAGAATCTTTGTCATAATTTTAACAAACAATAATTATTATATGGATCTCTATACATATTTTTGTTTCTATGATGGATTTTTAATGATGGGTTATGTCCATCATCCAAAAAATCCTTATATATTTATTGTATGAAGAGAACAAAAACACTTTTCTCAAACCTTATATTTCCATCACTATAAATTCAAAATTCATTCTATTTCATACAACCTTTATTAATGCTAGATCCTCCTTTTGGGAGATCTTGATCTTAACCTAGATGGATAGTTTATGATTCATTTTGGAATTATACGATTTCACCACATACCATATAAATTAAAAGTCCGTCCATTTTTTATTAATAAGTATTAGTTTTTATCCATTCCTTATCATGGATAAGGTATAGTTATCCATCTAATTGAATGAATCAAACTCCGTTTTTAACATCATTATTATTGTAATATAATAACATTTCATTCTCATTTATCAACTCCAACCATCTAATTTGGAACATTTTTACACACTGTGTGTGAATATATACAATATTATTGTCTTATTAGTATAAATTTCAATAATTTCACCAGATAAATAATATCATTCAATTTAATTAAAATATTAACAAAAATCTCTCCAAGTAATTAATGATGTAATTTTTCCAAATAATCCTCAATAGTTCTCAGAAAAATGTAGTTACCAAAACATTATTCACGATGAAACAAAAAAAATCATTCACAATTTAATTAATATGTATCACATTTAATTCATTCAATATTTTTAGTGAGTGTAAAAGTGTATTGACCAACAATATCATTATATTTATGAATATTTCATTACACACATTTAAAAAATTATCATTACTATTTTACAAGTTAACATATTTATTGGATTTTAACATTATAAGAAATATAACATAAATAATATATTGTATCTATAAAATTAAATAATATAACATGTCGTTATTTTAGTTCTTGTTTGGGGGTATCATTCAACAACATCCATCATAAATGGATCCATATATATACCATCATTTCAAATATCATGGATGATGATAGATATTCTCTATAGACATAATTTAAACATGAAAATCGTTACAAAAAATTTATACATTCTCAATTTTAGTAACACAAACCCCATATGATCATAATGATCATACTTTCACATTTGATATATATGAATATCATATATAAATGCTACATAAAATTTATTGTAATATTATCTAAATAATCTTATAAATTCATCCACGTGGATTGAGAAGAAATTCTAATTCCAAATGGAACCACTACATATTTAGAGTGCATAATATAGTATATAAAGAATTCAAGGGAACATATTATTTCTTAACCATTATGTGATCATAAATTTATATATAGTCAATCATAGCGATGTATTGATTCCATTTTAGTTGATTGAAGATGTAACCCTATCAGGATCGATTTTATGTGATCCTAAATGTAACCGCTCAATGTTCATGATAATATATATGGACACACATTGAACTTTAATTAATTTCAATAGAATGGAATATTTCACCCATGGTGATGAACATATTAATATAATACTATTATCCAATTACACTTGTGAGTTGCTTTTTATATTCCACTAACTCTATTCAGAATATTTTATAAGGAATCATTGATATAATAATTGTAGTACTTGTGAATTTTTTGAAAAAATCAACATAATAATACAAGTAATGAACCAATATCTCAATAGGAAAAATTATTATTCTTGACTTCATGTTGGATATACCAATTATTTTTTGTTTCTTTATAAACATTTGAGATAAATACTAACATGATTAGGATAGAAGGCATGTATAATGGAAGCTATTTTCCTATGGATGTTGTTTTCATCCATTCACTGAGACAAAGTCAACCATCATTTGGGATATGAAATGTAACATCCATTTCCTAATAACTAATATGTTATATATGCATTGATAACCGATATATGCAAAAAACATCACATTCCACATATGGGATAATAATTTGATTCATAAGAAGCATATAACAAAAAACATCGATTATATTGGAGTTATTGACATGGTATTTAATTATTTTACCTATGGGAGTTTTCAATAATGGTTATATAACTATTAATTATGCTTCGTGATTTCATGTTCTTATAAAATATCTTAGATATGAATCTTTTTTGAAATAAAAAATCATATAATAAAATTTACATTATAGAGTGTATTATTATTTTTAATTTTATAGTATTGTTTTCATAAACTACATCTGAAGATGTAATTTTATATTATCATTTTATTCTTCGATGGAGTTATAGGTTTCTGATCTTAATTACCCTTTATAGTTCAATGTTTTGGGCACATATTACTATAGTGTTCCTACTATTTACCATTAATGAATTGGTTTGTGAGTAATGGATTCAGTAAAACATTCATTTTAATTTACATGTTCATTTTTCATACATGTGATGAATTAAATTATCTCTTATAGATAATGAATACACATATTCTATTTATGTTTATCACTCATGCTTCTTCCGACAAATTTTTATTTTGGAAAATAAAACCTTCTTCCAATGGTTGTTATCATTTAATATTTCAGAATGAATAATTTTCACCTTCTTTTCCCCATATATTTATGAATAATGTGATTAACTGGTTTCTATTTCCTACTATAGATAATAATAATATATTTCTGTATAGATATAAATTTATTTTATCTCCATTTCCATGTAAATACTTGTTTTTTTTCACATATGGAAGACTTGATTTTGGATTTAGGGTTATTGAGAATGTTATAAGAATATCATATCCATATCGTGATGTCCTTTTCCATTGTCTGAATGGATTTGGAGATATTTTGTTTCATCTCATGGAATTGTTTCTTGATTTTGAATTTAAGAGTTCATGGAAAACATATATTTACATAATATATTCTAAAACACATCAAAATTCATGGATTTTATTCATCATCATGAATCATATTCATAATTTGTGTCCACCACTATACTTCTTCACCTTCTAAATGAAAAAAAATAGAAAAACATTTTAATGGATTATTAACATGATAATAGAAAATACATATTCTATTGTATTAATCCATCTCCCATCAATTAATCTATTATATGTCCCACTTTTGAAGGGATTAATTTGATATATGTATAAATTGAATGTTATTTTTTTCCTTATTTGTAAATTTTCTATGATCATTGCAGGTTTTCTTATTTTTCACAGATGGACAAACTTGGTTATGTATTACTATGTGATTTTGTACTCGAGATAACCACCTATTTGATTTCTAATTGGGATAGTAATAAAAATATCAATTAAAATCATGGTTACCTCATTTTTTTGTTCTACGAATTGACTATAAAGGAAAAAATCATCACTCAACATCCAAAAACTATATTTATTGTATGAAATCAGCTAATATTGAATATTTTTCCAGATATTTTCCTTAATAAGAAACCATAAGTATGACCAGTGGAATTTTATGTTCATCCCACAACAATTTTAGTATGTCATATGTCAGTTGTAGTTTATATCCTTTTGTTAAAAAAATCATAGTCCTAAAATATATGTAAAAACATTTCTAATAAGAGTATATACAATATAATCACATAATATATAAATAATAAATAATTTTAACAAAATAGTTATTATATATAACAAAAATTACATGTTGATAACTGATTAGAATAGGGTATTTATAGATATTCTACCAAGACACCTTATTTTTAATACATGTTTAGAATAAAAAAATTCTTATTCCCAAATGTTACCCTTCTAATCAAAGTACTCATAATTAATTTTATTTATCCTGGGGGAAATAAAAACATAAGAATTGTAGAGTGCAAAATAATTATATTTAGAAAGCACAAGAGATTAAAATTGATGATTATAAGTTGTAATTATATGCTCATAAGGTAATGAAAACATTGAAAATGATTATTGATATAACATTATGTAATTAATCTCAATAAAATATATATAATAAATTAAGTGTCTCGATATAAGGATTTGGGTAAAACATATAATATGTGTAATAGTAGTGTGAAAACATGTGTCAATATTCCGTAACATTTCATATTATCATGACTCAATAATAAGAATTTAACTCATGAAATGTGATAAAATTAATTAATAATACATTAATTTCATAGTTGAAATTTGAAACCCTATAACACAGTGGAAATGGGTTGACCAATCACAACCCCAAAACTGTTACAATTTGGGTTAGCCGCCTATATCCCATACAAATATCATTTGATATAAAATGATACACATTTAATTTTGTGGATATATATGTCCAATTAATCATGTAAGGAAAAATCATACATATGTATTCTACATAGACATGAAAAAATCATAATTCAATCATAGATTAATTAATATATATTAAAAATAACGGGCATCATGAAAATTTTAGTACGTAACATTTATAATCCCTCTTGATGAATATATTCGATTGTATCGTTGTAACATATTCATAATTTATAATAATAAGTTCATAACAAATATTGAAATAAATTAAAAAATCATTATAATACTATTAATAATTAAATTACAAAATAAAAAAATATCTTGAATTGTTTATAAATTTTCATTTGAAGAATCAACTTTTTATCAAAATTTCCATATAACTTCTTTTGAATAACAATTGAATTATGGAATGGAATAATTTAATTTAAATACAAATAATATTTTGGGAAAATTAATTCATTTATTTTATGTTAATAAAATATTCCATTTACACATTTTTTACAAAATTCAATGTTAATAGAGAATAACCTAGGCAGAAAACATAAAATGGAGGTTCATTTCATTATTTTTAAATTAATATCAAAGAAAATAAATTGTAAAAATAAAAAATAAAATATTATAATTAAATATATTCATAAAAAATAATTAATATTCTTGTAGGAGAAATTTTTAATTCATAAAATAATAGATAACTCCAAATCCACTAACTTGTAACCTTTAATTTGAGCTAGGACAGAAAGGAGGTAAAAAGTGATGAAGAAAAATAAAAACTATAAATAACTATAGATAATTTAAATATTTGTTTTCTTGAAATAAAAAACACAAAAATTCAACATAATTAAATTTTGAGAACAATAAACTCAATGACATTAGGAAATTTGAAAGAATCCCTTATAACTCTAATAAAATTTCTAAAATCATATTGAAAGGTAAAATATAATAAGTAATTATAAACACTTAAATATAATAATATTTTTTATAATCATAATCAATTAGGAAAATTTTAATTATAATAAATCATATGGTTGTTGTATATAATATCATAGCAAAAAAAATTGAAATTAAGAACTATTACTTATACTCTAAATTTCAATGATGTTGATTTAAAATATCATATAACAATTATAACCATCTTATTCATTTTTTATTACCCCTATGAAATAATAATAACTTTTATACTCATTATTATTTTAATGAACAAATATAGGTTACCTTGATGAGAAACCAAAATTTACTCATCACATGATATGGGTAAAATAAGATAACGAAACCAGTCCTCAATTTAAGAAAAGGAAAAAAAATAACACGAGTAAGAAGAGGAAACTGATGAGATAAAACAAAATACATATCATCCAAGAAAAAAATTAAAAAAATAATTTAATTAATGTAACCACATGACGAGTAGTCTACTCTAGAACAAAACATACCTAAATAAATGAAAATAATATAAAATAAAATTTTATTATATGATTTTCTCATTACCAGACTCTTTATAAAAACAATTAATAGCACAAAAAGGCATAAGCTATGTGTTATAAAATTCCTAGTATGATACTTCCAAATATATACATATTCTAATAACATGCATGAAATAATTATAGATATTAAAATAAAGATGTTTCAGAATGAAATTTTATTAATCCAAACCATTTATAAATAATTTCCTATTTATCATTCATTAGTTTCCATAAAATACAATCATATTCTCAGACTTGAAATATTTAAATTACATGTGATAAAATTTAAAAAATCATATCAATTATTAAAGAGGTAATTAGTTGAACACAAATCCAATATAAATTATTCATGTCAAGCTATGTGATATAGCATCATATAAAAACAAATGAAAAAATATCCATGATAAAAACAATCATGAAATAAATAAATATAAATAAAAAAGAAACTCACATATTGGGATATATCCTATAGTAAACTATATACTAGACCCTTATTAGAGAAAATAAGAAGTCATTGGATCCCTTAGATATTATGTCCTTCCAGTTGATTTCAAAAAACATTAACCCATGTTGTTTCAAACACACTAAGCCTATATGTTTCTATATCCAATATAACCCAGGGTTCCCATTAGCCAATTTTTTAATTAATATTGAACACAATGCACATAGTTTTATAAAATATTTTAATATATAATCCATTCTTCTTTAGATTTTTAAAATCCATTTCCATATTAAATTTAACCATTTTTACAGAATACCCCAATTTGAAAACATGTTCCATTACAAAAAATCTTATGAACCATACATCACATAAAATAAAACAACAAATCGTTATAGGTTTTCTCTAGAAACATGTAATTCATGGAATGAACCCATAATATTGGAAGACGAATAACAAAATGGTATATTATTATGTTCTTTCAATTAAAATCACAAGAATTCAACATATTTTCTTTGAAATATGAGTCACACCATGAAACTAATAAGGATTGAAATAAAACACTCTCTCAACAAAAATATGTTTCCAATCCACTGCCAAAAATGGAACCATAGTTATTTCATATATGAAGGGAATCAATCCAACCAAAATGGAGATAAATTTATGAATGATGTGATATAGAATGGAAGAGTCACAAAAAATTTTAATTGGAAGTTTCTCTAGGATGAGAGTGATGTATAATTTATAATAGAAATGATAATTTCATCTTAAATGATTGGGTAAAACCAAACCTCATAAATTTACAAGGTGTCAAATACAATTACACATCATTTAATAATCAATTATCAAGTACATCATAAATCCTTTAATTTTTATTTTAAAAATATTTTTCATAACATTTTTTACCCTATTCATGGAATGTAAAAGTATCATGTAATTTATCATGTTCACTGGTACATTCTGGCCGCCATTACCCATTTTTTATTCCCATTACACATCATTTAATTTCTTAGTGAATAGTAAAACAATTGGTTATATAATTAAAATTCAATATAATATATGAATTTATCATTATAGGAATTATCAATCTTATTTATAATCTTACTCAACAATTGCAAAAAGGAAAAACCAAACAATTCTAAAAAACCTAATAGAAAGCTACTTGTGAATGGAAATATCACTAGAATAAACTCTATCTATCCCCCAAAATAAATCATGATATTAGATCCATTGAAATGTAATTCCAATTATTCATCATCAATTACTCATCCAACATTACATGCCTATGATGTCCACACTACTATTGTAATAAAACTGTGGGGTTATTTTACAATGCAACGCCCAATCCTGGATATCAATATTATAGACTAGATGCTTAATCAGTGTTTTATTGTGCTAATAATCAACATCATTCCACCTAATAAAATGGGTTTTATATAGTATATTCCTTTTTCTCATGGAATCATGAAACAACTCATGAATATATGTTACACTGTAATGAAGGATCAATTGAGGGTCTAGCCTCTATAGTCTTCCAATGATCCCATTGAGGACCAAAAATCTCGATGCCACATTCCCAAAATACACAACCAATGATTTAAAAAGACAAGTGAAACTATAATAAATTCCCATTCACCAAACTCAAACTCCACCACCTGACACTGGTGGCCTCATTGGATTTTAGATGAGTATATTCTATTAACAAATTCCTCCCATTCATCTGTACCATCTCTATAATATATTAAACAAAATTAGACTAATACAAGGAATTCTCTCCAAACTCTACCCATCATAAGGTAGATCTACAAGGACTATTATAAAATTATTTGAATTTTTTCATTTGAATAAATTCCAGATATCTATTCTTAGAGTCACAATGAAGAAAAGTATAATGATTTTTCCATGATATTCCAAAATCAGGAAAAAAATACTGAATCATATCCTATAGAACCTAGATATCCCTCGCCTTTTTTCTAACTATATGTGGATGATAGCGTGTTCTAAATTTAATATATGAACCCATAGAACCAAAAATACCATTCCATAACTGATATATCATCCCCCAATCCCATACATAAACAGATATAGTTATAACACCATAAATTCTCAAAAATCAATCAGACCTCGAAGTCCCCAACTAGTTCTGAATTCATCACCTGCAAGATAGTTTGTGAGTGCACTAATTTCACGAACTAATCATTTATCAACAAAATTTAATCCCAAGAACAATTATTTTTTGGAAACGCAATATATAATTCCATGGAAATCTCATACCACATCTATACTGTAATGGATAAAGGTTATAACAACCATACATGTCTTATGTTCTTTGAATTAATTCTTCATAATGCAAGGAACTATGAAAAAAATATGATATCGACCATCTCATTCATTTCCACCTCACTAACACCTCACGAAAAAATACATGATCTTGTCCCCTTGCTGTGTGAACCAAAAATAATGGTTTCACCATTTCTTCACCTATTAAATCATGGAACATGGATCAACCAACATAATGAAAAAGTACAAGTATCCACTTAGAGACTAAGAACACTCACCAAAGGTCTCCCCAATAATGGAATTCACTATAGTGTTGTCACACATTGCCTATCACAATATTGAGTTGAACGTACAAATAAAAATATTAGTCAAATTTAATCGATTCTAAGAGAACATCTCTTCCATCCTCTTCTATATTCATGATAATCTCAAAAAATAACATCATCAAAGACCACTCATCAAATGATTCCTTCTTATATTTTGTTTTTAATTTTGTTCTCAATTCATTTTTGACAACCTTTTCATTTCTAGCTCAATACTAAATATCATAATAAAAATCATGAAGATAGTTCACATGTATTCTCTATCATAAATTCATTTCCATATATGTATGTGTATATTTTAGGCTCTTATGGTCATAATATACCATAAATGTTTCCCTAAATAGATATTGAAATATTGTTTTTAGTGAAATCATAATAGTTTTAAACTATATATCATTAACATGGTAGTTCTTTTCATGAGGGTGTAGCCGGTGAGAGCTTAAATTGACAACTCATATCCCAAACATAATGACTCATATAAAACCCATACAAGGAGAATCAGAGAAAATTAATATAACCCGTCCCTGATTTCAAATAAATAAAAATTTGTGCAGAAGGTAAACATCATATAATAACTTAATATGATATTTGAAACATCTCAATACATTCAAAATATACACCTTTATAGTTTAAATCATTCATTAATGATGCAACATTGGAGAAGTACCAAACAAATCATCTATATCAACCAAATACCCTATGAATATTTGTGTCTCATATAAATTCCTAGGATTATCATACGGCATAACATTCTATCCCATTGTAGGATATACGGATACACACCTCTAAAATATCACATTTCCTAAAAATATCAAATCTCAGATCCAAATCTCCGACCATTAAATATTTCCATAAAAAATATGTTCATTCACGGTTCTTAGAATGATATGGAAATTTTCTATATGATCATCCTAAAAATTTTAGTATAACAAAATTAATTCATTAAAACAACAACAATATAGTCCAATAACATATGAAATATATAATTCATCAAATCCCCAAACACATCAAGAAAAAATTGGTGACTGAATGACAAAATGAGAATATTTATTTTTCCATATTTCCATCTAAATTTTTATAGGTATATCTTATTCTCAAAATCTCTATTGGTGATATCCTAAACATATTTCAATATTAGAAATCATGGATCTCCTATATGATTGTCAATGAGAACATAAAAATATGGAAAAGTTTATATGTATTGAACTATAAACCAATTAATTTTTTTATAAGAATCAAAAAGTCTAAGGATTCAGTTTCATAATCAGTAAAGAGGATATTTAAAGACTACAATGACATTGTAAGATAACTAAATCTTTTAGACTCAATTTACTCAAGAAACACCATTAATACAAACAACTCAGAACATAACATAAGATATGATTCTGTCGGAATTTTCATCAAATGAGGGTGTATGTAAATAGTATACTTGACCACTCTCTATGGAGGTATATTAGAAAAATCACCCTTAAAGGCTACAAGTTACTCACATAGAACTATAGAATGACGGAAAACCAATCATGGGTCAGCTGCACAAAAAAACATCAACTACATCTGGAACAATATTTCCCTAGAAAAAAACATTCACTTCTCTTCATAATGCACATTCCCACTATGTATAGAAAACATGACTAACCCCGTAATAATATAAGAACTGCACTCATCCATGATAATAGTTTTTATGGTGTTTAACTCTATTAATCATGTTCTAGCATATAATCAGGTTATAGATGTAATGATATAGTACAATGATCACCCACTCCACTTCAACGTCATATATCATCACCTAACACATGGAACATATGAAAATTTATTTGGTCGACCATCCAATGGTGTTGAAATATCTAACAACAAATGAATAATAATAAAACTCATGACCGACACACCAACTAACAAAGATAATAAAAAAAATTATTAGTTCATAAATCATACATAGACATCATTATTGAATATGAGATAAACAATGTAACTCTACCAACATATATCCCTACATTATCTTCCTCTTGTGTATACTCTGCTGCCTAATTTCATGTTATCATTACCACAAGAACATATTTGTATTCATGAGGATTAGAACCTACCCCATTAGAATAATTTACATGACCCTATGAACCCATATTGAGAGTTTATCATTCCTTATTTCCCTGATATATATTTTCAAAAAGAACTATATACGAATAAAGAATCTAAAAAGATGACATATGTTAGGATTACACAGATAGTTAGTCTTCGAAAAACCTCACCATCCATACTAGTAGTAGACAACCTCCGAATTCATTATCATCGCCCCTGAGACTAGACATATGGAAAAACAACATCTACTTTATGTATTTTTATAGACAAAAGGTACACCATGTAAACCTACTAAAATAACTGAATCTCTACAAAAGAAATTGTCTTCCATTTATATATAACTATATTATATCTTCCTTTTCTACTATCTCTAGAATGGTTGGAAGGAGCAACAGTATCATCACCGACTGGATATCATGCCTCAATCATTACTCAAACCAATGATAATTATTTTATTCATTATTGAAATGATCTAGTACAAGATGCACTAACTCAGAAAAACATGTATAATATTATTGAATCGTATGATCCACATAATCTATGGTTAAAAACATCCTATTATTCTCTAAATTAAATGTCCTGGTATAAAAAATCAGGTTAATTGTTTTTGAAATAATTTCTTGAAAGATCCTCTTGCAATATAACATTCACACTAGATTACCACCTTCACTTAAAAGGTCCCCGAATAATATATATGTAACAAATAAATTAGAGATTATTCTAGTTTTATCATGATGCTTGATATCCACTGTATCAACTAAAACCACTACATGGATTCCTGGGGTCATTTTTTCACCAAGAATGATGGGGGTTTCTTCTAATTAAATGGCAGTCCATGATCCACTATGCATCCGAGATTCCCATCACCCACTTGTACTAGAGTCTGAATATTGTCGATAATATATTCTAACAATGTAGGTTCCACCAGTGGATTATCAAGAAAATATTGTATATTAGCTTCGTAACTTTGATTTGAATAGATTTTCATGGAGGAATTTATTACCAAAAGGAAAACACATTCGAGCACAACAAAATTCCAATATCGTAGAAACAAATTATTGTATTTATAAAAAATATTAAAATAATTAATAAATTAAATAAAAAATAATCAATTAAAAAATAATACATAAAAACGAATTTGAAAATTAAAAAAATTATCTCAATCATTTTATTTAAATGACATCAAAATGAATTTTCCAAGCCTGGTAAATGACTCTCAACACCAATTTTTACTAGGTTTCAGATATAGGTGTGAGCTGGATAAACCCCTTTTCTGAACCTACTATCAAAATTTTGATAATACTAAGACCAATCTTACAAAGACACAAAAAAACATAGGCAATGATGAAAATTTTAGGTTGATCGCCTTATTTGGTAAATAATTATAAAAATCTGACCGAAGTCTACTAGACAGTAAACCCAAATCGACTTGTCACATGATATGATTAATATAGGAAAACAATTGTCCTAGATATATTACTAAAATACGTAAAACTAGTTTATAAAGTGGGAATATACGGGATACCAACAATAAATAAAAATCATTGAAAATATGATAATACAAAGGGTATTTAAAGTACCCATGAGGCCAAAATTCACCATCATTCATTCCCAATCCAAAATAAATAGAAACAAGATAAACTAACATAATTCCAAATTCGCTTCCATTGATCTGAATCATAAAAACCACCATTTGAAAATTATAAATGTAACATGAAGCATGTGACTCATTCCCTAGTAGGAGGAATGTAATGTTTTTATACAAGTTATAATATCAACAATGTAACAATTCTAAATTATTTTAAAAATAGTTTTACTTCAAATTTTATTAAATCGAAATCATTTATAAATAAATTTACCTTTTTATTTTAATATAATATCCATTAATTATCTTGATCAAAAATTATGAAAATAGAATGTCATAAAAATATATGAGCATATCTATGTATAAATAGGTAATCATTGAAACACAAATCCCTAAAACAAACTGTCATGAAATGCTATGTGATACAACCTCATATATAACATGTGAGAAAATATATATAATAACAACAATCATGTGATAGAAAACCATAATATAAATATAATTTCACTAGTTGGGTTCATGCTTATGGAACAATACGGACTAGAGAATGAAAATAAAAATGGGGATACGTTGGAACAAATATATATATATTCCAGACATTCGATATCAAAATTTTTTTAATTCCTAGTCTTTTAACACATAAAAAGGCTACATGTGTCTCTATTCTGATTCACCAAAGGTTATCGATATGAAATTTATTCATAAATTTCCAAAACCTTTCTTTCAATTCCATAAAATAATTTCAAATAATTGTAAATATACTTCATACATTTATAACACATTTACAAATCATCAATTCCACATTCCATTGAAACCCCAATTTAGGAAAAAAATTCATTTCTAAAAATCAATATAAATTATTTACCACTTCAAATAAATGAAAAAAAAATTAATTTATCAATAATAACATTAAATTAATCATATTAACCCATTATATATTAAAAATACAACAATATGCTAGAAGCATACTTTATTTCGACATTTGTGAACATAAACAATAATAGTGTCATCTGAAATTTAAGGCATTTCAAGAAATTGAAAACATTAATTAGAAAACACTATATTATATATAATATATAGAAAAAAACATAGACTTTGGAAAAAAAGATGGAAAGAGAGGATTTCATACCCAAAGGGAAGAAATCCAACAATAATGGTGATCAATCACTATGTTAAGTGTTCTATATGGGATAGATTCACCGGGAAACACCTACTAAGAGCCTCTAGGATCATAGAATGGAATAATATATGGATGAAATGAGAATTTCCTTAGAACATCATTGTCAAAACAATTCCTTGATAATTTACTCTCCATGTGATCCAATTACAAGTTGTTTAAATTCCATATTAGGTATATTCCAGATAACACAAATCAAATTCAGAAAAAAAATAACATCATTTTTTTCATTATAAGATGTGTAACCTTTACAAAACATGTAAAATTATCATAATGGGTATCCAATTAACTTTTTATGTCTGAAAACAATTACAAATCATTGTTTCCCAGTACATGTCATGTAAATTATTAGTGAACATAAAAAAACCTAGGTTATATGATGAAAATTACGTAAAATCAAAAATATAATCATTACAAGTATCCTCCCAAATCCTCATCGTCATTGTCAAAACAAAAAAAGAAAACTAAAATAAGGTTAAAACATAACTGTCAAAAAGGATATACAAACTTAATATGATAATTATTTATTTTACATATATTAGGTAGTTGTAGTTTTCTTTCTTCATTTATTTTCAATAGTAGTTATAAATTGTTATGGGTTTCGAAGTTGTGATGTTGACCCTTATTATTAAAATAATATTTTTTTCATAGAATAAACACTTTAGAAGAATCATTGGGATAATATTAATAATTTTTTTCTATGTACATTTGATATAATCTATTGGTGTAGTATCAGTAAATGGAATCCATTATTAGTAATTTTCATGTGATTTACTAAAAAATAAGTTCTTTTTAATGGAAATTCATCATTATGTCACCATTTTAGAAATATATTCTAGGAAAATATAACACTATAAAATTATATAAAATTTATTATTTTCAAGATACTGATTCTTGATGCAATTGATGTTTTTGTTATTCAATCATTCATGCAGGTGGTTAAATGGACACAATCAAGAATATTATATATTAATGTATGATTAATAGTTTATTATTATATAAAATTAAAAACATGCTAAAAAATATATGTTCATATAAAATATTTATAGATGATAATGAGCATCATAATGATAATAAATAAATAAGAAATCGAAAATGCTACATAATATCATGGATACTTATTTTTAAGAATTTCCCTCCTTAAATATGATTTTGTTTAAATAATTGAACATGGACTTTTTATAGGGACATGTTGAAACAAAATTTATATGAAAATTTAAATTTAAAAAAGTGGTATATGATTAGTGAGATAACCAATGGAAAAGATTGTTTTTGGAGGGTTTTAGTAAGGGACTTTTTATGTGAGTTTTGTTTGGAATTTTAAATAAATTACATAATTTATTAGGAATAAATTTAAAAAATTAAATTTGTTGAATGTGAATAATTAATAAATAATTAGTTATTAGATAAAAATAATTACCTCATCGTCCCATTAAAATTTATGTTCTTATTATTTTTTATTATTTTTGACCTTTGATAAAAAATGTTACCTTTTTTAGATTTTACTATTATGACTATCTATTACATTGGTGACATATTATTATGATTAATAATGATTTTTAACCTATTAAATTATTTTAATATAATGATTCCAAATATTAAATCCATTTTAGTATATTAAATACATAAAATTAATACAAAATAATTTTAAAAAAACTGGTGTGTGTAACTTAAAAACAATTTTTAGGAAAATATATTTTTATTTAGAAAAATTGATTAATTAATATTCCTTAAAAATAATATTAATTATATGAGTGATAATTAAATTTATTATACTTATAAACATTTAATTTCATTTCTACCATTTTTTAATAGTGATATTTTAAATTTATAAAAAAATACAAAACATTTCACATAAAAAACATTAAAAATTATCCAATTTTTATAATAATATAATGAAATTAAATTAAATATCTTCTAACCATTCAATTTTATCAACCATATAGTATTAGAATAATTCTATAAATTTAATAGGAAAATAAAATAATACCTTTTGATGTCATTAAAAATAATGATATGTAATAAAAATACATATTTTATAATAATGTATTTTAATTGTTATTTTATATTTCATTATAACTTTATTATTTATTTAAGAATTATAATTCCTTTTATTAGATAATTGAACAAAATAAATGTTCGTATTTTGGAATAATAGATATTGTGACCTTATATCCAATCACCATAAAAATCATTAGCCATAAATCCAAGTGTTATATGTCTAGTGAACAAATATATAATTATTATATTTTATTTCAATATATATACCATAATATATATCTATAGAAACATTCATCCAATTCCTTAAAATAAGTTTAAATTTTTTTCTACTACTTTTCCTTCATTCCAAATTATAATTATATATGTAAACCATAAGGGTAAGGATTTCATATTCATGGAATTTCTATTTAGTTTCTGTTATATTAAACTAAATATTTTCATAATGATGTTTAATATTTTAGAAAAATAATTAATTCACCATTATTTTATATTGTAATATTGTATTTCATTAAAATAAATCATTATTAATTTTACATTAGTGTTACATTTATTTCATGAAACAAAACATTGTGTATTTATTTTAGGGAAAATATAAACTAAAAGCACAGTGTTTTATATCTTTCCCATTACAATAATTTCCCCACTAAAGTTTCACTAATAAGAAAAAACTATGTGAGGTGAGATTTTACTCATTACATCATCAGGTTCTCTTCTGACATCCATAATATTAATAATCATCTAATTAAATTTCTCTATATTATTGGTCCTATTTCATTGTATTTATCTATATAATCGATGAACTATACCTATTGTTGCTACTATGAGATATTATGTCTCATTTTTACTTGTTTTTATTTTAGTACATGTGAAATATCATTTATGTACCACCTAAAATGTGATATATGGACCTCATTATGTACGTAAAATTGGTTCAATGGAATTGAAATATGATGAGATATTCTCACCAGAAAAACTATGATCATGAAAGAGATAATGTATCTAGGGATAAACAATCCATTATTATAGAATCTCATATCCCTTATAATAGGTGATATTTCATGGAATACATTATATAAGAACCTGTTTCTTATTTTTGAGGTACGAGTTACCTATTTTCTCTTTTACTTAAGAGTTTTTGAGAAAATAAGGAAAATGGGGAAAATCCTAACATTTCTGATTACACGCCATGTAATTTTCCACATGTCGTGTACTTTGGCCCTGTGGGATGAGTACACAAGGTGTGCTGCCTTGCTGGTGATGAAAGGTATAAAAACCGACAACATGCCATGTAGTGGGTATTTACATGCCGTGTAGTCAGTCGATAGGTGAATATTAAGGTGGTGGAAGCAGCCGCCAGCTGAGTGGAAGTACACGCAGTGTACTCAGGTTTCACATGTCGTGTACTAATGTCGACTGATGAACAAAGGCATGCTGGAGAGAAGCCGCCGAAGGAACAGTTAAAAAAATGAAAACTACATGTCGTGTACCCAATAGTACACACCCTATAGTCTGTTGTTTCTTTAAATGGGTAGTAGCCTCCCCTATTCACAAGGAAGGATTAGAACTGGAGGAGAAGTCATGAGAGAGGGACGAACCTTCGAGGAGCTCCAGATCACACACCGGGAATCCGTTTTTTCCTCTGTTGATCTCGTTGGAACTATACATGTAAGCCTCTCCTTCCCCTTAAGCCGTTTTTAGCAATTCATTCCCGAGGGAAAGATATTTATGTTTGAACGAGTTTTCTTCTAACCCAGATCTACATCGTCTTTGGGCATTTTTGGAAGCGACGTTCACATATACCGTTCTGGGGCGTTTAAGGTAGGTGGCTTGGTGTTTAAATTCCAACTGTTGTGCGTTTTTGTGTAGCTTTGTGCTATGAACCCATGTTGGGGTGTTGTGTGGATGAGGCCTTGGCTGTTTAAATTCCTAGAATTGTATAGGTAATTAAATGTGATAATAAACTCATGTTTGGGATCACTTATTGGATCTAGGACCACCCCGTGGGTGTGTTCCTCTATTTAGCCTTTTGTCCAGGATACCCAAGGATATTCCATGTTTATATTATTCATTAATTTTTTCTTGTGAGAAATTGTATATGAATTGCATGTTTATATTTTGGGCATGACCCGATTACTTGTTTAGCCTGAGGTTAGTGATATATTTGCCCGAGGGCATTGTTGATTAGCCTGAGGGCATAGTTCTATTTCTCTTGTGGGAAATTCCTGAGGGAAAGATTCTGATTACCTGAGGGTTTCATTTTAGTTTGACCTGAGGGAAAGATTCTATTTGGCCTTAGGGAAATGGATGAGGGAAACGTACTTTATAGCATGGGGGCATGGTTTTACTATATTTGCCAGAGGGAAAGATTCTGGTTGTCCTGAAGGCTTGGATCTGTAGAGCACATAATGTTTTTAAGTAAAATGGTTAAAATAAATAATAAAAGGGAAATATTACTGGTAAATTTAGTTACTTTTTAGTACTTCTTAGTTTATTTCATTTTACTACTCCACACTTTTGTTGCATTTTTTTTTCACACAGTTTGGCACGTACCTTTGGTGGGTGCCTACTTAGATTTATTACTCACACCCTATTTGGGTCATGTCTTCGGCCCAAATAGACTATGTTGCTGAAGGTGTGGATATGGGCAAGGGTCCCTATACAAGTACATGATTGTTGCTGAGGAGTAGGGGTCCATGGGACCGAGCTTTGGCTCACGATGCTACCGGCTTTTTTGTTTTGTTTTATTGTACATTTACATTCTATTGTATCGTTTTGTATTGTTGTGTAACATGTTCTGGATTTTTTCTTAGAACTTGAGATTGTTGCATCATTATCTATATAACTGTTGGTTATCTTTTACTACAGTTGTTGATTTTAAATGAGTATGGTTTACCTCCTCCACTGTTGTTGTATGTTTTATCTAGTATTCCACTATGCGACACTTTGAAAAATGAGGGCATTGTTTCCCCACTATCTGACCTGGGCCATCACTGCTAGTCAGCAGCCTCTGGCGTTTGAGGAAATGCGCTTGAGGTCATGTGACCAACTGGGTTCAGGGCACCCGTTGAGTGGCACCTAGATTCGGGATGTTACAAAGTGGTATCAAAGGAGTTATTTTCTTTGACTTACTATTTAGAGCCTTAGTCAGGGATATGATGGAAACAGTAGTTGGTAATAAGTTGTGCCCAGGAATAGCTAACCTATGCACAGGGAAAATCCAGTCTACCTCATATTTTTTCAATTCATCTCATTTTTTAAATTTTACAGTTGATTTGATTTCACCATTGTGTGATGGACTTGTGATAAATCTGTTTATATTTTATCCATGGGTTTTATTTAGTTGTAACCCAATGAGATGAGGGTATTCTATCTCATGAATCATTTTGGAACATTCTAGAAATCACATTCCAGGCATAGTTCCATGCCATATAGGTGCATTATAAATTTCTTGTTGTTGTGATAGTTGTTTTGATAGAAAAAGAATGTTTTTGTGATAGCTGCATTGATTAAATACCTGCAATGTGATAGGGTAATTTTCATGTGAGTTTGATAATAGAATGGATGCCAAACATTGGTTTCTGGGAAGTATGGGCCCTCATAGACTGGAATTTGGTGGACCATAGACTGTTTATCTTGTTATAACACATATAAGCTGCCAAACGTTGATTCGTGGGGAGCATGGGCACTCACGGATCGGAATTTGGAACATAGATGTTGTTTATCAGTATTTTATGGGTTCTTGAGTAGTATCTAAACCTTACTATTCGGAAAACCTAGGATACACGCCGTGTAGTTCCCTGGACACATGCTGTGTGATCTTAAGATTGGGAAAAAAGAAAACATTTATGTAAACGCTGTGTATCATAAGTAAACGTCGTGTAGTCTCATTCCATGTCATAGACCGCATCCGCAAGGACATGGGGAAGAGAAATGCATGGGGAAAATATGCCGTGTACAGGATGTACATGCCGTATAGTGTTGACCCGGAGTCCGCCCATGTAACTAACAAACACGGACGAAGGAGACCATAATACATACATGCTGTGTCCACTATGGAACACACCGTATAGTCTGACCTAGGATCCGGCCGTGTAACTCACAACACGGGTTGGTTTAGTCCTTTCGTGTACACGACGTGTAGATATGGAACATTCCGTGTAGTGTGAGACGTGTATCCGTCCATGTAACTAACAACACGGGTCGTCAGAGCTTGTCCGGTACACGCCATGTGCCTGAGGGACACATCGTGTTGTTTTGACCGGTGGCAGACCATGTTGACCTGACAGTGTGGCTGGGGATACGGGGTGGTGTCACGCTGTGTGCGGGTGTAACATTCCAAGTAGTGTTTGTCGAGTAGTTGGTCATGTCACAAATGACACGGGCAGTTGGAAAATTTCACCATACACAATGTGTAGATTATATACATGCCATGCACTTTTGTTCAAGGGGTTCCATGTGGCTTAGCCATGTAGAAGGACCCGAGCAGGGGAAGAAAAGTTAGGTACACACCGTGTAGTCAGTATTCACATGGTGTAGTCTTGTTTTTCAAATCATGAATTCCTTCTACCTCATGTTCCCCTTTTGGTCCCTTCATTTTTTAGTCTTTGATAATCTTGATCTAATGTGTGTGTTTGACCTTGTAGAGTCATTCCTCTGAGACGACCACATGTTGTTCGCCAAGAGAGCGGAAACAATTATACTCTAGAGAAGGTGGGACATGGGATACCAGTGGATCCTCAAGAAGAGCCAGATGTGGCGCCATCCATTATACTGGAAACAGGTTCGGTTTCACAGTTCCGTGAAGGCTTTATGTGGTTCATGCAGACCTTTTAGGGAGCACAGACGGTTGCCTCATCTATGGCTGAGATGACTCGTATCTATCAGTAGCAGCATCTGCCTACATTTTCAGGGGATGGCGGACCACAGGTTGCGGATTCTATGCAGATTATTTTTGGGCATCCTGATACGCCTCCAGGGAGGAGGGTCAAGCTCACGACTTACTTGCTGCGTGATTCCGCCAAGAGGTTGTGGGATGTTACCAATGCGTATGAGCATTACAATGACATGGAGTGGGAATATTTTCAGAAAACTTTTCATGACTTCTTCTTCACAGAGATGATGAGGGAAGATCGAGCTTGAGAATTCAGGAACTTACAGTAGGGGCTATTTCGGTGATGGATTATTCTACTTGTTTCAACGAGATTTAGCATTTTGTACCCATTCTTGTGGGTGATGAGACGTTGAGGGCCATTATCTTTGAGGATGGTCTTCGATATGGCATCCAAGCACTAGTAAACGTTTTCATGTTGGCTATAATACATGATATTGTGAACTAGGTGTTTCTTACAAAGTGGAACCTATGGGAGGCTGGTGGTGTGGGCCAAGGCAGTTCGACTACAGTTTCTGGTACTATTTCTACATGGTAGAGGAATCGACAGATGAAATTCTCTCACGGTGGCAGTACTATCCAGGAAGTTTCTTCAGGTGGCCCGATCATTTGTTACCAGTGTGGTAAATATGGGAAAAAGAGACACTAGTGTTCAGGTTACCCAATGGAGTGCCGAACATATGATAATATGGGTCATCTACAACGATTTTGTATGGCGTTTGTACGAGTGACTAGTGAGAGGGGTTCTATGCAGGCTCCACATGTGGGAGAAGGACCAGTAGCTTCTTACCATCCAGGGAACTGGAATACGTCGGGGCATGTAGGCATGGATGATGGTCGTGGTCGTGCTAGCCACAAACCAAGATCGTAGAGGAAACATGGCAGGACAACTCAGGGTTGCCAGGATTTGTCGCAGGGCCACGAAACTGGGCAGACATATGTAGTGTAGTAGACCCAGTAAGAGCAGGATCTCATACCTTCTACAGTCAAAGGTACTATTTTAGTATATTCTGTCTTATCATCACTATTTTTCGATACAAGTGATACACATTGTTTCATATCTGTGCCCATTGTGAAGAGCCTTGGGTTCTGTGTTTATTATTCTTCTACTGTTATGACGCTAGACACTTCGTTGGGAACTAGAACGTATGGTTTGCGTCAGTCCAAGGAGTACCCCCTTTAGGTTGGGGGTGTCACATTCTATGGAATCTCTATGGCATAGAGATGAAGAGCTATTATGTCATTCTCAGGATGGTCTGGTTGGTTCCCATTTGATCATTTGTAGATTACTATCATCATAGGGTGATTTTCACGTCACCAGAGGGTGAAGAGTTTCTATTCAAAGGTGAATGGGATGTTCAGGCAAGTCGAGCTGTACAAGAGCATCGTGGGAGAGGTGTTGTGATAGCCCGGATTGTGAGTTTATATCTAGATGATCATGGGCCTTGTCAGAAAAATTTCCCTGCAGTAGTTGATGGATTCAAGGATGTATTCCAGGATGACTTTTCAGGTATACATAGGGAGCGAGAGGTGGATTTCTCTATTGATCTTGTTCGAGGAGAAGCACCAGTGTCCATTCCTCCATATAGGATGGCCACGCCTGAGTTGCAAGAGCTCGAGAGGTAGTTAGGGGAGTTACAGGAAAATGGTTTTATCCATCCCAGTAATTCTCCTTGGGGTTCTCTGATCCTCTTTGCGAAGATGGCAGACGGTACCCTGAGACTCTGTGTATATTTTTGGAATATGAACTAGTTGAAGGTTAATAAGTGATATACCATGCCAAGGATTGATTATCTTTTTGATCAACTTCGTGGAGAGCGAGTTTTCTCGAAGATTAACTTGGGATATGGATACCATCAGTTGCACGTGAGACCGTCAGACATATAGATTACATCTTTTTTGGAGCAGATATGGTCTATACGAGTACTTGTTTATGGGTTTTGGACTCACGAATGCACTAATAGTATTCATGTCTCTGATGAATCATGTGTTCCATCCCTATCTAGATTCTATTATGGTAGTATTCGTGGATGATATCTTGGTGTACACTCACACTCGACACGACCATTCCACCAATCATGATATCGTATTGAGTACATTGAAAGAGCATCAGTTATATGATAAACTCTCAAAGTGCCACTTTGGGATAGACCAGGTCCACTTCTTGGTTCATATCATCTCAGAGGCAGGTGTTTTCGTGGATCCAGAAGTGGTGAGAGCAATGGTTTCCTGGGAGAAGCCTAAGAATGGGTTTGAGATACGAAGTTTTTTTGGGATGGCTAGTTACTATAGGCGCATTATATAGTACTTCTCCCACTTAGCAGCACCGTTGATGGGTCTGACTAAGAAGGGTGTGATGTTCGATTGGTCGGATGCTTGCGAGACAGCCTTTCAGGACCTGCAAGAAAGTTTGACATCAACACCAGTCCTGATACTTCTAGAGAAAGGGAAAAGCTATACAGTTTACTGTGATTCATCAGGTATTGGTCTAAGAGCAGTGTTGATGTAGGGCGGTCGAGTTGTTGCGTACGGTTCTCGGATGTTGAGGCCACATTAGAGGAATTACCCGACGCATGATCTCGAGTTGGCTGCAGTTGTTCATTTGTTGTTGTATTGGAGACATTATCTCTTAGGAAAGAAATTTTTGGTTTTCAACGACAAAAAAATCCTCAAATATATCTTCACTCAGTGTGACATGAACCTGAGATATAGAAGGTGGGTTGAATACCTTCAGTCCTTCGACTTTGAGCTTGCATATACACCTGGAAAAGGTAATTCAGTAACTGATGCACTGAGCAGGAGGACTCAAAAACAGGCAGTTCATGATGCCACTGGTGAATGGATGCTTATGGATTTTCTCTATGAGATACATTTGGAGGTGCACGAAAGTCAGGGGAAGACCTATATTTCTTCTTTAGTTGTGACCTCCACTATTTGGGTTAGAATGAGGATGAGACATCTATATAATTCAGAAGGCCGGGTTCTACAGGAGTTAGTGGAAGTGAGGAGCCTCCTCCAGGATGGATGATAGGCGATGGTGAGATACTTCGTTTCCATGGAAGAGTATGGTTTCCATGGCATATACGCGAGGAGTTGATGCTGGAGTTTCATGGTTTAGGTTGGGCAGTTCATCCCAGGGTTACTAAGATGTACCGTGAATTGAGATGTCAGTATTGGTGGCTGGGTATGAAAGGAGAGATAAATGGTTTTGTTATGAGATGTTCCACCTGTCTGCAGGTGAAGGCGGAGCATCAGAGGCCAGCCAGACTATTACAGAAGTTACATATCCTGGAGTGGAAATGGGATGATGTTGCGATGGACTTTGTGACTGGGTTGCCGAGGTCACCTTAAGGAAATGATGTCGTTCGGGTTGTTTTGGATAGACTCATGAAGGTAGCTCACTTTTTTCTAAGCAAGGAGACCTTCAGTGTTGACGAGCTCAGAAAGTTGTATATCTGAGAGGTCATACTTCTTCATGGGGTTCCTATTTCTATCATTTTGGATAGGGATTCCCATGTTACATCTCATTTCTGGTAGAGTTTTTAGAGGGCACTTGGTACACAGGTGCTTCTGAGCACATTTTACCACCCTCAGACCGATGGCCAGTCAGAGCGTATGATACAGGTGTGTAAGGACATGCTACGTGCATGAATCCTAGACTTTGGGGGCTCTTGGGAGAAGCACATACCCCTGGTAGATTTTTCCTATAATAATTGTTTTTAGGAAAATATTGTGATGAAACCTTATGAGGATTTATATGGTAGGCCATTCCGATCACCCTTGTACTGATTAGAGGCAGGTGAGGGAGCTTTACTGGGACCATGCCTCATACAAGAGACTTCTGAAGAGGTCCAGTTGATTCAGAAGCGGATGGCTACCTCACAGTCCCATCATAAATCTTATGTTGATCTCCGCATACAACCCTAGGAGATCATGGTCGGGGATCATGTCCTCTTACGTGTTTTTCCGAGGTTGGGACACAGACAGATCAGGAGACAATGTATACTTTTACCGAGGAATGTGGGGTCATTTGAGATTCTGGAAAGATTCTGGCTGGTTTCTTATCGGCTACAGTTACCACAGAGGTACCGGGCCATGTAGGATATCTTCCATGTATCTCAGTTGTGCCGATATCATTCAGAACCATCACATATCTTTCAGCCCGAGGAGATTGAGCTTCAGATAGATGCATCCTTTGAGAATCATCTGATTTGTATCGTTGATAGGAGCACGATGGTTCTCCAAGGCTAGTCATTTCCTCTTGTATTGGTGCTATGGCAGTATGGCCGAGTGCAGGACAAAACCTGGGAGCAGGAGGCCGACGTACGTGTTGAGTGGCCATAACTATTCTGTGCTTTATATTCACCACCCTTGGAAGGGAAATTCGATGATGAATTGCTTTACGGGGGGAAGTTTGTAAGAAACTGGTTCTTATTTTTTAGGTACGGGTTACTTCATTTCTCTTTTTCTTAAGTGTTTTTAATAAAATAAAGAAAATAGGGATAAATCCTATCTTTTGTGACTACACGTTGTGTACTTTTCCACATTCTGGGTACTTTGGCCGTGTGGGATGAGTACACTGGGTGTGTTTCCATACTGGTGATGAAAGGTATAAAAACTGACTACATGCTGTATATTTGGTATTTACCCAACGTGTAGTCAGTCGGCAGGCAAATAGTAAGGTGGTGGAAGCATCCGCCAAATGAGCGGCAGTACACGACATGTACTCAAGATTCACATGCCCTATACTCATGTTGATATATGAACAGTGCCACACTGGTGAGAAGCAGGTGAAGGAACAGTTAAAAAATGAAAACTGCATGTCGTGTACCAAATAGTACATGCCATATAGTCTGTTTTTTTTGTATAAATTTTGAAGTATCCTCCCCTATTCATAGGGAAGGCTTAGAACTATATGAGGAGTCAGGAGAGAGGGCCGAACCTTCGAGGAGCTCTATATCGCAAATCGGGAATCTGTTTCCGCCTCTGTCGATCTCATTGGAACCGTACGAGTATGAATATCCTTCTCCAAAAGCCATTATTACCAATTCTTTCTCGAGGGAAAGTTATTAAAATTTGTACGGATTTTCATCTAACCCATATCTACGTCATCTTTGGGCATCCCTAGAAGAGACGTTCATGTATACAGTTCAGGGGCGTTTAAGGTTGGTGGCTTGGTGTTTAAATTTCAACTGCTGTGCGTTTTTGTGTACCATTATGCAACGAAACCATGTTGTGGTGTTGTGTGGCTAAGTCCATGGATGTTTAAATTCCAAGAATTGTATAGGTAATTAAATGTTATAATAAACTTCTATTTGGGATCACTACATGGATTCAGGACCACCCCGGGGGTGTGTTCCTATGTTTAGCCTTTTGGCTAGGATACCCAAGGGTTTTCAATGTTTATATTAAGCATTACTTTTTCCATGAGATGAATTGTATATAAATTGTATGTTTATATGTTGGGAATAGACTGGTTACTTGTTTAGCCTGAGGGTTATTTTCTCGAGGTCATTGTTCGTTAGCCAGAGGGTGTTGTTCTATTTCGCCTGAGGGAAATACCTAAGGGCACGATTCTGTTTACCTAAGGGTTTTATTTCAGTATGGAATGGGGGAAAGATTATATTTCATCTGTGGTCCATGATTCAGGGGAAGGTACTGTATAGCCTGAGGGAAAGGCTGAGGGCGTGGTTTTATTATATTAGCTTGAGGGCAAGATTCTGGTTGGCCTAAGGGCTTGGTTTTGTTGTGCACATAATGTTATTAAATTAAATGGTTAAAATGAATAATAAAATGGAAATATAACTGGAATAGTTAGTTACTTTTAGGTAATGCTTAGTTTATTGCATTTTACTAATGAACACTTTTGTTACATGTTTTTCACACAGTTGGGCATGGGCCTTTGGTGGGTGCCTACTGAGATTTATTTCTAACACCCTGTTTGGGTCATGTCTTCGGCCCAAATAGACTATGTTGTAGTAGGTGTGGATAAGGGAAAGGGTCCTTATATAGGTACCTGATTGTTGCTGAGGAGTAGAAGATCATGGTACCAAGCTTAGGCTCACGATGATGCCGGCTATTTTGGTTTTTTCATTTGTACCTTTACTTTCTATTGTATCAAGAAGTATTTCTATGTATCATGTTATAGCTATTTTCTTAGAACTTGAGACATGTTGCATCATTATCTATATAACTGTTGGTTATCATTTACTATCGTTGTTTATTTTAAATGTGTAAGGTTTACCATTTCTACTGATGTTGTATGTTTTATCTAGTATTCAGCTACGCTACACATTGACTAATGAGGGCATAGTTTCCCCACTATCAGACTATGTCCCTTGCTGCTAGTCGGTAGCCTCTAGAATTTGGGGAAATGCACTTGAGGTCATGTGACTAACCAGGTTCAGGGAACCCGTTGATTGGCACCTGGATCGGGGACATTTCACATTACATATAATTTCATTCTCTAAATATCACCAACAATTATCAGTATAACTCTTCTATAATACTTTTGAATTTTTAGTGTATCAATAAATGTTATTAATCATAGTTAACATTTATTTAAAATGATAGTGACTCAAGATCATACATTCTCAATCAATTTCCCAATCTGATGGAGTTCAAAACCACTTCCCATACAAGACCTTATTTAGTAAAATAGTAATTATATAATGTAAACCATCACTATATGATTTCTCTATAAGAGGAATGAGTTCATCCAAAAATTATTTGAAATAAATTAAATAAAATATTTAATATTTCATTTAGAGTATGATCATTTTTTGATTGAAAAAATGTAAATATATATGATAAGAAATACTATGTATTAACTCTCTCTCTCTATATATATATATATCATTTTATAGAATTATCTATAACATAAATGTAAAAAAATCAAAATCGAATAAAATTATTAGTGTCAGTCCATACTACCTTACAAATTTCGTTAAATATATGATAGATTTTTTTATGGATTGATAAATCTTCTCATTTAATAATAAATGTTAATTAATTTTTGATGGGATCAATTATAACTAAAATTAAATATTTTATATAATTATGCGTATTATGTTCTATAATATATTCATGGGTGATTTATCTCTATTCCTATATTGGTATGTGTAAGGGTTGCAACATCCTCTTACACATATAACATTCATCACTAATTAATTGGATGAAAACATCAAGTAATATACTCTTAATTTCCCCACATTATTATAACACATCAAAAATTATTATTTAAATTCTTATAAATTTTTAAGAATCCACTAATTATATAGAATGGTGAGAAATTTTCACCATCCAATAACTCCTTCGATTGTAATTTGGATGGATCACATATTAGTATCAAAAATATTTTATATAAATCACTAGAAAAGTTAAACTCTTACATATTTTGTCCAAATTCTCTATAAATGTATATATTTTGAACTATTTTGTTTTTATAACATGGATTTATGGTTGGGTAGTAATTTTTTTTAATATTATATATTTCCACATTTTCTATCATATTATGGTCATTCTATATAATTCCCCTGAGTTCTGTGTCTTCTTCAATATTATCATATAAATTGTAGAATGAATATTTTATAATAAATCATTATATGACTATTTTTCCTTCCCACAGTGGTCTTACATAGAGTATTTTATTTATTGATTAATTTAAGCTATATCCATTTCTTCATGTTGAAATCATTATGTGTAAAATTATATTTTAGTCTCTTATAAAACATATGAATTTCATATATTACATTGTAGATATAACATGTCAATATAAACAATGAAAAATATTTCATTTTTCTTCTCTATATAATGTTAAATGAATGTTTAATCATGACCATTAATTGATATGATTCAAAATAATACATCATGTAATTGTGAATAATGAAGAAATCACATCAATTTATTCAAGACACATTGTATATCAAAAAATTATTATACACTATATTGACGTTTATTTTTGTGTGAAACTACCTACCTTCTCATGAGGACTTCAAAATACTGTTCTCATTAATATTTGACAACAAACATGGATTCCATTTTATATAATTTTCTTTGTGTATATGATAAACATGAAATTGTTTTTATAAAATTTATATACTATCCCAGTTATATAAAAAATATATTTTGATCATTATAATAGTGGTTGGTCTAATCCATTGATCAATAACCTCTATATTTGAAGGACCCATATATGTACCTTATAATGTGATTACATAACCATGAATGATTATTTTTATAAAAATAATATTTAATTTATATGTTTCACATTAAATTTCATATTTCACAATTTATGTAGGAAAATCCTAAAATGATCATCATTATCATCCATTATAACACATCATGATTTTAGTATGTGTTTTACAATAGATATATACTATGTTGAATATATTGTTACACATGGAATGAATAACTAAATAGAGTCATGATATATTAAAAACAAATGTTTTGTTAATTGAAATGATGTAATAATAAATGATAATTAGTTTTTAAAATAATTTATTTAAATGATTTGGAAATAAAAAGTAATTGTGATACGATGAAAACAATTAAATGTAAAGAAGCCTTATTTTCCAATGAAATATTTTTTTTTTCTGAATTTAATTTTAATTAATTTATCAATATTATTATAATTTAATATGTGAAAAAATTAATTAACATTCAATTATAAATAGATATGAAACATGATTAATATTACATGAATATTGTAATAGTTTTTTCTAAAAATGAATCATTTCATTTTATTTTTTATTGTATTTTAAAATTTGAAATAAAAATAATATGATTTTTTTTGAATTGATATGCCGTTTTAAATTAATAATTTAATAAATATCTTAAATTTATATTTATTTAATTTTTTTAGAAATTTAAAACATAGATTTTAAAAATACTATAATATTAAATACATTTTTGTGTTATATGTGAGACCTAAAAGTATACATAAATTTTTTCATGACCAAATATGAGATTAAGGAATACATTATTCATTTAAAACAATTATGAAGAATTTTTAATCATATGCATGTCTTTCTACAGCATAAGTTATATTTAATTCTAATAGAAGAATATTTTATTTCAATTACATTTCATTTTATTCAGGATATTCCATTTTCTAATTAAATTTTTTTAATTTGATAATATACATTTATTTATATTTAGGAACGTTAAAGTAATTTGTATTTACATTCTATATATTATAATTGTGTAATATTATATTTTTTATATTATAAAAATCTAATGAACTATTATTGATTCTCTTTTTCATAATCATATTAGAATTAATTTCAACCACTTCTATAAATTGAAGATATTTAATTTTATATTCATTAAAATGTTGAGAATTGTCACCACCCGCCCTCGAGGTCCGTGTCGTGACTACCCCAAGCCCGCCTTCCATAGGCAAGGGGCTGGCGACTAGCACCAAGGCGTAAATCCCGGTAAAAAGGGAAGGCATTGCCTTTGTAAAGTAAACAAACACCACAGAGTAAGCAAGCGGAAAGTAAACACTATGTAAAAACAGAGTACATCTAAAAGTGCGGAAAAGTAAATGGGCCAGTATACAAACCCAAACTGAAAGTAAAGTACAACTCGAAAGGGAAAACAACAACTGTAAGTAAAATCCGCTAGACCGAGCTGTCCACTGAAGATCCCACTTGAAGGGTGGGTACAGATAGCTCCACTGCTCCACGGGTCCCACCGTCCGCTCCGAGTACGTCCCGCCCAGTGGTCCACCTCCAGGTACCGTCCAGCTCTGCAAGCCTCAGCCAAGATCAACGCTGTCCGTCGTCTGAAACCAACACAACGTAGTGCGGGCATATCCCGTGCAGGGGTGACTATAAACTACTCAGTAGGGACCCCGAGACCCCCGAAGGTCTCCCAAAATCCACAAAGGATAAACCACAAAGGAAGATACAATCACGAAGTAACAACCGACACTGCTTAGGTATATTCCCATACATATACCTAAGTCATCAATTCCAATACGCTCCAACCTCCGAGCCCAAGTACAACTCATTCCACACAGGAAAGTAAACGTATTCCACACAGGAAAGAAAAACGAAATCCACACAGGATAGCACAACAGGATTCAGCTCACACAGGTATACTTTTTCAAATGACGATAAAGATGATCTCTGATCCATCTAAGTCGTCGGACCCTTGAAGGATTGATAGGTAAGTAACCCCCGCAAAAGACCCACACAGAATCGGGCCCACACAGGACCTGTAGGCTCTAATTCACACAGGACTGCTGAGCGCAAAGACCCACACAGGATCGGACCCACACAAGATCGGGCCCACACAGGACCTGTAGCACAGATCCACGTAGGATCGCTGAGTGTTGTAGTCATCATCGATTCCACACAGGATCTTTGTACTGTCGTCGTCGCAGTCACAGTAGCAGTAGCAGTAACAGTCACAGTCGCAGCCAGCACTAGGGTTCCCGCACACAGCAAGCTCGTTCGGGAGGGTCCGCTCCACGAGCCGAGAGGCTGATACATCAACTGAGACAAATTCCAGAGTTGATGTATCCAAAATTTCATGTATCGTCAACAGAAACTCAACGCAACAGACGGTGCGTCGATCGGACGCCCGGTCTGAGAGTTATTGGCTTTTTCGTCCCAGGGGCCCGGTTGGTTTTTAAGGAAAAACCAACCCGACCGTACTCCACCTACGTCCAATCCTCAGGCGGAGTCTGCCAACAAAACCGTCTCACTAAGAGGAACTCAACAAAGCTGATGGCACGTAAATCGGACATCCGTAGCTCACGATATGAGCGTTTCCACTCCGAGGACCCGGTTGGTTTCGTGTACGAACCAACCCGGCCGAACTCAAAGTATTCCTAAACATTGAGTTCGATATACCGAATCGACCGTCTCGATCCAAGGATCGCATCGCCATTGACGGTTCTTTAATCGGAGGTCCGTATCACATGTTATGGCCAAAAGACCGAAGTCGTCTCGAAAACGGGGGGTCCGGGACCGGGCCGACCCGGCCCGACCCCCCTGGGTCGGCCCGAACCGGGTCGACCCTACCTAGCCCGGCCGGCGGTGGCGCGGCCTGGTGCCGCTCGGTGCCACGCGCGGGGGGCAAGGCCCCCGCTTCTTCAGCTGGCGGCGCGGCTTAAGCCGCGCCTTTGTCAATCAACGGCCCCCCTTCATGGGGGCCTTCCATTTGGAAAAACGGGGGGGGGGGCACCTGCCCCCCTTTATGAAATCGGCCCCCCTCTTAAAGGGGGGCATTCAAGCTGGCCGGGGGAAATAAATTCTCCCGGTTTTTCCCCTTCCGGCCGGCCCACCTGCTCGGCCGGTTTTTCTTCAACGGGACCGGCAAAGCCGGTCCCCTTTCCGGCTTCCGACGCCGGCGGCCCGGCTAGCCGCCGGTCTTCCCGTTTCGCAACGGCCCAGAACCAGCCGCGGTGTTCGTCGTCCGGCACAATGCGACGGCACCGCGCCCCTCCGCCGTGGCCCCGCTCCGGCCGCGGTGCCTTTGGTTCCCTTCGACGCGGCGCGACGGCGTCGCGTTCATGATAATCCTTCCACGGCGCGGCGCGACGGCGCCGCGCCGTACAACCGTGCGAATTTCCGCATGGTGCGATGGCACCACGCCATCTCGTTCATCCACAAGGAAATCATAATAATCAAGGACAAGGGAGGGGGAATTCGGCCGTGTTTGTGCCGTCCGACCCCTTCCCTCTCGTTAGACGATATCACATAAATATTTATCCACAATATTATCATGCTAGAACCAAGAACGAGAGTAAATAAATAATCAACAACAACCCCCACCTCGGTTCAAGAACGATGATCATCAACGACCCGCGGAAGACAAGCGTCGTGGAGGTCGGCGTTGCGGTAATCGTTCGTCAATTACTTTGACGAGGAGGTACGTCCGAAGAGGTACGTCATTGGAGAATCTTCGTAAGGCGACGAAGGAAGTCCGAGGAGGAAGCGGCGTTCCCTTTCGTTGACATGGAAGGCGTTGTCGATCTTCGCAAACAACTGGCGACGAAGAAGAGAGGAGCGGTGTTCTTCGTCGGAGCTCGAAGGTTCTTTGTGTTCTTCGTCAAAGTTGAAGAAGAAGAAGGAGAACCCAAATTCTCTCAAGAAGGCTAGAGAAATCTAACCAAATAAATAAGCTAGAGTCTTATTTTATTCACACACTTAACAAATAGAATTTCAAAGGTTTGAAATTCAAATAAAATAACTCCAAATTAATTAACAAGTTGTCATGTCTTTTAAAGAGGGGTTAAAGGGAGTTTTGAGAGAAGATGAAAAGTTAGGGTTTTTGTGGGCCCCACCACACTTAATCCTCTCAAGGGATGTTATGTGGGTGTGGGTCCCACCCCTAACTTCCATTCAGAGGAGTTAACCAACAAGTTAAAAACAAAGTGTTTCCACATTTTTATTTAACTTCATATAATTTCCCAAAACTAACTTTCATCCCGCCTAAAACGCAACCCCGAAAAAGGACTCCTTAAGAGAATATCGGCGCTTCGAGTTCATCGGTGTCCTCGAATTTCAATTCCGAGCACCGGGTCAAAAGTTAGAATTTCTCGCTCATTCGTTCACTGAACGTACCCGAGCAGAACTTTGGAAATTGATTCCGGGCACTCCGAGCCTCGGAATCAAGTGCCGTCTGAAACCGCGTTCTTGTAAAATTACAAAGAAAATTAAGAAAAAATTTCCCTTGAATTTTACAGGTCTTTACATTACTCCCACCTCCGGGCTTTACGTCCCCGTAAAGATACATCAAAAACTAGGGAAACAATTGAGGGTACTGAGCACGCATCTGAGCCTCCCGCTCCCATGTGCTCTTTTGGAGGTTTCCGTGCTGCCATCTGATGCACATAAGAGGAATCGATCGCCCACATAGTACCCACTCCTGTCGATCCTCTATCTCCACCGGGACCTCCGTAAAAGTCGCCCCATCGTCAACGTCAAGCTCCCCATGGTCAATGATGTGCGTCGGGTCGTGCACGTATCTCCTCAGCTGAGATACATGGAAGACGTCGTGCATCTGGTGCAACTGAGGTGGTAGAGCCAGGTGATAAGCCACCTCGCCAACCCTGCTGAGGACCTGAAAGGGTCCGATGAAGCACAGAGATAACTTTCCGCGTCGGCCAATTCTCCGAATACCACGTCGAGGTGAGACCCGCAAGAAGACGTGGTCGCCATCCTCGAAATCTAGTGGCCTCCGCCTCCTGTCAGCGTATGACTTCTGTCGGCTCGGTGCTATCTTCATCCGCTCCTGGATGACCTGGACCTTCTCTGTCGTGGCCTGGACCATCTCCGGTCCCACAAGTGCTGACTCCCCAGGGTCTGTCTAGCACAAAGGAGATCTACAAGGTCGGCCGTACAACGCCTCGTACGGTTCCATCCCAATGGTGGAGTGGTAGCTGTTGTTGTACGCAAACTCCACCAAGGGTAGGTGGTCCTCCCAGCTACGACCAAAGTCGAGGACACATGCGTGGAGCATGTCCTCGAGAGTCTGAATGGTCCTCTCCGTCTGACCATCCGTCTGAGGGTGAAAGGCTGTGCTCAAACGTAGATGCATCCCGAACACCTCCTATAACCCCTTACAAAGCCGGGAAGTAAAGCGAGCATCTCGATCGGAGACGATAGATGATGGCACGCCGTGGAGCCGCACAATTTTCTTGAACGTAGAGACGTCCCAAGCTCTCCACTGAGCCCTGCTCTCTGATGGGTAAGAAGTGTGCCGACTTGGTGAGTCAGTCAACAATCACCCGGATGGAGTCGTGACCTCTGGAAGTGCGTGGAAGTCCAGTCACGATGTCCATAGATATCCCATCCCACTTCCACTCCGGAACCTCCAAGGGCTGTACCAAGCCTGCTGGTACCTGATGCTCTGCCTTTACCTACTGGTAGGTGGGGCATCGAGAAATGAACTCTGCTACTGCCTTTTTCATGCCCGGCCACTAGTGCTATCATCTGAGGTCCTGGTACATCTTCGCCACTCCAGGATGTACCGCCAAAGGAGAAGTGTGAAACCCTCTCAGCACCTCCTCTCGCAAAGCGACTGGTACCATGGTACGTCCTCTGAAAAGGATGTCATGCTCTGCTCCAAGGGAGAAACCATCAGGTGTCTATCCCGAGGATATCTGTGTATGCCGTGTCTCACAGTCAGCGTCCTCATGTTGTGCCTCTCTGACCCGCTGCAGTAGAGGAGGGGTGACTGTGAGAGACTGGAGGAAGGCTGCTCCATCTCTATCCACGAAGGATATCTGCAAAGAGGCTAGCTGCTCCGTTGCCTCCTCGAGTAGCTGAATGCCCGTCCTCCTGCTGAGGGCATCGGCTACCACGTTCCCCTTCCCAGGAGTATAGACTATCTCAAATTCATAGTCCTGGAGGAACTCGAGCCATCACTGCTGTCTCGGGTTCAGGACCTTCTGCGAGAAGATATACCTGAGACTCTGATGATCATAAAAGACTGTAAAGCGCTCGCCCACCAGGTAGTGTCGCCATGTCTTCAGGGCGAAGACCACTGCTGCTAACTCCACGTCATGGGTAGCGTAGTTCTGCTAATGCGGCCTCAACTGTCGTGATCCATAGGCGATCACTGCCCGCTCCTGTATCAGGATGCAACCGAGTCCAGTCTCTGATGCATCGCAGTAAACTACGTTTCCAACTCCCTCCTCAGGCAACCTCAAGATAGGTGCGCAGGTCAATCTCTGTCTCAGCACCTGGAAGCTCTGCTGACATCTGTCTGACCACACTAAGGGTTTCCCCTTCCTCCTTAACGTAAGGCGAAGCTGCAAAGATTTATCCTTTGCCGAAAAGTGAAATCCGGTCTCATCCCCTGGATGAACCACGTTCCTTGCCTAATACAGTCAATCCCGTCATGATTAGTTAATTCATGGCATTGATGACGTCGTAAGGCCTTGATGCTGCTACCAAGAGATCCAACCGTTACTCTCGCCTCCAAGGGTTGAGTCACACTATCGGCATCAGTGTGTGGTCACTGGGTTTCCTCCAGTAAGAATCTCACAAGTGAGGGTCAAGTCAATAGTTTTTAACTGGCACCTCTTAGTAAAAACAAACAAAAGACAAGAAAACAAAAGTCACCAAGGAATGTATCTTTTATTACTTCAACATAAAGTACAAGGACACAAGGCAACACAAACTACGAAGCTAGAGGCATTATGCGCAAAGGACTCTATGCCTGGAACTAGTCCCGCACTAGTCCACCCGCTTCCGGAGCTCCATGATCGTACGCTTCAGCTGCCTAAAGCTGTGCTCTCCCCTGAGGTCGGGGTGGACCTCCTGGTGGTGGTGGTGGATCCTCAAAGCATCTCCCACCACCTGCTGCTCGGCCAGCTCCTCTGCCTTGTCCGCCTCCTCCCTGCGGACCGCCACAGTCGAACCTCTACCTCTGCCTAGGTGGTTCCTCAACCGTCTGCTGCTCCTCTGCATGGCGGGTCGGGCAGTCACGATCCATGTGGCCCTGCCCGCCGCACGAGTAGCATTGTCTGTCTCTCGAAGACTAGCTCCGCGCTGTGTACCCCGCACTGCTGAGCCAATGTCCTGAGTTCGTCTTCCTGAAGGTCTCGTCTGCCTGGACCCCTGAGTCATCCGTCGACTGTCTGATGCAGATGACTCTTCCACGTGCCGCCCTGCGGTGGGTCGCGGTGCTGTTGTAGACTCAGCAAGAAGCTCTCGATCAGAAGGGCCCGCTCCAGTACTCCTGTCTGAGTCGGTATGCTGAGGGAGATCAGCGATTCCCTGATGTCGTGTCTCAAACCCTGCTCGAAGTTCCGGGCCTAGAAGAATGTGTCCCGTACCATGTCGGTCGAGTAGCGCGAGAGATCAGTAAATCTCACAGAGTACTGAGCAACCGTTATGATGCCCTGCTGCAGTTGAAGAAGCTCCTGGATACGCACCGCACGAAGGGTGGATGGGACGAACTCCGAGTGGAAGAGGCTCTAAAAGTCCGTCCAAAGTAGAGATGCCTTATCGTTCACCTGGAGCATCAAGCTCCACCATCGGCCCGCTGCTGCATGCCGTAGGCTCGCAGCGAGGATCACCATGAGGTCTGCAGGTGTCCTCACTAGCCTAAAAACTCGTACCACTGCTTCCAGCCAGTCCTCTGCTACCTGGGAGTCCCTCTCCCCATGAAACCTGGGTGGTCGCTGGCGCTAAAACTCAAGCAGTTCGCTGAGGCGACGTGCATCATCAGCGGCTGGTGCTAGAAGCATCGGTGGCTCGACGGGTAGAGCTACCGCCAGTGCCACAGCTGAACAAGGGCCCTGTACCGAGGCCTCATCGCTCGGTGGGCTGTCATCACGCTCGACTCTCGGAACCCTAGCTGGCTACTGTCGTGGGGCCATCCTGAATAGGAAACAGGTGTTCCACGGTCAAATGGTATACCTGGTGAGATGACACAAAGAAATCACAAAGAAAACTTTGAAACACACCCGCAATCAATGTTTTTGTGCATTATGTTGGAAATCAGAAGTCATGGTCCTGGTGTACGGATACGTCGGCCGCCGCACCAACACTGGACTCCCTGGACTGATAACCACACTCAATACGCTAAACATTATTGCTTCACATAGAAAAGATCAGAGTTCGTGGTAGAACCGAACTCCTCTGATACCAATTTGTCACGACCCGCCCTCGGGGTCCATGTCGGGACTACCCCAAGCTCGTCTTCCATAGGCCAGGGGCTGGCGACTAACACCAAGGCGTAAATCCTGGTAAAAAGGGAAGGCATTGCCTTTGTAAAGTAAACAAACACCACAGAGTAAGCAAGAGGAAAGTAAACACTAAGTAAAAACAGAGTACAACTGAAAGTGTGGAAAAGTAAATGGGCCAGTATACAAACCCAAACTGAAACTAAAGTACAACTCAAAAGGGAAAACATCAACTGTAAGTAAGAGCCGCTACACCGAGCTATCCACTGGAGGTCCCACCTGAAGGGTGGGTACAAATAGCTCCACCGCTCCACGGGTCCCACCATCCTCTCCGAGTACGTCCCGCCCAGTGGTCCACCTCCAGGTACCATCCTGCTCTGCAAGCCTCATCCAAGATCATCGCTGTCCGTCGTCTACAACCAACACAACGTAGTGCGGGCATAGCCCGTGCAGGGGTGAGTATAAACTACTCAGTAGGGACCCAGAGACCCCCGAAGGTCTCCCAAAATCCACAAAGGATAAACCACAGAGGAAGATACAATCACGAAATAAAAAACGACACTGCTTAGGTATATGGCCACACATATACCTAAGTCATCAATTCCAATACGCTCCAACCTCCGAGCCCAAGTACAACTTAGTCCACACAGGAAAGTAAACGTATTCCACACAGGAAAGAAAAACGAAATCCACACAGGATAGCACAACAGGATTCAGCTCACACAGTTATACTTATTCAAAGGATGATAATGATGATCTCTGATCCATCTAAGTCGTCGGACCCACGACGGAACGATAGGTAACTAACCCCCACAAAAGACCCACACAGGATCGGGCCCACACAGGACCTGTAGGCGCTGGTTCACACAGGACCGCTGAGCGCAAAGACCCACACAGGATCGGACCCACACAGGATCGGGCCCACACAGGACATGTAGCACTGATCCACGTAGGATCGTTGAGTGCTGTAGTCGTCGTTGAATCCACACAGGATCTTTGTACTGTCGTCGTCGCAGTCACAGTAGCAGTAGCAGTAACAGTCACAGTCGCAGCCAGCACTAGGGTTCCCGCACACAGCAAGCGCGTTCGGGAGGGTCCGCTCCACGAGCCGAGAGGCTGATACATCAATAGACACAAAGTCTAGAGTTTATGTATCCAAAAGTTCCGTATCGTCAACAGGAACTCAACGCAACAGACGACACGTCGATCGGACGCCCGGTCTGAGAGTTATTGGCTTTTTCGTCCCAGGGACCCGGTTGGTTTTTAAGGCAAAACCAACCCGACCGTACTCCACCTGCGTCCAAACCTCGGGAGGAGTATGCCAAAAGAACCGTCTCACTAAGAGGAACTCAACAAAGCTGATGTCACGTCAATCGGACGTCCGTAGCTCAAGATATGAGCGTTTCCGCTCCGAGGGCCCGGTTGGTTTCGTGTACGAACCTACCCGGACGAACTCAATGTATTCCGAAACTTTGAGTGCGATATACCGAATCGACCGTCTCGATCCAAGGATCGCATCGCCGCTGACAGTTCGTTAATCGGAGGTCCGTAGCTCATGTTATGGCTAAAAGACCGAAGTCGTCTCGAAAACTGGGGGTCCGGGTCCGGGCCGACCCGACCCGGCCCGACCCGATTCTGACCCGGCGCGACGGCGCGGTCTGGCACGGCGGCGCGGTCCGGCGTGGTGGCGCGGACTGGCGCCACTCGGTGCCCCGCGCGGGGGGCAAGGCCCCCGCTTCTTCAGCTGGCGGCGCGGATTAAGCCGCGCCTTTGTCAATCAACGGCCCCCCTTCGTGGGGGCCTGCCATTTGGAAAAACGGTGGGGCCGCCTGCCCCCCTTAATGAAACCGGCCCCCCTCTTAAAGGGGGGCATTCAAGCTGGCCGGGGGAAATAAATTTCCCCGGTTTTCCCCTTCCGGCAGGCCCACCTGGCCGGCCGGTTTTTCTTCAAGGGGACCGGCAAAGCCGGTCCCCTTTCCGGCTTCCGACGCCGGCGGCCCGACTAGCCGCCGGTCTTCCCGTTTCACAGCGGCCCGGAACCGGCCGCGGTGTTCGTCGTCCGGCACGGTGCGACGGCACAACGCCCCTCCGCCGCGGCCCCGCTCCGGCCGCGGCGCCTTTGGTTGCCTTCGACGCAGCGCGACGGCGTCACGTTCATGATAATCCTTCCACGGCGCAGCGTGACGGCGCCGCGCCTTACAAACGTGCGAATTTCCGCGTGGTGCGACGACACTGCGCCATCTCGTTCTTCCACAAGGAAATCATAATAATCAAGGACAAGGGAGGGGGAATTCGGCCATGTTTGTGCGGTCCGACCCCTTCCCTCTTGTTAGACGATATCACATAAATATTTATCCACAAGATTATCATGCTAGATCCAAGAACGAGAGTAAATAAATAATCAACAAAAACCCCTACCTCGGTTCAAGAATGATGATCGTCAACGACCCGCGGAAGACAAGCGTCGCGGAGGTCGGCGTCGCGGTAATCCTTCGTCAATTCCGTTGACAAAGAGGTACGTCTGAAGAGGTACGTCGTTGGAGAATCTTTGTAAGCCGATGAAGGAAGTCCGAGGAGGAAGCGGCGTTCCCTTTCATTGACACGGAAGGCATCGTCGATCTTCGGATACAACCGGCTACGAAGAAGAGAGGAGCGGTGTTCTTCGTCGGAGCTCAAAGGTTCTTCGCGTTCTTCTTCAAAGTTGAAGAAGAAAATGGAGAACCCAAATTCTCTCAAGATGGCTAGAGAAATCTAACCAAATAAAATAAGCTAGAGTCTTATTTTATTCACACAGTTAACAAATTGAATTTCAAAGGTTTGAAATTCAAATAGAATAACTCCAAATTAATTAACAAGTTGTCATGTCTTTTAAAGAGGGGTTAATGGGAGTTTTGAGAGAAGATGAAAAGTTAAGGTTCGTGTGGGCCCCACCACACTTAATCCTCTCAAGGGAGGTTAAGTGGGTGTGGGTCCCACCCCTAACTTCTTTTGAGAGGAGTTAACCAACAAGTTAAAAAAAAGTGTTTCCACATTTTTATTTAACTTCTTATAATTCTCCCAAAACTAACTTTCGTCCCGCCTAAAACACAACCTCGGAAAAGGTCTCCTTAAGGGAATATCAGCACTGCGAGTTCATCGGTGTCCTCGTATATCAATTCCGAGCACCGGGTCAAAAGTTAGAATTTTCCGCTTGTTTGTTCACTGAACGTACCCGAGCTGAACTTCGGAAAATGATTCTGGGCACTCCGGGTCTCGGAATCAGGTGCCGTCAGAAACCGCGTTCTTGTAAAATTCAAAAGAAAATTAAGAAAAAATTTCCCTTCAATTTTATGGGTCTTTACAAGATTAATCAAATTATGTAATAAATGGGTTTTTATTGTTATTTAGAATAATTATTTAACAAGGTAAATTTTTTCCACCACTGTAATTTTTTGAAGGGTTATCAATAAATCACTTTTATTATTGAAAGAAATACCCTCACATGCCTCTCCAAAATATCTCTATCATTTTGATTTTTCCAACCCATAAGTCATACTCTCCGTCCTCCTATTTCACTTTCTAATGTGGTCCCAACCATTGGATCCTTTATAACCCATTACCCTTTGACTCGACCTTCCATATAGAAGTTGAGTCGCCTCATAGAGAGCTCTCAACCTATTCTTCTCATATTAACCTTTATGATAAGAATACCACTATCATACCATCTTCATTCTCATTAATGGTTCCATAATACTTCTTGGAATTTGTGTTCTATGTTTCTATCGACGATGATCTCTCTCCTACCTTCCCCAATCCCACAATATAATCCCTTCACGTGGATACTAATCCCTCATTGATTATAGTTTGAAATATTATTTTTCTTAGTCTAAGTAAGATATACGACAATTGTAGGCATATCATTATTTCTTTATTATTATCCACAAAAGTCCCTTCAAGAGTGTATATTTCAGAGTATAATATAATTATCTTCTCACAGAACCTATCACTCTTGGATGATGTGTCAATTATTACATGTATGTTCTATGTTAATCTTTTCACATTAATGTATTTAGTCTCATCATGGTCGACAGATTTCATGCCATTTTGAGTCCATTAAATCATTTATTTCCATTGGTCATTGGATATGCATGATTTTTATGACATCCACTTTTCCTATATTTGTATTCATCTTCTAGGCCATTCTATCATGTTTTATAACATGTCACCTCTCAAGTGAATTATTGTAATCATATAATCCTTCTATTATGAGTATAATACCACCTTGAGGTTGTCCAATACTATAATATGTATTATCTTTTTAGACTTGGATCTCATCATTACGTCCCCGTAGTTAATCATTTCTTCATCCTGTTTAATTCAATGGGAATAAGTTCCTTACTAAGAGTGTGTTTATTATAAATGAGATATTGGAACTCATTGTACATGATAGTCCATTATTGATCCCAAAAAATGAGAACATGAAACCATTCTTCACATCAATGTTGTTTATCAGTAAACTGTTGATTGAATATTGGAAAAATGACCATGTGTGGATCATTTTTGTAGGTGATGTCAATGTCAATATCATCATTTTATCTTCTGAATAGTTAATTTATAAGATATATATTTTTAAAATATATTTAAGTTTACCACATTTTATGTGAAATGTGATTTTGGGGATCAAGAAGAGTTATGGGGAATTTATTTCATTTAGTATGGGTTATCCCTCATGGATTTTTGTGTGGACATCCACTCCATAAATGGAACCTCAGATATAAATGTTATTTGTTTCTATCCTAGTAATAACATGGATAATTTTTAAAATTTCTTATCATTGAGGAACATTATTGCTCTAGGATTAACATGAGAGAAGTTCAAATGGTGATATAAAAATCATGGAACCCTTTGGATCTATAGCCTTCTTGATATATTCTTATCCAATCATCAAGGAATATCATCATTCCAAAATTCAACAGTGATCCATCTAGCTTGATATCTATCGAATCACTACCCTTACATTCTATCTATTAAGAATGGTGGCGCGAGATTCAAAAACCAATTTTTAGAATGATTTGGTTCATAATGAATTATTTATATCATTGGGTAAAAAATAATGGGACGATGGTTCTGGCTGGAATCCATGCGATTCTATGAAAAGTAATTTGATGCATTAGAAAAAGATTTCAATGTTTTAACTCCAAAATGAAGACATATTATACTTATTTTAAATATTAGGATGATGATATTTCTTCCTTATATTAAATATAACAAACTAATTGGTGTGATGATTCCCACATTTCTCTTATGGAGAATACAAGAAAACATTATGAAAATCACATATTAACTGAATGGAATTCCCAAGAGTGGTCTCAAATCTAGTGGATAAAGAAAGTGTACTGGTAGAAATTTATATTGATGATATAATTAATGAAAAATAATTTCAGGTAATATAAACCTTAAATTGGTGTATATGTCCAATTGTATGGACTTCACTATATGTAGGGTGAATGTTGTTGTCTTGTTTTATAATATACTAACTAATAGATTCATTACCATCAGAGGATGTTATTTGTAAATTCAAATAACTATTAGTTTTTCATGAATGTTCCTTCATTTTATTGAATGTTTCAATATCGATATTGTGTCATATCATGATAATTCTATGATTTGGAATTATTTTAAATGAATCTCCTTAGATAGAAGACCCTTCCATGAAGGATTTATATAGTCTTTTTACAAAGGTATATGTTATATAATTAATGACTACAAGACAAGACATTTAAATGTTTTTTTATTGAAAGGATATTACCAAGAGTTTCATGCGCCAGCTCCCATTTCATTATTACAAAGGTGAATCACCCTTCCATTTGAGTTGTTTATTCCAGATATTTTATGCTTCTTTATTTATAAAATTATTATTAAAATATTGATTGAATGAGTTGCTACTATCTGACCTCAATTGATCCTATATGGAAAACATTTCTTAGTAAGATATCAGAACATAAATTGATAAACTTACATGGATAATGATGTTGAGTCAATAAGGTTTTCCTTATGACTTTTCCATTCATTCTTGTTTTGAAAATCACAAACACCTTATACTTAAGAAAATGTATATTTCACTTCTATAAGGAAAATTTCCATCTAAAAGAAATTTACCCCTACTATGTTTTCATTGGTAATATCATTATTTTTTCATAAGTATAAAAATATGATTCATATCAAAACCATAGAATCATATAATACTTAAATATTAAGCATTCTAGTTTAGGATCCAAATTATGGATACAAACTCCCATGAAGATCCACTCTGAATTCTGGATACGAACTCAAATGAAGTTCCACTCTGAATTCTGGATACAAACTCTCATGAAGTTCCACTCAGAATTCTGGATACAAACTTTAATGAAGTTCCACTCTGATGTCTGGATACAAACTCTATTTAATTTCCACTCCGAATTCGGGATAAAAACACACATTAAGATCCACTTCGAATTTTGGATACGAACTCTCACATAGTTCAACTCCAAATTATGGATACGAACTTCTACGAGTTCGACTCCGAACTTCTACGAGTCCGACTTCGAAATTCTATGATTTTGACTCTGAACTTCTATGATTTCGACTCCGAACTTGTACGAGTTTGACTCCGAACTTCTATGAGTTCATCTCTGAAAATCTAGGACTTCGACTCTGAACTTCTACGATTTCAACTCCGAACCTCTACGAGTTCGACTCCAAACTTATACGAGTTGGACTCCAAACTTCTACGAGTTTGAATCCTAACTCTGTAAGTTTAGATATTGAATTCTACTGAAACTAGACACCAAATTTCCTTAAAATTCAGAATCCGGATTTCTACAGAATTCAGGTATTGAATTCCTACAAAACAAAATACAAATATCTCTTTATTATAGACTTCGAATTTAATTTTGGTTAGACTCAGAACATTTATTTGGTTACATTCCGAACATCATCTTTACATATGCTTACGCTTGTTTCATTACAAAATAATGTCGTTCTTTTAGTCATTGACTAACCATTTTTTGAGTGAAATATGTACAGTTCCCTCCAAAATTTAAGAAAAAATATGACCATTGGAGGAGGGAGCTGACCGTTAGAGCTTCACCTATAATTAGAAGCTCATTTTAAATGAAGAAATAACATTGAAATCTATGATTACATTCTATTGAAGTGATTCCTAGAGAGAGAGAGTCTCTTTTCAAATCTCAAAACCTCATGCAGAAAGTTTGAACAGCTTGTTCAAACTTTTCCTTATGCAGACTTTCTTAGTGTGACTCCAATTGTTGCTTATTACAATCGAGGGATTCCAAGGATAGGAAGACATAGGTTCCAACACCTTGAAGTTTAGGGATTCCTTGTTGAGGAAGACAAATGTGACGACTACCTGATAGTTGAGGGCATGCAGGGATAGCAAGACTGACTCCGATCTTCGTATTGATGGCCTACCCTGGTGTGGGTAAGACAGACTTTCTTGAATGTATAATTCAAGGTACCTTTTATCCAGGGTTGTCGGATACCCTTTTCTATGGGTTAAAAGAGTTATTGTTTGTTACATTTAGTTTTTAGCATTTTTTCCACTACATATTGTATTATTAAGAAAATTATAACTTTATTATACTTCCTTACTTGTACTCTGATTTAGTTTGATTAAATACGCTTTAAGGTAGAATATTATATTTTGTAAACATTGTTATGTTTCATTTCTGGAATCACTTTTCCAGAATCAATAAAGTCCTTAGAACATAGAGGTGTTGTGAATTTTGGGTATCCCAAATTTCCTAAGGGAATTTTTAAGTAAAATTCACCCCCTCTTGTATCTATGAATATCATTATATTTCGATCCTACGTTTGGTATAATAGAGTATATCTTAATCAGAGCCTTATACCATATTAACAATTGGTATAAAAGGGTTGGTTAAATCTGAATTAATCTCATTATTAGATTCAGAAGGATATTCTCAGATTCTCATTTTCCGAATTCATATTTTTTGGAATCTATTTTTTGAACTCATAGTTCGGATTCACTTTTTTCTTAGAGATACAATTTTTCTTGCTTAAAATATTTTCTCTTGTTTACAAACTTATACTTCTAACAAGTTTGTATGCCAAATATTTTCTTAAGAGTGGAAGGTTTAAATATTGGTTCAATTGACAACCTAAATCCAAATAGACCACCGATCAGTGATGATAATGATTTTGAGTTTTGGAGAGATCATATGAATACTTTCGTTATCAATACTGGGGTTGATAATTTTTTGATGCTTACTGGTGGATATAAAATTCCTGATAAAGATGTTAGTGCTTTTACTAATCACAAAAAGCCTGAATACCTACTCAATTATAAGGTACGCAATACTTTTCTCTGTTCAGTGACTAAGAACATATATAGCCAAATTTCTTCTTGCGAAATAGCTAACTATATATGGAAGAAACTTGAAGTTACTCATTTTGGTACATTCAATGTCGTAGAAACAAGAAGAGCTATGTTGAGAGAAGAATACCATGGATTTAATTTCCCATTTGGAGAACCAATTTTTATAGTACAACAATGGTTTATGACTATCATGAATAGCTTAAAATCAATTGGATAGAAAGGTCTAGATGATGAATCTCTTGTTGACACGATCATAGATATAATTCCCAATGAGTGGGAATCGAAGATAAATTCTATCGATGAAAACAGAAAGGTTATTAAATTTTTTCTTGATGAACTATTTCGAACTCTTCTTCAACATGAGAGAAGAATGAAGAGAGATGCTGACAATATAAAGAAAAGGTATGGGAATAGTAGTGTTACTTTTACTACAACTTCAAATCACATGAAATATAACACTGTGGAGAGATTTTCCAGATCCAAGTCTAAGAAGGTTAATATCAAATCTGAATCTAGTGAAAGTAAAATTTGAGAAAATGAGTTAGCTAATCTTTCTCGAAGGATGAAAAAGATCGCTGGACAATGAAATTTCCAATCAAAGTATAAGAATAAAGAAAGGAAATAAGAAATATTCAGATCTCACATTCTATGAATGTAGGAGATCTGGTCACGTAAGAATGGATCGTCCTTTTCTTAAAAAGAAATAATGAAAACAGAGGCATTCTGAAAGAAACAAGAAGAAGTTTTACAGAGCTTAAGCTAAGAATATTCTGAAACCTAATGACACCTGGAGTTCCAGTGGTGGTGACTCTTCAGAAAGGGAGTCTTTAGAATATGATTCATTAGATTGGAATAATATGGGAATCATTAATACTACTTCTTTTCCACATACATGTCTTATGGCTAAAGTACGCTCTACCAAGTCTTTAACGGATATATCTCTTGATAAGAATTACTATTATTAAAATAATACTTCAAATGAAGATAATTCATCTTTAGAAAATGAAGAACCTTCATATGAAAAAGTATCATGATTTTACATGTTACCTGAAGCAAAAAATTGTTAAATTTTTATGAAATTAGACAAAGAAAATTCTAGGGATGAATTTCTTACAAAAGATATTTCAGATCATACTAAAAATCTTAGAGTTAATGAAGAGATTTTAGGAAAACATTCTAATGACCTTGAAAAAGAAAATTATATTAAGGATGAACTTTATAAAGATCTTAAGAATGATATTTCAAAGATGATATTTTTTTGAGGAAAACGTAACTCTAAGGAAATGATTTCCAAGTATAGGAATTAAGTCAACAGACTAAAGTTTGAAATATTTTCACTTAAGAAGGTCCTTGAAAAATTTACCCGTAGGAAGGAAAATTTTTACATGATTTATTCTAAAATTAAACCTCAAGGAAACAATACTAGAGTAGGTTATACTCACCAAAAACCGATTTTCAAAAACAACTATTTTTTTCCATCTAAATACCCTTTTTTCAATAATTGTCAATGTAGTGGACATTGGAAGAGAAAATGTTCCTTAAATAGAGTTCAATCTCTTAGATTTCATAAATCATATTTCTCTTACCAAATTTGGATACCCAAAATTTTGTTGTCTAACAATTCCGGATCCAAGAAAGTCTGGATTCTGAAAACCCAACTTGTTTCTTATTTTTAGGAAAATAGAGAAAGTACCAACAAAAATACATGGTATATGGATAATGGATGTTCTCGACATATGACTGGTAACAAAAGCTATTTTGAAAATATTATCAAGACGAAAGGAGGAAAGGTAACTTTCGGAGATAATGCTCATTGAGAAATTATGGTTTAGGTAATATTTTTCTTCTTGGTAAGAATTTGATTTCAAATGTTTTATTTTTTATGGGTCTTAAGCACAACCTCATTAATATAAGTCAATTATGTGATTCATGATACCTTGTGAATTTTAGGAATGATATGTTCATAGTACACAATTCTAATGAAGAGTTTATTTTATCTTCATATAGGCAAGAGAATGTTTACACATAGAACTTAGAAGAAATTTGGATCCAAGACATACTTTTCCTAAGTGAAATAAAGATCATTCTTGGTTATGGAATAGAATCTAGGTCACTGTAATCATAGAATCTTATGTAAACCCTCTAAGAAGAAACTATTTAAGGATCTACCAGAGCGTATATTTGATTCTTCTAAAGCTTTTAATCCTTGTCAGAATGGAAAGATACATAAATATAGTTTTAAATCAATCGTTTAAGTCTCAACAACTAATGCATTATAGTTGGTGCACATGGATCTTTTTGGTCCAACTAAAACTGAAAGCATTGGAGGCAAATACTATGTGTTTTTTTAGTTGATGATTACACTAGATTTACATGGGTCTATATTCTAGGAAATAAGTCTGAAGAATCTTCTTATTTCAAAAGTTTTAGATCCCAAGAAAAAAATGAAAAAAATATTCCACTAAAAACTATTCATAGTGATCATGGAGGAAAATTTCAAAATTATGATTTTGAAACATTTTGTAGTAAAAAAGGTATTACTCACAAATTTTCATCACCTAAAACTCCTCAAAAAAATGGTGTAGTTGAAAGAGGAAATAGAATTCTTCAAGAGGTAACTAGAACCATATTGAGTGAATATTCTATAGATAGACATTTCTGGTCTGAAGCTGTAAGTACTACATGTTATACAATAAATCAAGTTTTGGTTAGACCATTTCTGAATAAAACTCTTTATGAGTTATGGAATGGTAGAAAACTGAGACCTTACTACTTCTGGGTTTTTGGTTACAAGGTATTAATCATGTATAATAAAGGTAATCTACACAAATTCGCACCAAAATTTGATTAATGTATTTTCTTAGGCTACTCCACAACATCTAAGTCTTATAGAGTTTTCAATAAAAACACTTGTACTGTTGAGGAAACAGTACATGTAAAATTTGATGAAACTGATCCCTTTGTATTCAAAAAACCTCAGCCTACATCTTCGGATGTGTTTTCAAAAACTGATTATCCACCTTTGATAGAAAATCCTCCTGATAAGGAAAATGTACAAGAAGATGCTTCTAAGACAATTACCCCAGAATATTTCCTAACTTATGTTGATGAACAGGTTCTTCAGAACCCAAATCAGTCATTTCTAAAGAATCACCCCAGTGATAGCATCATTGGTGATGTAAATCAACCTGTAAGGACTAGAAGTTACTTAAGAAGTTAACTAGAACATCTAGCATTCCTTTCCCAATTAGGAACAAAAAAACTGATGAAGCTTTAAGTGATAATGATTGTATAAAGGCCATGCAAGATAAACAAAATGAATTTGAAAGGAATAAAGTCTGGGCCTAGGTTAAAAGACCTAAGGAAACTTCGGTTGTTGGAGTAAAATGGGTCTTCAGAAATATGCGTGATGAAAATGGAATCATCATTAGAAATACTGGTAGATTGGTTGCTAAAGGCTATAATAAATAAGACGGAATATACTATGAAGAAACCCATTCTCCAGTAGCTAGACATTAATCTATTCGTATTTTACATGCCGTTGCAGCATTCTTCAATTTTATGCTTTTTCCAGTGGATGTAAAATTATATTTTCTCAACGGTTATGTTCAACATGATGTTTTTGTTAAACAACCTCCTGGTTTTGAATACAAAAAACATCCTGATCATGTTTTTAGACTTACCAAAGCATTGTATAGCCTTAAACAAGCCCCACGAGCTAGGTATGATAGACTTATAGAATGTTTTCTTCAAAATAACTATGTTAAGGGAAATGAAGATCCAACCCTTTTTATAAACAAGGTTAATAAAAATGTTTTGATTGTTCAAATTTATTTTCATGACATTATATTTGGTTCAACTCAGCAATAATTAACTGATTCCTTTGCGGATATAATGAAATCTGAGTTTGAAATGAGTATTATTGGTGAGTTAACATTTTTCCTTGGTTTTTAAATTTCTCAAAAACCATAAGGAATATATAAATCCCAACATAATTATATTAAATATCTTCTTAAAAAGTATGGGTATGACAACACTAAGAGTATAAGTACTCCTATTGGTACCTCAAACACACTTGATCTTGATGAAGCTGGAAACCCAGTAGATAAAACATATTTTAGAGGTATGATAGGAAGTCCACATTACTTGACTGCTAGTCGACCAGACATGTTGTTTTCAGTATGATGATGTGAAAGATCTCAATATAATCCTAAGGAATCTCATTTAAAGGCAGTGAAATGAAGTTTTCTCTACTTAATGGGAACCATGGATCTTGGACTATTTAATACTTCTGGAAATGGTTTTATCTTAAAATGTTTTTCATATGCTGACTTTGGTGGATGTAGAATGGATAAAAAGTTTACATACAGAACTTTTCATTTCTTAGGAGATTCATTTGTATCTTGTTCATGCTACAAGAAACATTCTATATCACTTTCCACTATTGAAGTTGAATATGTAGCAGCTAGAAGTTGTTGTGCTCAATTGTTGTGGATGCAACACACACTCACAGACAATGGCTTGATCTTTACTAAGACTCATATTTTGTGTGACAACACATGTGCCATATCCCTTATTAAAACCCTTCACATCACTCTCATGTAAAGCACATAGATATTAGGCATCACTTTCTTAGAGATCACACACTAAAAAGAAATATTATTCTTGAGTTTATGGAAACACATGATCAATTTGCTGAAATTTTCACAAAATCGTTACCTTGCGATAGATTTGAATACATTAAACAGAAGTTAGGAATGGTAACTGTAAGGTAATCTCCCTTCATAACTTCTTGTTGAACCAATCTCTTTATAGTAATAAACTACTTTTCATAGAAGGAGTACATCTGTTAGTCAAACTTTTTCTTTTTTTTAATGATGTTTTTCATATTTTTTTTCAAAGTTATGTTTTTCAAAATAATTTCATAATGGAAATTTTCGTTATAGGAATTTTTTTAATGGAAATTTTCGGAACTGAATATTTTTCGTAATGGAAATTTTAGGAAGTAAAATTCTCGTAATGGAAGTTTTGAAACTGATGTATTTAAAATCGAATTTTTCAGATCATTATGTTTTCGTAATGAGAATTTCTATAATGTTTTTTTAATAATGAAAATTTCATAATGAAATTTTCATACTGAAAATGTTCGTAATAAAATTTTCGTACTGAAAATTTTCGTAATAAAATAAACGTATTGAGATTTTTCGTAATGAAATTTTTGTAATGAGAATTTTCATAATGAAATTTTCATACTAAGACTTTTCGTAATGAATTTTTGGTACTGAATTTTTCGTAGTGAGTTTTTCATAGTCAAATTTCCTTCAAGAAGAATATTACCAATTATGAATAATTTTCCTAGAAAATTCGAATGGTATGTTTTCCTTACTCATGTTTTTGTAATAATTTTTTAGTTTCTGGTAGTTTCTTTTCTTTTAAATTTATCAGATTCATCTCTACATAATTCCGAATGATTTTATTAAAACCTCAAAAGATCGGATTCAATTTTTCCATACAGGCATTATTTCAACCGTCATATCAGATCATACAAATTTCTCAACCGTTAGATTGGTTTTGGAATGTGAAAGGTCACCTTCGTCGCCTATATAAAGGGTACCCCTTTTTTTGCACCACATCAATTTCAAGCTCTTGCATGTCGAAGCCCTTCCTCTATTCTTAAAGTTTGTTCCGAACCATTCTATGCTCCTCCCTTCCGAATGTCTATAGAAGAAACTTCCCACGATATGTCATCCACAGTGCCAATTTCAAAATGGAATGTGTACAGAGAAAGACTGGTCCATCCAAACTTTTACAAGTACGATTCCATCATCTCTATGAATATCCAGATGAATGGTAGGGAAGATGTATGTGTATCCAAGACAAGTGATCAAGATGCGGTCAATCTGAAGTTACTTTTGGAGTTCTATGAGTCAACAAGCTTTTATGAGGATGAGGAAAGAAAAAAGTTTTTTTTTCAAGTGTTATGGGAAGACTTACAATCTTACTTACACCAACGCAGCATGCTTGTTGGGGATCGAATATGATGGAGAGGCTGAATTTTTCTCACATAAACTTTTGGATGTGAAAGGATGTTTTGTTAAGTTAAAGGTTGTGGAGTGTCTTGGGCTTCACGATGTAAAGACAGCCAATATTTCTCATTTATCCTATAATAATCGGATTCTTCAGCTTTGGGTACAAGGTTTCCTGGTACCGAGAAAGGGTGATAAATATGCCCTAAAGAAATGTGATATATATTTCTCATACTTATTGGTAAATCTATGAAAAACCAATCTGATGAGGCATGTGCTTGTGGAAATCAACAACCTCAAGGAGGGAAATTTGAGATCTCAAATCATCATGTACACTACCTTACTATCGAAGCTGATAGTTCAGTGTCTGGATTCATTCAAGATTTCTTGTGTGTCTAAGATTTGGAATTGCAAGGTTATGCTTATAAGTGATGATACCATGAAAAGAATGAATATGGCATATTCCATGGAAACAATAGTGTTTTATTATTTTCCAAAGTAAGAGGCTGAAACCAATCTGAAAAAGGTGGAGAAGGTTGAGCCAATGAAAAGGTTGGTAAGAAGAGAAAATTAAAAGAAGCAGTTTCTGAAGACAAAACCCCCAATGCTAAGGGAACCCAATCCATACCTCCCATGCCGAAAATACAAAGAGCTTATCCAGATGAGGTGGCTACTAAATGGAGAGAATATAAGGATAAGAGGAAGGAAGGGGATCCACAGTTCGGATTGGACCCTGCTGAGGCTAAGGAGTTAAGAGAAAAAACTGTAGATGACTTAGAAAAACAATCCAAAGAGAAAAGTATGAAGAAGAATTGGTCTGGAGCCGAAGTTGTACAATCCCTGTTGAGGGATACAGATGTAGATTCTGAGAAGATTCCCGTTTGGGAATCTTTTTCTGTTCAACCGTTACTGGAGACCCCTGAGAGGAAGTACATCACTCTGGAAAAGTCCAAAGGGAAAGAGGTTGTTAAAGAAGTAGATAAAGTAGCTGGTGAAGAAGAATTGGAAGAAGTTGTTGAAGAAATAGAAGAAGAAGAGGAAGTAGTAGAAGAAGAAGAAGTAGAAGAAGGAAGTGGTGATCTTGATGAACTGATTAAACAAGTGGAAGATTATCAACAGAAGGCAAGCCTAACAGAAAATGTACCACTCCAAACTTCTAAGGTCGAGACCACAAATCCTATCACTCTAGGAATGGGAGATGAGAAAGATAGTAAAAAAGATGATGTCAAGGAAGAAGAGGAAGAGAATGAGTTTCCTGTGGATGAAAGCTTTGAAAATCATTTTCTTGAAGAAGGAGGAGATAAGGGGAAACCAGATAAAGATAAGATTGATCAATTATCTGAAAGCGAAGAAGTATCTCTTGATGAGGCAGCTCCGAATGATGATAAGGGGAATATTGTGCTTATGGACACCCAAACAAAAGATTTCATACGGAAAGAGGTGGTTGGTGGTTATTCTAGAAGGATGTTGGTGCAGATTGAAGAAGAACAATCTGCATGCAATGTGTCTAATTCGGAATCGTCAGCAATGGGCCATGATTTTGTTGTCGTGTCTTTCAAAAAGTTAGTGGATGCCATTCCGATCATTCCCACTATAGACTCCAGATGCCAGATGCTTCAACATAGTATGAATCAAAAGTCAGAATCTTTCTCCATGGTGATGGATATGTGTGTGAAGATTGAAGTAGATCATAGAAATTTCCGTATCAATTATGATGTGGACATGAAATCATGCAGCAAAGTCACTCTGTGGTCAATGAATGTTGATAATGATTTGGCTGAGTTTGATCATTTTCAGACTGATGTGGAAAATGATTTTGAAACTAAGGATGGAAAAATCAAGAATCATTAGGAAAAACAAACCTTTGAGAAAAATTCCTGGAATCAACAGGTCAAAGACCAGACTTGGAAGCTTAACTCCGTTTCCCAGAACTAGAAAAACGAAAGAGATTTTCAGTTTGAGTTTCAAGAGAAGCTAGAAAAGCAAGATGACTTACTGAAAATGAAGGAAGAGGACATGACTGCTCAGGAAGAAGTCTTGAAAGCTCAACAATAAAGGATCACAGCTTTGGAGAAGCAAGCTGAGGAGGATCAGTCAAATTTGATAAAGATTAAAACACTCCTGAAGAAGCTTATCCCAATGTAAAGAATTTTAAATAGACTCAATCCTATCTATTTTTTCATTTGTCTTTCATTGTAAAAATTTATTTCAACTACAATGAATTTTTTTGGTTCGTTGTATCTCATGTTGTCATGTACTAATGTTTCAGGTACATTATTTCTATTTTATTCCCTTACATTCGTTATGAAAATCACAAAGGGAGAGAAGAAAAAATAACTTCTCAAAAGGGGACAAGGAAAAATTTAAATGGAGAAGAATATTTTCTATATGATGAACTATCCTTATGTAAGGAGTAGTTTCTTATTACAAAGTCTTTCATTCCTATGATAATGAAAACTTCATTCCGGAAATCCAATAATACAATACTTAGAGTTCATAAGCATAAGGGTGTGTTAGCTGTATTCATCATCATCTATGATCAAAGGGATATAAGTTTTAATTACAAAGTCTAACGAATTTATTTTCAAAGTCCTCATATTCTTTTTCAAAGGGTTGTTTGTGCATTCCAAAAATGGGGAGATTGTTGAGTCAATAAGGTATTACTTATGAATTTTCCATTCCGTATTGTTTTGAAAATCACAGACACCTTATACTTATGAAAATTTATATTTCACTTCTATAAGGAACATTTTTTTCTCAATGGAATTTACCCCTACAATGTTTTCATTTCTAATATCAAAATGTTTTCTTATGTATAAAAATCGGATACATGTCAAAACCTCAGAATGATATAATACTTTGACATGAATAATTCTGTTATAGGATCCGAATTCTGGATACGAACTCTCATGAACTTCCACTCCGAATTCAGGATACAAACTCTAATGAAGTTCCACTCCGAATTCTGGATACAAATTATCATGATGTTCCACTCAGAATTCTAGATACAAACTCTAATGAAGTTCCACTACGAATTTTGGATATGAAATCTAATGAAGTTCCACTCCTAATTCTGGATACAAACTCTCATAAAGTTACACATCAAATTTTGGATACGAACTCTCACAGAGTTCAACTCCGAATTGTGGATATGAACTTCTATGAGTTGCACTCCGAACTTCTATGAGTTCGACTCCGGACTTCTACGAGTTCGACTCCGAACTTCTATGAGTTAGACTCCGATGTTATATGAGTTAGACTCCCAACTTCTACGTTTTCGACTCCGAACTTTTACAACTTCGACTCTTAACTTCTACAAGTTTGACTCCAAACTTCTACGAGTTAGACTCCGAACTTTTATGAGTTCAACTCCAAACTCTGTAAGTTCATATTTCAAATTCTAGTGAATGTAGACTATGAATTTCCTTATAAATTGAGACTCTAGATTTCTACAGAATTCAGGTTCCAAATTCTTAAAAAATAGAATTCGAATATCTATTTATTATATACTTCGAATTTCATTTTGGTTAGACTCCGAAATTTTATTTGGTTACATTCCGAACTTCATCTTTACTTATTCTTACACTTGTTTCATTAAAAAATGATTTTGTGATTTCAGTTATTGACTAACCGTTGTTTGAGTGACATGTGTATAGGTCCATCTAAAAATTAATGTAAAATATGACCGTTGGAGGAGGTAGATGACCGTTGGAGCTTCGCCAATAAATAAAAGCTCATTTGAAAAGAAGAACTATCTTTGAAATCTGTGCTTACATGATGTTTAAGTGATTCATAGAGAGAGAGGATTGTATCAACTATCAAAGCATCGTGCAGAATGTTTAAACATGTTGTTTAAAAAACATTTCCTTATGCAGACTTGCTCAGTGCGACTCCGATTATTACTGATTACAATTGATGGCTTCCAGGGATAGGAAGATAGAAGTTACAACAGCTTGAAGTTGAGGGCTTCCTTGCTGAGGAAGATAGAGGTGCCAACTACCTGATAGTTGAGGGATTGCGGGGATAGAAATACAGAATCTGATATTCTTATCGAGGGCTTACCCTTGTGTGGGTAATAAAGGCTTTCTTTAATGTATAAATCAAGGGATATTTTATGCAGGGTTGTTGGATACCCTTCTCTTTGGGTTAAAATAGGTATTGTTTGTTACGTGTAGTTTTAAATATTTTATCCGCTGAATATTGTATTATTAAGGAAAGTATAACTTTATTATACTTCCGTACTTGTACTATGATTTAGTTAGATTCTATACACATTAAGATAGAATCTTAGATTGTGTAAACTTTGTTAAGTTTCTTTTCCGGAATCACTTTTCCGGAATCAAGCAAGTCTTTAGAACTTAGAGGTGTTGTGAATTTTGGGTGTCCAAAATATCATAAGGGAATTTTTATGTACAATTAACCCCCCCTAATATTGTATCTGAGAATCTCATTATATTTCAATCCTACAATTGGTATAATAGAGTATATCATACTCAGAGCCTTATACCATCATAAAAAATGAAATTAATGATGATATCACTAGGCAGGTTGGGGTTTGAATATTATACACAGGGTTTTTATCAAAACATATCTCAACACAATACGTTAGATCCTTTTCATTAATGATCTCTGAAGAATATGGTTCTCAAAACATTTTTGAGCCCTATACATTCATTTATACTTCTAATCCCATTTCTCTTAAAAATTAGATGGAAGTGTTATTCTGTTTTCATATCAACAAGATCCCTCTAACAAGGTGAAAAAATTTAATCATCCCTCTCTTCCCTATACCATGATATCCTCATTAGAATCATATCCTATTTTATTGACCATAATATTTTTTACGTTCTAATAAAAGTATGTTATCATTACATATCTATATTATATATATAATTATATTTTTCTTGAATCTAATATACACATGACTCTATGTATTGAATTATCCAAATTCTATATATATAAAAAACTCAATTATTTGATATATTATCCTTTTCAAAAGAAATGTGTTCATATCCAAATATAACCCTATGTCCCACATTGGTATGAATGAAGTGGTTTTGGGGATCACATGAGAATAATTTTTCATAAATTACAGGGGGCCTCTAATATCTCATAGGAGGACTAGAAAATCCATTTTGATATTTTAGGATAGTGAATTAATTTAATGATTTTCAATGTGAGAAATTGTTTTCTCTCTTTAGGAGGGATGTATCACATAAACATCGTCATATATTCAAATCATATTCATTCTTTATCTTTTATCATGGTCCCCAATGTAGTTATACATCATATTGAATATTATATCTTCACATTTCTATGAGAGTATCACGAATATTTGAAATACCTTTTGGAATGTTATATATTACTAGAATATCTAATCATATAGGTTGGTATTGGTATCCAATTATTGGATGAAAATAACAATTCCAAAAAAGGAAAACATGTATGGGATATTATTTTGGGATATTCATTGTAGAATTCCTTCAGGATAAGAAATTATGAAAAGCTGACTGAGGATGTTGAAAATGTCCTCTCATTCACATATGTGATGTGGAGAAACATCATAAACTATCTTCATATTGTTCCAGATAACAAGATATTGGTTATTAGATGAGGTTAATATCATTTTTGGAAAGATAAATCTTCTTTGAATTCATTATTTTTTTACACGTTGTCCATTTCCCATCATTGGCTTTAGAAAGGATGAGGATTTCAAAACATTAACTTTGAATGTCCCCTACAATGAGAATTATATACTATTTTATAGCATCAACCAAATTGATTAGGATGATCATTTCATCTTCTATCGATCCAACTCAGACCGATTCATTTGTATAGATTTCATAAATTCTTTTCATGTTCTAATAGGGGAATATCATTTGTGGATCATTTTTAGGTACTTTATTGTTTCTTTTTCTTAGATGAAATGTGCGCCATATAATGGTCCAAATATATGTATTCATTCAATTAATTGTTTTTCATATGTCCTCCACATGATATTATTTCTTGATAAGTCATTTTGAATAAATTGATATCAATATTTAATGATTTTGTGGCGGTATTCACATGGAATGTTATAGGAAGATTACTATGAGTCACTCATTCTTTATAGTGGTTAGATGAGCTTTTGACAACATCGTTTGACATCAGTCTGGGTAATTTATTCGAAGGATAGTGGAGTAATGTTTATTTGGATGTTGGATTCTTTTCTATCTGAGATACCGAAAATAACATCATTTTAATGTAATTCTATGTTATCCCAATCATCTTGATATGAAACTCATTGATGTTATTCATGATATCTCTACTTTAATCATGTATTTAAAGATATTAATAGTATTTTTCATCTTTTGTATTGGAAAATAATCCACCATTGGATAATATAGACTCTATATGTCCTGAAATCTACCCTCCATGTAGTTTAAATTGAAAAAATATAGAATCTAAAAAATGGAATAATTAATGGAGGATGCATTTTTCATGAATACAATTGTTCAGAAGCTGTAGCATAAAATTACTTTTATGGAGAAGGAACTTCTTTAATTTCTAAATCTAGAGCCTTTAATTATGGGATTTAAATTTTTAGGATTAGAATATCCCCTTTTGGTGGTTGAATTTGACTACTCATTAATATCCATGATTAAATAATAATTCTAGAAACCTCACTAAATAATGACCTACATACAATGGAATTGGTGGTATATTCAATCACCAAATTATAAGATTCAATACCCATCGCGTGAAGCGAACAAAGGGAATCATAATCTATACACCTTGGGAAATGATTCCTCCTTAGATTCCATGTTTTCCTATTTATAATATTTTTTAGAATCATGTGATGTAGTTTCATTTACGAATTTTCATGGCCAAACAAATAATTAGACCCTTATGACTCCCTCCAACTTCTATATATTTAGATTAAATAAAAATTTATCGTTCAGTTATTTAGGGAATTTTAACTAAGAGATAAGGATACAAATATCTATAAAAAGTTCATATCATTTATTATATGAGTTTATTTATACCCTTTTGTGACACATATTATATTATTTTTCCAATTTTTCCACATTCATTAAATATAAAATTATTTGGGATGAAATCCCTCAAGGCATCATTGAAGCATATTTGAGGTGATAGTGTTTGTTGACAAAGTGGGCCTTTGTGTTGTGTTTGTTAACAAAGCAAACCATGACATACAAAGTTGTTGAAAAAGAGGATTTGATGGTGGCATGTCAAGTACAAGAGATGTTTTCAATGATCCATGAATGATTCAAGAACTTCGACAAAGGAATGGTCGATCTGGAGGCAGTTCAAAAAGTGTAGATACATGGTGGAGACGTTTTCTAGTGTTTGTCAAATTTGTTGACCTCAAAAACGTCAAATGGAGAAAAGTGTTTTGGCATAGATACTTGTGAGATGGTGTCTTGGAGGATTGGAAACATGTGCACCAGGTGTTTTTCAAAATCAGAACATCAAAATATGGAAATGGAAAAAGTGGTGCCCATGTTATGGTTTTGGTCACAAAAGTGAAGAGGAGCGGCAGAGACTAGGGCGGCTGGACATGCGTGCCAAGAGGAGACTTGTGCTCCACCGCTCAAGGTGTCCAAATTACTATAAATAGAGGTCGAACCCTCCTAATTCGGTGTGAGTTCAACACATATAGAAAACAGAGCTCCAATCACACGGGTTTTGTGGTCGCACAAGTGGTTGTGTGGCTGCGCAAGTTTAAATATAATAAGAGGTTGCGTGGCATTTGATAGTTTTGTGCCCAATGTAGTTTGGGTGAGAAAGGATGTGAGTCACCCATGTTTATAGTTGAAGAATAGGGTGTCACACAAGTGGTTTGGTGACACTTGTGCGCGAGTCTTTGAAGAAGTGAAGCAGTTGATAGATGCATGCCGAAATTGGTTTGGGGGTAAAAGGGTGTGAGTCGCACAAGTTTGAAGATGAAGAAGTGAGTGTCGTGCGAGTGTTTGAGGTGAAATTGCGCGCCGACATGGAGAAGCGTCCCAGGTATGGTAGAAGCACGCTAGTCATTTTAGGGCTTCATGACAGTTGGATGATTTTCTGATACCTTCAGTGCAATGTGAGATTCATCTACGGGTGAAAGTTGGACTTCAACAGAGCATCTACATACAATAGAGGATGTATTCATTAGTGATAATGAAGATAAATACTGGTCTATAAATGGTGAGTGGATCCTTTCCAGAGCATTGGGAAAAAGAAAAGGAAGAAGGTGATCCTCGCCACCAGCAGTGAGCGAGAGAGAGAGAAATAGGGAGTGACCCTTGGGAAAGCAGTGAGTTGACCCTACACATTTTAAAGGCAGTGAGCCTGGGAAGAGAAGAGATATATCCCGAACATTGTAAATATTACTGTGCTTTTAGTGGATTTGGTTCATCGGCACATCACCGGTTTATGATCCTTGAACGTTGCAAAGTGAGGGTGGACAATGTAAAAATTGATGTTTCCTATGCATTCTTTAGTTTTTGTTTATACTTTTCTACAGGAAAGAGAGATAATAGAGTCTTTCTTAACAGTGAGACAAGATCCATAGGGTTAGTTGTTTTAATCTGTCATACCCTGATTCACCCCCATCTCTTGGTATCTTTCTTAGTGGACCTAAAAACATTTATGTTATACTATTATATTTATATACAGAGAAATTTCAATATCACTCATATAATATTTTGGCATGATAAAGAAAAGGATAAACTGTTTTATCAATATTTAAATAACATTATATTTTTTATATGTAAAATTATTATAGTTTGATATTTGTTTTATAATTAAGAAAAATAATTTATAAATTTCTAATGTTTTGACGACACGATGCATGTCCTTTTAGAATAAAAATACATTAATTGACATTCAAAATATAAAAATGATAAGATTTAGATAAATAATAATATTTAATTAATTTGAATTATAATTATTAAATATTTTCATATTTAATTGTTTTTATTCAAACTCCATTTTTTATCTTGATGTTTTACAAGTCAAATTATTATAATAGTCTCAAAATATTATATAATGATTTTAAGTATAAAATTATATGTCATTAAAATAAATAATGGTCACAATAATATTATTATATTCAATATGACATGGGTAATATTCAACAATTTCATCCATGTTCATATTTAAAAACACTTCAAAATTTTAAAATTACTTTCAAGACAATTCAAGACTATTTTATTTAGAAAACATCATAAATATTTTCTCATAAATGGGGAAAGGATCAAACATTTCAAAAGGAAGATATCAATTTTTTTCATTCAAACATATACCCATTTTATTATGAACACCTCCCATTAAATGATTTAAAGCACTATGTGAGTACATAAATCCATTTTCTAAAAGAATAATGTTCAAATAAAAGGATGATATCAAAAATTATTTATAACTATCATCCATATTATTTAATTTTTATTTCTTATTTATTATCTATAAAATAATTTTGTAACCATTACAATAAAATGTTACTGTTATCATTACTATACTATAAAATTATTACAATAATGGAAAATATTTTCAATCTACATTCAATAATTAGACTATTAAAATTGCATTCATGCATATGTGAGGATTATTTCCACCAAGAATGGATGAATTTGATTTGTCGTCACCGCATATCATTGAAGAGAAAAAGGATGTATATAATTAATATATATTATATTTTTAAAATAATTAATATTATATAAATAAAATATAGTATCTATTTTTTTACATCCAATACATTGGAAAATTGGAACATCACTAATTCTTGTCAGAAAAAAACCTCATCCATGAACTATGCATATCATTTTTTATTTACCACCAAACTAGGATGGTAATAATATTATATTCAATAATTATAACAAATTTATGATTCAAGATATTAAAAAACCTATAAACCAATGACTTTAGTCTTCTCATTGATGTTATTTTCAATTTTATGGATTGAATGTCCTCAAAACATCCTAGATGAACATATTTAATTCATTTTATAAATAAATATTTGTAATAATAAAATCAAACAGAATTATAATAGATGAATTAACATGAAAAATATTCTATAAATAGTATATTATTAATCTTTTTTATTTGGGAATGAAAAATATGTATGTGTCGAGTCTAGACATAAGGTAGTATGTTTCTGTTATCAATATCCATTCATTGAGAATTATTCCACATACACAAGATGTTTTCTTATGGTTGTTGTATAAAATTTGAAATACATTTATATTTCAATTCCATTAATCAAATTAGAATAATTTACAAATCATTTTCTTATTTTAACTTATTATTTTAATTAAATTTATATATATTACATGTGATAAGGGAATTTTCATGAAACTAAATTAATAAATATTCTATTCAAAATCATGATTTTTTATATCGATGATTCTAAAGTATTTCAATGTTTTGATGCACTATAAATCAATGATTGTATATATTAATTTTTATGCATTTATTTAAGTTAAATAAAAAAATTAAATATATAATTTTTATAATATTTAGCATATGTAGTTTAGTTAAATTTTATAAATTATGAAAAATGGATATTATTTTACCATTTAAATAGTGATCATAATATCAACACTATGAAGTTTATTATTTATCAATTTTCATTAATAAATTAAATTTCATGTTTAAATGTACATCATTTTTCTATTATTGGATAATATTATTTAAAAATTGAAACACCTTTTAATTGAATAATATGATACTTCTTAATTTCAATGTGACTTTGTAATGTCATTCTAATGTTTTTTATCTATATTTGACCTATTTAATTTTTTCGTGCCACATTAACATGATTTTATAATTGTAAAATCTGCATAAATTCTATATATGGACCATTATAATGATATATAAGTATATAGTTTATATGATTCAATTAATATATTTAGGGTGTAATAAGTTATATTTATTATATATGGAATTTATTTTTCATGATAAAAGGGCTGCATTGGATAAGAATACTTGATGTTTGGGGCCTATTATAACCCAATGATGAATTTTTATGTATCAAGAAAATAAAATGCTTATGTATTTTTCATATGATTTACCTATTTAAATATGATTTATTGGTTTAGAGGTATTGATATTATATATGTTTTCTTATTGGGATGCCATGATGATATTTAACAATCCTTGGTTTAGAGTCCTTGAAGGTATGATTATGTTGGTGAAAATTATATATTTATTCACCAAAAAATATATTATTAATTACCATTTGAAAACTGTATTTTTTCTATAGTTATTTTTCTTTCTCATGACTATTAGTTCTATTACATAGTTATGAATTATTTTAATGATATTATTATTTTTAACAAATATATTCTCAATAGATTCCGTATAATTATTATTATTAATGTGTATCTTAAATTAAAGATTATTATGGTTTCTTTCCCCCATGGTATAATGTATGTATATTTTATTCATGCCAAGATATACTGAAATGAATAAAGGAGTGTTTGTAATGCTTGAAAGATATGTTTTATTTAACAAAAATGTAATGTGGATATAATTTTTCTATCAAATTCACATGACTACTTAACTCTTTGATACTTTAGGAAATAATCTATTGTATCATATAACAATTTAATAATATAATCACTAACATGAGGTTGTTGGAGTCAGGTTTGTTGTAGTTGGTATAAAAAATTTAAATGGAACGTGGGTACTATATTTTACTATAACATAGCAAACATGAGAATTATGACAGACCCCTATACTGCTTGAAAATTGTTTGTGGATTTTCCTATTTTAACCATTATTCATAATAATTTAAACCAATTTAGTGTATTATAATAAGTAGAGATAGTGTATGATGAGTGAAATGGAATTTTATCCAAAACCCGTAATCAATGTTTAGATATCCCTTATAATCATATCCACATGAGGGGTATATGATATGAAAATATTATAATAGTATTTTTAAATTTGAATCATGTTTTTACCAATATCCATTCCAATAAATATACCCCAATTTAATCACATCATGATAAAATGATATTGTAATATTTTATGCAATAAAAATATTTATCCTTTAATGGATTTAATATTCCACTGGTATCTAAATAATATATCATCTCGCAAAAAAATATTTTTATATAACCGAGATACATTAAATTTGGGAAGGTTATTAAAGAAGTATAATATTCATTAGGGGATGATTATTAATGGTGGAAAATGAATCAATCTAAAAAGGATAAGGATTAGATAGAGAATATATAATGGATTAATTTTAAAGGAATATTATTTGGGGATTATTTTATCGAGTGAAATAACATAATATAGAATAAAAATTCATTAATGTAAGACAAATACAAGATTAAAGTGTAACTATGTATGAGTAAATTCCTTTATAATTGAAAATATAATTTATATATTATGTAAATATTTTTTGATATTTGAATTATAGTTTTTATGATGGAGTTATGAAAATTTTCTAAAGGGAATTCATCCTAAAAAAATTTCATTCATATTTTTATATGAAATTATCCATCAATAAAATTAAAAAAATATTCACCTATTCATATATTTTTAGACTAAATCGAGATTAAAAGAGGACCATAGTGCGGTAACGAGAAAAATAAAGTAAGATAATAAAGTAAGAATACCATATCCCAATTTAGATAATTATGTATATAATCAACATTACACTAGATTAATGGGATATAAAATTTATTTTATGTGTAGGGATAAGGGTGATTTTTATTATGATTGAAATTAAAAGTCTAAAGCCACCAAAATATATTGGTTCAACTATAATTACATCGATACAATTTCAAACCAGAACTCTAATACTATATGTAAATAAACATATAATGGTTTGATATGGAAACAAAAATCATGTGTAATTTCTATAGATATTTTCTCAGTCACTTATGTTGTGGGGGTAGTTACTGTTATCACTAAATATTGATTTATATGAATCTAAATCTCTAACGTATTTTATATCATTTATGGATAATAAATAAATAATAAATTATCCATTTTAGAATGGTTTTTTTAATCTACCAATATAGTGGATTATTAGAGGTAATGAAAATATATTAGGTGGATTCTAATTATATGATATGATATTCCCTCATTTAAGAAATGGTTGTTATAAATATGGTGTCCATTAACATTCTACAATTATTTGGGTAGTATGTAATTCAAAATTATTAGATCAAGTATACTGATTTCAATTTTAAAATAGTGATATTATTTATAATTAATACTTAAAAGGATAAATTATCATATTGTTATTGTAGATTTTAATTGTATTAATTTGTTAATTTTTATTGTGAAGGTATATTCATATAAAAATCATTTTATCTTATAATCAGAACCATTTTGAAAATGTAAAATAATGTTTCATTAATTTATTGATCTTCTCTACCCCTAAATGTGGTTTTTTATTTCGATTAATTTAACGAAACAGGGTAAACGTGACACATCACCCGATAGAATTGTCATACTTTTTCTTCTATCTAATGAACTCTTACTCCATTTTATGATGAATTGCACTGAGAAATTATTCAGAAAAATAAAATATCCATAAAACTTTTCAGTCAATGGAATAATTTTATACCATGGAAATTTTTTTTTGTATCAATACCCACCGCTGGTTAGCTTCTCCATCAAAATGGTAGACCACCATCAAAACATTATCTTCTAATTACAATTGAAGGACTGAGAATATCCTTTTAATAGAGTAAATCAATTTTTCTATGGTATGGGAATCATAAAATCCAGTAAATAGAGGATAAATTTTTCACATAAATCATTTTACTATAACTTGAACTTTCATTGGAGAAGAAGTTTCATTAAGATAGATGAAGTCATTATTCACAAAATGAGCTATCTGTGGATGTATTTTCATGAAGTTTTGATCTCCCATTCCCATCAGATTTGTAATTTCACTCTAAGAATTATCACATTTCTTATCGCATTTATTGTTGGAACATGTTTTCCTATGTCAAACCATTAAATAAACAAATGAATGTACAATTAGTGGGTCCTGAATACATAACTGATAAGAATATAAAATTGAAACATCGATCATATAAGGATAAACATGTAAATTAAATGTATATAAAAACCAATGATATTGTAGGTTTCAATATATTCTATATATTCTGATAAAATTATCGCAAGAATTATTTCTAATTTGTTCATCTTGTTGGGAAAAAATCCCTCAATGAGTCATTGAAGTTTTTTTGAGGTGATTGTGTTTGTTGAAAAAGTAAACATCTGTGTTGTGATTGTTGACAATGAAAACCATGACATTAAAATTTGTTGACATGAGGGGTTTCATGGTGGAATGTTGAGTTAAAGATTTGTGGTCAATTATCCATGTTTGATTGAAGAACGTCAATAATGGAATGGATGATCTTGAGGCGGTACAAAAAGAACTGATACAAGGTGGCACCATTTTCCAGTGTCTGCTAATTTTTTGGGCCTGAAAATCGACAAATAAAGAAAAGCGGTTTTTGGAAAATGGACTTGCGCGCCATGTACATGAAGGCTTGGAAACTTGCATGCCATATGTTTTTCAAGATCAGATCATCAAAATATGGAAAAGAGATAAGGTTCACACAAGTTTTGGTGAGGTCGCGCAGGTGACATGCGCGCCGAGAAAGATACTTGTGCGCCGATGCCTTGGAAGCTTGAGAACTTGCGCTCCTATGGTTTTCCAAGATCTGGAGATCAAAATATGGTAAAGGAATGAGGTTCGTGCAGGTTTGGAAGTGGGCCGTGCAAGTGACTTGCAGGGAAGAGACTTGCGTGCCGAGGGTTGACTTGTGCGCCATCGTGCATGGTGGTCAAGTTGCCTATAAATACTGGACCACCCCACCTCATTATTTACTGGAGTTCAACACTTTAAGAAATCAGAGCTCCCGTCGTGAAGGTGTGGTGGTCGCCAAAGTGGTGTGTGGGTTGCACAAGTGAAGTTGTGTGCCAGTGTGAGAAGTTGCGCGCCGGTTGGCAGTTACGCGGTAATATTGGTTTGGGCGTAAAAGGAAGAGAGTCGCGCAAGATTGGAGTTGAGGAAGCTTGAGTCACGCAAGTGTCTGAGGAGGAATTGTGCGCCCATTGTGACTTGCATGCCGATACTTGAGCGCCGAGATAGACTTGCGCGCCAAGTAAGGTTTATTTCCAGCAGTGATTTTCGGGTTGTGTGGAAGCTGGAAGGTTCCCCGATACCTTCAGTGCAAAGAGATATTCATCTACGGGTGAATGTTGGTCATTAACAAATCATATACATACAGAGGAATATGCATTCATTCATGCAAATGAAGAGACCTACAGATCTATAAATAGTGAGTGTATTATGTCCAAGAGCAGTGAGAAAAAGAAGAGAAAGAAGGTGATCCTCTCCACCGGCAGTGAGCCAGAGAGAGAGAAACAGGGAGTGACCCTTGGGAAAGCAGTGATCTGACCTGAAACTTGTAAAGGCAGTGAGCCTGGGCTTATAAGTTATATAGCCCGAACCATGTAATCCACAGCTAGTGAATTTTAGTGGAATTGGTACGACCGGCAACCTGTTGGCTTATGGTCCTTGGACGTAGCCCTTAGCGGTGAACCAAGTAAAATTTCTTTGTCCTGTTCTTGCATTACATTCTGTTTACATTGTGCAACAGGAAAGACAGAGAAGAGTGTTTTGATTAACAGCGAACCAAGATCAGAATCGGCTTTAAGTTTAAATTAGTCATACACTGATTCACCCCCCACTCAGGGTATTCAGCCTTGTGGACCTAACACATCTCTAAATCTCCAAAAATAACAATATCCTGATCTAATAACAACTAATGAGACCCTATCCTTTTTCACATATTATTACATGATTATAAGAATAATTATACAAAAAATATAGTCGATGAATCACAATTTTTGTTCCTATTTAACATTAGGTACATAAAACAAAATAATGAAACTAGAATATAACATATATATGAAAATCCTACATAATGATGTATTAAATATAGAACATAAAATCCTATAATAATGGATACAATGTAATTAATTATAACCATATATCATGGCATAAACATGAGTTAATTATTAATGAAAATACTATTTCACATGGTAGAAAAAGTCTAATAAAAGAGTTAAATTTAATCCCTATCCCAACTAAACATCTCATGATACAAAAAATTACTTAACTCGTTATAGATATATCTTGTCCTATCCATTATAAATTGTGTATACATATGTGACACACATGAATAATCTAACATAATTAATTAACAACACAGTTACACATAGTATAATATAAGATTAATAATCATGTCATAAAGAATAAAAAAAGAGAATATAATAATAGTGTAAATTATATAATCTGTTTAATTCATATGTGGACTTTTAAGAGGTAAAGTATGAAGAAATAATTTGAATACATATTAAAAGACTATTTCAAAAACAACATAAATGAGCCACATTTTTCCACTTTATGGGAAAATATAAAAGTGTCTTTGAAGAGGAAAATGTAAGAATTACATTGATAAAAATCAAAATTAAAAATGATATTGATTCCAAATAAAAAGTATTATTTTACAAAATTTTTTGGTGGAATATAAATAACTACGATGTGTATGTGAAAATGGATAAGAAATAAAAACTTTCCCAACAATTAGGTATTATTATTTGAAATAATTTAAAATAGAATATATGAAACTTATATTTCTCATTAATAGAATAAAAAATTGATCAATTTAAGTATATTAGGAAAATATAAACGAAATTATATAGGAGGTAATACGATGAATAATGAATATTACTATTGTAAGGAGAGCTAATGTGTAACCTAATGGAAAAATTGATGTTGGGAGAAAATCACTTACTTTTTGATTGAATGTTTTCTTCACTTTAAAATAATGCCCAATATAATAAAAATATATTCATAAATTATATTACTCATATTATCTTAGAAATTTATATGTGTCATAAAAATTTTATTAAGAACATTTAAGACCCTTTATATGGGTTATAAATTCCAGTTTTTTTGTTCCTGATGCGTTCATTTAACGATTTTATGATTGGTTCCCTTGAGAAAAATATTTGGAGTTCATGTCAAAAGGAAGAAAATTTAAATAATTTAAATTATTTGATATTGATGATCCCCATTAATTTTCAATAGTCCTATATATCATTTTTTTGTTGGTTTTATGATGACTTAATAAATAAAATGTTAATGATAAACTATTAGTTAATTTGCAGTTTTCTGATCTTGATATAATAATTTTGATTTATTATTTACTATTATTCCTATATAATATTGATTGAACAAAAATTGTTTTAATATACTTTAAAAATTCTCTTCTATATAATATAATGGTTTTATGACCATTCATGAAGAATGTGATGGAAAAATAAAACTCATAGTCTACAAAGGTGGTGAATAGACAAATAACGTGTGATGTTTTGATTTTTATAACAATATGTAAATTGATGATATATGAATATTTATATGTCTTTATCAAAAATAAAAAATAGTATTAATATTATACTAGAGTATTTATTATGGTTTATATTGTTTTGTGATGGGAGTGTAAGAAATTAAATCAAACTAAAATAGAAATAAGGGTGATTTTAACCTCGGAATGAAGTCTCCGTGATAACATCCATAGTGATCATTTGTATATACTATTAGTGATACAAAAAATAAAATGACATTTGGAAGAGGTTATATTGATTTATTGGGCATTCCATAAGCCTGATCCAAATTTTATAAGGCATCTGGAGAAGTGTTACTGAGAGGTGGTATTTGTTGTTGGAGGAGAGGGGTGGTTTTGATTATTGTATCAATTTATTTATTATATTGTATGATGACTATAAAGATTATTTATTAATGTGACTATGTAATGTAACTAGTTTATTTTAGTTAAAAATTATTTGTTCTCACATCATTCATGGTTCAAAAATTCATTTGTTTCGATTTAAATGTCAAATATCATAATTTAATGTATTTCACTATTTACCAAAATTAATCAAGTTAGAAAACACCCATAAAAATATCCCTAAGCATTTCTAAAAAATTATAAATTAAAATGAACTCCATTTAAAATAATAATAATCTTATAAATAAGACATATATAATTTTTAATTAATCAGATCATTTATTTAAAAAATAATTATTATTATATTATAACTAATTTCATGAAACGTTGAAAATTTAATTAAGGTATCATGAAAATATATTATAATAATATGAAAACAATACTAATATATGAATCTATATGTGAAAATAAATTTACTTTTAAATCATTATATTAATTATATCATTGTAGAAGATAACTGTTTCCCCCATATAGAGGCTACATGATGATGGTGTAGGGTACGTAGTCTACTATGTCACATCAGGGACCGGGCTCAGATGTGTCCTGATGTAGGAGTGAGCAGTGATCACATATGGTTCTCGACAGATGAGACATCATGAGAAAAACTATGGTACCCATGACTTAGAGTTAGCAACAGTGTTCTTTACCTTAAGGATGTGGCGACTTTACTTGATGGGTGAGAGTTTTACTGTGTAATATAATCATAGGAGTCTCAGGTATATCTTCTCTTAGAAGAACCTGAATCTGAGACAATGATGTTGGCTTGAGTTCCTCTACGACTATGAATTCGAGATAGTATATACTCCTGGGAAGGGGAACGTTGTAGCATATGTACTCTACAGGATATCTAGTATACAACTTATAGGTGAGGTAACAAATAATCTGACCGCTTTAAAGATATCATTTGTGGATTGGGATGGAGTATTTTTTCTTCACTATCTTAAAGTCACTAGTCCAATCCTTCGTCTCTTCAGGGAGGAAAAATGTGGGGACGGTGACTGCGAGGCTCGTTGAGCTCAAATATCCATAAGGCAGGCACCTGATGGATTTTCTGAAGGTGGGGAGCACGTTATCCTATTCAGAGGACGTAACATGTTACCAGTGTCTCTTTAGGAGGAAGTGATGAGGGAGTTCAACACATCCCCTCTAGGGGTACATCCAGGAGTGGTGAAAATGTACTACGATCTCCGACGACGACACTGGTGGCCGAGAATGAAGAATGAAATTGGAGAGTTTGTCTTTCAGTGCCTTACTTGTCAGCAAGTGAACGAAGAGCATCAGGTACTAGCAGGAATGGATCATCACATAGAGGTTCTAGTGTGGAATTGGGATGGGATATCCATGGAATTCATGACTGGACTTCCACGTACATCTAGGTGACAAGAATCGATTTGGCTGATCATCGACTGACTCACCATGTCAGCCAACTTCCTACCGATCAGAGATAAGGGTTCAGTAGAGTTCTTGGGAAGCCTCTAAGTGAATGAGATTGTGCGATTAAAAGGAGTACCCACACCGATTATCTTCGATCATGATGCACATTTTACTACTCAGATATGGAAGGGGTTGGAGGAGGATATCAGGACGCAGCTTCATTTGAGCATCGCCATCCTTCCTCAAATGGAGGTCCCGGCTGAGCGGAGTATTTATACCCTCGAGGACATGCTGCATGTTTGCGTCCTCGTCTTCGGTCGCATCTTGGAGGATCACTTGCCTTTGGTGGGGTTTTAATACAACAACAGCCATCACTCCACCATTTGGATGGAACATTTTGATGTGTTGTACGAGTAACCATGCATATTATCTTTGTGCTAGACTGACCAAGGGGAGTCATCACTCGAGGGACCATAGATGGTTGGGGATACCACATAGAAGTTGCATATCATCCATGTGAAGTATACCTTAGGAGTTCATGGATGGAGACCACGAATTTCTACGGGTCTAACCTCAATAAGGTTTGCAATGATTTGGATGAGGCGGAAAGTTATCTCTGATGTTCATCAGACCTTTTCATGTTCTCACCATTGTGGGTTAGATGGAATACCACTTAGCACTTCCTCCTTAGTTTCACCGGGTGCATGACGTCTTCCACATATCTCTGCTGAGGAGATACGTTCACATCCCTTCTCACATCATCGACCACGTCGAGCTGGACGTTGACGATGGGTGACTTTTACTGCGGTCCTAGTAGAGATTATGTACTGACAGGAGTGGAACCATCATGGGCGGTCGATACCCCTGGTGCGCATTCGCTGGATTGACAGAAATCTACAGAAGATCACATAGGAGTAGGAGGCTCAGATACGTGCTCAGTATCCCCACTTGTCCCCTTAGTTCGAGTTGTGGATTACTGGGATACAGAGCCCTGAGGTGGGGAGAATTTAAAGACCTAGAATTTCCAAGTAACATTTTTTAATTATATGGGAATTTTATGAGTCCGTGAAAATAGACGGCATGTGATTCCGTGGCCTGGTGTACCCGAATTTAATATCTGAAATATTTTCTGTGTACATTTAGTAAATGATTGAGTAGGTTTTTGTTACTTTTAAACGGGGGATCATTATTGAAATATGAGGACATAGTATAACCTTCCACGCTAGTATTCACTTAAGCAGACCTTTACCTCGAAACCAATAGGTCGAGGGTGAAAGAGAGTTTTTAACTTTTTCATGGGAAAATAAACATAAAATTTTTAACATATTTTTTTATTCTTGAAACCTCCTTTGATTTATGGAGGTGGTAACCACAAGAGTTTATCCTCCAAATTGAATGATCGGTGGTGGGGACCACCCAAGACAAAACCCTCCCCCAATATGAATTTAATGGAGGGGACCACCTGAACCCTATTTATGTGAGAAACCCCTTGAACATCCTCATTAATGAGGATTTAACCCATTGACATCCTCCCCATTAATTTTTCTCCTTTTTAATTATGCCACATTAATTTATTAAAGTTTCCAACTTGTTTTGTGCCAAAAATTTAAAATTGGACAAACGCTTTTTATTTTGGTTGACTATTTCTTTTTAGAGGAGTCATTGGGAAAAGGGTTTTCAAAGCTTTTGGGAGAACATGGAGGAACAACCCCTCCAACAAAGAATGCTTGATCAAATGAAAAATGCTGATGAACCACTTCGTCCATTTCCTCAGAACATCCCCCAAGTGTGGACATCTTCATCAACAAAGAACCACCTTCATCGAAGAGCGTTTCTCCGACGAACGATCATAGATCAGAGGCATGTGGTGGGCGCGATGAACGATGACATCTTTGATTTATTTCCCGCACCAACATCAACGAACCTTCAAGGTAGGGTGTTTTTTTGAATTTTTTCCCCTTTCCTGTTCTTGATAATTCAACGTAAAAACCAGGAAGAGATTATAGCCTCTTGCTACCACTCTAACATGGAGAGGGTGGGGAAAAACATGTCCCGAACTCTCTGCAAATATTGTGTTTTATTATTGTGTTCTTTGTGATGCAATAGTTCTAGATTTTAAAAGAGAAATAGTTTTAGAGAACATTTTCATTATTTCAAAACCATTTGTAAATAATTTTTCTTTGGTCTTCCTTAAAAGACATTAAAATTCAATAACATGGAATTTTAAATATATAATTGAAAAATATAGAATGAATTTCCATAATTAATTAAGAATCCATGGAATTAAAAATACATAATATAACCCATTATTAAAATCAATGTGATGTAATCTCATGTAAATACCTTCGAAAAAAATTCCATGGAAATCCATCATGATATAAATTATCCGTAGTTAAAAATAACATTGTGTTGGTCCTAATCCTATGTTATTATGTACTAGACATAAATTAAGTCAAAAATGAAATATTGTGGTATAAATTAATATTGAGTCATACAAAAATACACTAATATCCCATATGTAACCCATAATGGTTCCACAAACACAAGGTCACATATTTCCCCTTCCAGATACATAAAAAAATTTAATATTCCATGGTTATAAAAATACATTCAATAACCATGATAAAAAATTATAATACATTGTCAAATATAATAAAATCTAAATCATTTTTTGAAAAAAATATTTGAATCAAAACCACAACTCAATAATTTAATCAAACAAATGTATCCAAAATACCAATTTTCAATTAAATATACATTTCAAACCATTATACCTTCCATAAAAATAACATTAAAGAAGGAATAAATAAAATTAAATGAAAACCCCAAATATATTTTACAATAATGAATAAAAATTCCCAAAATTAAAAACATTTATAGATTCACCTACCATAATAATAGAGGTTGAACTATTCTCCATCGACAACAGTGACTGGAGAAGAGTAAATTTCATCCTCCCAATCATATATGCACCTGAAAAATAAATAATTTATTAAATCCTTTTGATATAGCATTAACAACCCATTCACATTTCACTAGAAAGTTGGATAAAAGATATAATATATATCTACAAAGATGTGGGGAAACCATAAAAAAATGAAACATACCTTGATGTTATCTGTCAACAAAAAAAGAAATATTCATAGATTATGAGGTTATATACATAAAAATCACTTATATGGGTAATGATGATTCAATAAGATATTATGTGGTGATTAGGATTTAATACTACCAATGTTTGGAGGGTAAAATTTCACTATTTATGACTATTTATGGAGTAACATGGTTTCCTAGAAGAGCACACATTGATTATCTAATTGTATGCCTTAGTTTTTTACCACTAATATCTATTCTGTATAAGAGTGAAATGTTTTTATTATGGATATATTGTAATGTAAATACCTGATCTGGCCATGTGACACCCCACTACAACCACCAGACACTATATATGGTTTACTGGGAAAGATGCATGGTTTTCATAATTGTTCCCAAACTATGAAAAATTCCACTAGAACCTCATAGAAGTTTAAAATATGATAATCATGTGGGTAATAAAACTATAAACCAAGACTGTTAACCTTTCCAAAGCTTCTAAATATCTAATATTTCAACCTCTGATCCCATGAATTTATTTTGTCACCAATAAAAGAAAACCCAAATATCAACTATGGAATACATGTGACCCCAAAGGCTTTGAAAAATCACCACCACCATAACTAAATTATATCATAAGAATACCCCCATGATAATGGACCTAAAAAGCATGAATTTCACTATAGTTTAATCAATAATTCATATCCCAAATTTTCTGTGTATCCCATATACACTTTCCTAGTACCTAGAAAAGGTAATAATTTTACCATAAAACATATATCCTAGATATCTACAATCTGCAATGGTTTCAAAAAATAATGGTATTGTGATCAAAAAATGATTCCCCCTCTTCAAGAACATGGAATTGATTTTGGGGATACCTCCCAATCTTGGAAACGTGAAATAAATATTGAATCAAATTCAATTGAAATGGTATGTCCAACATGTTTTCCTCCTTTCTGAGTCACTCAACAATCACAGAAGAGAAAAACCTTAGTGCCAACATACTATCCATTCCCAACCAATGATCTCCCATGTGAAGTGAAACTAGGATAAAATAACAACCAGTAATTATTACTATATTAATTGATGAAATTTTTTTCCAATTTTTTTTATTCCTATGTAATATAAAATACTTATTCTAGATTAAATACACCATTTCCACAATCTTCTGAATTATCATCTGCCAAATAATGAACCTCTCTATTGACTCTTCCTATAAAAAAGAACATCTCCATTCCTTACCGTACAATTATTGAAATGAAACCCTATTTATTGAATACTAATAACTATTTTTATGTGAATATTTTACAAAATTAAAATGAGTTGTGTGATATCCACCAAAATGAATCATTCAAGGTCTATGTATAAAACAAATATCCTTGACATATCAATATATATTTCCAACCATCAAGAGATGACAATACGTGTTCAAATGCATTTGGGTATGTATTAAATGCAATAAAACATCTAGAAAAATGATTCAATAATCGGGTCCCTATTACAAAACAACTATAGAGGGAACCCCATTATGTATCACATTCTCTCTAACATAATAGTCTTTAAATTAACAAAGTTACATTGTATAATTGATAGGTAGAAAATGAGATCATTTCAACGTCTAATCAATAGTCACCCAAATTGAATCCATCCAATTGAGATTCCATTATTAAAAATGATAAATTCTATGGAACTATAATCCCAATTCCATATCGGAGTGGGATAATGCTTACAGAAACTATATATTATCTTATATTCTGCGTTAATTTTGGGGCATGTGAGATACCACCAAAAAGAATATTCTATTGACCACCTCGTCACATGCCACAAATACTGATGTCTCAAGTCATGATACATATTTGTAAATATATTTTTTTACGAAAAATGGTCTCCATAATAATTTGGATATTACCTCTGTGAGATATGAACAACTAACTTCATATGGGCACATAAATCTCTACAAGAAGTTTCGGTGCACTCACTCGAGGCCTCCACAACATAAATGGGGTTTTCCAAATAATTGATACATTGGTTCTATCAACTCATAGAGCTAAAATAAATCATAAAAATATGATTCATATTTCATCAAATTCACGATAACCATTAAAAAAACTTATTTCACTCCAAAACAAATCTCATAAAACAAAATCATCATAGAACACACAACAACTAATTTAGTATGGGCTAGTGTCGATAATTTTCTAATCAATGCATTTGAAATTGTATTCGATTTTTAATAATTATATGAAAACATGAAAATAAATTTTATATCCTACCACACCTAGTATTATCGGTTATTATTTGGATCCCTCTTCATAATAATATATTTTTGGCACATATGAATACAACAAACTATATGAAGCTCCCCAAATAGATAATGACTTCTTGTTGTAGAGCTTTCATAACTACTTCAAGATGTAGATCAAATTTTGGTTTGATATTCTTCTGAGGGAGTAACTAGAGAGATCCGTAGTCCAGAACATATTTTCCCAATAACAAGACATAACCAAAACATATAGAAAAAACCTCGCATAAGACCTTATATAGAAAATATTATTCTAGAAGAATCGAAACCATCACTAAAGTCATTATCACCTTTATCTCCTAAAATTATATTTGATTTTTTTTGTTCCATTCATGCATTACACCCTTAGATGATATAATATTCATATAATATGTGATAAATGAAAAATATTTAAGAAAAATTCTAAAGTGACTTGATAAAGCCTACTAGATTCCAATATGAAACAAATTTCTTTGAAACTCTCCGGACATAATAGACTATATTTATTCAGGATCCCTTGAGACGGACATCTAAGATATATCATGAAACATAAACTAACATTTAGGAATATAACCATATAAACATAGTTGTTTTATGTTACGATGAATGATATGAAAATGGTCTTCATTAACATATTTTATCTATGAGTACACCAAAATATCATATATAAAAAATAAAAAATGATTATAAGAACTAATGTAGTATTTGGTTCATCAATTTTATAATATTTCACAAGATATATTTTGAGACCAAATAGCATATTTGGAATCCCAGAATTACCATATTAGAAATTAATAATTTTTAGGTATATACACTTCTTTTACTCTGAACATGTTGCACACTAACAATGGTTCAATTTTTGAAGACCCACATGGCCATCTAAGATGATTAGAAAATCATGAATCCATATAAATGATATATTTCATACAGTCTCCTAATTTAACTTCCTATAATACCCAAAATTCAGAGACTCCCATTTTCATTATAAAATATTTGGATTGGGGAAGCCCATTTGTGACATGGTTGAAAAAATTAATCCCTTATTCTATTGTTCAATAACATTGACCTTATATTCTGACAACATAGAAGATTTCATTCGATAAAATTTCATAGAAACATGAATCATACCATGGAATTGGTCAATAGTAAACTTTTCAACTCTCAATGTAAGAAATTGAAAAAATAACATTGAAATACACTAGGGTACAAAATCCCAAAAAATAGAAGAAGTAATATATATTAATCTTTAATGTAATATATAAACATCTCAATGCAAATTACCCAAGTATAAAGATCAATATTCCATTACACTCATGATATAGAGTCCCACTCTCCCTAAAAATAATGAGTGACCCCATCAAATGATATCAACTAAACAAAATATTGATAAAATACTGTATAAGAATAAAATTTTATCTTCCTGTCCATGTCATGTATCATGTTGATAATGCTAATATCATGAAGAAAAACATCACGTACCACCATTAAGTTTCCTATCATCACATGAAATTCAAGATACTTGAATCCATGATTGAAACTATTTCCCATGTGATTCTAAATATAAAAAAATAATGTTACAAGATCCTCATATATGTCTAACATTTCTTCTTACAATAATGATATGAAATAATGAGTTGCCCCATTATCAACAATGTTTTCACCAAATAAGATGAAATAAATATCATACATCTAACAGTACCAGACCCTAATTAAGATTCATTAGGAATATACACGTCCATATAAATTCATATAGTTGTAGAAACATAAACATCTTATTTGTCTAGAGTAAATGAACCACCACATAGGAAAGCATCATTATGAACATTTCAAACAATGGTGAGGGTATATATATATTTTTGCAAATAATATCTATTTAAAATAATTATTTAGATGTATTTCTAATATAAAATAATAAAAATTATTAGAAGAATTATATAGTTATTTTTTGTCATACCATTCCTTCCATAGTGATAGTAGAAATATTTATACAGTCATGAAGAAGCCCTTGAAGTTGGTCCTAAAAAACTGACCATCCATTTTCTTCCTATTATAGCTATAAAATACTACCTATATAAAAAACCCAATTAATGATCCTCATAAACCATTAATTAAAACTATATCGTCCTCATCTATATTTTTTTTTCAACTACCATTAAAATTGTTGGAAGAAAAATGAAAATCAATATAGTCCCAATAACATGCCTACCTGCCAACTGAATCCACCGATACTTTAAGTAAACATTAGTGACAATGTTTTAGTGCTAGATGCACCCGATTTTTAAAGTGGTAGGAAAAATAAAAAATGTCCTACTCCCCTTTCCCAATGTATATAAATAATTGGGTACTCACCAAACATAATTTATGAGGGTAAAAAATCATTGAGTATTTTCATGATTGAAATATAAGTAAGGAACCCATGAAATATAGATTTCACAATAAAGTTGTATAATTCTTTCACTATCTACAAAGCCTGTACGTGAAAAAACCAACCATATAGAACTCAATATACATAAAAAGGTAAAATGAACTCTCAAATGTAGGATCAAAATGTGAATTTATATTCTCAATTACAAGTGGGGGGTGAATTATATGTTGAAAAACATTAGATTTAAACAGAATAAAGTACTATATTTAATTATGTTAAACAATGTAAATTCACATGAACTCTTAGTTCTACAAGCAATCCAGGTTCTGTATATATGGTTCCAAAAATGAAACATATGAAAACATTACAAGGAAAATGTTCTACCATAAATCATATAGAATCTTACATATCAGAGTAAAATAAAGATAAAGAAAGTATAACAATGTTATACTTTCATACTTTATAAAAATATGTTGTAATATAAAATTGAAACAAAATAGATAACAACTATGAAATATTTTAACCCAAATAAAAGGGTATCCAATAACCATGGATAAAGGACACTTGATTTATACTTTCATGAAATTCTGTCTTACCCACACTAGGGTATGAACTAGATGGGAATATCATAATCTGTCTTGCTATCCATACAAGCCCTTGATCTTTAAGGTTGTCATCATATTTGTATTCCTATTCCCAGAAGTCCTCGAACATCAAGGTAGTCTGCACCTCTATATTCCTATCCCCAAAATTCATCGATTATACACAACAAAAATCCGAGTCGCATGAAGCAAGATGTACAAGATGTTCAGTACACACAAGGAATGAGAGTCTCTCTATCTAGAAATCACTTCAGTAGCATTTAATCTCTATATTGATGGATCAACCAATTGTTAGTTCTTTATTTCTGAGCTCGTTCAAATGAAATCTTATATATAGACGTTTTTCAAAAAGCCGGCTCCATCCTCCAACGGTCGTATTTTTCCTTTAATCTATGAGGGACCTATACACGTGTCACTCAAACAACGGTTAATTAGAAACAGATTGAACGACATTGTTTCATAACCATAACATGGGAAAGTAAAATATTTTTTCTCAACCAAATATAATTCTCAGAGTTTAAGGAAAAAGTAATGCTTGGAGTCTATATAAATAAACACATGAAGACTATAAATCATGGATATTCATATTATGTTTTTCAAGGAATTCAAAACCTGAATTCTATAGATTTTGGAGTCTGAATTCCAATGAATTCTGAGTCTGAATTCTATGGAATTAGGAAGCTGAATTTTGAGGACTTCAGTATCTGATTTTTGGGCAGTTCAGAATTCGAATTTTGAGGAGTTCGGAATCTGAAGTGTGAGGAATTCAGAGTCTGAAATATCTGGAATATGGAGTCCAAAATCTGAGATATTTAGAGTCCAAATTCTATGGAATACATAATAATAATTCTAAAGAACTGGTAATATGAATTTCATGGAATTCAGAGTCTGAATATCAGAGATTTCTGAATCTGAAATTCAAAGAATACAGAATCATAATTTCAAAGAATTCAGAATCTTAATTTCAAAGGAATTCAGAATACGATTTATAGAGAAATTAGGATCCAAATTTCATTGAATTCAGAATCTGAATTTCGGAGAATTTAGAACCAGAAAACCGAATAACCTATATCTATGGATTTAATGTAATATGATGTTTTAGATATGAAACCCAAATTTACACTTAGAAACAAAATGATTTATAATTAGAATAACTATAACATGAACAATAAAAACAAATGTAAGGATAAAATTTCCTCAAGGAAGGAAACATTCCTTATTAAGATATATCTTATGGGAAATAAAAATTCTCTTGGGATAAAGTGTTAGTTATTTTCAAAACATAATGGAATGGAAATGTCGCAAGTAATCCTTATTGAATCAATAATATTCCACTTTATGGAAAGCACAAATATCCTACCAGAAAATAATATAAGGAAATAGAATTTTTATGGACCTGAAAATAAAAACAAATCTCCATTTACTAACTGATCAAAGTGAATATATCTAACTCTCCACTTAGGTTTTGAAATCCCTATGGATTGTATTCTGGATTTGATGAATGATATTTTTCATTTTCTTACATACTGAAATATTTTTTTGGTACGAACTTTCCCTTAGATAAACTCCCCCTTACATAGAGAAATCGCTTCATTCTTAGTATTCTTTTTATCATTCTTCCCCCCCCCTTGTGAATTTAAAAATGGAATTACGGGAATGGAAAAATGTGTAGTACTTTAAAAATTAGTAGAAAACAAGAAAATATATCGAGGAAACTATAATTTTATTAATATTGAATGAATCTGTACATGAAATAAATTAAAAAAAATATCATAATTAAAAAAATATCAGAATTAAAAAAATATCCTTCTTTCTCAATCAAAAGCAGCTTATTGAAAATGGTTTTCATCTTCATGAGTTCTTTATGATCTGATTTCATATTCATAAGAATCTGATCCTCATCATCACTTTCATTCTCTAATGATCTAATATTTTCTTCATGAGCCAAAAAATATTCTTCTTGAGCATTCAACACTTCATCTTTCTTAACCATCTTCTCTTAAAATTCGTTCCTGAGATCCCCTTCCTGCTTCCAATTCATGGCCATAGAATTAATCTTCCCATTCAGATCCTTATCTTATTTATTTCGAGTAGTTTGTTCATGAGTCATATTTTCCTCAAAGAACTTAGAAATATCATTAAACATACCATATTCAGTGTCAAAGGAATCTTTGACATTATCATGAAATTCATCAAAAGCTCTCAAGTATTCGACTGTCTTCTTTAAAAAACTTGTAATATTCTTACTAGATCTTTTATGGGCCTCATAACCAATGATAAAGGATTTTAAATCAGCCTCGAGTCTGAAAATTCATTCCATAGCCATGGAATATGAATCTGATTTCTGATTAATCAAATGTTGAAGAAATTGACACCTTGAGTCTATACATGGAAATACAAGAATTGTTATAAATAAAATTTTCAATGACTATACCATAAAATAATGTCCATTAGAGTAATATTCCAAATAATAATTCATTGTTGGTGAGGGTTCTTCCCCTAACTCATCATCTTTCCTCTTTGATGAAATTCCAACAACTTTTTTTCAGTAAAAATTTTATAGGTGTTTGGACCAGCATCTGATTTCCCTTATCAACTGACTAAATGATGTCCTCTAGTTTGGGTGATTCATACTCACTATACTTTAACTAAACATGTTTTTCTTCTTGAAATTACACTTTTTCAATATCAACCTCTTGATCTTCCATATGAAATAAATCATGATTACCACTTTCTTCTTTAGAATGTTTGTTTACTTTTTCCCGATCCTTCTCTTCATTCAATAGAGTTGTATGTTTTGATGATTCAGAGTGAGATGTCTGGAATGATAATTTTATAGATGGACTCTTTTTATAATGGTAATATTCATCTTTTTTATGACATCATAAATGTCATCCCCTTATTCTTCTTCTTCTTGTTATTATTATTCTATTTTATCTTCCTATTTCTGAACAATGTATTTTTTTTCTTGATATGGAATAAACACCTTCTTTACAGGAGTCTCATTAATTGATTCTATCAAAAAGGATTATGGCACTAGTATTTGATCAGATGCATTCCCAGCATCATTGAGAAGTGATTGTACAATTATGTATTCAGAAAACTACTTCCTTTTCTTATTCTCTTTCTTTTCCTTCTCATGTTCTTTAGCAACCTTTATCTTTAATGATTTTTCATCACCAGGGTCCAATCCAAATATAGGATTGCATTCCTTCCTATTTTTCATGCCATCTCTCCACTTGGAAACTAATTCATTTGTATATGCCTTTTTTGGCTTGAGAGGTGCAGACAAAGATTCCTTATCCATAAGAGTTTGTCATTTTTCTTTTGGTTTATTAACCTTCCTCTTCCTTCCACCTTTCATGGAAGTATCAACAACTTCCGGTTTCATGGAGAGATCTTGGATTTCAGCTTTCGACAAATCATAAAATACTTTTGAATCACTGGAATAACTCTCTGTCATTCTCCTTATGTATCATCACAAAGCAACATCACATTGAAATTCCATGGCTTAGAACTCCAAGGAATTTTGAATGACTGACGGAAAAGAACAATAATCTTCGATAGAATACCTGCATACATGATAAAATGAGACATTGGATTTCTATTCCTGGTATTCTTAATCGTAACCAAGTGGTACATGACCAATTTAATCTTCTTGAGGTTCACCAAGAAGTCATGAATATAGATATCACTTTTCATCATGTTGTACTTATCTCCTTCTATCGGAATGACACATCCTTTGATCCATAACTCAAGAATCCGAATGCTTAAAGATAGAAGAACAATCTTTGGAGTCATTAATCCTTTCAAACCAAGACAACATAGAGCCTCAAACTTATCAAATAATCCTGAAGCATCTAGTAATGAGTGAGTAAAAAATTATGCTTCTACTACATAATGAGTTTCAATCAAACATGCTACCTTGATCTATGAAAGAGAATATGTCTTCCCATAGATCTTCAAAGAAAAATTATCTCTCCCTTAATCATTGAAAAAACATATAGACTCATAAAATTCAATCAACTGCTCCAGATAGATAGGTTCTTGTTCCCCAGGTTTTGATATAAAAAGGCTCTCCCATCCATTCAGCTTTATATTTTTTGAAATGATATATTCATACTTTGCATAAAATTTCGGATCATCCATACTTTCACTGTATATATACCATTCACAAACATCCTTTATATTATACATCTCTTTCTGAGAAGAAGATATTGTAGACATTCGGAATTATGAAAAACTTGAATATTCATATTGGATTTATGTTGAGCAGCAGGGATTCAGTATGCCAGATCATGAAGATAGGTGTGGAACAACCATTATGTGGGGTCCTTGTAAAGGTGATTGAGGTGACAGTTTAGCTTCCATTGTTGATCAACAGTTGAAATACTTTTTTTTAAATCTGACGGTTAAGATTATAACTGAAGAATTGTTTTGATAGGTTCTGATGTTTTGAGGTTTTTAAGATAGACATTGGGATTTAAGAAATGGTGAATCCGAAAAATTTAAAACAAAATGAAAATACCAACAAGTAAAAGATGATTACAAAAATTTAATAAATAAAACATAGCTTCCAAATTTCAAGTAATATTATTCATATGGAGGGAATTATTTCATAAAGAAATTTACATTCCAAAAAAATTAAAAAAAATATTTAATGAAAATTTTGATTACGAAACTATGATTAAAAAATTTTGACTACGAAAAAAAAATGATTCTGAAAAATTTTAGAATGTGATAAATCGTAGAATAAAAAAATAACTATTAAAAATTTTGACTAACAAAAAAATGTTCTCCCCCTATGAAAATGTGTTTCTTACAGTAAGGGGATAGGTTTTAATAAGAAGTTAATATGGAAAATTATCTCATGGTTATCCTTCCTAACTTCTGTTTAATGAATTCAAATATATTAGATGGTAATGATTTTTTTTAAAATATCTGCAAGTTGAACTTTCTTTCCGATAAATTGAACAACGATATCTTCTTTTTGTGTGAGATCACTGAGAATGTCATGCCTAATATAAATGTGTTCTGCACGAGAGTGATGTGCATGATTTTTACATAAGGAAATGGCTCTAGTATTATCACTCAATATTTATGTTTTGCTAAAACTCATACCATAGTCTATGAGTGTGTGTTTTATCAACAATACATAATCCCAACAAAATCCAGATACAACTTATTCAACTTCATTAGTGGGAAGTGAAATTGAGTGTTTGTTTTTTCATGACCAAATAAATAAACATTCTACTAAGAAATATCATGTTTTTAATTTACTTTTCATATCCATGCTACACCCACCAATTTCAGCATCCAAAAATATTTTTAAAACAAATTCATTTCTAGAAGTATAAAAGAGTCCTAAATCCATGGTTTCCTTTAAGTAGGGAAAAATTATTTTCGGTAATTTTAAATGAGATTCCTTAAGATTGTATTGATATCTTCCACATAAGAATAGTAGAAACATCATGTTTGTAAAATAAGCAGTCAAGTATAGTAGATTTCTATCACAACTCTATATGATGTTTGATCCAACAGTTTCCCAGCTTCATCAAGATCAATCGAATTTGAGGTTTTAATGGGAGTAAAAATACGTTAAGTGTTGTGATAACCATAATTTTGAAGAATATAATTAATATACTTATGTTGGGATATATAGATGCCTTTTAGTTTTTCAAAAATTTAAAACCCTAGAAAAAATGTAAACTCAACCACCATACTCATTTCAAACCCTTATTTCATTAGATTCGCAAACAATTCAGTTAAATATTTCTGAGATAAACCAAATATAATGTCATCAACATGAATTTGAACAATTAAAACAATTTTCATATATTTATTATTAAAAATGGTTGGATATAATTTCCCTTAACTTAATTGTTTTGTAACCAATTTATTGTCAGTCTATAATACCAGGCTCATGGGGCTTATTTAAGTCCATATGAAGCATTGGTAATTTTGAAAACATGTTCAGGATGTTCTGTATCTTCAAAACATGGAGTTTGATAAAAAAAGCATACCCTTGAACATATCCATTATGGAATTCACATTTAACATCCAATTGAAAAATATTAAATATGAAGAATTCTACAAAGCCAGGTAGAATACGAATAGATTCAAGTCTAGATACTGGAGCATAGGTTTCTTTATAGTCTATTCCTTCTGGTGGATTATAGCCTTTAGCAATTAATCTAGATTTATTTCATAATATTATTCCTTTCTCATCACACTTATTTATGATGAATCATATTTATTTAATAACATAAGTTTCCATATTTATTTCAACCAAGGTATAAACATTATTATTTTCAAGTATATTTAGCTCATATTGTATTGATTTAATCCAATCATCATCACCTAAATCATTATTTGTACTTTTTAGTTATAATTTATAAAGGAATCCTAGATGTTCTACTTCATTTAATAAGTAACTTCTAGTCCTTATAGGTTGATTTACAAAACTATTGATACTATCACTGGGATGATTCTTTAAAAACAACTGATTTAGGTTTTGTAAAACTTGTCCATCAACATATGGTAGGAGATATTTTGGGATATTTGTTTTAGAAACATTTTAGGGATCATTTCCATTATATGATGGATCTTCTATTAATGGTTGATAATATGTTTTTGAAAACACATTAGAAGATAAAGGTTTTTATTGTTTATAAACAAAATGATTAGTTTCATCGAATTTAACATGTACTATTTCTTCAACAGTACAAGTGTATTTATTGAAATCTATAAAAGCCTTAGATGTTGTGGAGTAGCCTAGGATGATTCTTTTAGATGACTTGTATGATAATTTATGTATATTATATTTAGTATTTAGAATGAATAATTTTCAACCAAATACCTCGAATTAAGAATGTCTTGGTATTCTAAGATTCCATAACTCATAGGGGATTTTATTTAGAAAATTTCTAATCAAAACACGATTTATAGTATAAACAGTAGTACATATAGCTTCAGCCCAAAAGTTTTTTCCTATAAGATATTCAATCCACATGGTTCTGGTTACTTCTTGAAAAATTCGGTTTCTTCATTACACAACACCATTTTGTTGAGGGGTTATTGTTGTTGATAAGTTATGAGTAATGAATTTTCTACTAAAAAAAGTTTCAAAATCATAATTTTGAAATTCTCCTCCCTGATCACTATGAATAGATAGCAGTAAAAGGTTTTTCTCATTTTTAATATGGGATCTAAATATATTGAAAAAATAAAAAATATCAAATTTCTTTCCTAGAAAATAGACCAATGTAAATCTAGTGTAATCATCAACTAGGACAAACAAAAAATATTTTCCTCCAATGATTCATGTTTTTGTTGGACCAAAATGAGCTATATTCACCAACTATAATGCATCAGTATTTGATACTTCACCAATAGATTTAAAACATGATTCATGTTTCTTTTTCTAATTAATAAGGATCACAAACTATTTAAGAATCAAATCTATGCACTGGTAGATCCTTAACTATCCTTTTATTATCGAGTTTTCATATGTTCATAGGGTTACAATGTTCTATCATTCTATTCTATAACCAAGATTGGTTTTCCATTTCAATAAGGCAAGGAAGGTCTTGTCTCTAAAGGTATTATATGTTTAGTGTGTATACATTGTATTTATTATTTCCAGAAATAATAAATACATCCTTCGAATTGTGTAATAAGAACTTATCATTCCTAAATTTATAAGGTTTCCTTCACCACATAATTGGATTATGTTAATAAGGTTGTTCTTAAGACCTCTAATTAATAAAACATTTGAAATCAAACTTTTTCCATGAAGAAAAATTTTACCTATACTAATAATTTCTCCCTTTGTATTGTCTCCTAATGTAAAAATTCCTCATTTCATCTTGATTATCCTTTCAATGAATTTTCATTACCAGTCAACTAATGGGAAAATCCACTATCCATGAAACAATTATTGATGTTGGTACTATCTTTATTTTCCTACAAATAAGTGTCTTAGACTTTCGGAACCCCAACATTCATGGATCTCGAATAATCATAAATCCAAATTTTAGGAATCCACATTTTATTAGAATAATGAGATTTATGAAAACATAAATACTAAGTTTTTTTGAAAGAACAATTTTTTCCCAATGTCCACCACACTGACAATTAGTGCAGAATGGTGCATTACGATGAAGAAAATAATTATTAATAAAAAACAAGTTTTGAATAAGTATAACCAAAACCACAATTATCCCTTAGAGGTCGAATTAGGGAATACAGATTTTCAGTGTTTTCCTTATATAAGGTAATGTTTGTGAAACACTTATTCAAGGAAAATATTTCTGACTTTAGTGTAATAACTATGTTTTTATCACTGAAGACATTATTTTTTCACTACAGTTTATCTCCAAAATATTTTCCTTGAAAAAACGTTTTCTAAATCCTTAGAATGTTTATCATTCTCAGAATTACCATCCTCATGGTTTTTCTAAAGTACTTTCAAAATAATAAATTATTTTATCAATATCATTAGAATGATCTGATACATATTTAGTAAAAATAGAAATTCTTTAATTTCCCTTGTCACGATTTTTCTTGACTTTAGAATTTTCATTCTCATATAATTTAGAAATCCTGGATACTTATTCATACGTATGTAAAATATTATCTTCATCAAAAAAAGATTCTACATCTGAATATTGATAATGTTAATTATCACAATAATTATAATTTAAGAAAATATTTGTTATAGATTCAAAATTTTCTACCATGGAAATTTGAAAATGATTTTCAATAGGTAATCTAGAAAGTAATCTATGATTATTCTGAACAGAAGATTCATACTATGAGGATTCATCAGAAGAGACTCCACCAATGGCACTCCAGGTATCATTAGCTTTAAAAAAAATCTTAACTTTGGATTTGTAGTAATTTTTTATATTTTTATAATAATCCCTTTCCTTTTTATCATTTCCCATAAGCATAGGACAATGCGGCCTTATATTCCATTCTCTTATAGAATCATAACATGTGACTTCAAAGTCATTATTTTCCTTTTCTTATTTCTTATTATATATATAATGAAAGTCATTCTTCCTAACTATCTTGTTCATCCTTCAAGCAAGATTAGCTATCTAATTCACAGAATGTTCACATTAAATTGATTTAGGTAATATAGTGACTTTATTTTACTTTGATCTTGTAGCCCTTTCAGGTTTCTTGGCATTATTAGTAGTAAAGGATAAACTTCCATTTCCACTCTTCTTCATATTATTATTAAAATATCATTTAATTCATGTCTCATGTTGACAAAGAGTTCCAAAAATCTCATCAACAGTAATTTGAGATACATTCTTATTCTCATCAATTGATGTTCTCTTAGATTCCCACTCATTAGAGATGATATCCATAATCTTGTCCACAAGTGGCTCATCGTCAAAACCTTTATCACCCATGTATCCTAAACTATTAACAATTGTCACAAATCACTTTTTTACCTTCCATTTTGGTTCTCCATAAGAAAATAGAAGTCAATGATATTCTACTCTAATAATAGATATTATATTTTATATATCCTTACATGTATAAAAACGAGAAACCTCCAATTTCATCCAAATACAATTTGCATCTTCACAAGAAGAAATATGACTATATAAATTCCTATTCATGGAACACAATAATGTATTACGTACCATTTTTTTAGTTAGTATTCTGACTTTTCTTGATTTGTAAAAGTTTTGAATTCCTTATGAAGAATTTTTAATATCCCGTAAGATTGAAAATGTCAGTGTTAATAAAAAATGTCTTCATATGATCTCTCCAATATTCATAATCAATGTCATCAAATACTCGCAGTCAATTGAGAAAGAAAACTTATATGAGAATATATGTATTTCAGATACCTCCTTTGATACAAATTGTAGGAACAAAATATGAATATAGATGATCAATTACAATAGGGGGTGGGGGGTGAATTGTATGTTGAAAAACCTTCGTTTTTAACAATAAGGAAGAACAATGTTTAACAATGTTAAAAAATGTAAATTCACATGGCCTCTTAGTTCTAAAAACATTATAGGTTCGTAAAATATGGATCTAGAAATTAAACTTAATAAAAGCTTACAAGGAAAAAATTCTACCTTAAATCGTATAGAATCATACTTATTAGACTATACAAAAGACCAAGATTGTATAGGAAGGTTATACATTCTTCCATTATAAAAATATTGCATTATATAAACATTAAACAAAAACAAGTAAAAATTATGATTTTTTTAACCCAAATATATGTGTATCAAAAAACCTTGAATAAATGTCCCTTGATTTATACATTCAAGACTGTTTGTCTTACCCACAATAGGGTAAGCCCTCGATAGGAATATCAAAATCTGTCTTGTTATCCCCACAATCCCTCGATCATTAGGGTATTCCACACATCTATCTTTCTATCTCCAAAAGTCCTAGAACATTAAGGTAGTCGACACCTTTGTCTTCATATCCCCGTAATTCCTCGATTGTACACAACAACAATCGGATTCGCACGAAGAAATCTGAACAAGGTGTTCAATATGCACAAAGCATGAGAGTCTCTCTCTCTTGATATCGTTTTAGTAGCATGAAATCTATATATTTATGGATCAGTCATTTTTTAGTTATTTCATTTTGAGCTTGTTCAAATGAGCTCCTATTTATTGGCATTTTTTGAACATTCGTCTCTCTCCTCCAATCTTCATATTTTTCCTTGAATCTCGAAGGGACCTATACATGTTTCACTCAAACAATGGTAAATTATAAAAATATTGGATGACATCATTTCATAACCATAACAGGGGTATGTAAAATATGGTTGCTCAACCAAATCAATTTTTTGGAGAAAAAGGAAAAAATAAATTTGGGAGTCTAATTAAAAATATACTTGAATAAATTAAATCATGGATATTCAGATTCTTTTTTTCAAGAAATTTAGAACCTAAATTCTTTAGATTTCATATTCTAAATTCCAATGAATTCGGAGTCCAAATACAAATGAATTCGGAGTCCGAATTCAAAGGAATTAGGAATCTGAATTCAAAGGAATTAGGAATCAGAATTATGAGGAATTTGACAGCTGAATTCTAAGGAATTCAGAGTGTGATTTCTGAGGAAATCAGAATCAGAATTATGTTGAATTCAGATTCATAATTATGAAGAATTCCAAATCCAAATAATAAGGAAGTTGAAGTCTGAGTGTTTAGAAATTCAAAATCTGAATTCCGAGGAATTGAGAATCCAATTTCTGAGGAATTTGAAATTTGAATTCTGTAGAATTCAAAATCCGAATTCTGAAGAATATGATGTCTGAATTTTAGGGTATTCAGAGAAAAAATATCAGTGAATTAATTATCTAATTTTTAGAGAATTTGGAATATGAATATCATAGAATTCAGAATCTGAATTTCATAGAATTAAGAACATGAGTTTTAGATAATTCAGAATCTAAATTTCTGAGAATTCGGAATCTGAATTTCAGAGAATTTGGAATTCGAAATCAAAATACCCTATATCTACTAATTTATAGTATTATGATGTTATATATATGAAACTGAAATTTACACATTGAAATAGAATGAGTAAGATTTATAGAAACTATAACATGAAAAATGAAAACAAAGGTAAAGAGAAAATTTCCTTAAGAAAGGAAACGTTCCTTTTTAAGATAACTATTAGGGGAAATAAAAATTTCCTTGGGTTAGAGTGTTTGTGATTCAAAAAACATAAAATAATGGAAAATTCATAAGGAATCATTATTGACACAACATCAACACTTCGAACATGTTTGTTGAAACCCTCACTGACCAAGGATGAATGTATTACATTTCATGGGTACATGGATTTGGTTTAATAGTACACCAATCATAAGCCTACAATAATTTATAATTTTTTTTCCAAATTTCAACAAAAAATGCACATTATGTAACATCCTTGATCTATTTTCTATGAATTATCCTATTTTAGATAACATTATAATTTTCACTGGGTTTCTGTTTGAAATTTAAGAAAAAAATGGAGAAATTTAAGAAGGTAGGACCATGCGCATGGTTTGTGCATGGTTAATAGTAACTGTGCACAATCCCAGTAATCTATACATTAAAAGGTTGTACCTACTATAGGCTTCCGCATGAGTGTGCTATTTTTCCCAGCTATCCATGAAGTGTCCCCTGGTTGGATATAATGGTTCATATGGTTACTACATTGTTTCGAAAATTGTGTAGACTATCTGTGCAGATCATCCATAACATTAAAAAAGTACCTCTTTATCTCTCTCCTCTCCAGTTTAACCCATTTCCACCCATATTAGAACCCCACTCATGATCTCTCAATCATGGTCCACTTATCCCTTTCTCCCCCTCTTTTGGGGGTCTTTTTTATATGGATTTGATGCGGATCTTCTATCCAATCTCCAATTATGTGACTCCTTCCCTCATTTCCCCCCTCTAAACTAAGTTTTCTTCATGTATTTTCAGGGGTACCATCTCTTCATCCTCCAGTATTGTGGTTTTATGGTAATTTATTTTCATTTTTGGGTGGATATCTTCTTTTACATCCAAATCTTCCTTCCTCTTGGTGTGACTATGGTGCAGAGATAATATAACACCATATTTTGGGGTTTCAACACAAATTGTAAGTGGTAAGATATATAAATATTTCTTGAATTTTTTTTGGAAATCATGTGTTCCATTATATGTTTATTAAATCATAAATTTTGTATGAATATGGATTTTAAAGAGTTTGTGTATGAATTTTTTTACTTTATAATTTCTAGATGAATTGGAAAAATGTAGAGGTGTGGCCTTATAGGGTATATTTAAAAATGATTTATAAATTTATTAAATTTTTTAATAAATCTTGTATCTGGTGTGACCAATATTTTTTAAAGGAATTAGTGTGAGTTGAAAAGTGAATTTTTTATGAAGTCATAATATTAGTGTGTTTTGGGGAATTTTGTCTTGTGAATCATAAATGTGGCATCACGTGCATTTTGTCAAAACTTTTTTGAACACACAATGGTAATTCTGAGTAGCTAATAGGGATGACAAAGACTAGAGTTCTATTGATTCTATTGTGGCTACAACCTATCTTCAGTTGGAGGGATTGACGTTGATAACTGTAACTATCCATATTGATGGATAAATATCACTAGAATAATATATTCTTTAATTATCTAGTGAATCATGCATGACGTCATGGATTATTATGGTTCCTATACAACCTTACATAGAGACGTAAGGTTCTAGGATCCCTTTAGCTAGCTAACACCCTTAAGGGATCTCCCATATTTGGTACTCCTCAATTATCATGTTCTCACCATTGGAAGATGGTTGATCATTTATGTTAATCCAAATAAAACCTATTTTGATTCGAAGTTTCATTTCCTATAAATGTTTTCTCATTTATTAAAACTAATTTCTTTTTTGGTAACGTTCATCTACCATTTTTTTTCTTAAATGTATATTTTTTATTGATTATTAAGGGCAATGAATAATCATTGGTAGGATCCTACTAATAAATTTCTCAAACCCTACATTCACCATAGAGTTTAATAATACTTGATTTTATCTTATTCAGGTAAGGTTAATGTCTTTAGTAAAGGTGTATTGGGATGATATTGAGTTCTTAGGTGGTTTTACGTAGACATATTGAGGGAGATGCTTCCCTTTCTAGTGGTTTTTTTTGGTATCATGGTTTTTAATTGTTTTTATAGAATCCCTCATTTTGGTTTTATTTTTAAAAATATATACTTATATAAGAAACCAAGTAATGGTTTGTTTGGTTTATTTCATGCTTTCATTATTTTTATATTTTTGTTTATTGTACTTCTATCATCGGGTGAAATTATTTGGAGTTGTTTGTATAAATACATGGGAACTTCTTCCTACCCATAAGGATCATGATTTCTTTTCGGGGATTGATGTGGACAGGATTGAGTGCTGGTATAGTTGGAGACCCATCATAGTTTGTGAAAAAATTGTGTCAGAGGGAGGTTTTTTCTCTTTGGGTCATTTAAATTATGATGAATCTAGATAGATGGGATATACGACTATCGAGGCATAGAGATCTGGTTAAGAGTAGTGTGAATTGATAGAAAATCTCATAACATTTCTATAGTCTCCATGGGATGTCTGTATTCTTTTTTGGCTTCCCCTCTAGGTGGCACATGCAGGCTCTAGACTGTACACGGACTCTATGTGGTAATGAAGTCAGTTGGTCTAAGTTTTTCCTTTGAATGTTTGAATTATTTAATATATGATGTTTCTTGATTTTCTATAACATGATATATTGATGTTTTTTATGATACTTTTTCTTCTAGTTGAAACATGCCTCCCCAGAAAATTCCTTGAAAATTGAGGGATGATGTTGGAGATACTTATTCCTCACAACATGAAGAGAGGATGAATGAAGCATTGATTTGAGCTTTTCAGGATATGTGGTAGGGAGCGAGTCCTGCTCCTACTCTATGTAGCGAGGCTGACCCTATCTCTCTAATTGGAAAAGTCTAGGAATTCATAATGAATAAAACTATTACATTCTGGGGTATCTTAGTTCATAAAAAATTAGAGGACTAGATCGAGAATGTAAAGTGTATATTTGAGTTCATAGATACACCGGAGGAGGACATGGTGAAATGTGGATCCTATCATCTAGAGGGTCCACTTCGAAGGTGTGGGGACTTCGTGATTCATACTGTAAAGAATGAACATATGACCTATAATGACATGAAGGGGTTATTTAATGTTCAATAGTACCACTATGGATTTGGTATATAAAAAATACCTATAGTTCATGGACCATGTCCTCGGCGATCTGAAGAAAATGGAATACGTCCACAATTTTTTCTGAGTGGGCTCGGTATGCTACAAAGATTGTTTTCAACGAGCAGATGAAGATGCAATGATTTGACCAAGATTTTTTTCAGATATCTAATACCTAGTCTTCAACTTCACATTAATGACTTATACTGAAGTGGTCGATCAAGAATATATGTTGGAGATCGACTAAAAGAGAATGTGAATTCGTTCTATGGATGCATCAGTAATGGGAAGTGGTAGTACATTAGAAATTAAGAGGAAGCATCATGAGAAAGGTAAAAAAAGGGTGGTAATAGCTCAGGTCAACATTCTTGGTAGCCTCATTCGATGGATTCAAAATTAGGGACTAAATTGTGTAATTGTTGTGTGATGGTGGGGAAAACATGACCAGATTATAGGATCCCTCCATAGAACTATCACTGGTGTGAAGTATTAAGGCACTTGCAATGTTTTTGTAGGAGCATGTGTTATTATTTGGGATGTGATGGATTAGTGTGATTCATGGGTATTCTATATAATTTAGAATAGTCTAGGATTGTGGGGTCTCAGTTCAGTGGTTGAGGTGGTAGGAATAGATATTCATCTTTCTAGAGTCATCTCACAGTGGATCCTCAGGTGAGTGGGTATGGTTAATCCTAGTCAAACACCAAGTTTATTAAAGTTTTGTAGAAGGCCATAGTGGGATAGGACGTTGGTCCCTCGATGGTATTATGTACCATTATGATTTAATCCACTATAGCTACTGGGATTTGTGATAAGGGTGAATTTGATTCCTTTATTATACTCCTTGGGGAACCGATTGAAGTTTCCAAATTATTTGTTATCTTTTATGAAGGATTTGGTGATGCCACTAGGAAAGAGGAAGAATACAGGAATCATTTGTCTGTCATGTGTGCATTATGTGTCAGGGGTAGGAATTGGATGAGATTTCATGATTCTAGATATTGAATTTTTTTATGTGATCCTTGGCATGTATTGGATGGGGCATTTCCAAGAGCACATTTACTGTTTTTGGTAGTGAGTTAGTTTTATAGAAGTTGATGGTAGATCTCATGTTTTTCATTGATAATGGGATCCTTGGTTGGGTTGAGTTGGACCTCCACTCCCATAGTTGATTATTTATGACCTTCATTTATCATCTCTAATGATTTAAGATGGTGATAGTACTCCTCGGTATGGTTTACCTCGTGTAGTTGATGAATTTCTAGAGGTATTCCATAATGAATTTTGTGGCAATCCCCCAGAGTAGGGTGTAGAGTTCTCAATCTATTTGGAATATAGAACAGAACTGATATCTCTTCCCTCATATAGAACATCCTCAACTGAACTGAGGTAATTAGAGATATAGCTGGAGGTCCTAGAATCTAGTTGTTTTATTCACTCGAGCATCTTTCCACTGACCTCTCCTGTTTTGTTTACAAGGAATTGTGATGGATCTATATGGTTTTGCATCAACTATAAGAACCTCAGTAATGTAACCATTAAGACCAAATACCTTTTCCCCCAATTCAACTCTTTCTTTTACAAGATAAAGAAGGAGAATTGGTTTTCAAAAATTTATTTGCATTCAGGTTACCACCAGGATAGGCTGAAGGAGTCGAATATCAAAAAGATGGATTTCTAAAGTAGGTATGGCCACATTGAGTACATGGTAATTCTATTTAGATCAACAAATTATCTAGAAGTATTTATGGTTTCCATTAATAGGTTGTCCCTTCAGTACATGGACTACTTTTGAGTGGTTTTGGTTGATGAAATCCTAGTTTATTCTAGATCTCAAGAGGAACATGAGCTTCACCTACAGATTTTGTTGGGAACCATGCAAGACCATTGTCTTTATGTGAATTTCACAAAATTTACATTGTTGATCAAGGAAGTAATTTTTCTAGGAAATTCCATTTTGAAATAAGTGGTTTTGATGGCCCTGGAGAATATAAGTGCTTTTATGTCGTGGGAGAAACCAAAGAATGTGTTTGAGATTAGATGTTTTCTCGACCTTGTGGGGTATTAATGGTTGATTGTTTTGGATTTATCACACCTAGAATCTCCTATACCGGCAATCACCCTAATAGGGGAGAAGATTGACTAGATTCCATAATTTATAAAAACCTTTCAGGAGTTGATGTGGCAGTTGACTATCATACAATTTTTACTCTTTCCAATGTTAGTAAAGGGATATGTGGTTTACTAGGATGCTTCATGTATGGGTATCTGTTGTGTGGATATGTAGGATTACCATGTGGTGGTTTATGAATCATGATAACATCATACACTTGAGAATAATTACCTTAATCATGACATAGAATTAGCATAAGTGGGGCATGCCATGAAAACAATGCACCACTACCTCATTTGGGAAATGTTTGGGGTCTATTCTGATCATTAGATCTTGGGATACTTCTTCTCATAGAAGGATCTCAATTTGAGGTAGTGTCGCTGGATCAAATGTCTAGAGGTGTGACTTTGATATTTTCTATACCCCGATCTTGGGAAACATGGATGTTGATTCCTTGAATAGAAACGTCCCAGTGAATGGGATGAGTATGTACAATGATGAGTTAATTATCATGGGGATTTTTCCCTCAGGAATTTAGAGACTAACAAGCATATTTGAGGAATCTTTAATGAAATTTTATAGTTGGAACCATGTCTTCTATAGCAAGTTCAACTGAAGTAATCTGGTGATGAGATGTGCCAGTGATCGTGGCACCTCTTTCATGGTGGGGATTCATCCTACGATTAGTCACTGTCTCTAGAGGGATTTCTGTGCTTATAGGGCTAGTTCGTGGTGTTGTTTTCTCTGAGTAAGGTGGTGAATGAGGATAGAGACTATTCTCAATGGGATGTTAATTATTGTACCACCAATATTTTATAAAATGTTCCCTGATATTTCAGGTGTCCATCAATGAAACATGACATATATTAATTTATATCCAGATGCTATAAATTCCAACAGGTGAAATCAAAACATAAATGGTCTTTCGGTTTTCTCTATCTGCTACACATTCCTACATGGATGTGTGATGAGTTCCTATAGACGTCATTATTATCATGCATCATACACCTTAATGGAAGAAAACTATTCGTGTAATGATCGACTTCTTGGAAAAATAGGCCCATTTTATTCTGATCTGGTATTCAACCAACGTGGATGAGCTCTGGAATTTGTACATTCATTATGTGTTTGGGATTTATGGTGTCTCTTCAGTTTTTGTTTCTGATAGATACATTTATTTTACAACTGAATTCTATGAGGGTCTTGTAATGGAATTGGGTATTCATATTAAAATTAGCATGGTTTTCCATAATCAAATGGTTGGCGAAACAATGTGAGAAAATCTGATCATAGATTAGGCACTATAAACGTGTTTATTAGACTACAAGGGATCAGAGGATTTCCATTTAGGACTGGTTTAAATCTTCAATAATTGCATATACCCATCCTCTAAGTGAATGGACCCCATTGAGGTGCTCTATGGTCAGACATATCATTCTCAATTGTGTTGGGATAGTGTGGGTGAGGAATTACTTCTGAGACCAAGTCTTGTGCAAGAGACATCTGAGAAGGTCAAGTTGATTTGGAAATGGTTGTTGATAGCTGAGGGTCACCCCGTATATTATTCCAATTAATGGTGTCCAGATCTTGAGTTTGTTATGGAAAATTAAGAGTTCTTAAAGTTAACATCTCATTTGGGTCATCGTCGCCTGGGAATGTTAGGTTAAATAATGGTGAGGTATGTTAAACAATTAAAAATAACTAAGTGGATTGGATGGGTATAATACAATTTGACCATTCCCTCCAAGTTAACATCGACTCATGACATGTTTCACATTAACAATTTAATGATGTATAACCAACAACCGTCTCATTTGATGATATGGTAAGAGATGGATTTGGAGCATGACTTGTTAATGTTTGAACGAATGGTGCAGATAGTGGATTCCCATGAATAGGTTGTTTAGGGAAAATCTATTCCATTTTTCTATGCCCTTTTTCAGAATAGAAGTGATACACATGAGACATTGGAGTGGAAGGAATGGTTTGAGCAATAGTAGTTGTTTCTGTTGGCTGATCATGTTACCAGATGACTTTCTATGTGGGGAATGATTCAATGATCAAGAGAATTTTCGCGTGTGTGATATCTTTTTCAGGTATTTTATGTTTTATTTTAGTATGCCATTTACCTTCGGTTTTTTTTATAAATTTTATATGAAAATGGAAAAATTTAGGAAGGTAGTACCATGAAAAGTACTAGGAAACTATGTTGTACCCGACAGATCCTACAACACATCTTCTGAATGACCATGCTTCCTTTCCCAGGTAACTGTGTGAATTCCATGGGTTGGATAAAATGATTCGCATGGTAACAACATGGATTTCAAATCTATTCAGATTAATCATGTAGACCTTTAAGAACATTAAAAATTAAAATTTTCTTCTCTCTCCTCTCAGGATTAACCACTTTTGACCCCATTTTGGAACCCCACTCGAGCACTCTCACCATAAGCACACCTCTTCCATCCTACACCTCCTGTAGGGAACATTTGTTTTTCTATATTGGGAGTGTGTCTCCCTAAAAATATTATGTATGTTTTTCATTCTCTTTTTTGCCTCTGTAATCTAAGCTTTCTCGCTTTCTTTTTGGGTGTTCTTTTTTCCTCCATCCCGATGGTTGGGATTTTAGGGTTCTTTCTTCACATTTATGTGTTAATCCCTTATTTTAGGACCTAATATTTATTTTTCTTGCTACAACTAAGGTTGAGAGAGACAATTATACCAGATTATTGTTTTTATCCACAAACTTTAGGCGGTTCAATTATTAAACATTATTGATAAATTTATTTGGCATTCATGTTTACCATAACTTGTTTAATAAATTATAAATGTTGTTCGAATGTGTTTTTTGAAGAGTTTGTGTATCCCATTATTTCAAAAATGGAAATTTCATATGGAATTTGTAATATCATGAGGTGAGTCATTTCCGTGTGAATTTTAATATTCAATATAAATTTGAGTAAATGTTATAATAAATTGTGTTTGTGGTGAGAACATAACATTTGAAAGGCCCTGGTGTGTGGTGAATTTTGAAAGATGATTTTTGAATGAAATAGTATTTTTGGTTCGTGTTTGGATATATTGGGCTTGTGAAACATAAATGTGGAATCATGTGCATTATGTGAAAACATGTTTTTTCACTCAACGGGAAGCCCTTGTAGCTAGGAGTGCAGATTAGGACTATAGTTCCAGTGATTCAAAAGTAGCTATGGCCTGACTTTGCTTAGTGGGATTAATGTTTACAACACTATAAAACCATAATGATTGATGGAGACCAATAGAATATCATATAATTCTCCTCTCTAGTTGATCATGCATGAGGAATTGGATTATTGTGGTCCCTATAACCCTGTACACCAAGATGTGAGGTTATAGAGTCCCTTTTTATAGCTTCCACCAATAGGGACTATCCCATGTTTGGTGCTCCTCGATCATCACATTATCATCATTGGTTTACAGTGGGTAATTTGTGTTACTCCTCAGAAAAAGTGTTATGATTTGAAGTGAAATGTCCTAAAACGTTATTCATATTTATTAAAACTGGTTTAATTTTTTTTGATCATGTAGATATATCATTTTTTATGTTTTTATGTTTTTTCATCTATCATTTTGAGCATGGAATCACTATTGGGTGGCATCTTACTGGGAAATCACTCACACGCTATGTACACCATTGTGTGTATGAATACATGGATATTTTTAATGCAGGTAAGGGTAATGTCCTTAGTGAAGGTATATTGTGATACTAGTGAGTTCATTAGTGGTGTGGTGGAGATAACATAAGGGAGACAATCCCCATTATGGTGGCGGTTTTTGTCTCTTGGTATTCAATTATTTTTTGTAGAATATTCTTTTTGGATTTTCCTATAATCATGTTAACATATATTTAAAACAATGTATGGTTTTTTAGTTATATATACCATATTTTTTTATTTTTTATATTTTTCTTTGTGTGGTTCTTGTACCATAGAGTGAAATCATTCCCACGTTCTAGTATCAATACCTGAGCACTTGTGCCAGCCCATGGGGATCAGTAATGCCCATTGGTCCTTGCTGTAGACTTGGTTGGGAACCAGATCGTATGGAGACATGTATCTATTCATGACACATTACAAATAACAAAAATTGAATAATCATAATTGGGGTCATGTATTACTGAAATACATGTAATAATATGCTAAAATGATCCAATCAATTTTACCTTTTTTTAAAGGAAAACAATATATAAAAGAATTCAATATTATGTCTAGAGACATCTGATGGATTCTCTAGAAATTCAATGTAAACATTGGGTCCTGATAATATATAAGGGAGTGTCATAAATCATGAAATGTCAAAAAATCCTTAATTTATAAAATGTAAGATTATCATGGGATTTATATCAATAAAATGGACTGATTTTGTAATGTTTAAGACCAAATCACAGATAACCTTTTCCATATTAGATGTTATAGGGTGTTTAAGGATGAAATAAATGAAAATGTTTTCCCATTTCAATTTTGGTATGGAAAATTATTTTTACATTCCCTTATAAATTTCTCTCCTATCCGTAAATTTTTGACACATTAGGATTTATGATATTTACTTTTCAATGACCCTTTTCATGTTTTCTGATATGAAATACTCATTCCAATCAATATACATATTTCATTTCTAGGATGAATATATAACGATTATCTATAAGTATCATTCAATATATACTTCCAAAACACACAAATTGATAGAATTAATACTTTTTTCCAGGTATGTATCATTCCAAGATGATCATTATTGAACTATAGAATATTTATAACCCGCTTCTATAATTTCATATTTCCATCATCGCCTTCATAAACATCTATTTGATAGCAGGTTAAATGTTATCCTTTTAAAATATGATTTTTAGAATTTTATGAATATTTTTTATCTATATTCTATAAATATACAAATATAAAAACTTTATTAAATCCATTTAATTATAAAACATGCCTAATATTTTTAATGTTGAACATTATCCACCTTGTTAACATTCTTTGGGTGATAATGTACTGAGAAATTATAATATTTGATAAACTCCAAACAGATTCCCTAATAAATATACAAATATTTGAATACAAATTTATACATTTTTACCTTCATATTTATTTTTATATATATAACAACATCCAACGTATATATAATGCATATTTATAATCGATCAATAATTATCATGAATGACTCTTAATATTGTGTTGGATAGTTTTTTTCATGAATTTTTATTTGGTGAGAGGAATGAGCTATGAACATTTCATGATGCATGATAATGCACCCCAATAACTTATTTTATGCATCACTATATATACCAAAACCATTTACCCTACAATGTAGAGTTTGCTTATATTTTTTAACAAACCAAATTTTAAATTACTATAAATTCTCCTCATATTCATCTATCCACATTTACTTAACCCCTTATGGGTAAATTTTTAGTGGATTAAAAATATATGGAAATTATCTTACAAAACATTGGTAGTATCTATCCCAACCAATAGAAATTTGGATCTCAATTATAGTGTTTTGAAAATGAAATCACTAGAAAACAGAAATTATTGATGGTTCAACTAATATTACATCAATTTACATTATATGAACCATGAATGAAACTTTCTATATATAAAATTAAATCATGGTAAATTTATAATAAAAAATATCTCTCCTCATGGAATACAAAAAATATTATCCATTTTTCATCATGGTTTTCTGGTCTATTCAAATAAATAATCCTATAATAAATAATGTCTATATCTTTATTTTTAATTTAGTTTATAAAGATTAATTTCATTAATTCGACGATGATAATATGGGAATTGATAATACCAAACATATTAACTTAAATTCATAATAATCAAACTCTGTAAATAAGATTATATTGGGCATATCATACTAATTGATACTTCACTGAGAGATCTAGTACGAAGATTATTCTTGAAAAAAATATTAAACCCGTCTTAATTGATCAAATATGCCATTGATATGAGGTAGGGGATAATTGTTTATGATTTTTTCATTTATATGGTAGTTATAATCAATTCAATGTAACATTGATCTATATTTCCCCATAAATAGAATATTTAGAGAACAACATAGTGAAACACAAGTCATAATGATACATTTATAAAATCTTCATTTGAGTTAATTATTAAATTCAATCATATCAATTGGGTACATTCTATATATATTCATTGAAATAGGTTTAAAACCATCAATATGATCCATTGAAAAATTAATTTCATTATGAGATGGAGGATTGCGTACCAATTCTTGAAGGATATCAAAAAAAATCTTATACGATAGGCATACCATTAATTTTGATTTTGTCCATAACCATCAGAGACATATATCCCTCAAGAATATGTAATAAAACCCATATGATGTTATTAATTTCCATTTAAATTTTAGGTTCATCTTCCCCTAAAAATACTATCACATTTTGATTAAGAATTTTTGAATCAAGATTCCTATGACAGGAATATCATTTTGAGGGATTTAATACATTTGTTTCCAACCCTTGTGTTATTAGTTCCACTAAAATATTGATGATTAAATTCCATTATGTGATCCAAAAATTTCTAATCAGGTTGTGGAACTGTACTTTTCTCCATACATTAATGGTTATTCATCATAATATGAGTTATATTTTATAATATATATATATATATATATGATATTCTTAGTTAGAACACCAAATATATTCTCATTCATTTTAGGGAAATCCCAAAAAATTTTACATGTTTTTATTTATTTTATTCGGATAGACATTATAAAAATTTAATGGCACACACATAATAATAACTTAATAACTATTAATATAGATTCATAAAATAAAAATCCCTTAATGGAAATGATTTTTCAAATTTATTAATAAATTATCGTAATTTTCATGATAGAATTTCTTATTTAAAATTTATTTCTCAATGATTATAATAAACATCATTTAATACCAACTATAATATCTCCAAAACCATTATCCTAGAGATGATGTATTATTTTAACATGTTTACATTGTAAAAAGGATCTCACCATGATGGGTCAATTAGATTAATAGTTTTGATGAACTATTTACATACATGACTCTCATATTATATTGGAAATATAAAAGACATACGGAGGAAAATAATCTCCAAACATTGATATAATTCATAATATCAATCTTAATATATTGGGTTATTGAAAAAAAAATTGTTCACTCAAATATTCAATAAAGGTTCTATACAATATAATAAATCCAAAGTAAATTATGAGAAATCAACATGGAAAAATAAATAACTAAAACAAGCCATTTAATCATGAGCATGAGAAACAAATTCGACCATTGATTATATAAACGTAGTAATATCGTAGATAATAATTAAAGAATTCATAATAATGAATATGGTTAATATTGTAATGTAATATTTCAGAAATAATTGTATGCATACCATCATATCATTAGATAAAGAATATTATTTAACATGTATGTCTATATGGAAAACAATATCCAATTGATTTATCTAATGAGAACTATCAATGAATCATGTGCAGGTCTATAATCAAGAACCACACATCACTACATGTAATATTAATCCCAAGTATATTTAATGATTTATTTAATTCATAAAAAATATAACTTATCAATAAAACATTTATCGAGTAATGAATATAAAATACTAATAATACCCAAATAAATCAAATATGTTTTATCAAAAAACAACATATATAAATATGTTATATGGTTTTGGTAAAAATCATATCAAAGATACATAGTACGTGGATATTTAATTGAAATTAAATTTCCAAAAATTTTTTTTTCATATGAATGTTTTTTAAATTTAAAATTAACATACTAAAAAGTAATGAAGATATGAGAGAAGACCATTGATATCTGTATTTTGGTGTTACAATTTATGGTGTTTTAATCAATTTATTCCCATATTTAAATGCCTTACTTCACAAATGTTGCATTATTTTACAATTTTCATTTCTTATGTGGGAAAAAAATTAATAAAATTAAATAAAATAGTTGACTATTTGATCTAAAATACACATTAAAACGAGAGCGTAGTAATCAGCATGGCACCCTATTTTAAATGATTTGATGAAAATTAAATGGTTGAGAAGGGTATAAAAATTCCATGTATTTCATTTACATTACTTGAGTTTTTAGGAAATTATTTTGTAATAGTTCGTCCAAAATTTGAGACAACTTCTTCCGTAATGACAATTAAAATATGACAGGGCATGTATGCATTACTCATCTTTTAAAATTTCAGGACTTGAATAAAAATCCCATATTTGGAATTTCATCAATATTTGATCTGTATTAATACTAAGGACCCCCAATGACCAATTTATACCCAACCCTAGATGCTACTGAATTCCACATGATGCAATGGTATGTCAATAAATAAGATGCCAGGCTACCACTCCATGGATCATTTGGAGAGTTTCCACTACTATGATTAATGATCACTACATACATGAGGCATAAAATTTGATAATTATTTTTCAACACCATTAAGATAATAATATTGGGGTATAACTTGTAAAAAAAATTAATGATGGGGGATTGATTGTATTATGGTATTTTTCATTGAATGTAATTCATTAGGATCTTTTTATTGAACTTTATTTTAACAATTCTCTTCATTGTTCAGTCATTGATGACCATTTCATAATATGAGAGAAGGTGAATTTTATATATAATAACTATAGATATATTCTCACCATCACTATTAGAATAATTATTTTCAATGACTAATATGGTTCCACATTACAAATTCATTAAATAACCAAAGTTACATTTTCATCGTGATAAGGGAATGTCAGCTATTTTTTGGTTGTCTTCCATGAAATATGGATAATTGTACATGAGGAAATGGAATCATTTATTTTTATTTAATTATATTATACCTTAATCAATCACTAATATTGATTTCCAATTTTCGGGAATGTTTTTCAATTTTCTTATGACTAAACTAATCATCATTTTTTCTTTCAATCAATTGTGGTTTGTTTCTTTAATAAATGATTTTTGGTTTATTTTATTTAATTAATGATTTATCTAACACTATAATTTTGATTTTTATACTATATAATAATAACCTATACTAATTCATAGTTTATTGGTTTATTTGTTTTGTATTTTAAATTTATAAATATTTTATCCAAGTGGGAAATAATAACACCCGTGGGGATATCAAACAACAATTCCAAAAGAATACATGTTTTTTTGTAAAACCAATTCTTAAGGAAAATGGATGAGAAATACTAAAATAATAATTGATTTATTATTTTTCATTATAAACTATTAATAAATTTTAGAATATTTTATATTGTGTGAAATTGAAATAATGGTGGGAAATAATATTAATATCATATAAGTAAAAAAATATTTCTTTTTGTAATGAAATTAAGAAATGTATTTTTAGTAAATATATAAAAAAAATTTTAATTTTCATTCTTACTAAAATTCAATTATATAATTAAATTTTAATAATAATTCATTTTATTAAATAAAAAAATTGTTTGAATTATTTTTGGAAAAAATGGATATGAAAGAAACATATACAACAAAAAACATCTGATTTTTATTTAGTCAATCATGACGAATGATTAAAATTTATTGAACAATTTATAATAACGAATAAATAAAGAATCATATTAATTACTCTATGGGAATTTTATACACCACAAAAATATAATGTTTTTGAAATACCAAATATATGTCAGTAGAGAGATAATTGATACAAAATTTGTTACATGAAGTTACACTTTCCAACTAAATTATTTTATTATGCATTATTATAAATTTATATTAATTATAAATCAAAAAATAAAGCATATATATATAATATCATATATTGAATATTTAAAACATTTTATCACCTATTTGTTAATAATCATTTATTATTATCATTATTTTTGGTGTTATGTACTTTGTTTCCCTGTAAGTTTATATTTTTTAAGTTATTGTACAGGTACATTGATTATGGTCAAATAAATTTTATATATTGATATATATATATATATTATATTCAATATATATTCATTCACTGTAATCCAAAAATTACAGAGATAGAAAATTAGATTACATCTTTCATATAGATGGTAGGTCATACAAATGAATAAAACCCGTTTCCACTTATCAATTGATAGAATGAAATAATGATACATTATAAATGAATTTCACAAGATCATTTATATATCATTTATATCTTATATATTCATCAAATCAATCATTATCACCATCCATTTAATGATAAATGTAAAACTAATCACATATTTATATATATATGGTGGATTATACGTACGCATGGGGGCATTATCATTGTGAAAATGACTAGAATAAACAATATATAAATGATATTATAGTAAACAATTGATATTATCTCATAATTATTATTTATATTCTTTGGATCCATAAATATAAAAATACATGAATTGATGTGAGGAAATTATTACCAAAATATGTGGAGGCTTATCCCAAATGTATGAATGTATGACTCCTTCTCTTATCAAATTATTGAAATGATATGCAATATGGTTGTTTGATAATCATAAAAAATATAGGTTTACATATTATAATTGATTTATTATTCTAGTATACATACAAAAAATTTATTGGATGTTTAAGGAAAAATAAACTTGAATGATTCGATAAAGATGATTACCACTTCACCAGTATGATAATTTTTTCTCCCTTAATAAGGGACATTTGAATCTTATTATTAAAATTCATGTAACCTTAAATTGTTTCAACAAATGTTGATAATATAATTTTTAGGAGTTGTTCAATTAGGTTTTCTCAAAGTGGTGTAATGAAAAGTGATATGGTATGTCCTTTTATGTGTGTGGGTAAGGAACTTTTCACACTTTCTTATAGTATAAAATTAAGATGAATTATTTTTCATTTACTCATGGATCATAAGTGATGTAATTTTATTATAAAATAAATATTATTCCATGTACTATGTAACGATCCAAAGATTTTTAATGGAATTTATCTTATTATATTTATGTCTTAAAATAACATGAAAACAAAACATAATGAACTACTAATTGATAAGTGACCTTTAAACAAATGTATGTCACTTCTGGGTTTGGAATTTTGAAAATACAACATACATGTTTGTGTTAAAGATGTTTTATGAAGTCTAATGAAACAAAAATAAATTTTTTTGTGAAGAGTCACCTACCCTTATGAATAGTATCATACCCATATGAAATGTAATATGACCCTTATGAATATTAAATCATCCAACATAAGTGTAACATTACCTATTAATAATTAAATAAAATATAGACATCTTTAAAAGTGACAATTGGACCATAGTAAATGTTTTGGTATTTTGAATGTCATAAATAATTAATTATAATTAATTAATTATTTTAAAAGAAATTTTATTTCCATAAAAATTTATTAATAAATTATTAAATCAATGTCTTATAGTTTTTAGATAATTTTATAAGATCGTATGTAATTTTTGAAAGCACTATAAAATCAATTTTAATCTTAAAAACTATTTTGAAGTAAATTATTAAATATTAAATTAATAATATTTATAAAATTATTTTTGAAAAGTAGAATTAATTTTTTGGATTCTACACATTGAAAAATGGTTGGGGTAAATTTTTTGGATTTTTCTGAGATACTTGAATTTTTATGAAAATTTGAATCCAAAAATTTACAAAAAATGCTAAATAATGGTTTAATTGAGTCATCGATGATTCCCTACTGATATAAGCTCACTTGGATCGGGATCACATGAAAAAATTATTATTCATGGTCATTCAAGACTCACTATTCATTGTCTTAGGGGAAATTAAAAAACTAATGAATTTTATATTAAGGAAACCCCTCTCCCCTACACTATAAAAGCCACCCTTCACACCCTCATTTTCTCACACCTATCAAGATCCAATACTTCTCAAAACATTTCCCAAACACGTTCCCTAGCCCCTCCCCCACTTCCAAGATCATCTGATCTCATCAAAATTCCACAATTAGGACCTTAAGTAGGTTCTCAAGAGAAGGATTCAATAGGTAATTTCCCCCCCTCTTCTCCTTTAAATATCATTTCAAGTTCATGTTCATTTCTTGATATCTACCCACTTATCATCATCCAATTTGTATTGAAACTCCATTATTATACATATACATTAGTTTTATGATTCTATTGTGATTTTATATCATCCATCCTCCTTTCCTTCTTCCTTTTATTTTATTGAAGATAATGTTGTTTGTGAGGTGTTAATTTATCACCTACAGGAACAACATGCTTTCTTATTTCATTTATACCTTAAGATATTTTCATGAAACCATTTTTATAGTTGAAACAGAATATTTTATATGTATTATGTTATATTTAACGTTCTGTAAATAAACTATGGACATATTACTAAGTGATAGGTTAAAACAAGTTCATTGTGATAAAAAACCACCCAAATTGACCCAAATAACCATCATTTTATTATTATCAAATGATTCATCCACATTGATCTAATATAATTCATTATATTATCACTAGAACTTATGTTATATCATTAATGACATGTAATATCATTTATGGATGTTTACTCATGTTCTACCCAAACTTCAATTTAAGAATACAAGTGAACCACCCAAGAAAACCCATAAAAACGAACAGCCCCGATCAATGTTTTTAAACTCTATTAGTCATCCAAAGGAACATAATATGACATAATGAAACCCAAATGAACCCTATTAATGTACACATGGTACTGGATTTCTTATTAATGAATATAATGTCATTATACAGAACATTGAAGAGAAGGAAGCATTCTGGTACAAGGTAAGGGGAAATCTCCAACCCAAATGTATTCCTTTGGGTTCTCCCTCTTTCACACCATTTTTGATATGGTTACTCCTTAAAGATCATTTTTTCATCATCTCATTTACTTATATGGGATATACATGGTTTTCACTGGTTTTTATGTTCATCAAAAAAATTTCCAATAGAACTCTTCTTTTAAGAAGACCCCTTTTACATCTCACCCAAAGTGGATGATTCTTGTAACATGTATGTTATTACCTCTTTCATTGAGTAACCCAATTCTTATTAATGTGTTATTATGAGATGAAACCAATTCATTTCCATGGGTTAGTTATGTGAATTTTGGATATGGGTTCTATGTCGCAAGCATGATGATGATAATTTTATGATGTGACGGGTGCGCCCAGAATTATATAGTGCAATATGAATGTTTCAATGTGATGGGTGTGACCGGAATTATACAGCGCTCCAATGAATTGGGGAAAGTGATGAATCTCATGTGTAAATGTGTTGTGATGTTTGAACAAAATTCTAGCTTGGTTCACAAGTATGTGTGGTAGTTAACCACTAAGACATGATGTTTCATTTTTATGCATTGCCACATTTCAAGTTATTTATTTATGCTCCTCTCATGTTCATGATCTTTTGCCTATGTTATGATTATGCTCACCCCATGATATATTTTTCTTATCTCTCCTATTACTGGGCTTCTAGCTCACCCCTTTTGATATATATCCTCAGGTGTCTACATGTACTAACGAGAGGACAAGGGCTAATAAGAAGCTAGAGAAGAAGAAATTAAATAAATGTTTCTGCTTGATGTTATATTTGTTATGTGTGGTTTTTATTTTCCCAAGAAAATAAGCCTTTGGATCCTCTATGTGTAATAATATTATTTTTTTTATCCTTTAAATTATGTAATAGTAATGTAATAATAGTCCAGGTTTCTATAGTTGGTATCAGAAGAAATTTTTAGTTAATTTGGGAATTAGGATTAGGGAACCCTAGAGGAAACCTATAGCATGAGACTAAGTACAAATATGCACACATGAATATTTACCTAGGGATCCCATATTTTATGTTTTTGGTATAAATTTTTAAATGAATAAATTATTCATGACTTGTTTACTTATGATTTGTTCTAACATTTTCTTTTTTATAAAATGGTGGGAACCAGGAGAAATCAGGCCAACAACTCATGGGAGGGTCAATGAAACGATTTCCCGAATGACATCCCCAATGATTTGGGAGGTGGAGTTCACAACAACATGTTTATGGTTACCCAATTATCCCAGGTTATTCATAATGACAATAATAATGGGTAACATCCTCCTCCACCAAAGAAGGATCAACAAGATATCAAATGTATTATGCAGCAACGACCACCGACGTTTTGTGGATCTTCTGATCCACTGATTACGAAACAGTGGGTCAACTCCATGGAGAAGATCTTTTTTGTGCTTCACTATTCTGAGACGGAGAAGGTGACTCTAGCCGTTTATCATCTAGATGGAGAAGCTAATCAATGTTGGGATTTGATTAAGAACACCAAGCCAAGGGAGGAAATTGAAGAGATGTAATGGGAATAATTTAAGATAATGTTTCTTAACAAGTATTTCCCAAGAACTCTTCGCACGAAGATGGAGAGAGAATTAATAGAGCTCAATCAAAAATAAGGATAATCTGTCACAACCATTGAGGAAAATTTCACAAGGGTGGAAAGGTACGCTTTAGGTTTTTTTATCAAATATGATAGAAAAATTGATAGATTCTTTAGTGGATTAAAACCACACCTTCAAAAGTCTCTCACAATTCAAGAATTTGGGAGTTATGAAGACGTTGTTCGGTGTTCCCTCAATTTGGAGATAGATTTTGGAGAATGGTCCCATGGATATGGTGATAAGAAAAGGAATATGAAGTTTCAAGCTGTTGGATCTAATGACAATGGTGGGAAGAAAAATAAACGACCCACATGCCAAAAATGTGGGAATTTGCACCATGGGAACTGCCTCAAAGGGATGGGGATATGCTTCATGTGTGGGAAAGAAGGAAACCATGCTCTAGAATGTTGAAAAGACAATAATAGGAAGGAAAATGTTTCCAATTAAAAGAGAGAACCACTCATGGTTCAATGCTAGAACTGTAAGGAGCTAGGGCACTATGCAAACCAGTTCACTAAACCTCGAGTTCTCGAGGGTAATCAACGTCAGCAACCACCAAAGAAAAAAAACATGGGAAGGCTTAGGCCATGAGTACCGCAGAGGTGGATCACGATAATGAGTTCGTACAAGGTACACATCTTATTCACTCAATAATGGAATAAGGATTATTTGATTCTGGTTCTAAGCATTCCTTTATATCTTCTATGTTTTCTAGAACAATATAATCAACGCCCCAGAACCATGAAGCAGAGATATCTGTAAAAAAACCAAGTGCTGCAATCATTTCAACCCAACTGTTTGACTCTTCTCCTATTGGCGTATGTGGGAATATTCTTCCAGAAAATCTCGTAATACTTCCCTTGATGGAATTCGATGCTATAATGGTAATTTATTGACTCTCGTTATATAGAGCACATATCAACTGTTGGGTAAAGTAAAAATATTTTGAAATTACAAACCATCCCATGCTCCTCTTCAAATTCAACGAAGATCATGAATCTCCTTTGAAAAATCCATCATTGGTGTGGGTGTTGATTCCTTATGAAGAAACATACCTCGCCCAAATGGTTGAGTAGAAGGAAAGTTCCAACCTTGAGAAAATTCCCATCGTGAGGGAATTTTGAGATGTATTTCAAGAAGTGTTACCTGGAATTCCCCCGGATCATGAGGTTGAGTTATCAATTAAACACATACCTTGAGCTATTAGCATCTCGAAGTGTCCCTGTAGGATGGCTCCTATCAAACTAGAGGAGTTAAATAAGCAGCTACAAGAGAATCCGGACAAAGGGTTCATATGCCCTAGTGCATAACCTTGTGGTGAACTAGTTCTCTTTGTGAATAAGAAGGATGGAACAATGTGGCTGTGTATCTATAATAGAGAACTCAACAAGATATCCATAAAGAATAAGTATCCTATCACAAGGATTTATGACTTGTTCGACCAGTTAAGAGGAGATCAATACTTCTCAAAAGTGGATATTCGTTTTGGATATCATCAGGTAAAGGTGAAGAAGGAAGATATTCAGAAGACTACCTTCCCTACAAGGTATGGGAACTATGAGTTTTTGGTGATGCCCTTTGGACATATTAATTCCCCTACAATTTTCATGGATTCGATGAATAGAGTCTTTATATATTACCTAGGAAAATTTGTGGTAGTGTTTATCGATGATATTCTCATATACTCCAAGACTAAAGAAGAACATGAAGAACATTTAAGACATGTGTTGGCGACACTGAGAAAGGATAAGTTGTATGCCAAGTTCAATGAGTGTGACTTTTGGATGAATCAAGTCATGTTCTTAGGACATGAAATCACAAGTGAGGGAATTTATATGTATCCTTCAAAGACAAAGGAGATTGAAGAATGGCCCATGCGATCTAGTGTCACCGAAATCCGTAGTTTTCTTGTATTATCTGGGTACTAACAACATTTTGTGAGAAACTTCTCATGATTGTCAATCCCGCTAACTAAGTTAACAAGAAAAGGGGTAAAGTATGTCTGGATTGAAGAATGTGATGGAAGCCTCACGGGGCTAAACAGAAGGTTGCTCACTGCACTTGTACTCACACTACCGAAAAGTGGAGAACGAATTGTGATATACTGTGATTCTTAAAAGAAAGGCTTGGTTTCTGTACGAATGAAAAATGATAATGTGATTGCCTACACCTCACGGCAGTTGAGGATCCATTAGCAGAACTACCCGACGCATGATCTAGAACTGGCATCCATGATTTTTGCCTTGAAAATATGGTGCCACTACCTTTATGGTGAGAAGTGTGACATATACACTGACCACACGAGATTAAAGTATATATTCAAACAAAAGTAGATCAACATGCATCAAAGGAGATGGTAAGAGATAATGAAGGATTACGATTGCTCTATTCACTATCATCCTGGAAAGGCGAACAAGGTAGCTGATTCTCTAAGTAGAAAAAACCTGCTACTCTATCCATGTTACATATTGAGAAAGACCCTATCTTCTTAGATATGAAAAGGATAGATTTGGAAATCATAAGGGTAGGGGATACATCCTTCCTTTCCCAAATGATTTCGCAACCATCTATATAGGAGATGATTATGAAATCACAAAGGGATGATGTGGAGATACAAAAGACGATGAATGCAGTAAATGAAGGGAAGATGCAAGAGTTCCATATCGACGATGATGGTTTGATTCAGTTTGGAACACGACTTTGTGTGCCTTCATCACTTGGGATAAAGAAGGAGCTTTTGGATAATGCACATAGCTCGACTTTCTCTATCCGTAATGGGAGTACCATGATGTACTCTGATCTCCGAGAACACTTCTGGTGGGATAACATGAAGAAGGAGATTGAAGAATATATATCAAGGTGCTTGGTATGTCAGCAGGTTAATGTTGAGCGACAGAAGTCCAAAGGTATGATGCAGACATTTCCTATACACATGTGGAAACAGAAAAATGTTACTATAGACTTTGTCACGGGTCTCCTGAAGACGTCAAAGGGAAATAATGCGATATGGGTTGTGGTTGTCTAACTCACCAAGAATTCCCATTTTATTGCTATTCTGGAATATCTCTCACTTGAACAACTTGCAAAGATATATGTGAAGGGTGTGGTGAGACTGCATGGTGTTACACTCTCAATTGTATCTGACCTTGATCCAGGGTTCACATCTATGTTCTGGAGGATCCTTCACCATGCTTTAAGTGCGGAATTAAATTTCAGCATGGCCTATCACACCCAAACTGATTGCCAGTCTGAAAGGACTATTCAAATTCCTGATGATATGCTAAGAGCCTGCTCTCTTGAATTCAAAGTTGGTTGGGATAATCATATCCCATTGGTTGAGTTCTCATACAATAATAAAATCCACTCGAGTATTCATATGGGTCCATATGAAACTCTTTATGGGAAGCGATGTAGAACTCCGACCTGTTGGGATGAAGTTGGAGAAAGAAACCTACATGGACCCAATCTTGTTCAAGAGATGACCTATAAGGTTCATGTCATCCAGAAATACATTAAAGATGACCAAAGTCGGAAAAAGAGCTATGCTAAAAAATGTCCAAGGGACTTGGAGTTCGACATTGGAGATAAAGTCTTCCTTCTAATATATCCATGGAAGAGAATCATGTGATTCAGGAAGAAAGGGAAGCTAAGTCCAAGGTATATTGGTCCCTTTGAGATCCTTGACTGCATAGGAGTTTTGTCCTATCTTCTTTCACTTCCACCGAATATGGCTCAAGTTCATGATGTGATACATGTATCACTACAGAGGAAGTACATACCAAACCCCTCACATGTACTAAATTCGGAGGTGGTGCAGCTGGAATATGATCTCTCCTAAGAGAAGAATCCATTAAAGATTCTGGATCAGAGAGATAAGGTTCTATGCAACAAGAAAACCCATATTATCAAAGTTATGTGGAGGAACCGTAAGTTTGAGGAAGCATCTTGGGAACCAAAAGAGGCAATGAAGGAGAAACACCGTCACATGATTGTGTAAAGTGAAATTTCGGGAGAGAAATTTCATAAAGGGGGAAGAATGTAACGACCCAATGATTTTTAATGGAATTTACATTATTAAATTTATGTCATAAAATAAAATGAAAACACAACATAATGAACTACTAAGTGATAGGTGACTTTTAAACATAAGTTTGTCACTTCTGTGTTTGGAATTTCAAAAACCGGACATACATGGTTGTGTTCAAGATGATTTTCGGAGTCTAAGGAAACAAAAATAATTTTTAGTGAATAGTGAACTACCCTTATGAATAGTAACATACCCTTATGAATATTAATATGACCCTTATGAATAGTAAATCATCCAACATAAGAGTAACATTACCTAGTAATAATTAAATAAAATTTAGACATCTTAGAAAGTGACAATTGGACTTTAGTAAACGTTTTGGTATTTTGTAAGTCATAAATAATTAATTATAATTAATCAATTAATTTACAAGAAAATTTATTTCCCTAAAATTTATTCATAAATTATTGAATCAATGTCTTATAATTTTTATATAATTTTATATGACCCTATATAATTTTTTAAAGAACTATAAAATCAGTTTTAATCTTAAAAAATGTTTTTTTAAGTGAATTATGATTTTAATTAAATCTCAAATTAATTATATTTATAAAATTATTTTTGAAAAATGGACTTAATTTTTTGGATTCTACACGTCAAGAATGGTTTGGTAAACGTTTTGGGATTTTTCTGAGATACATGAATTTTTGAGGAATAGTTGGATCCGAAAATTTACAATAAATGCTAAGGAATGGATTAATTGGGTCATCGATGATGCTCTGCTGATGTAATCCTACTTGGTTCCGGATCACATGATAAAATTAATATTCATTGTCATTAAAGACTCACAATTCCTTTTATTGGGGGGAATTAATAAACTAATGAATTTTATATCAAGGAAACCCCTCTCCCCTTTACTATAAAAGCCACCCTTCACACCCTCATTTCCTAACACCTCTCAAGCTCCAAGCCTTCACTAAACTATTCCCAAACACACTCCCAAGACCCTACCCCACGTCCAAGAGATTTTGGTATCATAAAAAGTCCAATCATAGTCCCTTAAAGAGGGTTTTAAGAGAAGGATTCAAGAGGTAATTTCCCTCCCTCTTCTCCTTTAATTTCATTTCATGTTCAAGTTCATTTCTTGATCTCTCCCCACCTATCATCATCCAAATTGTATTTTAACTCGAGTATTATAAATATAATGAAATTTTATGATTATAATGTTATATTATATCATCCAACCCCCTTTCCCTCTTCCTTTTATTTTATTAAAGAGAACATTGTTCGTGAGGTGTTAATTTATAACCTTCAAAAAGAACATCCTTTCTTATTCCAATTATGCCTTCATATCTGGTCATGAAACGATTTTTATGGTTGAACCAGAATATGTTATATGTATTATATACTATTTAACGTTCTGGAAATAACCTATGTCCATATTACTATGTGATAAGTTAAAACAAGTTTGTTAAGATCCAAAAACCGCCCAAATTGACCCAAAAAACCATATTTTAATTCTTATCTAATGATTGATCCACATGGATCTAATATAAATCATTATAAGATCATTAAAAATTCTGTAATATCATTAATTTAATGTAATATAATTTCTGAATTATTACTCATGTTCTACCCAAATATCAATTTAAGAATACCAGTGAACCACCCAAGAAAAACCATAAAAACGAACATCCCTGAACAATGTTTTTAAACTCTATAAGTTATAAAAAGGAACATAATATGACATAATGAAAAAAATGAACCCTATTAATGTAAAATGGTTCAGGATTTCTAATTAATGAATATAATATCATTATATAGGACATTAAAGAGAAGGAATCATTCAGGTACAAGGTAAGGGGAAATCTCGAACCAAATATTTATCCTTTGGGTTATCTCTCTTTCACTAAATTTTTGATATGGTTACACCTTAAAGATCATATGTTCAACATTGTCTTTAATTATCTGGGATATAAATGGTTGTCAGTGGTTATTATGTCCAACAAAATGTTTTCCAAAGGAACTATTCTTTTAAGAAGTCCCATTTTACTTCTCACCCAATGTGGATGAATCTTGTGACATGTATGTTATTTCTTCTTTCTTTTAGGAACCCAAATATTATTAATGTGTTATTATGAGATTAAGCCCATTCCTTTCCATGGGTTAGTTATGTAAATTTTATATATGTGTTCTATGTGGCAATCATGATGATGATAATTTTATGATGTGACGGGTGCGCCCGAAATTATATAGCGGAATATGAATGTTTCAATGTGACGGGTGCACCCGGAATTATACAACGCTTCAATGCATTGGATAAAGTGATGAATCTCATGAGTAAATGTGAAGTGATGTGTGAATAGGATTCTATATTGGTTCAAAAGTATGTGTGGTAGTTAACCACTAAGACATGATGTTTCATTTTTATGCATTGCCACATTTCATGTCTTTTATTTATGCTCCTCTCATGTTCATGATCTTTTTCCTATGTTATGATTATGCTCACCCCATGATATATTATTATTATATATCCTCTTAATGGTCTTTTATATCACCCCTTTTGATATATATATCCTCATGTGGCTACATGTACTAAGTAGAGGACAAGTTCCAATAAGAATCTAGAGAAAAAGATATTAAATAAATGTTTATGCTAGATGATTTATTTTTTATGTGTGGTCCTAGTTTTCCCCACACACTAATCCTTTGGATACTCTATTTGTAATTCTATTATTTTGTTTATCTTTTAAATGATGTAATATTAATATAACAAAAGGCATGTTTTCTATATACTCAAAACAAATAATATTTGGGCATGTTTTTGTTTTGTTCTCTTCCATGTAATTCACATATAATTCTTGTTAACCCTTTCTTAAATTAAAATAATATTAAGTATTCCAACCACATAATGGTCTTTAATGTAACCATAAGTAAAAAAATGATCCAAAAATAGAAAAAATATTATATTTTAAACCATATCATATTCACATTGTAGAATATTATATTTTTATGAATTTTAAATCATTTAAAAAAATATTTTTTATAAATATAAATATTATAAAGGTCATATTGGAAAAAACACATTTAATTTGACATTGAAAACAAATTTATATTAATGAATAAAATGATTATACATTCACATGTCCAAAATATGACATAATCATCTAAAATTCATGGAATAAAATAACTCAAAAAAATTATAATAGTTTTAATATTTTTAAAAAATCATTTATTATTATATTAACTGAATAACTATTACATCAATGTTACATATGGATTTATGGATATTATTCAATATCTATAAAATAAATTAATAATTCTGATTTGAAGAAATATATTTATATTTTAAAAAACCAATTATAAACTAATATATGAGTTTTTAAACCTGTCATAAAATATTATATGTTTCAAATGTTAGAGTGTTCCATATTTGAATATATACATTTATATAAATCAAGATGTTCAAAATAAATAATAAATGGGAATAATTAATTGTTTGATGTATAGATGATTATGGATTAAAGTGACTACTATAATTAAAAAATTAAAGAGGTGTTTATTTTTCTAAATAATTATCACATTATTATTAATCATAATTACATAATATAGAATTTATAGAGGTGATAAATTATACCCCAATTATAACCAAAAATGAAAAAAATAACAGAGTCCTACTTTTCTAATTTCACCATCATGATTCCAAAATTTGAATAAATATTAAAAAATAAAATTCCTCTATGTGAAATAAAATTATTTTATAATAATCCCACAATGCCTGATGAAATCCATTTCAAGGAAAAATTATTTTTTTTATGTGTCATAGAATTATTAAATGATGGTCAAGTGTAATAATGATCCAAAAATAATAAAATAATATTTCTTCCACATCATGAAACTATTATCAATTAAAACCCCTTAAAATCATAATTATGATTTAAAAAAATAATGTATTATTTAAAAATTAGTGTTTTCACAATTCACCAAATGTTTAAATTTTTCATAAAATTCCGAAAAAATAAAACTATTCAAATATAGTTTTTTTCATTTAAAAACATTATGATTTAAACCAAAATTTATTTCTATATCATGTCTAGTTTCACTAAATGTGTTTTTCATATAAAAAACTTATATATGAAATGTGTATTTAATCAAAATTGTGTCATAAAATCATGGGTTGTTATAATATCCTTCCCCTAATTGAAAGGGATACGCCATCAGAAACACTAAGTCTGGGACTTTCATACTCTTTTATGGTCTTATACCCTACCTGGTCAAATTAATTCAAAATATTCCAACATATTACATGACAAAAGACTTATGATAATACCACAATCCATTCCACGAAATAGATAATAAACGCCCATCATTTATGAATATATTCAAATGTGAACTACAATTGACTATATTTCCAGTCACCATATCATAAACAATTATAAAAATATTGATCTACACAAATTGATAAATTAAATTGGGGAAGTTATTATTTTGAATCATTCTAATATCTCAATATTAGATTAATATCTATGACATCATTCATAGATACTTAAAAATCACCACATATATTCTAAGAATATAATTATATATAAGTGTATAATCTTCCAAATTTCCTGTATGACACACTAATTGTATTAAACATGAGAATATTAAAATATATAGAATAAATCAACTTATATTCAATCCTTAATAAAAATATAAAAAATTTTGGTCATCCATATTTTTGATTGATACCTTTGGAGATTACTATATGGGTAGATATATAGAAATATTTAAGGAATAAATAATTATAATACATTCCATATTTTGTATGTATAACATTAATTAATTTCATGATCAAACACAAATATAATGGATAGTTTTAATAAACCAATCATGGGAGTCTCTTACATGGATTGAAACCACAAAAATCTAATAATATATATAGAGACACCTTAACATTTACCATAGACTATCATTCTCATGATTTGATAAATGTGAATAATATTGACCATTATCTAACATAGAACAACATTAGCCTTCCCAATATGGATATGTTTTCCAAATTCATATGAAAAATCCACTGAACATGTTTACCATGTACATAATCTATATCCTTTGTTTTGTAACAACCAATTTATTCACGTAGGTATTGATCTATTAAATTTAATTCTAATTCATCATTTTGGACTGAATAAGGAAATCTTTTTTAGTTTCCAATGATCCCAATGGTGTCTAGGGCTTGTTGAGATCCCAGAACCAAACACATTACAAAAAATGGACCTATAAAATGGGTAGAAAAAACTAGGAGGATAGGCCACACAATCATATCTATACATTGGAATGAATAACATTTTCATGATAATTCATCGTGTACGGATGGTGCATAGATTCCCTAACTGTGTGACCTAACTGTGTAATGACCCCTATTCTATAGGTACCTATACATGGTTTTCAATTTCTTGTCCATCCTTCTAGAAAACATGTGAATAGAATATATTTTGTGTAATTTGACCATATACCCATAATGATCTAATTTAACCTCCTACTTCATCCTATGATATTTTCAAAATAGATAAACCCCATATTATTTCATTTTGGTGATTTTAGATTTCCTATGCTAGGATTAAGATATATCCTTTATCTGATATCCTTCCAAGCCTCTACTAATCATGTTGGATGTTCCACGGTTGGTTCTTGAGATCTTTCGAGTCTTCTTTATCTCTCTTACTATTGACCTGGTTATCATGGTGTGCACATTTTAACCTTTTTTCTTAGATTTACTTTGTTCGATGACAAATCTGAGGTTGATAATTTAAGAGAGATGTATTTTCATAAGAATGGTGTCCTATAACTCATCCATCATGAATATGGATTTTGTAAATTACGTGTGGGTCCCACCGATTTAATTTGGTGTTGTTTTTTACCATGAACATCCATGATAATAATTATTATAAAAATATTTTTATTTTATATCTAAATATTTTATTAGTTTTTAGTGGTTAAAACACCAAATATCGCCATCCCATGTTGGTTGTTTTACCAGAATTATCATTTTAGCATTTTTACATGTTTGATAGGCCATTTGGGTGTGCCTTGTCTTTACCATTTTGAGGGATAGATTTTCTATGTTAAAAATATTATTATAAATTGAAAATTTGTTAATGTAAATTAAATTTATTCTCACCAAATGACCTTCTTTAGATAATTGTTTCAATTTGATAATTAAATGTGAAAAAGAAATCAAAAATTATACAATGTATATGAATTGGTCTTATTAAATAAAGTTGTCTAATAGGTTTCATGTCTATAGAACACCTTAACATGTAATTGGATTGTTTTTCAGTGAACCATGATTATCTAAATTCCATAAATGGATTTAATGATTGGTTGTATGCTACATGGCCTTGTTACACTATTGAAAGGAAAGGCATGACCTAAAAGGACTTATAGATAAATTATGTCATGCTAAAATGGTTGTAGGCTCAATTATACTTGTCACACTAGTAGATTATAATGGATTGAAACTTCTAAAATATTATATTACATCATTATCAAATAATTGTGTATTTACATGATCTCTCATTATATTTTATAGGGAATTCCATTAGCATTGGGGAACCCCATTCTGATTAAAAAATGTAGCATTATTGGGAAGAGTCCCACCTAAATCCTGATAATTTTTTGTTCTTAGATACCCAGTATGCCAACATTGTATCCTTCAAACAATATTATAGAATTTTTTGGAAACACTCCATTGATCCTGCACTGAAATGTAGGTTCCATGGTTAGAGCCCATCGGGCCCAGTCATTTATTAGCCCCATTTTACAATATATGTACTACATGGACTCGATATGAATCCTATATTGGAATTTATTTGGCTATAATCCATTTATTACACTCATACCCTTTTCTATGATTAATTCATTACTAATTTGGTGACTTTTGAGGTCTTTTATCCTTGGGTTTTACCTCGTAACTTCATTATCAAGTATCATTAAAGGTTTCTCTATAACATCTTTGAACCTTACATACTAGTGTGTGACTTATTTATAATCTAATAATAATCAAATATGGAATTTGAACTTGGTTATTCACCATCAAAGGTCTGATGTAAGTACTTTAGTATTTAGTTCCATTATACTACTTGACATTTTATATTCACTATTGCACAGGGTTACATTTCCATTAAACGAGCAATGTTTTATAGACATAGTTGGTTGTGGCCCATTTATATTTTATCTCACACCATTTTCAAGAACCATTTAGTTCCCAGATAAGACTGAATGATGAACGATTTTGATAAAGGGAAGAGTAAAACTTTGAAAACATGTTTACTTTTTGTTTAGAATAGATCTTGATAGAAGATGGCTAAGTTGGAACTTGATATTCTTGGGATGGTATATTGATATCCATTATAATTTTGTGGAATATGTTATACCTATTATCTTGTATCCATGTTTTCCAGTTTTCCGCAGACATGAATTATCATCATCAGTTAATATAATTGATTCATTTATTGTTATCCTTGGAAACCAATTAACATTGTCTTTTTTTTTTCTATTTACTTATATTTCCTCTATTATATACCTATATTTAAATATATAAATTGTTCTAAACTATGGTAATGTGGGAATATTCACCCAAGTGACACACCCCAGGCCCTCCCAACTATTCAGCAACCTCTATAATTTGAGGAGAAGCACTTGACGCCATGTGGACCACTGGTATCAGGGAACCCATTAAGTATATTCATGGTCTGGGATTTCACATTATAGGTTATCATATTTTATAAAATACAAAAGGATTTTATACAACCTCACATGAAAGCCAATATTGAAATAAATATCCCAATTTGAAAAATTATTGACCGCCCCTGATGAATTTTCTTGGGGTTCTTTCAAAACTATACGAAAGTGATTGTCAATAGAATTTAAATCCCATAATCATATAATCACCAACTTGTTGGTAATTTGATTCAATAAGCTGATGGTTGGCTATCTTATTCAACAAAATTATCCCACTTATTAATGGTTTACCATTGTTAATTTTCATTATGGGAAATTATAGTGATAAAATCATAGAACTATATATCCCAAAAAATATAATATTCATGTAGTCAAATCCCAATATTATAGAATCTCACTAATAGAATCTGGCATATGAAAAATAAATAAAACTACCAAAAAAGGTGATTTCATTTATTTTAAAATTTATTTTTAATAATATTATTAAATATTATGTTTTATTATATTAATTCAGTTTGTACATAGAAAAATTCAGAGTCGGACGAAGCAAGCTGAACAAGATGTTCAATATGCACAAGGCATGAGAGTCTCTCTATCTTGAAATCACATTAGTATCTTGTAATCTCTTGATTTATGGATCAATCATTTGTTAGTAATTTCATTTTGAGCTCTTTCAAATGATCTCATATTTACAGGCATTATCCCAATGGACGGCTCCCACATCTAATGGTCATATTTTTCCTTGAATCTCGGAGGGACCTATAAATGTGTCACTTAAACAACGGTAAATTAAAAACTGATTTCACGACATCGTTTCATAACCATAACATGGGTATGTAAAATATGGTTGCTCAACCAAATCTATTTTTTGGATTCTAAGGGAAAATTAAATTTCAGAGTCTAATTAAATAAACACTTGAAGACATTAAATCTAGGATATTCATATTCTATTTTTCAAGGACATAGATACCTCAATTCTATAGATTTTGGAGTCTGAATTCCAATGAATTCTAAGTCCGACTTCCAATGAATTTAGAGTCTGAATTCTATGGAATTAGTAATCTATATTACATGGAATTCAGAATCATAATTCTGATGAATTTGGAATCAGAATTATGAGTAATCTGGTAGCTAAATTCTGAGGAATTCGGAGTGAGAATTCCGAGGAATTCAGACTCGGAATTCAGATTCTGAATTATGAGGTATTCGGAGTCCGAATCATTAGAAATTCATAATTCGAATTCTGAAGAATAGGGAATCTGATTTCCAAGGAATTAGAAGTCGGAATTATTTGGAATTCCGAATCCGAATTCTGAAGACTACGGAGTCTGAATTTTATTGAATTCGGAGTTCAATTTTTAGCGAAGTTGGATTCTTAATTTTAGCGAATTTGTAATATGAATATCATATAATTCATAATATGAATTTCAGAGAATTAAGAATTTGTATTTAAATGAATTTTGAATCTGAATTTCAGAGAATCCGGAATTTTAATTTCAGAGAATTCAGAATCTGAATTTCAGAGAATTCAGAATATGAATTTCAAAGAATTTGGAATCCGAAAACAGAATACCCTATATCAATGAATTTATAGGATTCTGATGTTTAGATATGAAATAGAAATATAAAATTTTAAATAGAATGATTTAGATATATAGAAACTATACCATGAACAATGAAAACAATGGTAAGGAGAAAAATTCCTTAATAATGGAAACTTTCCTTATTAAGATAAATCTTAGGGGAAATAAAAATTGCCTTTGGATAGAGTGTTTTTGATTCTCAAAACATAACAGATTGGAAAATTTACAAGTAATACTTTTTGATACTACATCAACACTTCGACCGTGTATGTTTAAACCCTCACAGACCAAGGTTGGATGTATTACATTTTAGGGGTTCATGGTTTTGGGCAAATAGTACTCCAATCCTAAACCTACCATAATTCATAACATTTTTCCAAATTTTAACCAAAAAACGCACATTATGCCACATCCTTGATCTAATTTCTATGTATTATCTTATTTTATTTTGTTCTATAATCTCTCTTGGTTTCTATTTAAAATTTAAGGAAAAAATGGTGAAATTTGGGAAGGTAGGCCCATGTGCATAGTTTCTGCATGGTTAGTAGTAAATGTGCACAATTCCTGTAAACTATACATTATGAGGTATTACATACCATATGCTTCCACATAACTATGCTCTTTTTCCCATGTGACCATGAAATGTCCCCTGGATGGAAGGAATAGTCCACGTGGTTACTGTATAGTTTCCCAAATTGTGAAGACTACCCATGCAGATTATCCATAACCTTAAAAATGACCTTCCTTTTCTCTCTCCTATCTAGGTTAACACATTTCCCCCCATTTTGGCACCTCAGTCGTGATCTCTCAATCTTGGTGAACATATCCCTTCCTCCACCAATTTTGGGGGACTTTTTTCTTGATGGATTTGATGCAAATCTCCGTTGAAACTTCAAGTATGTGACTCCTTCCATCGTTTCCCCCAATAAACTAAGGTTTCTTCCTCTATTTTTGGGGTAAAATCTCTTCTTCCCCCAGGAATGTGATTTTAGGGTAATTTATTTTCTTTTGTGGGTTAATCCCTTATTTTACATCCAGATCATTCTTCCTCATGGTGTGACTACGTTGTAGAGAAAATATTACACCAGATTTTGGGGTTTCACTACAAATTTCAGGTGGTTACATGTTTAAATGTTTCTTGACAAGTTTTTTTTAGCAATTATGTGTTCAATTATATTTTTAATAAATTATAAATGTTCTGCGAATATGGATTTTTAAGAGTTAGTGTATGCAAGTTTTAATTTGTAATTTCTTGTGGAATTGGTAAACTATAGAGGCGTGGCCTTTTATGGTTCATTTAAAAATTATCTATAAATTTATTGAATGTTTTAATAAATTTTTTATGTGGTGTGAACCATATTTTTTAAAGGCATTGGTGTGAGTTGAATTGTGAATTATTTTTTATAAAATTGTAATTTCAGTGTGTGTTGGGATTTTTTTCTTGTGAAACATAAATGTGGCATCATGTTTATTTAGTTAAACATTTTTTGGACACATAATGTTAATTTTGAGTAGCTAATAGGTCAGACTAAGACTAGAATTCTAGTGATTCTAATGTGTCTATGACCCGAATTCAATTAGAGGGTTTGACGTTGACAACAGTAACATACCATATTGATGGATAAATATCACTAGAATATTAGATGCTTCAATTAACTAGTGGATCAGGCACAAGGTCATGGATTATTATGGATCTTATTCCCCCTTACACCGAGATGTAGGGTTCTAGGATCCCTTCAGCTAGATAACACCTATAAGGCCTCTCCCATGTGTGGTACTCCTCAATTATCATGTGATCACCATTGGAAGATGGTCGAGCATTTGATTTAATCCAAATAAAACCTATTTTTATTTAATGTTTCAATTCCTAAAAATTTGTTCTCATTTATTAAAACTGATTTTTTTTAATGTTCTTCTTTATATTATTTTTCTTGAATGCATATTTTTTATCGAAAGTTCCGGGAAAGGAATCATTATTGGTGGCATCGTACAAGGAAATTTATCAAACCCAATATTCAAAATTGTGTGTAAGAATAATTGGTTATATCTGATTCATGTAAGGTTAATGTATTTAATAAAGGTGTATCTGGATGCTAGTGATTTCTTATGTGTTTTTACGGAGACATATTGTGGGAGATACACCCCTAACTTGTGGTTATTTTTGTATCTTGGTATTTAGTTATTTTTATAGTATCCCCCTTTTTGGTTATGGTTTTAAAAATGTATACTTATATTAGAAACCATGTAACAGTTTGTTAAGTATTTTTCCAGCTTTGTTTATTTTTATATTGTCTGTTTTTTATACTTCTATCATCGGATGAAATTGTTCATAGTTGTTTGTATTAATACCTGGGAACTTTTTCCAGCCAATGAGGATCAAGATTTTCATTCTAGGAATTATGTGGACAGGGTCGAGTTCCATCATATAGGGTGACCCAACATAGTTTGTTAAAAAATGGTATCAGAGGGAGGTTTTTTCTCTTTGGGTCATTTGAATTGTGATGAGTCTGGATTGATAGGATATACGACTATCGAGGCTTGGAGATCTGGTTAAGAGTATTATTCCTAGAAAAGAAATAATGTAACAGACCTAGAGTCTCCATGGGATATCAGTATTCTTGTTTGGATTCTCCTCCATGTAGCCAGTGCAGGCTGTAGACTATACAAGGACAATCTGTGGGAATGAATTTCGTTGGTCATTGTTTTACATTGTAATGTTTGAATTATTTACTGTATGATGTTTCTTGATTTTCTCTGACATGATATATTGATGAATTTTCTGAGAATTTTTATTCATGTAGAAACATGCCTCCTGAAAAAAATAATTGATAATTTAGGGATGATGTTGGAGAGGCTTATTCCTCACAACTTAAATAGAGGCCGATAGAAGCATTGATCTCAACTTTTCAGGATCTGTTATAGAGAGCGAGTCCTGCTCCTACAATAGGTAGTGAGGATGACCCTATCCCTCGGATGGGAAAAGTCTATGAATTCATAAATACTAAACCACTTACATTCTGAGGTATGTTAGTGCATCATAATGTAGAGGAGTATATCAAGAAATCAAAGTGTATATTTGAGTTCTTAGATACACTAGAGGAGGACATGGTGAAATGTGGATCCGATCATCTGGAGGGTCCCACTAAGAGGTGTAGGGACTCTTTGATTCATTTTATAAAGAATGAACATATGACCTATAATGAATTCAAGGTGGTATTTAATAATCAATAGTACAACTATGGTTTTGGAATATACAAAATACATAGAGTCCATGGACCTCATCCTAGGGGACCAGAAGAAAATGGAATATTCCCACAGTTGTTTTTGAGTGGGCCCAGTATGCTACAAAGATTGTTTTCAATGAGTTGATGAAGATGAAATTGTTTTAGAATGTTTCTTTGGCCAGAGATTTACCCATAAGTCATCTAGTTCATGTTAAACACTTATACTGAAGTGGCTGATCAGGCATGTATGTTGGTGATCGACTACATGAGAAGGTGACTTCGTTCTGGGGCTACATCCGCAATGAGAATTGGTAGTACATCATAAAATAGAAGGAAATGTAATGAGAAAGGTAAAAAGGGACGTTATAGCCCAGGAAAACCTTCTAGGAATCCTCCGTAGATGGATTTAGAATTAGGGACCAGATTGTGTAATTCATGTGTAATGGTGGGGAAAACATGACCAGATTTTACAATCCATCCATAGACCTAATACTGGTGCTTATTGTTAAGGAACTTATATCGTTTTTTAAGAGCACATGTTATAATTAAGTAAGTTATAGATTAGTAGGATTCACAAGTATGACAGCTCATTTAGAATAATATAGGATAGTGGGGTCTTAGATTGATGGTAGAGGTGGTAAATAGATCTTCATCCTTCCAGAGTCAGCTCAGTGTGGAGCTTCAGGCTAGTGGTCATGGTTAAACCATGTTAGACACCAAAATTCTTCATGCTATGTAGAAGGCCACAGTGGGATAGGATGTAGGGCCCTCAATGGTTCTAGGTACCATTATTATTTCATCCACTATAGCTACTATGATTTCTGATAGTAATGATTTTGTTTCCATTATTATACTCATCACGGAACCTATTGAATTTTCTAACTAATTTGTTATCTTTTGTGATGAATTTGGTGATACCACTAGGAAAGAGGATGATGCTAGGAATCATGTGTTCATCATGTGTGATTTCTGTGTAAGGGGTTGGAATTGGATGAAATTTTATGATTCTAGATATTGAATTGTTTTATGTGATCATTGGCATGTATTGGATGGGTAATTTCTAAGAGAACATTTATTGTCATCGGTAGTGAGTTAGTTTTATAGAATATGATGGTAGCTCTCATGTTTTCTTTGGAGAATGGGACCCAATGTCAGGTTGAGTTGGAACTCTACTCCCATAGTTGATTAGTCATGACCATTATTAATTGTCGCTCATAATATAGGAAAATGATATTACTATTTGGTATGGTTTACCTCATGTAGTTGATGAATTCCTAGAGGTATTCCGTAATGAATTTTTAGGCTATCTCCCAAAGTATGGTGTAGAGTTCTCAATTTATTTGGAATCGAGAACACAACTGATATCTCTTACTGATATTGCATATCCCCAAATGTACTGAGGGAATTAGAGATATAGCAGGATATCATTGAATCTAGATGTTTTGATCACTCGATCATCTCTCCATTGACCTATTATATTTTGTTCACAAGGAATTTTGATGGATCTCTACTATATTGCTTCAACTATCAGAACCTAAAAAAGGTAACAATTAATCCCAAATACCATTTACCCCGAATTGACACTTTGTTTTACAAGATAATGGTGGAATATTGTTTTTTAATAATTAATTTGCCATCAGGTTACCACCAGGATAGGATGAAGGAGGTGAATATCGCGAAGATGAATTTCTGATGTAGGTATGGCCAAATTTAGTACATCGTAATTCTATTCAGATAAAAAAAATTCTCTAGTTATCTTTATGGTTCTCATGAATAAGTTTTCCCACAATTAAATAAACTCTTTTTGAGTTGTTTTGGAGGATTTCATCCTAGTCTATTCATGATCTCAAGGGGAACATGATCTTCACCTACGGATTGTGTTGGGCACCTTGCAGGGCCATTGTCTTTATGTGAATTTCTAAAAATGTACATTTTGGATCAAGGAAGTAATGTTTATAGGCCATGTAATTTTCTAAATTTGTGGTTTTGATGGCCCTTGAGAATATCAGTGCTTTTATGTCATGGGAGAAACCCAAAAATTTGTTTGAGATAAGATGTTTTCTCGAACTTGTGTGGTATTAATGGCTGTTTTTTTGGGATTTCTCACACCTATCCTCTCATATGACTACAATCACCAGGAAAGGGGAATAGATTGATTGGATTCTTGATTGTATGAAGACATTTCAGGAGTTGATGTAGAATTTGACTATCATAGCCTTTTTGATCTTCCCAATGTCCGTAAAGGGATATGTGGTTTAATAAGATGCTTCATGTATGGCTCTCAGGTGTGTACCTATGTAGGATGACGATGTGGTGGTGTATGGATCATTATAAGATTATACACCTGAGAATAATTACCTTACTCATGACTTAGAATTAGCAGAAGTGAGGAAAGCATTGAAGACAATTCACCACTGCCTTGCTGAGGAGAAGTTTGGGGACTATTCTAATCATAAGATCTTGGGCTACATCTTCTCATAGAAGGATCTCAGATTTAGGCAGCGTCGCTGGATCAAATATCTAGAGGGGTATGACTTTGATATTTTATATATCCCGAACAATGGAAACATGGAAGCTGATGCCTGGGGTAGAAAAGTTACAGTGAATGGATTGAGAATGTACTGTGATGAGTCAATTCTGATGGGGATTTTTCCCTCATGCATGTAGATACTAACAAGCATATTTTAGGTACGTTTCATGAAATTTTATATTTGGAACCATGTATTCTGTGGAAGGTTTAACCAAAGTAGTCTGGTGATGAGATGTTCCAGGGATCGTGGAATCTCTTTCATTGCGGGGATTCATCCTATGATTGGTCATTGTCTCCTGATGAATTTATGTGCTTATAGGGCTGGTTCGTGGTGTTGTTTGCTCTAAGTAAGGTGGTGAATTTGGATAGTGACCAGTCTCAGTGGGATGATAATCATTGTACCACCAATATGTTATATGATGTTCCCTGATTGTTCTGGTGGAAATATTTGAAACATGACATAAATGAATTTGTATCTAGATGCTACATATTCTAATAGGAGAAATCGGAACATAAATGGACTTTCAGTTTTTTTATCTGCTACCAATTACTACAAAGATGTGGGATGAGTTTCTATGGACTCCATTATTATCATGCATAATACACCTTATGGGAAGTACACTATTTTTTAATTGATCAACTTCTTTGCTAAATTGGCTCATTTCATACAGATCTGGTATTCAACCAATGTGGATGAGTTCGGGCATTTGAATATTCATGAAGTGTTCGAGCTTTATGGTGTCTCTTTAACTATTGTTTTTAATAGATACACTGATGTTTCCACTCAATTCTGTGAGGGTCTTTATAAGGAATTTGGGATGCATATTAAAACGATCATGGTGTTCCATCCTCAAATGGATGGCGAAACAAAGTGAGAAAATCAGATCATAGATTACATGCTATAAACGTGTTTATTGGTCTTTAGAGTAATAGGGGATTTCCATTAATGACTAGTTTAAATTTCTTATAATAGAAACTCTTCATCCTCTAGGTGAATGGATCCCATTGAGGAGCTACATGGTCGGTCATATCCTTCACCATTGTGTTGGGATAATGTGGGTGAGACCTCACTTTTGAGACCAAGGATTCTACAAGAGACATCTAAGATGGTCAGGTTGATTTGGAAATTTTTTTTGATAGATGAGGGTCACCCCATGTATGATTCTAATTAAAGGTGTACAGATCGTGAGTTTTTTGTGGAAAATTATGAGTTCTTGAAGATAGCATCTTATTTGTGTCATCGGTGCTTGTGAAAGTTAGGTTAAATGGCGGCGAGGTATGTCAGACCATTCAAAACCCTTGAGTGGATTGGATGGGTTAAATACAATATGTCGTTTCCATCCAAGTTAACATCGATTGATGACATGTTTCACAATTCAGATTTTATGGCTTATAACCAACAACTGTCTCATGTGATGATATGGGAAGAGATGGATTTAGTGCCTGACTTGTTAATGTTTGAATGACCTGTGTTGATAGTGGATTCCCACGAAAAGGTTGTTTAGGGACAATCTATTCCATTGGTCTATGTACTTTTTAAGCATAGAAGTTATACACATGAGACATTAGAGTGGAAGGCCTGGGTCGATCAAGAGTAGTTGTTTCTATTTTCTGACCATGTTACCAGATGACTATCTCAGGGAGGAATGTTTCAATGGACAGGTGAATTGTCTTGTATGTGATATCTTTTTTAGGTATTTTCTTATTTTATATTGGTACGTAATTTACCATGGGTTTCTATTAGAAATTTTAGCTGAAAATGGAGAAATTTAGGAAGACATGACCATGCACAATACTAGGAAACATTGTTGTAGGAGACATATCCTACAACAAAGCTTCTGAATGACAATGCTCCCTTTCCCAGGAAACCGTGAGAATTCTATTTATTGGATAAAATGGTTCACATGGAAACAACATGGTTTTCAAAAAAATTCAGAAAAACCATGTTGATATTCCAGAACACTAAAAAATAAATTTTTATTCTCTCTCCTCTTAGGTTTAACAACTTTTCCCCTCATCTTGGAACCCCACTCGAGAAGTCTCACTCGAATCCCAACTCTATCATCCTCCTCATCATGTAGGGAACATCTGTTTTACTATATTGGGTGTGTGTCTCCCTCTAAACATTATGTAAGTGTTTCATTCTCTTGATTTCCCCTATAATATACGCTTTCTTCAATTCTTTTTTGTGGTTAATTATCCTCCATGCCTGTGGTTGGGATTTTAGGGTTCTTTCATGACATTTGAACTTTCTGAATCTATGGTGCAGAGAGAATGTTACACAAAATTATGCGGTTTCTCAGAAAATGGTACTTGGTTCCGTTATTAAACATTTTTTGATGAATTTTTTTGGTAGGCTTCTGTACCTTAATATGTTTGATAAATTATAAATGTTGTGAGAATGTGTTTTTTTGAAGAGTTTTTGTATGCCATTATTTCAAAAATGAAAATTTCATATGTAATTTGTATTATCATGAGGTGAGGCTTTTCGGTGTGAATTTTAAAATTAATTATAAATTGAGTAAATGTTTTAATAAATTGTGTTTGTGGTGAGAACGAAACTTTTGAAAGGCCTTGTTGTGTGATGAATTTGGAAAGAATATTTTTGGATGAAATATAATATTGGTCTGTGTTCGGCCATATTGGGCTTGTGGAACATAAATGTGGAATTATGTGAATTATGTGAAAACATGTTTTTTCACTCAACATGATGCCCTTATAGCTATGAGTGAAAACTAGGACTATAGTGCCATTGATTCTTATGTTGTTATTTCCAGACATCGCTTAGTGAGATTAACATTTAAAACACTATCTAAAAATAAATATCGTTGGTGACTACTAGAATATCGGAGGCTTCTACTCTCTAGTGGATCTACCATGAGGAATTGGATTATTGTGGTCCTTATACCACCTTACACCATGATGTGAGGTTATAGAGTCCCTTTTTATAGCTTCCACCAATAGGATCTATCCTATGTCTTGGGATCCTCGATCATCACAAGCTTATCATTGGTTTAAGATGGGGAATTTTTGTTACTCCAATGAAAAAGAGTTTTGATTTGAAGTGAAATTTCATAAAAAGTTGTTCTTATTTATTAAAACTGGTTTAATTTAATTTTGATCATGTACATATATAATTTTTTATATTTATGTTTTATTCATCTAACATTTAGAGCATGGAATCACAATTGGGTGTCATCCTACTGGGAAATCACTCACACCATACGTACACTATTTCGTGTACGACTAACTGGTTATGTTTGATGCAGGTGAGGGTAATGTCCTTGGTGAAGGTGGATTGGGATACTAGTGAGTTCATTGGTGGTGAGGTGGTGACAACGTAAGAGAGATACTCCCCTTTAAGGTAGTGGATTCTGTCTCATGGTATTCAGTTCTTTTTTGTAGTATATAATTTTTGGAATTTTTTATAATCTTGTAAATATATATTTGAAACAATATATGGTTATTTTGGATATATTTACCATATTTGTTAAATTTTTTATTATCTTTTGTTTTGTTCTATTATCATAGGGTTAAATAATTCCCACATTCTAGTATCAATACCTGAGAAATTGCACCCGCCAATGGGGATCAGCAATGCCCATTGGGCCTTGCTGCCGAATTGGTTGGGCAACACATCGTATGGTGACATGGATATATTCGTGTCACATTATAAATCCCAAAAATAAAATAATCACAATAGGGGTCAAGGATTACTAAAATACTTGTAATAATATTATTAAATTGTCCAGTCAATTTTATCATTTTTTAGAGGATTAAAATATATAAAAGAATTAAATTTTGTATCTAGATACATCTAATAAATTCTCTAGAAATTCAATGTAAATATTTGGTCCTGATAATATATAAGGGAGTGTGGTAAATCATGAAATGTCAAAAAATACTTAATTTATAATTGTGTAAGATTATCATGGGATTTATATCAATAAAATGGACTGATTTTGTAATGTTTAAGACTAAATCCCAGATAACATTTTCCACATTAGATGTTATAGGGAGTTTAATGATGAAATAAAAGGAAATTTTTTCCCATTTCTATTTTGGTATGGGAAATCATTTTTACATTCCCTTATAAATTTCTCTCCTATCTGTAAATTTTTGACACATTAGGATTCCCGATATTAACTTTTCAATAACCATTTTCATGTTTTCTGATATGAAATACTCTTTCCAATAAATATACATATTTTTATATCTAGGATGAATATATAATGCTGATTTATAAGGATCATCCAATATATACTTCATAAGCAGTCAAATTAATGTAATGGATATGTTTTTCCATGTATGGAGCATTCCAAGATGATCATTATTGAACTCTAGAATATTCCTAACCCACTTCTATAATTCCTTAATTCCTTCTTCTCCTTCTTAAAGATCTATTTTATAGTAGGTTAAATGTTATCCTTTAAAAGATATTTTTTTAACATTTTATGAATATTTTTTGAACCATATTCTATAAATATAAAAATATATTGTAACCCCATGACCCCAGAATCCAGGAGCTAGTGCATTATTTTAATACATTGGGATGATTACAAGGAATCATACCCTGACAGACAGATTAGTTTAGTAGTATTGGAAACAAGATACATACATACGCTTTACACTGCAACTTGAAAAGAAAAAAAACAATAATTTATTTCATTAAAAACATCCAAGATTTCAATATTATTCCTGCAAGTCACTCATAATTAACATCTTTATATCCTGGGAAAATGAAACATGAGAAAGGGGAGAACTCAAATGCCTAGTAAGAGTAAGCAGTATAGTGGATGATATCATAAACAATAGTCATGGTGAATAACTGAAAACACCTGCCTTTACAAATAATTAACATGAACAATTTATGGCAGGAATATGAGGTGAGTAAATAATGCAATAATAAAACATAGTCATGTGTATTCTACTAGTCTAATAACCACATGAAAAATCAGTTTCTAATCTCATAATGATGGAATGCCAAATGCCAGACATAATAACCACATATTCAAGGCTTTCTTCCAAGACTACAAATAAGATTTTTTCAAGGCCTTATGCCAAGTCAATAGTTTGTCTCATGATACCTACCGATGCATTTAGGAGAAATAATGGTCTCCACACATCACATACTATGTAAAATGCATTCTACATATGAAAAGGATTAAACATAACATAAAAATTCATATTAAACTATCATACGCAATGTCAATTCTTTAACCACAATCCATGAATGGTATAAAAAAATAGCACATCCACAGTCAAACATAACTCATTCAATACAATATGGAATATTGTATTATAATAAATTAACCTCAATTGAGAATAATTAAGGATATATTCATAGATAAAAATATTCATCAAAACTATTGGAGAGTAGTATCGACCTTTTTCTTAAAAACGTTCCAAAGTATCACTATTTATCAAGAAGCTGTTTAAAATAGATTTTTGAATCAATGTGTCCCATTCCACTTTGAAAATTTTAAAATGAATTATAATTTTAATACATTATTGTCTATATAAATAAACCCTTAAAACCATTTCTAAAACATTCACAATACTGAGAAATATTTAGAAGAATAAAATTTTAAAATATTTAAAATTATATTTTATTTAGAGTTCCTAACAAAATTAGTGATGCTTTAACACAAATAATTGAAGTAATAAAAACTTAATAATATCATTATAAAAAAGGGATTCATGATATATTATGTAAAATTACAGTATACAATCCATATTAAAGTGAATTGTCCCATAACAACATATAAGTCTCAATGGAATATAAGTTGAGATGAAATCCTTTATAAAGACCATATCTTTAGGTAAAGGATAAATCAATGACATAATTATGTGTGAAAAATATAAATACACTAAATATGATTTTATATTAAGTGTAAATTAATCAAAGGACATTCACACATATTCCTGTAAAAACAACACAAATGACGTGGATGTTTAACTCAATTAATGGAAATTGAGTTAAGATTAATCTTATCAAGTTCATATCAATGAATTGAGAAGTTATCAATGGAGTGATTATGTGTATGAAGAGTATATTAAGGTAAAGGGCAGTGGAAATTACTACATGAATAATAAATTGTGATTCCCCACATAATCTTGGAGTAAAATAGTCAATGAAGTATGCCTAAATCTGAATGAGTGGAAATTGAAAATTGAATTTCCCTTACCTACTTGTAACTTACGAAACATACATCCCATGAAAGAAGGATCATACATTGATGATATAAATACCCATAAATTTATGTATTTTACACAATGAATACAATCATGGATAGCACATATTCAAAACAAATGGAAATATTGGCAAATATATTAGGAATCTCACATGAATAAAAAGTGAGATGAAAAATCCTTACATCGTTGTGATCAATCCAGTTATATGAAAAAAAGTTAAAAACCACAAAGTGAATCACTGAATACCATGAATATAAAATAATTCTAGTTAATATATATAAAATTTTAGTACCCAATACACAACATGAAATACATAAGTGGCGAACAATGGAAATCTCACAGAATTTAATGTTAGATAAGAAACCCCTTACCTCAAGTCCGACTTGTCATGTACGTTCTTTGTTCTACTTGAATAATAAACATAAATTAATTTATATGTGATTAAATTTTTTTAAGATTATTATTATTTTTATATCACTTATTACCTTTCTATTACAATTAGTTAATTATTTGAGTTCATATTGTATATTTTATCGACGTTCGGAACTTGAGTGAAAAATGAACTTGTTATAATTACAATTTTTTCAGGTGCTCAAACGTCCATTATCTCCAGAATGATATACATGATTTAGGAACCATATATATATTATATATCAAATATATGTATCTATTTATAATAATATATAACATTTGGATATAAGAAATGAAATGTACCATTCATGGAGACGGTAAGTCGTCCGCACACATTAACGCTACTTTCATTTTTATTTTGTATTTTAATGGAATTAATACATAATGATACATAGTTATATTATAATTATTGAACAATATCATATATAATATAATTAACTATATCCTTTATACTTCCCACATAAGTCATTAACAATTAATATCTTTTTGAGGGGGCGGTAATCTACACTTCAGTAAATGAAATTATCGTGTTTTACACAAAATGGAAACCAAAAATAATGATATAAATGAAAAAAAGAAGCATAAATAAAACATAAAAACAATATATATATATCATATATAAATATAGTTACATATTAATTTCCACCATAATAGGTGGTAAGAGATAATCGAACAATCATTGTTTCATTAGGCGTTAGTTTGCCATCCACTGAAATAGTATGTTTTTCGTCCATTAGATGGTGGTGTGTGTATGCGTAGTTTGAATCCATCTAATAACAAAATCCTGGTATTTTTAGGATACTTGTCAGGTTATATATGAAAGTAATAAAAACTTTTTAGGTGGTTGGAGAAGTAAAAGAAAACAAAATAAAACAAAAGAATTTAAGAGAAAGCGTTACTTTTAATTTGGATAACATCCTATTGTTTGAACCAGAAGGACTTCTTGAAGATCCTTCTACATAAGGTGGGGATTTTAGGAGGATGAGGGGGATCATGAGAGATTATTTTGGTAGGGGTTTTATGAGACAAGGTGTTTGAGAGGTGTGTGGAATGTTTAAGAAGTGGTTTCCTTTTATTAGGGGGAGGAGGGACTCTTTAGCAATGTGTGATAATATTATTTTATTATATAGTGATATTCAGTTTCTAATGGTCCAAAACTAATTATAGTCAAACATAAAATAAATCCTTGTAGAAATAAAATCATCCAATAATAATTTTACTAGTTTTTTATATTATTTTAATATTAATAATCATATTTATTTAAATCATTTTTAATGAGGTAAATACTACATCATTATTGTTTCATAAATAATTTAATTTATTTGATGTATCGAAATTATAAAAAATTTACCATAATTCAGGAAATATTATTAGATTTCCAATGATTATTTTTACTCAATGTGATGACTTAGATAACCCCATGTAAAAATTCATATACTGAAAGATTTTTGTTAATGTCATTTTTATATTTATTTTAAGATAATTAAAATATTGTCTCATTGTCATTCTTTAGTGCCACCATGGGGTCCCAAAATTGATCTAAGGATTCACATGGTTGGCCATGACTCATCCAATAAGTTTAGGATAAGTGTTAAGGTAATTTTGTAATATTATAATATTGTTTTTAACTTGAATTACCGTATTTAACTTAAACCACGTTAAATAAACGTCAAATTTTACTGTTCACCAAAAATAATTTTTATCTTATTGAACCACATAGTACTTACTAATAAAAACCATGTATCACAGATTTTCCAAATTCAATTCAAATAATTGGTAAAATTTCATTTAATTGAAAAAGTCGGAATTTTAACTACTACTTAGTGGTTTCAGCATTTATCAAAAATTGTTGTTTTTCAAAAATATACCAACAATTCAGCTTATGATTTATTTTCTATTTCAAATTAAAAAAATATTTATATTTTACGAAATTAAAAACATAAAAGATGGATTAATTAATTTAAAATTAATTCTAATTGTCAAAACAAATAGCGTGTTTTTAAGAAACAATAACTATCAAAAGATTGACACATCATTATGTATAATTTCAAAGTGAAATTAATTATAATGACCAATATTGGATTAAAGGGTAAAGATATAATATAAATAAACTTCAAAACCAATTAAAAATATATTCTAACCATATAACTAAATTAGATCAACATGCAATTTTGAATTAAAATACATAGTTTCTCACTATTCATAAAAAATGAATATTATTTGAAAAATACAAAAATTACATCAGAAGTAATTTTTTTCTCCCAATTTTAAATGAGAATTATATTTTTTTCAATATTAATGTGTAAAAGGGTCAAATGTTGGATTTAAAAAGGGTTCACCATTAAAAGGTGGTAAAAATTATTTATTTGGAAAATACAATTTTTTATCTGAAAAATTGAATTTTTCTTATAATATGTCTAAGAAACACTTAATACAGAAGTTAAAATTACATGGAGTATATAAAATTCAAAATCAAGTAAATATAATTCATAACCTCTTTTGAACTGCTAGTTTGCTAATTCGTGGTGTGCTCGAACTCGCAGTAGCGTGTCGTGCAAGAAGTTGAGTTTAAAGAAAATAACTTACTATGAAATATTGGGGTGTTACATTATCCCCTACTTTAATAATCTGCATCCTCACAATTTTAAATTGTTCTTCGAAAATAAAAGGTAAAAAAATAGTAAACCCACATCGGAAATTGGGTTAATAAAATTTAGTCATAATAAGAGGGAAAAGGAGATGAAAAAGTCACCAATAAATTATGATCTCTATTATGAGTAAATTGGTGGAAATTAGAGACACATAATTGGAGGTAAACATAAATATATATAGGGAGTGGTTGAGGACATCAATCACAAACAAGTGTAAAATTGATGGCCTCAAAGTCATCAATATGTGACGATTTAAAATATCATCAGTTCAACAAAACATAAAGCATTAGGATAACACATTTTTGGTTTCAAGATACCTTCCCTAATGTATAATAATTAATTTATTCATATAATATGAAAACAAAAATATACTTGAGAAGTATATTATCATCATTTATCAAATTCATACCACTAACTCAACTTTAACTCCAAATGATGAGTATTAATGATGACTTGGTCACACCTGAAGCACTAGAATCAACTTATAGAGAATCTCATATTCCCCAATGGATGAACTATTTATTTCCCTTTTCATTAGTGACTAACCGAAACCAATTTTTTTTGTAAATGACCAGATGATCTGCATAAAGGATAATAATTTAGAGAAAGAAATACTAATAATAATTTCAAAAATTAATCCAACAATACAAAAAATTCAATAAATACCATTCAATAAATAATTTTCCATAAAATATATTAATATAATCCTATCTAATATTGAAACCAAATACCCAGAAGAATTTTCTTACGTAGTTTTCCATGTTAAATTGTATATTTAAATAATATCGACTTCTCTTAAAGTCACATACCTAAAAGTGATTAACCTAATCACATATTTTCTGTGATAGGTTAATTATTTCCATAAATAAACCAAATTTCTAAAAATCAACAATAAAAATATAGGTAAATAAACACCTTTACTCTTCAAATTAAATCCCATTATATTCTATTTTCCTTATGCATATATTATTACTAATAGAGAGAATGTCTTCCAAAATAAAATTAATCATTAATTACTAAATAATTTTCCTATACAAAGGATATCAATTTTACCAGACATAAGATCCCAAATCAACTTAAAAAAATCATTTAACGAAAAAGAATTAGTCACACTAACCAGGGACTACACGTAGTCCAGTGGTAGGCAATAAATTCCAATCGCACTATAGCTATGGGTTGGATTCCCGCAGCTTTGTTCGACACGACGGGTTGTCACATGATCTACGTTTTTTCCTTTTTCAAAAACTATTTAATTTATAATATTCCCAAAAATGAGATAGATTCCTCAAAAAAAACTATAACATTATTTCATTCCCAAATTTAATAACATGAAATTTCCTCAACCTCAATGATCATATAAAACGAAATGGTTATTTATAACATTATACATAAGAGATAAGATAATTATTCCTCAAATATAATTTTCACATGACAAATTTTAGGGAATTCACTCATGTAATGGAAAGTTCCACAACATTTACAGTAAACGACTATAAATGGATTCTTTGGAACCTTTTTATTTTCTTCCATAGCACTCTTAATTTTTCCTCGAAAATTATTTACTTTATGTCCTTCTTTTCCACATATAAAGCATTTCTTTTTTCAATTAAGACACCATCCTAGGTTTCTCCTTCCACATTTCCGACATGATAGAAAATGAGCTTTTTTCTCCATGGTCATCACTGCTGGAGCTTTTGTCATTCACCACTTTTCTCTTCCTTGTTAAGTCCAGGAGTTGGTTAATATATATGTTGTTGATATTATTTTTTGAAAACGGATTCGGAATGGACACAATATCTTTTATGCCTATCAACATTCCATTTTATTTCTCATTTCCACCACCATTCATACCTTGTACATCATGCTCAATGTTACTATGACTTCCTTTTAATCTAGCCATTTACTAAAACCAGAAATCATTGTGTGAGTAATAATAGTCATAAAATCATTTAAATAATATCATGAAACCTTATTTTCAAATTAAAACACCTTAGTATTAACCAAGGTCATTTATTCTCATCTTGTATTAAAATTCTTCAAATCGGTTTGTAAAGAGAATGTGAATTATCCTAAGCATATCCCTTAGGATTGTCGTATCCAAGAGTGCAGCAAGGACCGTTTTCATCTACAGGGATTCCCCGGGTCATGCCCGGAACTCCTTTTCGGTGTTTTCACTCCTAGGTATAATTGTGCCAAAGCTGCCTCTACCTGATCGTATACAAACAGGGATATACTGCTTTGAAAATACAAAAATTATCTACATTAGCAATATTATAGGGATTTATACTATATTAATCCTCAATGTCTATCTTAGGGAAATGTTCTCTAATTAGATTTTATTTAAATCTAGTTTCCATGTTTTGTGCTAAACATCATCGGATACCAATTTTAACGCCTCAACCCCAGAATCCAGGAGCCGATGAATTATATTAATACATTGGCATGATTACAAGGAATCATGTCCCGAAGGACTGATCAGTTTAGTAGTCTTGGAAACAATATATATATATATATATATATAAGTTCAACACTACAACTTAAAAAGAAAAACAACACTAATTTATTCCAATAGAAACATCAAAGCTTCCAAGATTATTCCTGCAAGTCACTCATAACTAGTTTGTTCATATCCTGGGAAAATGAAACATGAGAAAGGGGTAAGATCAAATTCATAGTAAGAGTAAGAAATAAAATAGAAGATTACATAAACAGTAGGCATGGTGAAAAATTTAAAACACATGACTTTATAAATAATTAACATGAGCACTTTATGGCAGGGATATGAGCTGAGTAAATAATTCCATAATAAAACAACGTCAAGGGTATTATACTAGTATAATAGCCACCTGAAAAATAAATATCTACTCTCATAATAATGGAATTCATAACTCCGGACATCATAGCCACATAGTCAAGACCTCGTGCCAAGACTACAAATAAGATTTTGTCAGGGCCTTATGCCAAGACACAAGTATGTCTCATGAGACCTACTGACGCATCGATCAGATATAGAGGCCTCCACCTATCACTTACTATGTATTATTCATTCCTCGTATGAAAAGGATTAAACCTAACATAAACATTCGTATTAAACATGCATATGAAATGCCAATTCTTAAACCATAAACCATGAATGGTATAAGAAATTACACATCCACAGTCAACCATAACTCATTCAATACAATATGGAAGATTGTATTATAATAAATTAACTTCAATATAGAATAATGATGGATATTGACATAGATTAAAATATTCATCAAAAATATTTGAGAGAAGTATCCCCCTTTTTATTGAAAACATTCAATTGTATCGCTATTTATCAAAAAGCTACTTCAAAAAGATTATTGAATCAAAGTGTCCCATTCCAATATGGAACATTTAAAAATAATTTTAATTTTAAAACTCTAATGTATATAAAAAAAAAATCCTTAAAACCATTTTTAAAACATGAACAATAATGAGAAATATTTAGAAGAATAAAAGTTTAAAACATTTAAAATTTTATTTTAGTTAGAGTTCCTAACCTAATGAGAGATTCTTGAACACAAATAATTCAAGTAATAAAAACATAAAAATATCATGAGAAAAAGGGATTAATGATATGTTATGTCAAATTACAGTATATAAACCAAATAAAAGTGAATTGGTTCATAACAACAAAGAAGTCTCAATAGAATGTAAGTTAAGATGAAATCCCTTATAAAGATTGTATCCTTAGGTTAAAGATTAATCAATGACATAATTATGTGTGAAAAATATAAATACACTAAATATGATTGAATATTCATTGTAAATCAATCAGATTACATTAAAACGTATTCTTTTAAAAACAACAAAAATGACTTGGATGATTTACTCAATGAATGTAAATTGAGTTAAGATTACTCTTATCAAGTTCATATCAATTACTTGAGAAGTTATCAATAAAGTGATTATGTGGATCAAGATTATATCCACACAAAGGGGAGCATAAATTAATACATGAACAATAAATTGTGATTCCCCGCAAAATCTTTGAGTAAAATAGTCAATGAAGTATGGGTAAATCAAAATTAGTGGAAATTGAAATGTAAAATTGCATTACCGATTTGGTAAATTACGAATCATACACCCCATGGATGAATGATCATACAATGATGATGTAAATAACCATACATTAATGTATGTGACACAATTAATACAATCATGGACAGTACATACGCCACCGAAAAGGAAATAGTGTCCAATATAGCATGAATATCACATGAATAAGATGTGAGATGAAAAAACCTTACTTCGTTGCGATCAATTAAGTTTTATGACCAAAAGATAATAACCACAAAATGAATCATTGAATACCATGAATTTAAATAAATTCATGATAATATATATCAAATGGTAGTACACAATACACAACATGGAATAAATAAGTGGCGAACAATGAGAATCTCACAAAATTAAAACATAGATAAGAAACCCCTTACCTCAAGTCTGACATGTCTTGTATGTTCCTTGTACTTAATGAATAATAAACATAATTTAATTTCTAAATGATTTTGAACATTTTTCATGTTTATTATTCCTTTTATATCAATAAATACCTTACTATAACAATTAGTTAATTATTTGAGTTCATATTGGATATTTTATCGATGTTCGAAAATTGAGTAAAAAATGAACTTGTTATAATTACAATTTTCCATGTGGTAAAAGTCCATTATCACCAGAATGATATAAATTACTTAGGTATCATATATATATATTATATCCAGTATATATATCTATTTATAATAGTAAATTACATTTGGAAAATGAAATGAAATGTGTTGTTCATGGAGACGGTAATCCGTAGACACGCATTAACGCTACATTCATTTATATTTTGTATTTTAATGGGATTAAAAAATAATGATAAATAGGTATATTATAATTCCTAAATAATATAATATATAATATCCTTAATTCAATCCTTTATATTTCCCACATAAGGCATTAACGAGTCATATCATTTTGAGGGGGCAGTAGTATGCACTTCCCCAAATGAAATTATTGCATTTTACACAAAATGGAAACCATAAAATAATTATATAAATGGAAAATACAGAATCATAAATAAAACATAAACATAATATATATCATATATAAATATTGTTCCATCTTAATGTCCACTATAAAATGTGGTAGGAGATAATCGAACAATCATCATTTCGTGAGGCGTTAATTTTCCATCCATAGAAATAGTATCTTCTTCACCTATTAGATGGAGGTGTGTGTAAATGTAGTTTGAATACATCTCATTGAAACATCATAGTATATTTAGGATACTGTTTTTGTTATAAAATAAAGAAATAAAATGGTTTTTTGGGGTTGGAGAAGTAAAACAAAACAAAATAAAACAAATTAATTTAAGAGAAAACTTTACCGTTAATTTTGGTAACTTCCTTTGGTTTGAACCAAAATAAACTCTTGAAGTTCCTTATGCCTAAATTGAGGATTCTAAGAGAAATAGGGGGGTATTGAGATATTTTTTTTAAGGGTTTGGATGAGCCAAGGGGCTTGAGAGGTGTGTGGAATGCGTTAGTAGTGGGGTTCTTTTATAAGGGGGAGGAGGGGCTCTTTAGGAATGTGTGAAAATATTATTTTAATATATATTGATTTTCGGTTTCTAAAGGTCCAAAACTAATTAAATTCAAAGATAAGATGACTCATGGTTGAAATAAAATCATTCAATAAGAATTATAATGGTTTTGGATATTATATTAATATTAATAATCATATTTATTTAAATCATTTATTAATGAAGTAAATACTACATCATTATTGTGTCATAAATAACATAATTTATTTGATTTATAAAAATGATAAAACAATTAAAATAATTTAGGAAATCTTTTTAGCTTTCCAATTATTATTTATAGTTGAAATTATGACTTATCTAACCCCATGTAAAATTGATATACAAAAAGATATTTTTAATGTCAATTTTGTCTATACTTTAAGTTAATTAAAATAAAGTGTCATTATTATTCTTAAGTGCCTCCATGGGGTCCCAAAATTTACCCAAGTATGCCCATGGTTGGACATGACTCTTCCAATAAGGTTATGAGAAGTGTTAAGGTAATTTTGTATTATTCTAATATTCTTTTTACATTGAATTACCCTATTTACCTTTAACCCCTTTAAATTAATGTCAAAAGTTATTATTCACCAAAAATTATTTTAATCTTATTGAACCACATTTTACTTACTAATGACAACCATGTATCTCAGATTTTTGGAATTCAAATCACAGAAGCGGTAAAATTTCATTTAAATGAAAGAGTCATAATTTTAACTACTACTTAGTGGTTTCACTATTTATCAAAAATTGACGTCTTTCAGAAAAATAAATAAAATTCAGCCTAAGAAATATTTCATATTCCAAATTAATTTTTTTTACCAAATTTAAAACATAGATATTGGATTAAATGATTTAAAATTAATTCTCATTGCCAAAACAAATTGCGTGTTTTTAAGAATCAATAACTATCAAAAGATTGACATTTGTTTATTTAATATTTCAAATTGAAATTAATTCTAATGAGAAAAAATTGTATCAAAGAGTAAAAATATAATCATATTACCCTTAAAACCCAATTTAAAATATAATCTAACCATATAAATAAATTAGATTAAAGGAATTTTTGAATTAAAATATATTATTTCTCTTCATTCATTAAAATGTGAATATTATTAAACAAAATATCATAATATCATCCAAAGTAAATTTTGATGTCCCGATTCTAAAGAAGAATTTTATTTAGTCAAAATGAATATTTAAAAGGTTCAAATATTGGATTTAAAAAGGGGTCTCCAATAAAATGTGGTAAAATTGTATTTTTTGAAAAATATATCTTTTATCTGAAAAATTGAATTTGTTCTTATAATATGTCTAAGAAACAAATAATACATAAGTTAAAATTATGTTGAGTATATAAATATAAAAATCTAGTTTATATTATTCGTTACCTCTTTTGAATGGCTAGTTTGGTAAGTCGTGGTTTGATCGAACTCGGTGTTGCATGTAGCACAAGCTATTTAATTTAAAGAAAATAACATAATATAAAATCTTGGTTTGTTACATATGTGGTTTCATTAAATCATTTTCATCAAAAAAACATGCATAATATTTTTAAGATAGAACTTTATCCACCTTGTTAGAATTCATTGGGTGATAATGTACTGAGAAATTATAATATTTGATAAACTCTAAACAGATTGTCTAATAAATATGAAAATATGTGTATATAAATTTATACATTTTTACTTTAATTTTTATTTTTATATATATAACATCATCTAATGTATATAATATTCATATATATTATCGATCAATAATTATCATGATCGACTCTTAATATTGTGTAGGATAATTTTGTTCATGAATTTTTATTTAGTGAGAAGAATGAGTTATGACCATATCATTATGCCTGATAATGCACTCCAATAACTTATTTTATGCATCACTGTATATACCAAAACCATTTAACCTGTAATGTAGAGTTTGTTTATATTTTTTTAACCAATATAATTTTCAATTAATTCAAATTTTCCTCATCTCCATCTATCCACATTTTCTTTACCCCTTATGAGTATATTTTTTAGTGGTTTAAAAATTTATGGAAATTATCTCACAAAACATTGGTAGTATCTGTCCCAACCAATAAAATTTTGGATCTCAATTTTAGTGATTTGAAAAGGACATGACTAGAAAAAAATTATTGATGGTTAAACTGATATTCCTTTAATTGACATTATATGAACCATGAGTGAAACTTGGTAAATATAAAATTAAAGTTGGTAAATTAATAAAAAAATATCCCTCTTCAAGGAATACAAAGATATTATCCATTTTTCATCATGGTTTTCCTTTCTATTCAAATATATATTCATATAATATATAATGTCTACAACATTATTTTTAATTTAATACATAATCATTAAATTCATTATTTTGATGTTGATAGTAGGAGAATTGATAATACCAAATGTAGTAACATAAATTCATAATTGAAGTACTATGTAAAGAATATCATATTGGGTATATCATACTAATTGATACATCAGTGGGAGATCTAGTATGAAGATTATTCTTGAAAAAAATATTGAACTCGTCTTAATTGATCTTATAGGCCATTGATATGAGGTATGGGATAATTATTTATTATTTTTTCAATTATATGTTAGTGATAATCAATTCCAAGTATCATTGATCTATATTTCCCCATAAATATATTATTGAGAGAACAATATAGTTAAACACAAGTTAGAATAATTAATTTCTAAAATCTTTTTTTGAGTTAATTATTAAATTTATATAAATCAATTGAGTAAATTAAATATATATTCCTTGAAATATATTTTACACCATGTATAATATCCTTTGAAAAATTAGGTTCATTATTCGAAGGAGGAAGGGTCAAAATTCTTGACGGATATTAATAAAATATTCTTTGATACGCATATCATCAATTTTGAGTTTCTGAATTACCATCAGAGACCTATATCCCTCAAGAATATGTAATAAAATCCATACGATGTTAGTAATTTCCATTGAAATTTTTGGTTCATCTTCCCCTAAATATAATATTATAGTTTGATTAAGAATATTGATTCAAATTTCCCCTAACAAGAATATCATTTTAAGGGATTTAATCCATTCTTCTCCAACTGATGTGTTATTTGTTCCACTAAAATATTGATGCTTCAATTTCATTATGTTATCCAAAAAACGTGAATTGTGTTGTTGAATTATAATTGTATCATACATTAATGGTTATTCATCATAATATGATTCATATTTTCAAATATATCAATGATATTCATAGTTACAACACCAAATATATTTTCATTCTTTGAAATTTTCTAATTGTTTTTATTTAATTTCTTCGGTTAGACACTATCAAAATTTAATGGCACACACATAGTTATAACTTAATCACTATCAATATAAATTCATAAAATGAAAATCCCTATATAGAAAATATTTTTCAAATACATTAATAAATTATCATAATTATTATGACTTAATTTCTTATTTAGAATTTATTTCCAAATGATTATAGTAAACATCATTTAATAACAACTATACAATCCCCAAAACTAGTAACGTAGAGATGGTGTATTCGTTTTAACATGTTTCCATTGTAATAATGATCTCACCATGATGGATCAATTAGATTAACAGTTTTGATGAACTATTTACATATATGATTCTAATATTTTATTCAAAATATAAAAGACATATGGTGGAAAATAATCTCCAAACATTGACATAATTATGAATATCAATCTTAATATCTTGGGAAATTGAAAAAAAAACTGTTTTCTCAGATGTCCAATAAAGGATCTGTACAATATAATAAATCAAGAGTAAATTATGATAAATGAACTTGGAAAAGTAAATAACTAAAAACATGCCATTTAATCATGAATATGTGAAGGAAATTCATCCATAGATTATATCAATTCAGTAATATCATAGATAATAATTCCAGAATTCAAAAAAATGAATATGGATAGTATTGGAATTTAATATTTGAGTTTTCATGTTATGTATGCCATCAGATCCTTATGATGGAGAATATTAATTAACATGTATATCTATATGAAAAACAGTTTAAATGGATATCCAATTGATTTTTCTAACGAGACCGATCAATGAATCATGTGCATTTCTATAATCAGGAACTACACATCACTACATGTAAAATTCATCCCACATATATTTAATGATTTATTTAATTAACAAACAATATAACATATCAAAAAAACACATATCATGTAATGAATATAAAATACTAATATTACCCAGGTAAATCATATATTCTTTATAAAAAACATCATATATAATTATTTTTTTATGGTTTAAGTAACAATCATATAAATTATACATAGTATGTGGATATTTAGTTGAAATTAATTTTCCACCAATATTTCTTTCATATGAATGTTTTTTAAATTGAAAATTAACATACAAAAATTAAATTAAGATTTGAGAGAAAACAATTGATATCTTGATTTTCTTCTTACAATTTATGGTGTTTTAATGAATTAATTCCCATATTTAAATTCTTTAATTCACAAAAGATTCATAACATTACATGTTTTATTTCATAGGTGAGAAAAAATTTTATAAAATTAAAAAAAATAGTTGAATATTTTATCCTAAAGACACATTAAAACAAGAGCGTAGTAATCAGCATGACACCATATTTTGGATGATATAATGAAAATTCAATGGTTGAGAAGGGAATGAAAATGCCTTGTATTCCATTTACATTAAATGAGTTTTTCAGAATATTATTTTGGAATAGTTAGTTCAAAATTTGAGACACCTTCTTCTGTAATGAAAATTCAAATATGACAGTACATGTATGCATTACACATCGTTTAAAATTTCAGGACCTGAATTAAAATCCCAGATTTGGCGTATCATTAATATTTGACCAGTATGAACACTAAGGACCCCAAATGAACAATTTTTACCCTACCCTAGATGCTACTGAATTCCACACGATGCACTGCTATGTCAATAAATAAGATACCAGGCTACCACTCTATGGATCATTTGGATAGTTGTCACTTCTATGATTAATGATCACTACATCCATGAAGTATCGAATTTGATAATTATTTTTCTACCCCATTAAGACAATCATAATGGGGTATAACATGTGTAAATATATTTTAATGAATGGGGATTTATTGTATTATGATATTTTTTATTGAATGTAATTCATTAAGATCTTTTTCTTGAACACTATTTTCTCAATTCTCTTCATAGTTCTATCATATATGACCATTTCATAATCCAAGAGAAAGTGAACTTTTCAATACAATAACTATCGATTGATTCTCATCATCCCTATTAGATTGATTTTTTTCTCAGAATAATATGGTTCCATGTTACAAGGTCATTGAATAACAAAATAACATTTACATTGTGGAAAGGGAATGACCATTATTGTTTGGTAATATTCCATGACAAATGGATACATCTACAGGAGGATCTGGAATCATTGATTGTTATTTAATTATATTTTACCTCAATCAATCATGAATCTGGATTTTCAATTGTCAAGAATAATTTTAAATTTTTGTACGACCAATCTAAACATCATTTGTTCATTCAATCAATTGGGTTTTGTTTCATTAATAAATTAGTTTAGGTTTATTTTATTTTATTAATGATTTATCTAACACTATAATTATTATTTTTATCCTTGATAATAATAACCTATACTAATTTTTAGTTTAGTGGTTTTTTTGATTTGTAATTTATATTTATAAATATTTTGTCCAAGTGGGAAATAATAACACCCATTGGGATATCAAATAACAATTCCGCAGGAATATATGTTTTTTAGTATAATCAAGTCTTATGGAAAATTTAATTTAAATACTAAAATCATAATTGATTAATTATTTTTCATTATAAACTATTCAAAACCTTTAGAATAATGTATATTGTGTGAAATTAAAATAATGGAGGGAAATTATATTAATTTCATATAAGTAGAAAATTATTTATTTTTGTAATGAAATTGGGAAATGGACTTTTATAAAAATAAAAAAAATATTATTTTTAATCCATACTAAAATTCAATTATATTATTTAATTTTGATAATAAATAATTTTATAAAATAAAAATAATTTTTGAAATAATTTTTGAAAACATGGATATGAAAAAATATTATTCAAAAAAAATATATTATTTTCCTTTAGTAAATCACGAAGAATGATTAAAATGAATTGAACCATTAATAATAATGAATAAATTAAAAATGATTTTATTTACTCTAATTGAAGTATATACACCACAAAAATTATATGTTTTTGAAATACCAGATATATGCCAATATAGAGGAAATTGATAAACAAAATTTACAAGAAGATCCACTTTGCAAATAAAATATTTTATTATTCGTTATAATAAATTTATATTATTTATAAATCAAAAATTTAACCACATATATGATTTCATATATTTAATATTTAAAAAATTGTATCATATATTTGTTAATAATCATTTGTAATTATCATTTTTTTTGGGTGTTAGGTACATTGTTTTCATGTATGATTAGATTTTTTTTGTTCTTCTACATGTACATTTATTATGGTTATATAATTATTATATATTGTCATTATATATATATATATTATATTCAATATATAGTCATTCACAGTAATCCATAAATGACAGAGACAGAAAATTAGATTACATCATTAATATAGATTGTAGGCCACACAAATGCATAAAAACTATTTCCACTTATCAATGGATAGAATGAAATAATGATACATTATAAATGAATTTCCCAAAATCATTTTATATAATTTATATCTAATATATTCATCAAATAAATCATTATTACCGACCATTTAATGATAAATAGAAAACAAATCACATATTTATGTACTGATAGAGGACTATACATACGCATGGGGGGAATTTTCATTGTACAATTTATTTAATATAAAAAAGATATAAATGATATTATATTAAAGAATTTTTATTATATATTATTGTTATATCTAATCTTTGGATCAATCAATATATAAATTCTTGCATTGATGTGATGAAAACGTTACACAAATATTTGGAGACTTAACAAAAATGTATTGATGTATGAGTCATTATCATATAATATTTGGGAAGTGATATGCAATATGGTTGTTCCATAATCATAAAAAATATATGTATAAATATTATAATTGAAATATTATTTATGTATTCATACTAAAAATTTATTGAATGTATAAGAGAAAAGAAACTTGAATGATTCGATAATAACGATTACCTCTTCATCAGTTTGATAAATTTTTCTCCCTTAATAAGGGATATTTGAATCTTATTATTAAAATTCATGACACTTTAAATTTTTTCCAAATATGGTGATAATATAATTTTTAGGTGTTGTTCAATTTTGTTTTCCCAGAGTGGTGTAATGAAAAGAGATATGTGGTGTCCCATTATTTGTGTGGGTAAGGAAATTTGCACACTTTCATATAGTATAAAATTTAGATGAATTATTTTTCATTGACACATGGATCATAAGTGATGTAATTTGATTATAAAATAAATATTATTCCATCTACTCAAAACAAATAATATTTGGGCATGTTTGTGACTTTTTGTCTTCCTTGTAATTAATATATAATTCTTGTTTACCCTTTCTTAAATTACTACAATATTAATGATTCCTACCATATAATGGTCTTGAATGTAACCATAAGTAAACAAATGACCCACAAAGGGAAGATGGATTAAATTGTACACCATATAATATTCACATGGTAGAATATTCTATTTTTATGAATTTTAAATCATTTAATAAAATAATATTTGTAAATATAATTTTTATAAAGGTCATATTGGAAAAAATATATTTAATTTGACATTGAAAACAAATTTCTATAACTGAATTCTAATATTATACAGTCAAATATACCAAATATTCTATAGTCATCTAAAATTCATGGAATAAAATAACTCAAAAAATTTGTAATACTTTTAATATTTTAAAAAATCATTTATTATTATATTAACTGAATAACTATTTCATCAATGTTTCATATAGATTTAAGGAAATTATTCAATCTCAAAAAATAAATTATTCTGATTTAAAAAATATTTTTTTTAAAAAAAACATTTATTAACTAATTTATGTGTTTTTAAACCTCTAATGAAATATTATATATTTTAAAAGTAAGAGTGTTGAAAAATTGAATATATCAATCAAAATAAATCAAAATGTTCAAAATAAATGATAAAAGGGAAAATTTAGTTTTTTGATGTTTAGATGATTATGGATAAATATGACTAATCTTATTAAAAAATTATAGAGATTTTTATATTTCTAATTAATTATCACATTTTTTTTATCATAATTACATAATTTACCATTTATAGAGGTGATAAATTATAACACAATTATAACTCCCAATGAAAAAAATAATATACACCTACATTTCTAATTTTCCCATCCTGATTCCAAAATTTGAATAAATATTCAAAAATAAAATTTATCTAAGTGAAATGATTTTATTTTATAATAATCCCATAATGCATGATGAAATGCTTTTAAACCAAATTTTATTTCTATATCATGTATTGTTTTACTAATATGGATTTTTTTTCATTTAAAAACATTATGATTTAAACCAAATTTTATTTCTATATCATTTCTTGTTTTACTTAATTTGTTTTCCATATAAGGAATCTTATCTATGAAATTTGTATTTAAACAAAATTTCATCATAAAATAATGGGTTGTTATAATATCCTTCCCTTTATTTAAAGGGATATGACATTAGTAAAACTATGTCTGGGAGAGTCATACACTTCTATGGTCTTATACCCTACCTTGTGAAATTACTTCAAAATTTTCCTACACAATACACGATAAAAAACTTATGATAATACCATAATCCATTCTAAAAAAAAGATAATAAAATACCATCATTTATGAATATATTCAAATGTTATCTACGATTTACTATCTTTCCAGTCACCATATCATTACCAAATAAAAAAATAGTGCTACATAAAGTGATAAATTAATTCAGGGAAGATATTATTTCAAAGAAATATAATATCTCAATATTTTATTTATATCAATGACATCATTCATAGATACATAAAAATCACCAACCATATTCTGAGCATATAATTCCAGATAAGGGTATAATTTTCCAAATTTCCTCTCTGGCAGACTAATTGTATTATACTTCAAATCTAAAAATATATAGAATAAATCAACTTAATTTTAATCCTTTATAAAAATCTAAAAATTATTGGTCGTCCCTATTTTTGATTTATACATTTGTAGATTACTATGTGGGTTTATCTATATAAAAATTCAAGGAAAAATATAATTATAGTACATTCCATATTTTGTATGTATAATGTTATTGATTTTCACGATTAGACACAAATATAATGGTAAGTTTTAATGAACCCATCATTGGAGTCTCTTAAATGGATTGGAACCACAAATATATAACAATATATATAGAGATACCTTGACATTTACCATATACTATCATTCTCATGATTTGATAAATGTGACTAATATGACCATTAACTAACATAGAACAACAATAACCTTCCTTATAAGGATATGTTTTCCAAATTAATATGAAAAATACATCCAACATTTTTACCATGAACATAATCTATATCTTATCTTTTGTAGGAACCCATTTATTCACCTAGGAATTAATCTATTAAATTCCATTATAATTCTTCATTTTGGACCGAATAGGGATATCTTTTTAGTTTCCAAAGATCCCAAGGGTGTCCAGGGATTTTTTGGATCCCAGAACTAAAAACTTTAGAAAAAATGGACATATCACATGGTTATAAAAAACTATGAGGATAGATACCACAAACATATCTAACCATGGGAATGAAAAACATTTTCATATAAATCCATCATATAAGGATGGTGCATGGATTCCCTAACTATGTGACATAACTTTGTAGTGCCCACTATTCTATAGGTACCTGTGCAAGGTTTTCACATGTCTTAGACATCTTTGTGGACAACATGTGAACAAAATAAATTTTGTGTAATATTACCATATACCCATAATGATTTAATTTAACATCATCCTTTATTCTATGATATTTTAAAAATTTATAAACTCCATTTTATTTCATTTTTGTGATTTTTGATTGCCTAAGGTAGGGATTAATATATCTCCTTTATCCGATATCCATCCATGTCTCCACTAATCAGGTTGGATGTGCCACGGTAAGTACTCGAGATCGTTCAAGACATTCTTTATATCTCTTTCTATCAACCTGGTTATCAAGGTGTGAGAATTTTATCCTTTTTCTCATATCTACATCGTTCTATGACAAATACCTGGGTTATAATTTATGAGATCCATATCTTCATAAGAATGTTGGACTATAACTCATAATTTATGATCATTAATTTTTTAAATTACGTGTTGGGACCACCGATTTGATTTGGTGTTTTTGGTTTCCTTGATTATCCTTGATAATAATAATTATAACAATATTTTAATTTTCTTTCAAAATATTTGATTTGTTATTAGTTGTACCAATGATAATTCTATCCATCCCACGTAGGATGTTTTACCTGAATTTTCAATTTAGTCTTTTGACATGTTTGATACTCCATTAGGGTGTTCCTTGTACGATTTTGAGGAATATATTTTCTATATTAAATATCATATTATAAAATTTAAATTTTATAATGTATATTACATTTATTCTCACCACATGAGCCTCTTATGATAAGTGTTTCAATTTGATAATTAAATGTGAAAAAGAAATACGAAATTATACTATGCATATGACTTGGTCTTATTAAATATAGTTGTCTAATATATTTCATTTTTGTAGCACACGTTAACATGTTATTGGATGGTTTATGAGTGAACCATGATTATCTAAATTCCGTAAATGGGTTTAATGAATGGATGTATTCTACATGGCCTTGCTACACTATTGAAAGGAAAGGCATGACCTAAAAGGACTTATTTATTAATTAAGACACAATGAAATGGTTACTTGACCAATTATACTTGTCACACTAATATATTATTATGGATTGAAACATAAAAAATATTATATTATATCATTATCAAATAATAGTGTCCTGACATGAGCTCTCATTGGATTCTATTGGGAATTCCATGAGCATTGGGGAACCCCACTCTGATTAAAAGAACCAACTTTATTGGTTTGATTACCACCTAAATCCCGACCCCTTTTTTGTTCTTGGATACCCAATATGACAAAATTAGATCTTTTAAACAATATTATATAATTTCGTGGATACACTCCATGGATCCTGTACTGACATGTAGGTTCCATGGTTAGAGCCCATCGAGCCCAATCAATGCTAAAACCCATTTTACAATATATGTACTACATGGACTTAGCCTGAATCCTATATTTGAATTCATTTGGCTATAATCCTATTATTACCCTCATACCATTTTCTATGAATAATTCATTACTAATTTGGGGACCCTTGAGGTCTATGTATCCTTGGGTTTTACCTCGTAACATCAATATAAAATATCATTACAGGTTTCCTTGTTACATCTTGGAACGTTAACTACTAGTGTGTGATATACTTATAAACTGCTAATAATATAATGATGAATTTTTTACATGTTTATTCACCAACTAAGGTGTGAAGTAAGTACATTGGTATTTAGTTTCATTATACTACTTTACATTTTATATTCACTATTTCACAGGGTTGCATTTCAATTACACGGGTAAAATTTTATAGGCATCGATTGTGGTGGCCCATTGATATCTTATCCTAGACATTTTTCAAGAACCATTTGGTTCCCAGATAATATTGAATGATGGCTGATTTTGATAAAGGGAGAAATAAAACATTGAAAACATGTTTAATTTTTGTTTAGGATAGAGCTTGATATGATATGGCTGAGTTGGAACTCGAGATTCTCGTGATAGTATTTAAATATAAATTATTCTTTTGTGGAATATGTTGTACCTATTATCATGTACCCATGTTTTCCAGTATTCTACTAACATGACATATTATCATCAGTTAATATAGTTGATTTAGTTATTATTATCCCTTTAAACCTATTAAATTTGTATTTTTCATTCTATTTACTTATATTAACTATATTATTTACCTATATTTATATCTTTAAATTGAACTAAACTATGGTAATGTGGGAATAGTTACCCCAGAGACACACCCTAGGCCCTCCTAGCTAGTCATTAACCTCTAGCATTCTGAGAGATGCACTTGATGATATGCGGACCACTGGTATCAGGGAACCCAATAAGTGTATTCATAGTCTCAGATGTCACATTATAGACTTTATATTTGAGAAACTAGAAAAGGAATTTATAAAACCTCACATGAAATCCAATAATGAAATAAATATCCCAATTTGAAAATTTATTGATCTCCATTGATGAAATTTTTTTTGGGTTCTTCCAAAACTATATGAAATCTTTTGTCAATAGCATCCAAATCCCATAATCATAAAATCACAAACTTGTTTGTAATTTGATTCAATAAGCTGATGGTTGGCTAACCTATTCAACAAAATTATCACAAATATTAAAGTTTGACCATAATTAATTTTCATTAGTCGACATTAAAGTGAAAAAATCATACAACAATAGATCCAAATAAATATAATATTGATGTAGTCTAATTCCAAAATTATAGAATCTCACTAATAGAATCTCTCATATGAAAATTAACACAATCTACCAAAAATATGATTTCATTTATTTTGAAATTTATTTATATATTTTATTAAATATTATGTTTTTTTATATTAATTTAGTTTGAGATAATTTTTAATATAATTATACATAAAATATGTTAAATTTAATTCAGTTCTAAATTTTTCTGTGTGAGTAATTGGGTGATTGTCAAGTACTTTTACAATCTATTATATGAATCACCAAATTCCTATTGGATGGATATATTGAAATAGTGATTTCATTGAATTAATTTTGATAAAATAATATATTAAATTTCCCAAATGTAAAAACATTTTTATGTATATGGACTTATAATAAATATTTAATATAGAATGGGTATACATGGTATTAACTTATCCTATAATGTTAATTAGTTAAAATACCAATGATTGGAATCTATATAAATTTATTGGTTATATAGGCACTGTATAATGATAGATCAGATAAATTTCAAGATACCATATCAATAATTCAATATGTATTTATTACAACCGAATAAAAATAGAGATCATTCCAAATATCTTTGTAAATAAAATAGGGAGGCACTTGTTGATAATCATAAAATAGGATAACTTTAGAAATTTCTAGAAACATACTCCTTGTTTGGTTAACCTAGATGTTATTCAAGGTGAACTACATGGATGTAATACTAGGTATTAATAAATAATCCTTTGGGGAAAGAGACCCCAATTTATAAGAATTTTTTAGAAATCAATCTTCCTGTTGGGAGATATTAAATTAGTGCATGTAGACCGAATTTTAGAAAAACACTATGATAAAAAAAAATATATTATTAAATTATGTAATAGTAATTGATAAAAATGATGTTATATGTGAATATCCCATGAATTTAAAGACCAATATTAGTGTTATAATTTCTCATTTCAACAAAAAACCTACAACCAATGTGTGATTAAAATGATTCTTGGTCACTTAATGATTGATTGAATACATGTTTTATAAGAAAAATATATGATTTCACACCTCAATATGGATCTCTTGTTAGATTGAATCCACATTTCCAATATTAATATTTAATTTACAAGATATTTTTATATATTAAATTACCAATTACCTTAATTCAATTTATTTTTATTGTAAAAATATAGTATCCATTATAGGATTTATCGAAAATAATAAAAATCACTAGGATATTGAAGATATTTAAATGGGAGTCTATGATTCCCAATTTATAAAGATGTTTTGTATATGAACCACAATGATGTAATATAATTGCTGTTAAAACATTTGATCATTTTAAGATGAGCGCATGTACCTTGATTAATATTATTCAATGTTGGAATGTGGAGTACAAGATAATATATTATTATAATCTCTTGAGAAAACCATGAAATTTCTATAACGAATTGAAAAATAGAGCATGATCTAAGAAAAATATATTTATTCTAACTAAATCATTTGAATACATCATTACCTCTAGAATGTTAAGGAATATCATACTATCAAAAATCTAGAGAAAGGGATTTGAATTCTTACATGGTGACCATCCCTTATTATGAAAATATTCATTAATAATTATCCTCTACTTATAAAATGTTATGAAACATAATATAATGGCATATGGATAATGGTTATTTTTTCTAATTTTTATATTAATAATCTGATGCAATCAAAAGTCCCACGTTGTATTAGAGTAGGAGATTTACTATACACAATATTTTTTAATTGTAAGGAACTGATGTGACTTACCTTTTTGTTTTTTATACAGGTGAATATTTGGAAGTATGAATCATATGAGTTACTCGATATTTAATATATTTCAAATAATTTCAATTTTCCTTTCATGGTTCTTAAAAAAACCCCCTTCATGTTCATCTCCTCCCATATAATGAAAATTAGTGAGGATGATTTATGGTTGATCATTTCATTTTGATAAACACAGATAAGAAACAGAAGAGAATATTATGATCAATTCATGCCAATATTTGTGCCAAAGACTATAATTTAGATTAATAAATAGATATCAAAGTTAATTTTTATGGATAGAATGTGATTTTATATTGTGATAATTTTTATAAAGAATGTTTGTTTAAGGGATATTCATGGTAATTCCACTTGAAAAAAAATAAAAAATCCTTCTTCCCTTTTGCGGAATTAGAGAAACCATGTCTAATATTTTTTAGCGTCATCCATAACAACTAAAAATTAATTGAAACATTATGTAATACATTTTAATTATAAAAAAACATAATTAAAAAATATATAATATACATTCTTGTGTTTAAATCTATATTTCATGACAAACCCATGATATTTTCATCCTTATACCTGAATTGTTTCCATGGAGGAAATACATCTTATCTATTTTTTTTCTATTCAGGGTTGTGGAGTTCAATCATATTGAACATAGTTTGTTATAGTAAAATATTTTGTTTTTAATCGTTAATTTTTAAATAAATTATATTTCAGTTGGTATGTACATGATGATTATTAATAATTTGTATACTGATTATGTGTATATCACATTAAAAATTTATTTTTCATCACCTTTTTAAATTTATATAATTTCAAAAAACTGAGAAAATATGGATGAAAAAATGTATCAATAAATATAAACCCATAGTTATTTATATAGGAAAAAATTAATTAACAAAATAATCATTTGTTCTTACAAAATTAACTTGTGAAATTATAGTTGAAATGAGGAATAATTCAACATTTTCCAATGTCCCATTATTTTCCTAGTAAAAATCCAAACTATAATTTAAAAAATATTACAAATTTAAGTATTAAAATAAAATAAAATTGGATATATATATATATATAGAAAAATGATTATGATACATGGATATTACATAATTTTAGCCGAATATTCAGTATATTCCTAAAAAACACTACCTGAGGACCATAATAGTTTAGTGTCTTTGGAAACTTGGGAAAAAGTATCATATACTAGTGAAAGATCATCAACATCTCGACTTGATATATCCAAATTTATAACATATACCTAAAACCATTCTTCATAACATTGGGATATGAAATATAAGAAATGGGGGAGCAGAAATACACAATAAGTGTAAATAATGGAAATGTGTAATCATAACCTGAACAAAAGGGTTTTGAAATTGAGTGTATCCTTTGATGACAATAATATGAATATGATACATCTTAATAAATATTGAAATTTAATAAGATATGAATCATAAGGATATAATGAACATATTCCATTACATCATCACATATTATTAAAACATATAAATTTAGAAAATAAAAATGTATATAAAAACTACTTGTAATAGAAGCCTACCTAGTACATTGTATCATATTAATATTTGGATTATCAACCATGTACCTGCTTCGTAAATGTGATTATTTCCTGCATAACCTCTTGTTTCGGGCATGGGATTTCCACTTGTGTATGCAAATGTTTAAGGCTTTGGATGTCCTCCTGTATACCCTCGTGTTTTGGGTATGGGATGTCCCCATATGTTCCCTCTTACATTGGTCTGGGTTTCTCTTCCCATGTACCCTCTCACTTTGGGAATTTTATTCCCTATCATGTATCCATTGAGATCAAAAATAATTTATACTTACCGATTGATTTTTAGGTAGTTATAGGTCCAACCAATCAAATAATGAAACCATATATTCTTTTCCGGAAAAACATTCATCATGTCTTGACCCATGAAAAGCGATTGGTTATGTAAAATTCAAATCATAACCCATGAAACATAATGGTTTTCATTAACATTTCATAAAATCTTAACCTATGTAAATGAGATAGTATTCAAAATCATTTAATCGATGCATAACCCTTGATTATGAGTGGGTTTCCAAATCATATAAAATGTGGAAGTGTAATGAGTTTAATATAATTATTCTATTAAAACATAAACCATTCAAGATAAAATATGAATTAAACCTTTGGATCATTCTCTATAAGGGATTTATTAACATCATGGATGTCATATTAGATTGAATATAACCTAGAATGATATTTTAAAAATATTTCATGAGTAAATTACCATTTCATCTTTGATAATGAATTTTTACATCATAAAACCTTTTTAAATACATATTCATTCAAAATACACTGAAAAAATAAAATGAATGCTTCTATTCATTATGAAAACATTTTCCCTTGAAATCATATAAACTATGATTGAGAGCATTTTGAGAACCCTTCTCTTTGAGAAATTATAAAATAAGAATATAAATATTTTAAAGTCATTTTTCTTTGAAAACCAAATGAAAATTGGAATGAAATATTAAAAAAACATTGAAAAGAAATATTCATGGAAACACATAAATTACACTTCAAAATGTTTCAAATCTATCTAACTTCAAATATTTTTAAAACATATAAGTAATGATTGAAAACATTTTGAAAATGATTTTCCATGAAAAGTAATATAAAAATCATTAAACGTTATGAAAACCATTTTCATAAAAATAAATTCAAAAAATAATTCTTCGAAATAAATTATTTATAAATTAAAAATATGATTCACATATATGATAGTGGGAAAATCCAACAATTTTTTATGAGGTAGAAATAATATTCCTTTTCCAGAGTAAAAATTGTTGAAAATTTCTATGCTCAAAATATGACAATAAGATTCGTTTCAAAACATTTTTAAAAGAAAAAAATGGGTACACATATAAATTAAATATTACTGGATAATAGTTAAATATTCATGGAATCACTTTTTTGATATAAATGATTATAAGGAATACAAATTTACATCAAATAAGAGAGAAAAATTTTATACATTCATAAAAACAATTTCTTTAATATATTATATTACAAATATTAGAAAAATGATACTAATATATGAATAAATAATTTATAACCAGAGGAGAATAAAATTACTGAATTATCTTGAGATACTGATTACATTATTTCATAAAAGGAAAAATGAATATAAACAATCATGACATGTGATGAGATAGCTTCAATAAACTCTTACCACATAGAAACATTGAACGATACTTCCAAATGTTAAATTGAAATTAAATAATGATCAAAATAACAATAAATGAAGTATATTCAATATATAAATTTGAAGTGGATGTATATAGGCCTAAAAAAATTAATTAAGAGAATAATGAAATCTGTTCCTCGAAGAAGATAAATTCACACAATACAATCTTACCAATTTTGTAGCTTTTGAATCATTAACCCCATGAAATAAATATAATAGAATTGATATATATACTCATAAATATAATTACAATAATTAATGAATACATTCATGGGAAGTGAAAAAACACATAAAATTATTTTTCGGTGAATAAAAAATGTATCTCGTGGAAATAAAAAGTGAGATGAAATTAACACACCTTGCTTCGTGACTCTCATCATATTCATTAAAACCTCATCTTAATCAGGTAACTCATTTTGGTTTATACCAAAAGTCATCCCTAGATCTCATCATGCAGTAAGAGAGGATTATAAGAGGAAGGAGGAATTTTTTTATTTGTATATGGAATACATATTCTGAAACTAATATGTTTGAGAGGTGGGATGAAGAGGTAGACTTGGTAGCATTTTATACAAAAGGAAACGATAAACTATGATTTTTTGAAAACAGGCTTGGTGTATAAATTTTTTACCTAAAAAAAGTCAAACCAAACTAACCAAAATAAATAATTGAAGGTTTAAGGATTATATAGACACATAAAATTGGTTTTTTAAGAGTTTTTAGGTCATATGGATCCCTAAGAATATGGTTTAGGCCATAAAAATGCTTAATTTGACCTTAGTCGCTAGGATTATCATTAATCATTTTTAGTAATATTTCTGTTAAAAAATTAACATGGTCTCATTAGACTCTAAATATTACATAGATTACATTGAAATATATACAACTTTAAAAATTCAATACATAGATATAGGAAAATTGATATTAATGTTAATACCATCGATGAGATGAAATAACAGGTTTTTAATATAGAATATTGTTCAATAATTTGTTATGTTTTTATATTTAATTTAAAATTTTATTTTATTATAATGACCTAAATTGTATTAATTGATATATAATTAATTTATTGTGACCCTAAAAAAATAAAGTATAATTTATCATTAATAATTAGTTAAACGAAAAGGTAAATATTAAAAAAAATGTTGTACCATCACTATTAATAAAAGAAATTTCTATCCCAACGAAAGAATAAAAATTCAGCTCATCCTAATATCGGCCTAAAAAAAATTGAATATTATTTGAAGAAATTAAAATTTTTGATTATCTAATAATATGTTTCTTTTTGATAGATGAACATGAAAAGAATTTCTTTCAAGAAAATAGTAATTTTAAGCACATAATGACGATACAAATAAATCTATTTTTCATTGTAAATTTGATATATATATATATATATATATGTATTAAAAAATTAATTTATACCCATTTATTACTAGTAATATTACAATGATTTAATGGATATATCTTAACTATCTTATTTAAATAATTATAAAAATAAAATTACCCTTTGTAGAGAAATTGTATTTCATATAACATATTCCATGTCCGTGTTGCATGTAACTCCTGACAAGTCCATGTTTCATTTATAACATGCCATGTAAGTGTTATATATTGTGCAATACATGTTGGTTTAATTCTAAATGAATGTTTGACTTTTTTTTAATATATATATTTTTATATATATATTTCCAGTATCACGTGAAATGAAAAATAAAATAAGATAAATTAATTAGAAAACATTATATCAAAAATTCATAGGGGGTTACATTCTATAACCCTTATAATTATTTTCTCCCTTGAAATTATTTGTTGTTATATAATGTTTAATAATTAAAAGTCAATTTCATAAGAACAAACATCTTAAAACTAAATACAAAAATGTTCATTAAAAAAAGGATGGCTAGAAACATTGAGGTTGCCCAATGTAACATATATATAGGTTTCTATATAAGATCACCGAGGTGGGATGTGAATACACGGTTATAGAATAAAAATAAATCAATCATGTATTTAAGGACACTGATATTGAACATTGATCAATATAAATAAGTGATGATTAAACCATAAATATGCAATGATCTATGGGACCATATGATTAATTATAAATAAAGGTTCTAAGGTAAATATTATTCAATATAATTTTCCTATATTTGAGGAAATATTTTACATTATAGGAACCAAAGGAAACAAATATTCATGAGTTTTTTACATTTTATATATACAATCTTACCCTTTGGTATTTTCATTGATAAACTCCCACATCATCTGTTATTCAAGGGAATGATAGGGAATTTTTCATTCTAGGTGAACCAATATATCATCATATCCTTAAATATAATGATAATTCATTCCATATTCCTACACATAACATCTATGAAAAATTACTAGCACAAGTAATCTAATATGAAAAAAAATCATATGGTGAGATATCAATTTATTCATACAATCCTCATTCAATGTTTAACTGAATATTTCCATAAATTATTAACCATATAACTCTTCCAAAAGATAAAATTTTATGATAAAAGTATATAATAATTATGTTAAATTTTATTGTCATTGATCCCCATGAAACAAAAACTATATATTGGTTATCACATTCAAAAAACATGAATTCCCTCTTCGTATATTGTCTTGAAACAATTTAATAACCTTAATTACCATAAATCCTTTAAGAAATCATTCTTGATTATTTATTCCAAAAATTACTAGATATTTTATTTATTTTTATAACTTATAAACATTGAAAATTATGACATAAATTACATTGTAAACGAATCAATAATTAAATCCAGTGTAATCAGCTCCATCAATTTTCCCTTATTAATGTCCAATATGTATCTTATCTGAAAATAATTATCCTAACATTAGGAAAACATTTAGGGTTATCTTTCCAATATATCTTCTGTTTTGTATAAATATCACCTTTTAACTAAATAACATTTATTACTCATTATAATAATTAATTTTTTTATAAAATCCATATAGAAAAACATAATCCGAATAATCATTATATAATTCAAAATTCATAATTTGTAGATCCAAAAACATAAATAGTTCCATCCATCCACAGTTATGGTAGGTTGGGAATAGGTACTTCAATGGTTTATAAGTAAATTGTTAGGTCAGGGCATTAATTTTGTTAATTCCCATTTTCTCCACAGATGAAACATTGAACTCTATGAATATTTGTCACTCTATGACCCTTTTTCCTTCATAGATAATATCTTACACTTCATTTGATGTAATCCTCATTGTTATATTCCATTCTTCAAGACATATAAAAAGATGAATTTTCTTTCTTGTGAACTCTATTTAATTTGAACATTTAAAAAATATCATCTTCGTTATACATGATGTGTTAGGAATATTACCAATGTTCACATTGTTAATCACATATCACAATATCTAATTCAGCATAATCAGAATATCTTTATCTATAGTAATTATTGAGTTTTGTTTCTTATAATCACCAATTTTTCCATGAGACTCAATTTTAACATTATTCCTTGTACTATCCTATATTAACTAAAACAAAAAAACATGGCTTGATTTCACATATCATAGAATAAAATCACATAATCAAGAAACGTTACTTAGAAGAGGTCTAAATCATGACACATACCTTTTAATAGATGACACATTTGGATTACGATAGTTTATTCATTGTCATATTATATTAAAACGATTTTGAATGGATCATTAGGTGTTTGTGATTTCACAAAGAATCTCCCTCAGGAATGACAATCTAGGTGTGCATCAAGGCCAATTTTCATGAACCATTTTACCCAAAGTCATGCATGGATCATCTTTTCAGAGTTTTCACTCCTAGGTATTCCTATTATATATATACATACACTTTTTAGCATCTAGAAAGAGATGTATTTCTAGGAAAAAACTCACCCAATCCTTTTCCAATAATCTTAGAAATTTTCCTAAATTTTAACTAATTTTTTCAATATCAATAAGTTTATACCTAGTAATATATTTATATATATACCAAGGGTTATTGGTAAGGATTTGTCATACTAGATTGGAATGTTTGACTAAACCATTCCATTTATACCAAATATAGAGTTCAAATTTTACCTTACATGGATACTAAATAATTTTAGATGAATATTTGTTAGAATACAATAAAATACATTCTATATGACCATCATTTTTTAGTGTCTTTGGAAACATGGAAGAAAAATATTCTATCACGGTGAAGGTAACTCAATATCTTACATTAAGTTCTCCACCATTAGTACATATTCGTAAAACCATTATTCATACCTTTTGGAAAGGAAGCATAAAAATGTTTTGAGCTTAGATGACCATTAACGATAAATACAGGAATTGCATAAGAATAAATAGTTCAAGAGGTGTGGAAATTGAGCATTACATTTCAATATCATACAATGTATATTAAAGATCAAAAAATATATTGAACTTTTATAGGAAATGAATCAAAAAATAATAATGACCATAAGATATGAAATAATAACATCGGAAAAAAACATGTAATTGTGGAAGAAATATAAGAATATGAAAACTCTATATAAAGGAGTCCAACCATGGTAGTTATATAATGTTAGGATTTAGTTAAAAAACGATTTATCTTCTTTGGACTTTTGATGACCTCATGTTTTCCATATTTTTTCTGGCGTGAGATGTCATCTCATGTACCCACTTGTTTCAGGATTAAGATTTCCTCTCGTGTACCCTCTTATTTCGGGCTTTGGATGTCCTCATGTATACCCTATTGTTATAGTCTTGGGATATCCTCACATGTAACCTCTTACTTGGGGTAGGGATGTCCTATCTTGTTCCCTCTTGTTTGGGGATTTGGATTTCGTCTCGTGTACCCTTTCAAATCATAAATTTGATTCATTACCCAATATATTGGATTGAGAAATTGGTCCTAGATTTCACATAATCAAATCAGACATTATTTTTCCAATATAAATTTATCATTCTCTGGCTCATTATGTAAAGACCCATAAAATTCAATGGAATGTTTTTCTTAATTTTCTTTGGAATTTTACAAGAACACGGTTTCTGACGGCACCTGATTCCGAGGCCCGGTGATCCCAGAATAAATTTCCAAAGATTAGCTCAGGTACATTCAGTGAACGAATGAGTTCATTTTCCTAAATTTTGAACCGGTGCTCGGAATCGATATCTAAGGGCACCTACGAAACCGCAGCGCCAGTAATTTCTTAGGAATATCTTTTCTGGAGTGGCGTTTTCTCGGGTGAGGTTATTAAAATTTTCGGTTAAGTAAAGAATAAAATAAAATGGTGAATCCAATTTTTTTAATTTTTATATAAAGTAGTTTAACCTAAGATATGTGGTTGGAGTGGGACCCACAATATCCTACTCCACTAGGTAGGATATTTGTGAGGTGGTTCTCACACAAGCCCCACCTATTCTACTTTCTCAAACCCCTATTCAAATTTGTAACTCACACGCACCCCCTATTAAATTCCAAGTCAACACTCACATTAATTGGATGGTTTAAACTCTTCAATTACCTCAATTAATTGAATGATTTATTTTTGAATTTCAAATTGAGTTGTTGGCTTTTGTGTTAATTAAATACGACATGTCTTATTTCATTAAGGGGTTTTTTGGGTTGTGTGAGAAGGATTGCAGAGGAGAGCTCAAGTCTTGGACATCTTCTTCCTCATTGAAGAACGCGAAGAACGTCGATCCTTCGACGAAGAACTCCGTCACCGCAAATGGGGGTTCGTCGTACCGTCTTCTTCCCTCTCCGCATCCGGTAAGAGATGCCATCCTTAGAGATCGACGATGCGACGTCGTGTACTATGACGCCGGCGATTCTCTTCTCCATGACGTCGACGACGCTTACGGAGTCTTCTTCCGCGATGTTCCTTTCCACGAAGAACCTTCGTTCAATGTCTTCATCGAGGTAGGGGATTAATTGTTTTTCTTCGTGAATACTTTCGTCGCCATTCTTCATTTTCTAATTTGGCCACCTGTTATCGCAATAATGGGAGGAGGTCGGACCGCACGAACATGGCTGACACTCCTCCCCCCTTGATGTTTGAACTTTTGGTGGCATGAGCAAAGGCAGCGCGGTGCCGTTTTTTGGGAAAAAATCCCTCAAGGTTTCATTGAAGCCTTTTTGAGGTGATTGTGTTTGTTGACAAAGTGGACATCTAAGTTGTGATTGTTGACAAAGAGGATTTCATGGTTGAATGTCAAAGTTCAAGAGCTGAGTTCAACGATCCATGTTTGTTTCATGAAGGTCGATAAATGGAATGGATGATCTGGAGGCGGTACAAAAAAACAGATACAAGGTGGCGCCGTTTTCCAGTGTTTGCCAAATTTTTGGGCCTAAAAATCGGCAAATGAAGAAAAGTGTTTTTGGAAAAGGGACTTGCGCGCCGTGGGCTTGGAGTATAGGAAACTTGCGCGCCATATGTTTTTCAAGATCAGAAGATCAAAATCTGGCTAAGGAAATAGGTTCGCGCAAGTTTGGGAGTTGGTCGCGCAAGTGTCTAAAAGGAAAGAAGACTTGTGCGCTGATATTGGGTCGTGCAGGTGACTTGCGCGCCATCGCGCAGGGTGGTCAGATTGCATATAAAAACTGGACCACCCCTCCTCATTTCTCACCGGAGTTCAAGACGAGAGCTCCCGTCGCGCAGGTGTCGTGGTCGCGCAAGTGGTGTGTGTGGTCGCGCAGGTGGGACTTGCGCGCCAGTGGTTGAAGTTGTGCGCCGGTGTTAGAAGTTGCGCGCCGGTTGGCAGTTACGCGCCAATAGTGGTTTGGGCATGAAAGGAAGAGAGTCGCGCAGGTTTGAAGTTGAGGGAGCTTGTGTCGCGCAAGTGTCAGAGGAGGACTTGCGCGCCCGTTGTGACTTGCGCGCCGATACTTTCGCGCCGTGGTTGACTTGCGCGTCAAGTAAGGTTTGTTCCAGTAGTGTTTTCGGGCTGCGTGGAAGGTGGAAGTTTGCCCGATACCTTCGGTGCAAAGAGATATTCATCTACGGGTGAAAGTTGTACTTCAAAAGAGCATCTACACACAGAGAAAGATGCATTCATTCACGCAAATGAAGAGACCTACAAGTCTATAAACTGTGAGTGGATTCCTTCCAAGAGTAGTGAGCTTAGGAAGAGGAAGAAGGTGATCCTCTCCACCGGCAGTGAGCCAGAGAGAGAGAAACAGGGAGTGACCCTTGGGAAAGCAGTGAGCTGACCCTAAACTTTGTAAAGGCAGTGAGCCTGGGCATAGAAGTGATCTAGCCCGAACCTTGTAATCCACAACTAGTGAAGATTAGTGGAATTTGGTACGACCGGCAACATGTCGGCGTATGCTCCGTGGACGTAGCCCTTAGCGGTGAACCAAGTAAAATTGCTGTGTCCTGTGCTTGCTTTACTTTCTGTTTATATCGTGAAGTAGGAAAAAGAGAGAAGAGTGTTTTGCTTAACAGCCAAACAAGATCAGAACAGGCATTAATTTCTAATTATCCATACCCCGATTCACCCCCCCCCCCTCTCAGGGTATCCAACCTAGTGGACCTAACAAGTGGTATCAGAGGGAAGGTTGAAAGTTGTTCTTCTCTCAATGGAGGTAACCAATCATAAAGGGATTCTGACCTTCGACAGATATAATTTTCAGATATGCAAGAATCGGATGCAACACTATTTCCGATCCTTGGGAATGGATGTGTTTTCAGCAGCTATGCATGGTATCATAGCTGATATTAATAGTGGTGCCTTATCAGAGGCTGAGCATAGAGAGTTGGATGCTGATTACAAGGCAATCAATGCCTTAGGGGGAGCCCTTTCCAATCCCATCTACACAAAGGTGATGTCATGTAAAACGTCACATTCCATGTGGGAAAAGCTTCTGAATATATATTAAGGGGACACAAAAGTCATAGAGGCAAAGCTGCAGGTGTTGTGGAACAAATATGAAGATCTGAAAATGAACTCGAATGAGTTTATTGACGCATTCTTTGATAGGGTAAACATTGTTGTGGAAGATATGCGAGGTCTTGGAGAAGTCATTGAAGACATAAAGATTGTACAGCGCATATTGAGGAATCTTCCACCTCGGTTCAATCCGAAAGTTTCAGTACTAGAAGATAAAGATCCAAAAGAGCTGACATTGGACAATTTGCCCAGTACCTTGGTTGCATATGAAATGAGGAACGATGATAATGAGGCTGTGGAAAAGGGGAAGCCTAAAGAGGTGGCATTTAAGGCCATGAATAAGCTCACCATTGAAGATTCTAATGAAGAAGAAGAGACAGATGAGGTGATGAAATTCCTTTCTTCAAATCTACAAAGAGGAAGAGGAAAGTTTAAAGGTAAACTTCCACTAGCATGCTTTAGATGTGGAAAGGTTGTTCATCTTACGGCAAGATGCCCCAAGAAGTTTCAAGATGATGATGATGATGATGAAGTTGAAATTCCCAAAAAGAAGACTTCAGCTTTTGTGAAAGGGAAGAAACAATTCAAAGAGAAATTTCTTCAAGAAAAAGAATCTTCTTTCACAAGAATTTGAAAGTTCAGATGAGTCTGAGGATGAAGAAGTTGAGGAAATAGAAAACTGCAGAGATCGTGGACAAAATACGATGGTGGCTGTTGCCAGTAGTGCTCTAGAAAAGAAAGAAACCGAAACTGATGAAGAAGAAGAAGAAATTGAAGGGAGTGTTGACATGGAAGCTGAATTAGAAGCAGATCTTGAAGAGATAGATGTTTGGAGAGCAAAAACAAAGAAAGCCAACAAGATAGTACGATATGCCAAACTCTACATGCAACAACAAGAAGAAGAGAAGTCTGAGCATGAGAAAGAAATTGAAAATCTTAAGTCTTCCAGGCCAGAGCGCACAGAAAAGGGTGATGAGCATAAGCTCAAGATTGAAGAGAAGAAAAGGGAGATCGATTGCTTTAGTCGAAAAGTGAAAGATCACGTCAAGCGTATTGAAGATCTTGAAGAGGAAGTTGTCGGTCTGCGGAGAAAAGTTAAAGACCAGGAAAAACCATTGAATCCCAACACATTCTTGGGAAATCAGGTCGTTACGAAGACTGAAAAGAAGAAATAAGAGACTAGTAGTTCAGCAAAAAAGAAGCAGAAATTGAAATCAGATGTTAAGGCTGAGTCATGGCTTAATCAGAAACAAAAATCTGTGGCAGCTGAAGTTAGACCGCAAGCACCGGTCCCGAGATTGAAAGTGGATTTGAGCACAAAGCAGAATCAGAATACTCATAGATTCTAAGGGGAAACTCGTAGTGCTGAAGTAACATGGAGGAATGCACCTTATATCAGGTGTTATTGTTGTGGAAAGATGGGGCATTCCCAGTATGTGTGTTCCATAGTCAAGAGATATATAAGGGAACAACAACAGAGATGGCAGGCAAACAGAGGACGATTTTCTTGAATATATTTTGAAGGACACTGTTTTGTGTGTGGAGGATTTGGACACATGGCTAGGTATTGCACTTTGACCATTCAGAGAAATGTGCCAAAGAAGAATCAGGATGTTCGCAAGCAGACAATCAATGAACAAACAAGTGAGATAAAAATTCAGAACAGATTTGCTACTCTACAAGATGAAGCTGGTCCATCATACTCTGAGAAAGAACAGAAGCCTCAATCCATGCTGAGTGTGAAAGAAAAAGTATGGACCAAGAAGAAGAAAAATGAGAAGGCCGTGGTGGCGCAGATTGCCCTTAAAGCATCAGATCGATCTGGTGTTTGGATCCTTGATAGTGGTTGCACATCCCACATGACCGGTAATAAGGATCTTGTTACAGTCATCAAATATGACAAAGAAGGAGTTGTAAAATTTGGAAATGATGAAGGCCTGAAGATTGTTGGCTCAGGGAAAGCCAAGTTTTGGGGCAAAGAGATGAGACGTGCTGATGTCTTGGTAGTAGAGGGTCTCAGTCATAACCTACTCAGTGTCGGTCAACTATGTGACTCTGGGCACTCTATCCAATTTACCAAGAAGATATGTGTTGTGAAAGGAAAGGATGGAGCAGCTGTTCTGCAGGGAAAAAGGTCAAAGGGAAATCTCTATCTTGTAGGTGGGGAAGAAGATACTTGTCTTTTATCCAGAGAGGATGAAAACCAGCTGTGGCATAAGCGACTTGGTCATCTATGCCAACCATCTATGGAGGATCTCGTTAAATGTGATGCTGCTAGAGACCTTCCCAAACTATCACGTGATCGCACTCATACGTGTGATGCTTGTCAACAAGGGAAAATCATCAGAAAGACATACATGCCAAAGGAACAGAAATCAACTCGAGTGCTCGAATTGGTGCATGCTGATGTATGTGGACCTATCTCACCACGAGCTATAAATGGGAAAAGGTACTATGTTCTTTTCATTGATGACTATAGCAGAATGGCCTGGGTATTCATCATAACCCATAAGACAGAGGTGTTCAGTTGCATAAAGCAGTACAGGAGGGAATCAAAAAAGCTGCTTGGGCAGAAAATTCTGAAGTTTCGTACTGATAACGGTACGGAATTTACAAACAGTCAGGTTGAAAACTATCTCGAGAAACATGGGATAAGGCATCAAGTTTCATCAGTAAGAACTCCCCAACAGAATGGAGTAGTTGAAAGGAGAAATCAGATCATCAACAATATGGCCAGAACAATGCTTATTGATAAGGACCTTCCAGAGAAATTTTGGAAGGAAGCAGTTTTGACATCGGTCTATGTTTCAAACAGGTCCCTGTTATGTCCGAAGCAAGGGAAGACTCCATATGAACTGTGGTATGGAAAGAATCCAACGTTGAAGTACTTTCGAATATTTGGAAGTAAGTGTTTCATTCTCAACAAAGAACATCATAGGAAGTTTGAGGCACGGGGAGATGAAGGGATATTCCTTGGCTATTCCGGGAAAAGAAAAGCATATAAATGTTTCAATAAAAGGCTGGGAAAAATCATTGAAAGCAATGATGTCACTATAGTTGAAAATGAGCAGAATACTCAACGATCCAGTGAACAGTTCCTGGATGAAAGTGATGATGAGGTAAGCAATCCAGGGGGAGCAGAAGTGGAAGAAGCTGACTCAGAAGAAGATACTGACGATGAAGTGGAAAGTGTCAAGTCGGTGTCTATGAGAAAGCCAAAGAGTCGAGCTGAAATTGATAGGCAGAATATCATTGGTGATCAAACAGCTCCAGTTCAGACTCGAAGAATGAAATCATCACAACAAGCATCGTTTTTGTCTCATGTGGAGCCGAAATGTTTTTCTGATGCAGCTGAAGATGAAAACTGGGTTCAGGCCATGAACGAAGAGCTTGATCAGATTGAGAAGAACCAGACATGCGAGATTGTTTCGAGGCCAGCAGACAAGAATGTCATCGGGACTAAATGGGTCTATCGCAATAAGATGAATGAAGATGGCACAGTGATTCGGAACAAAGCACGACTAGTGTGCAAGGGATACTCCCAGATAGAGGGAATAGATGTTGATGAGACATTTGCACCGGTTTCAAGGCTGGAGACAATCAGATTATTTTTGGCCATAGCAGTGCAAAGAAAGTTCAAAGTGTTCCAGATGGATGTCATATCCGCATTCTTGAATGGGGTTCTGGAAGAAGAGGTGTATATTGAGAAGCCAGATGGTTTTCTCATTCATGAGGATGAGAACAAAGTTTTCAGGCTGAAGAAGGCGTTGTATGGGCTGAAACAAGCACCAAGGGCATGGTACTCAAGGCTTGATCAGTACTTGAAGAAGTTTGGTTTCCAGCGTGGAGGAGTTGACTAAAACCTCTATTTCAGCAATGACAGTAATCAAAGGATGATGGTGCTAGTGTATGTCGATGACATAATTTTTGGCAGATCAGATGAAGCTCAGTGCAGACAGTTTTCCGAATTCATGAAAAATGAGTTTGAAATGTCAATGATTGGAGAGCTAACGTTTTTCCTTGGTCTACAGGTGACACAAGGAAGGAATGGAACATTCATTTCTCAATCCAAATATTCCAAGGAGGTTCTAAGAAGGTTTGGAATGGATAATTCCAAGGAAATGAAGACTCTGGTTGCTACCCGGATGAAATTATCAAAAGATGAGGATGGCAAGGCAGTTAATATCACAGAATACAGGCAAATCATTGGAAGTCTGTTGTACTTAACCGCAACAAGTCCTGATATTTTTTTCTCCACATGCCAAGCAGCGAGATATCAGAGTAATCCCAAGGAAAGTCACATGCTTGCAGTGAAAAGAATACTTCGGTATATCAAGGGAACGGTGGACTTCGGCTTGACATACAACAACAAATCTCAGACAGAGTTATTGGGATATATTGATGTAGACTGGCCCAGTTCAGCAGATGATAGAAAATCAACGTCAGGTGGTGCATTCTATCTTGGTGGATTGTGTATTTCTTGGCTAAGCAAGAAACAAGATTTCATTTCATTGAGCACCGCAGAAGCTGAGTATATTGCGGCCACTCAAGCATGCACACAGTTATTGTGGATGAAGCAGCATCTTGAAGATATGGATGTTGAAGTGAAGTCTCCGATCGAAATCCAGTGTGACAACTCAAGTGCTATAAATCTTAGCAAAAATCATTTCCATCATTCCAGGATAAAGCACATTGAGATCAAGTATCATTTCATCAAGGAGAAGGTTGAGCAGGGCATCGTGAAGTTGGAGTACATGCCTACAGAGCTACAGGTTGCAGACATTCTGACAAAGGCCTTACCCAAGGAAGCTTTTGAGAGGCATCGACTAGCTCTGGGAGTTCAGTCGATTCCCCACACTTGAAATTGTGTGGATGTAGGACCCCCTCCCCCCACTCTCCCCGAGGTATGATGTGTTTTTCCCAAATGTGCTGATTTGTTCTCTACTCTGTTACAGTCTGCATACGACTGCCTTTGGGTTCGTTGACAAAGGGGGAGAAAATAGTGATTGTTCAAGGGGGAAAAGCTGACAGGTGGAGCAGCCAGATAGGGGGAGTTGAAGCTAGTTGAACGTGCTTAGCCAGATCTTATCTTGGACAACACAGGAAATATGGCTAAAGAGGTGTTGAAGATGTGAGCAGAAAGGGGGAGCGTATTAAATCTGACAATGCTAGAAGTGATCGATCAAAGAATAGATATCACGACAGCTGAGGATCGTGATAAAAGCAGAAGAGTGTTGTTGGACAGTGTTTGGTGTCAACAGTGGATGTCAGAGACAAAGTGATTCATTGATGAACTTTTCATTTACTCTTGTTTCTCACGCCGAGAATTGCTCATGTGGGGTTAGAGTATGTGTTGAGTAAATCCTTGGTCTCTATCAGAATCGCAATGAGGCGAATGGAGGCTGAAGAATCAATGACGTATCTTTGTTTGGAAGAGTTGTCAACAAACCCAAAGGGGGAGATTGTTGGGAAAAAATCCCTCAAGGTATCATTGAATCCTTTTTGAGGTGATTGTGTTTGTTGACAAAGTGGACATCTAAGTTGTGATTTTTGACAAAGAGGATTTCATGGTTGAATGTCAAAGTTCAAGAGCTGAGTTCAACGATCCATGTTTGTTTCAAGAACGTCGATAAATGGAATGGATGATCTGGAGGCGGTACAAAAGAACAGATACAAGGTGGCGCCGTTTTCCAGGGTTTGCCAAATTTTTGGGCCTGAAAATCGGCAAATGAAGAAAAGTGTTTTTGGTAAAGGGACTTGCGCGTCGTGGACTTGGAGTATAGGAAACTTGCACGCCATATGTTTTTCAAGATCAGAAGATCAAAATATGGCTAAGGAAATAGGTTCGCGCAAGTTTGGGAGTTGGTCGTGCAAGTGTCTAAAAGGAGAGAAGACTTGCGCGCCGAGATTGGGTCGCATAGGTGACTTGCGCGCCGTCGCGCAGGGTGGTCAGATTCCCTATAAATACTGGACCACCCCTCCTCATTTCTCACCGGAGTTCAAGACGAGAGCTCCCGTCGCGCAGGTGTGGTGGTCGCGCAAGTGGTGTGTGTGGTCGCGCAGGTGGGACTTGCGCGCCAGTGGTTGAAGTTGTGCGCCTGTGTTAGAAGTTGCGCGCCGGTTGGGAGTTACGCGCCAATAGTGGTTTGGGCGTGAAAGGAAGAGAGTCGCGTAGGTTTGAAGTTGAGGGAGCTTGTGTCGCGCAAGTGTCAGAGGAGGACTTGCGCGCCCGTTGTGACTTGCACGCCGATACTTGCGCGCTGTGGTTGACTTGCGCGTCAAGTAAGGTTTGTTCCAGCAGTGTTTTCGGGCTGCGTGGAAGCTGGAAGTTTGCCCGATACCTTCGGTGCAAAGAGATATTCATCTACGGGTGAAAGTTGTACTTCAAAAGAGAATCTACACACAGAGAAAGATGCATTCATTCATGCAAATGAAGAGACCTACAGGTCTATAAACTGTGAGTGGATTCCTTCCAAGAGTAGTGAGGTTAGGAAGAGGAAGAAGGTGATCCTCTCCACCGGCAGTGAGCCAGAGAGAGAGAAACAGGGAGTGACCCTTGGGAAAGCAGTGAGCTGACCCTAAACTTTGTAAAGGCAGTGAGCCTGGGCATAGAAGTGATCTAGCCCGAACCTTGTAATCCAAAGCTAGTGAAGATTAGTGGAATTTGGTACGACCGGCAACTTGTCAGCGTATGCTTCTTGGACGTAGCCCTTAGCGGTGAACCAAGTAAAATTGTTGTGTCCTGTGCTTGCTTTACTTTTTGTTTATATCGTGCAGCAGGAAAAATAGAGAAGATTGTTTTGCTTAACAGCGAAACAAGATCAGAATGGGCATTAATTTCTAATTATCCATACCCTGATTCACCCCCCCCCCCCTCTCAGGGTATCCAGCCTAGTAGACCTAACACCGTTGCACCGCGCAGAAACAATGAAGAATTGGCGAAGAATAGCGACGCCGTTGCGCCGCTCCATTGAAGTCGAACAAAGCCACGACGCCGTCGCGCCGCGCCGGAGAACCTCGAAGAGGCCGCGGATGGAGCGGGGCCGTAGCGGAGAGGCTCCGTGCCAGACCGATCGGACAAGGCCGCGACCTATAGCTGCGGTGGTGCGGGGGAGCGGCAGCCGGAACCGCCAACCATCCGAGAAAAGAGGCGGGACGCGCAGGGGGGGTCCCGCGGTGGCACACCGGCCGGCCAAGCTGGCCGGTTACCATGAAGGCCAGGGGTTGTAACACCCAGCTGGCCGAATGAGTGCCCCACCCCGCCCCCATTCCGCTCAGCTCGGCATGGTCGAGCTGGCCACACGGACCGCCCGAGCGCGCCATGCCAAGCCGCGCCCAGGCCGGGCCGGGCCATGCCCAAATGGGCCGGACCCTGACCTGGGTCGGGCCGACCCGGTTCGGGCCAACCCAGGGGGTCTCGGGCCGGGTCGGTTCTGGACCAAAACCCCCATTTTCGGACCTCTTTCAGTCTATTACCCATAACATGGGATATGGACCTCTGATCGACGTACCATTAGCTGTGATACGATCCTTGGATCGAGACATTCGTTTTGGTATATTACACTCAAGGTTTCAGAGAACTTTGGGTTCAGCCAGGTTGGTTCAAACACGAAACCAATCGGGCCCTCGGAGCAGAAACACTTATAACATGAGCTCCAGACGTCCAATTGACGTGCCATAGACTATGATGGATTCCTCTTAGTGAGACGGACCTTTTTGGCTTACTCTGCTCGAGGATTGGATGCAGTTGGAGTACGGTCGTGTTGGTTTTGATTTAAAAACCAACTGTGCCCCTAGGACGAAAAAGCCAACAACTCTCAGACCGGGCGTCCGATTGACGCTCCTTATCTGATGTTGAGTTTCTTTTGATGATACAAAACTATTGGATACATCAAATCCATACTTCATGTCAGTTGATGTATCAGACCCTTGGCTCGTGAAGCGGATCCTCCCCGATAGAGCATGCTATGTACGGGAACCCTAGAAATGGCTGCAACTGCGACGCCGATGACGACTATACAGAAATCATCAATGGGGTCGACAGCGATGACTACAGCACTCAGAAATCCTGTGTGGATCAGTGCTACCGATCTTATGTGGGTCAGATCTTATGTGGTTCATCGCTTAGTGGTCCTGTGTGGGCCGGTGCATACCGATCATGTGCGGGTCAGATCCTTTGTGGGTCATTGCGGGGGTTAGTACCTATCGATCCTCTGTGGGTCCGACAGCTTATATGAATCAGTGGCTACATCTGATCATTCTATCATCTTACGAAGAAGTATACATGTGGAGGTGATTTTGACTTTCAATCTTATCATCGATAATATTGACTCGATATCCTGTGTTGATTACGTTGTTCTTTTCTGTATGGATTGGTTTGCAAATTCCTATGTGGAATGGGTTATGTTTTCCTGTGTGGACTGGGTTGTACTTGGGCTCGGATGTTGGAGCTGAACTGGAATTGATGAATTTGGTATATGTACGGGCATATACATAAGTAGTGTTGGATGTTACTTCGTGATTGTATCTTCCCTTTGTGTATTATCCTTTGTGGATTCTAGGAGACCTTCGGGTGTCTCGGGGTCCATACTGAGTAGCTTATACTCACCCTTTCATGGGCTATGCCCGCACTACATTGTGTTGGATGCAGACGACGAACATCGCTGATCATGGTGGAGGCTTGTGGAGCAAGTCGGTACCTGGAGGTGGACCACTGGGTGGGACCTACACAGAGCGGACGGCTGGACCCGTGAAGCTGAGGAGGCTATTTGTACCCAGCCATCAGGTGGGACTTCTAGTGGATGGTTCGATTTTGCTGCTTTACTTTTCAGTTGTTGTACTTCCATTCCAGTTGTACTTTACTTTCAGTTTAGGTTTGTATTCTGGCCCACATACTTTTCTGTACTTACTATTGTACCCAGTTTTACTTACTGTTTACTTCTTCTTACTTACTCTATGTGTTTGTTTACATATTAAAGGAAATTCCTTCCCTTTATATTGGTAATTACACCTTGGTGGTAGTCGCCAGCCCCTGGGCTATGGAAGGCGGGCTTGGGGTATTTATGGCATTGGCCCCGAGGTTGGGTTGTGAAAAATTGTTATTAGAGGAGTTCGGTTCTACCGCAGAACTTAGGACTCTGGTCTTTTTCTATGTGAAGCAATAATGTTAAGAGTATTGAATGTGGTTATCAGTGCAGGGAGTCCATTGTTGGTGTGGCGGCCGACGTATCCGTACACCAGGACCCTGACTTCTGATTTCCAACTTAGTGCACGAAAACATTGATTTCATGTGCATTTCAAGTTTTCTTTGTGATTACTTTGTGTCATCTCGCCATGTATACTGTATTGACCGTGTTGCACCTGTCTCTTTTTAGGATGGCCCCGCGACGGCAGTCAGCTAGGGTTCCGAGTTTTGTATGTGACGACATCCCACTGAGCGACGAGGCCTCGGTGTAGGGCCATATTACTATGGAGGCACCAGCAGTACCTCTACCCACCGAGCCACCGATGCTACCAACCCCAGCCGCTGGGAGTCCACGTCTCCTTGGTGCACTGCATGAGTTTCAGCATCAGAGACCGCCCAGGTTCTATGGGGATACAGACCCTCCGGCAGTCGAGGATTGGCTGGAGGCAGTTGTACGAGTTTTCCGATTGGTAGAGAAAATAACCGAAATCATGGTGATCCTTGCATCGAGTCTCCTGCACGCGATAGTAGGCATATGGTGGATCTTGATGCTCTAGGTGGACGACGAGTCATCTCTCCTTTGGACAGACATTGAGTGCCTATTCGGCTCGGAGTACCATGTGGAAATAGACCAACTTAATTTATTCCCACTATATGAACCCCCCCCCCCCACATATTTTTATACAATGCAATGTAACACTTCCACCATGATTCCCATCAACCTAACATGATAACATTAAAAAATCATTAAAATTTGAAGAGTATTGTAGGAATGGATAAAAATGGATTGAAAGCCAGATCATCCATATTTTGTTCATTCATGTTCTATATAAGATAACTTTAGATCAATTTAAAGGTGGTGTTTTATGTATATGTGGGTTTCAAAAAATTCCTCAATCATTTTAAATTTTTATTTTCACAATAATATATTTGAAAAGATCAAATGAATGTTTTGATAGGTGATATGTACTAAGTTCATACATTTAATATGACATTGATTATATTTAAAATTCTTGGTCTATATTTTATCTCAAGAATGGGGAAAATGATTTTGGACAATCAATCAAGAAATTACTAAGAAAAAAAATTCAATTATAATAAATTTAATAAATTCAAAGAATTAAAACTTTTGGGGGTATTTCAATTACTTCAACTAACTAATTCCTTTAAATAATGATTCCTTATATTAAAATTCATGTTTCCTTTTAATCATCAAATTCTCGATTTTACTCATTTAAATACATTAATATTTAAATCCGTAAACTAGTAATATTAGATTCCAATGAAATTCATGTATTATAGAAATATTAATTAAATCATAATTTTACTATGGGAACGAAATTAACAATTTAATGTGCAAATGATACTTTTAAATAAAATTAGGATCTTTAAAAGATAAAAATTATAATTGAACTCTATTTTGAAATAATTCATCTGTTCCCCCCCTATATTTTGGGGGTATTCTCTTGTGCCCACATGGTCTAACCAAATATAAATACTCAATAAGTTACAAAGATCCTGATAGATAAGAACAATAAGATAAGAGGGATTTACATGATTTCTGTAATAATCCTAAAAACGATACTAAAATATAAATTCATAAAATTGAAAATGAATGTAATAGGATATAGGTAAAGGGTAAATATCTATACGATCCCCCAAAATGGGACCAAAATTTTTAAGCCCTCCAATTGAAAATACTATCTATTATATGAAGTCTTACTGTAATTGGGGTTTCTATTACATGAACCACCACATGGGGACTTCCACACCATCCACTAATCTAATAGGGGTGAGAAATGATCCATTAATAGTGTATACCAGATCCATGCCCTATATAATTAATTATATATTTTATGTAAGGGGATGGATGGAGTATGAATAATCCCCTTATATAGTTACTACATTTGACCCATTCCAATTCATTTCATGTGATTTCTCAACGCGAGCTGTATTAATTGATTGTTCAAATGGTTATTTTTTGGAATATTATCTTCAATAAATTTATTATTTTAAATATAAAATAATATCCTCCTTTAAAAATGAGTATCCCTAGTCTTTATTTTTTTTATGAAAATACACTTAGTTCTCCATATGCTCATCTACTTTGACATATTCATCGGACTCCTCAAATGTATGTTCATAAAAATTAGGAAGATCCATGTGTTCCTCAATAGGTTCAGGTTTTTCAGTTCATCATCCTCTATGGAATCACATGAATTGAAACAATCATAAAATTATAACAATATGGAGTGATACAGAAATAAGATTGAATATGATCAGATAAAAAATTTCAAATTAGATAATCTCCTGGAGTTTTATTTTTTTGACCCATTTCTTCATTGGTAAGATATTCTTGTAGGTGAGTAACGGTGTATGTAACTATGTAGTTGGCGTCTTCCATATTTATTTAAAATTCCATCGTATAGGAGGTGTCTTCCTTGTTGATATCATGTTTTTATCACACTCATTCCTGAATATATTCAAATATATTTGATCAAAAACAAACAGAATATGTTCTGGCTGCTTCAGTAATAAATAAACATAGTCAAATGACCCTTCCATTATTCTTTCCCCGATATAGATAGGATCACTCATCCTTTTAACCTGATCGTTTTGATCACTATAATCACAATATTGTTCATGATATTTAACCGACGAGTAATCTTCACTAGTTGAATAATTGTAGTTCATAGACATCATGGAGAAATTAATTTATTATATGTTTCTAAAAGAAAAAAAATCTATCTACAATTTAAAAAAATAGAAAATAATAATTGAACAATGATTGGATCTGCAGTAACGACACCATATTTTATGCACAAATTTCATATGGAATGGAAAAAAGAAAATTATTTTCCTAATGCATCAAAAAGGCTGACAGGGGTCATTACACATAAATATCATTCTAACATGTTCACTCATATAATCCCTTTTAACTAAACTACTTTTTTTAGGTTGTTTGTATTTAATCATGTAATTTAATAGAATTTAAATTATATTAAATAAAAAATTAACATTCATTTTGAATATGTAATTAATTAATAGAGAACATGGCCTTCTTTGTTTGGTGTATGGGTTCTATCATTCTACTTGTGGGTGTTCAAATAATGTTTGATTATTCCATATTGAGATCTCATACAAGAGTTAATATTATTTTATTTAGTGGTGTAAAATATCAAATTTATATAGAAATCATAATTACACCTCCTAATTTAATAAAGGATTATGTTACACCTCAATCGAGAGTGTGACATCTTCTAATAGAAGGCCTCATCATGTTCAATTTCATCTACTGAATGTCCCAACTCTATTACATGAAGATATTGTATACAGTAGAAGGAATGGAAACAATTTAATAATAGAATATATATTAGTTTAGTTTAGTGTCTTGGTGGGTGATCTCCACACATGTTCACTGTTACTCTTTCTCATCACAAACATAATAAAACAAAAAAAACTTACGTGTAGAATGAATGGAATTTCCAGTTATCTCCCCCAGACCAAGAAATAGGTTAGCATCTCATTTTATTGTGTAGGATTTATTGGTGAATAGAAGAATAATATTTGAGGTGAATAAAATAAAAATAAGTAGTTGAGGAATGATTAATAAGAAAAAAACATATATTAAATTAGAAAAATAAAAAAAATATGAAGAAGATGACAAAAAAATGATGAAAATATGTCTAAAATATAGACAAAAAAGAGAATTAATTTGTATAAGAAATCACAAAAATGAAAACAATACATAAAATTGAATATATTAAAATGAAACTAAATTGAAATTACACAAAAAATAAATCTAAAGTGAAAAAATAAAAAGAAAAATAAAATATGAAAATAAATTGTTGATGTAGTTTCCCCTCCAAAATCAATCCATTAGAAGATTGCACATGTTTGGCACACCATATCGTTGAATCATCCCCAAAACCTTCTTATATGTAGATCCCAATATAATTTCCCAGCTCACCTCCAATGTATTCATTAATTAGACGCATCTAGGAGATGTTATGGAAATAATACTAAGAATGAATTTTTCTAACTCAGAATTTTGGGAATATCACATCAATGTAAATAAATAATTTTTCATATTATTGAATTTATAACACACTAAAATTTACATATGAACTAATAATATGAGTATTCATTTAGTTCATTGTGTAATAACCTCAGTTAAATGTCTATATCTCGAGAAATGCTCCAGTTATTGATGTGGTGTCCACGCTACCCTCCTTAAAGGTTTTCCAACTTCATTTAATTTTTTAGGCTCGAAGATGATTGACTCATATCCTTTCATATTAGATAAAGTTGGAAAAATGGATCTTTTAAATATTAAAAATAAGTATTTCCATTTGATCAATACTGTAATTATTATATTTAAAATACTAATGTTTTATAAAATGGTATAATTTCATGTATAAACCAATTTTCACATTTTGTCACAAAACACACCACACATCAAAAATTGTTATAAATAAGACCAAATTGAAAATTTTGGAGCTTTCAATAATAAAAAATAAAATAAAAATGATAAAAGTATCAGATTTATTAATTTCTCCATGAATAAACCTTTCTTGTCCTCATGTATAAAATCTCCACCTTAAAATTAAAAAGGAGACAGGTTTTCCGATATTTATATATTAAATGTTTTAAAATAAAAAATTACCATAGTAAAAAAATATCAAATTCCACATAAATATTAATTTAATATCACATTTTTCAATGAAAAAATTAATTCATTCATTTTATTTTGAACCTTTTAAAAAGGATGGAACATATCTTTTCATCCATTTATGCTCTACAGTTTATTATTATAAATCATGTCATGTAATTACTCACCTCATGAGAATCCTTTATCTCATCAATCATGATTCAATTAAAATGGATATTACTCATATCACTATAAAACGAATCTTATCTATAGGATATAAAGGACCTAATTTATCTATATATTAAAGCCAAAAGGGATATAAAATTATAAGGTCTTTTAATAAAGGGTAAAATGACTATAGAGATTAAGGTTGGTAAGATTTAATGATTTAAAAATTAATTCTAATTGAGGATTTTTATCATTAAAGTAAAATTCATGATATCCAAAGTAAATGTGTAATGAAATTAAACTCTTCATTTTGACAACACTTAGTCTCCCAAAAACTCAACGTATGGTCATCATCAATGTAATGACTAATGAGTGATTTGTCTACCATGTTGAATTTTTTATAATTTTAATATATTATTTTTCAATAAACCATTTCATTTTTTTTACTTTTTTTTCAAAAGTTATGCATATAAAAATCCTCACATCCACCTCTTAACCACATTTGAAAAAAAATCATCGTTCCAGAAATGCGGATTTTTTGTTCTTCTTTGTCACTACCAATTTTTTTCCCTTTTTTTTCTTTTTTATCATTTTTTAATTCAAGATGTTAAAAAAATTATAATAATTAAATAAATAACATTAATTTATTAATAGGTTAATATCACCAACAATTTATTTCGTTAAAATGAAAATCATCCCTTCCACCTTGATTGCCATCTCCTCCACAATTTAATATTAAAAAATCATGAAAATACCTTCATTTTGTAGGAATCTATAAAAATTGCAGGAAACATGGATCATCAAAATAACAGAAATTCATGTTTCTTATTAGATAAATAAGGATTTAGGTAGAATTTTCATTTTACATATAAGTGGGTTTCAAAATATTCATCAATCATTTAAAATGGTTTTTAGCAAATTCAAATATTTTACATGTTGAAATGAATCATCTATCCAGTGACATGTCACATGATCACTCATTAAATATTATCAAAAAATAGAATATACTTGGTAATGCAATTATCTCTGTAATGGGACATCTGATTTTGGACAGTCACTCAAGGCAAGACTAAAAATAAATAATCAATTCACATAAATTTTAAAAATTTACAGAATTAAAAATGTTGTGTAAATTGAATTTACATTAATTAGAAAATTCCCTCAAATCTTGAATCCTTATTTTAATATGAATGATTAGTTTTAATCATCCAATACTACATTTTACTAATTCGGTTTCATTAATATTGAAATATAATTCATAGAATCACTAAATTCCTATGAAACTCTTATCTACTAGATAAATTATGTATAGAATAATTTTAGAATTGTGTTTTAATTTCTAGTGTAAATGTCAAATCAATATTTTAGAAAAAACTTTATGATTTTGAAAAAAAAATTACAAGTGAACAACCTTTTGAAATAATGTTTTCTGTTATCCTCCTCTTTTTTTGATCAGCCTTGTCCCACTACAGGCCTACAAAATAGAATAACTCAATTACACACAATGATCATGAAATTTATGAAAAAACATAAGGGTAATTCATATTCATGCTACAATAATCCTAAAAATGAAAATGAAATCAAAATTCATATGATTTAAATTTAATGTACTATAAAGAAGGTAAAGGATAAAACATTGTACAATCTTCTCAATGTGACCTAGATTTTTACTGCATTAAAATTATAGTACCAACTATAATATAAATTCTAATGGTGGTTTCAGATTCATTAACTTAAACCACCACATGTGGATTTTCCCAGCATCAAATATTTTATTGGTGGTCAGAAGGCATCAATAGATTGTGTATAGATGATCCATATCCTTCAAAATTAAGTATAACTTGCATGAAATGGGTAGTATGTCCTATGTATCGTCCTCTTAGTTAGTTTATAGTTATGAAACATTATCCTTATTTTCCAATTCTCCCCCAACTTTGGCTATAAAAATTTAACGTTCAAAGAGATTGTAAGGAGGTAATTTTTTTCAATAAAAATAAAAAGTGATTTTAAAAAAACTATTATCCATTTCAAAATTATATTCTAATATCTTTATATATTTATGAAATTCCACTTCATCCTCCTCATGATCATCTAAAATTATATGTTCGTGAGAATCCCCAAGTGAATTTTCATCAAAATTAGTAAGATCTAAGCATTTTTAAATCCGTGTTGGTGTTTTTTCTTAATCCTCCTAAGGAATGGTAAGAATTAAAAAATTCTGAATATGAAAACTAATAAATAATTAGACCAAAATAAAATTTAATATGATAAGATAAAGTTTATAATATATGATCATATCCCATAGATGTTTCTGGTTTCATCATTGCCTCGGTGGTGAGTTCCTATTAATTGTGTTTCTCGTTCCATGGATGTTGGTAGATTATATATTCTATGTGTTCTTTAATGTTCACCACATTGGTGGTGTCTTCTTCATGAAGGAAAATATGTTCCCCAGACTCATTCCAAAATTCATTCAAAGCCTGTTGACCTCCCACATACGGGTAATATAAAATAAAATAATAATCTAGTTAAGAAATAACATGGACATTATGGTTTGGTTTTCAGGTTATATCATTCATCATGTTGGTGATTAAATAATGTTTCATAATTTATTTATGAGATCTCATTCATAAATTTCTATTATATCTTTATTGGTGTCAAATCATGATTTAATTTTCCAATAATGAGTTTTCATCTTCTTATAATCAAGTTTAATATTACTCTTTGATCTTTAGCGTTATATCATCAAATACAATTCTCTATAATTTTGTCATTTCATTTTCATAATTGATCAACTCCAGCGTATGATGATATTTTAACAATTTGAATGGAGGTAAAATATTTTATAAAAGAATATAAATAAGTTTTAGTTTATATTCATGGTGGATGATTCCCATCCCTGTTCAATGTTACCATTTCTTATTAAAAACATAATAAAATTAATAAATTAAGAGCATAATGAATGGAATTTGGATTTAAATCCCTTGAGCCAAGGATTAGGTTAAACCCTAACTTTTTAGGGTAATAGGTCATAGAGGACTAAAGAAGCATAAAAGTCAGTACTAAAATAATAAGAATAATGATGTGTAAATTTTAATAATAAAAACCCAGAAATAAAATCAGCAAATAAAAGTAAGATAGGATTAAAAAGAAAAAGAAGATTAGAAGGAGAAAAGATAGTGAAGAAAAATGGTGGGAAGTGGGAAGAAAACAAAAAACTCAAAACAAGGCATGGGTTAGATTTTATTTAAATAAAATTAAATTGAAATCAAATATATCATATAACTAATGTGAATAGAACAAAAAATATTAATAGAAGAAAAGAAATCATTGCACCAGTTTATCATACAGAATCTATTCACCAAAATATAGGTCCTATTTTTTACAATATTTCTTTTACCCTCTCTATGCACCACTCATATTGGTTTTTCCAAATTTCATTTCCTATAACACCTCCAAATTGCATTTTAATTGGGAATGATTAGATTTTTTTTTGGAAAATTTACTAAGTATAACATTTTTTGGATATGAATTCTAGAAATATTCATTCAATGTAAGTCATTCATTGGCCACGTTATTGATTTCGTAACTCCATACAAGAATGATTCTATGAGTCCTCATTCAATTCCCAGTATACACACCTCAATTAAAGGTGTGTTTCCGGATGTATTCATGATTTACAGAGGTGTGGTCCAAATGGGCCTCCCCGAATGTTTTCTATATACATCTATTTTTTTCGGCCCATGGATGTTTGAATCGGCTCTTATACTAAAAATAACATGTTGATTCAACTAAATTTAGGAATCCTAGGAAAAAAATAATATCAATTAGATCTATATTTTAAATTTTCTTCCCCAAATACTGAATATACATAAAACTATTTAATTTCCAGAATTAACCAATTTTCAGTTTTTATCCCAAAACACACCATAAATCAAAAATAGATTTATTTAATATAAAATTTATAAATCACGAGGGTTCAAATGGTATATATAAATATTTGTATTAAGAAAAAGATTAAGACCACCATGATTCCTATGGAGATGTTTATTGATTTTTGGAACATGTTTAGATAACTGTTAGACGTAATGTTTCCATGATTCCTATAAGGTAATGAATATACAACATTGATATATTGTCAAATACCTCATTTAAGATATCATACATAAAAGGAAATTCTTGAATGTTGAAATTAATTGTAAATAAAATGTGATGATCCTATACTTGGTAATGAATGTATATCCATATTATATTTTATATGAATCAATTATTTTGATCATGGTGTTTATAGTCATGTTAGTATAAGATTGATCGTTGATTATTACAATAGAAATTGTGAAGGACCCTTCACACACATCTTCTACACCCAAAATATTCATGTGGTGTCTGAGTGGACTCATAAGGATTTATAATTATTTAATTATCAGTGATTAATTTAAGCATAAGTAAATGTATTTTATTTCATATATAATTTTTCATTAATCAGAATTCTAAGATCTAGTTATTCCTAGTTATTTATCATAAATATGATCGAATCCATTAATTTTATGAACAATAAAAATATATGATCTCATCTGGAGGTGCTGATGAATCTGACCTTATTAAACAAGTGTATATGTTGTGTAACATATTCTTACATGAATTGTATTAGTTTTTCCTTGAACTATGAATTAATTCAAAACTTATTTAAAGAATGAGTATTTATTAAATATGTTTCATTTAATTATACTTATTATGTTGATATGCCAATACGGTTCAAGGTCCTCAATAGAACATTCTGTATAACTACAATATACTATGTGTAATAATTTAGCCATGGATATCCCATTTATCTTCTTATACTACCTACCTTACTGATTATCTTGTAACTTTTGGAAACATGTGGTTCAATCGATGTACGCATCATATAATCCAACGGTTTTACATGGAATGTCTACATGCTGAGTCCCCAGGTTTTCCCCCAAATAGACATTGAGAATAGTTTAAGCAATGCATCATGATTGTAAAAACTTTGTATATTTTCCTAATTATTTATAATTAAAATACATTTCTTTTAAAGGAAAATATTTTCATCAGGTACTTATGTGTGTTCACTAAGAGTATAGTAAACACCATGTAATGGGGTTCAATATATATATGTGTATATAACTGTGTGTGTGTGTGTATTTATTAACCGATATAATTTTTGGATCTATATATCCTTTATGAGTTATATTATAGTTATTAAAATATATTAATTGAATCATAGCACATGGTAGTTAAATAATGTAATATATATAAACATTAATTTGATAGTCCTTCTAATTAATCTATGTGATATTTCTTGTTTTCCACATTTCTAATGGGAATAAATTTCATGAGTATAATAAATGTTGGGTTGTTTAGAAGGATAATCACTACGATTCCTTAAATGTGAATTTATTTACATAGCTAAATTTAAATAAATATATTTAATTTATTTATGTTAGGATAGATCACAATGTCAATGAAATTTGTATGATAATGGAGAAAAAATAATTTCTTAATTGATGAAGATATTTAATAATTTTTTTTTCAATAATAAGAATGATCATAAATGAGTCATAATTTTATTAAATGCATGATATGTCTAAGGATATTTGATGATCATGGTCATAGGATAATCATTTGTATGTGGATGGTTTCTTTTAATTCATTATCAAATTATATTTTTGGAATGCTTGTTATATCTACTCTTATTATTTAAGGGACTACATGGGCATGGTTTGTTTTATGTAAACATATTCCGCTCACCTGCATGTGACTAAAATAATATATAATGGATGAATATTTCCTTAATGTGGAGGTTTTTTAGGATCAATGATGAGGAGACACTAATCAAAGAGAGATACAATAGTGGATAGGATGAATGTTGTAACATATACCATACTGTGTTCTGGGTATTATTCCCCTAGGTCGATGGTTATTTTAGCATATTATATGTAAAATAAATTTTAGAAAAAACATATGATCTTTCAATATTATTATAATTTATTTAAATCTAGTATAATTGTTATTTCATTGTGGCTTTCTTTGGTTTTGATCACATAAATTAAAGAAATTAAACACGTGCAAGATTGAAATAAAATAAATTGGGTTATTAGTAAATAATATCATATAAAGGGTTAATCCATTATGTAAATAAACTTAATATTATATAGAATTTTAGATGGATAATACTTTTTAATTTACACATAAAATTAAATATCCATCAATTATAAATATTAATTCATTATACCATTACACTGCTTCAGAAAAAATCATTCCATTGTTCAATGTGCTTGACCATACAATGTTGGGGTTCATTCAATTATTATGAGATCGAACCTATTGTTTTGGGTATTTAAATCCTATTTAACATCAAGGGTTTACTATTAGGGATTCTCTAGGGCTAACTGAGATGCAGGTTTGAGGAAATAAAAAGCAAGTATTTCCGGATTGGGGAGTCTACTCAATATATTGAGGAATTGTGTGTTACTACAATAGTCCACTGGAATTCCTACCAAATACCATTAAATTTCATTACTAAAAAATGATGGGATGTCCAAAAGGAGGGGATATATATCTTCTAGAATAATTTCCATGAAATTTGACATTCATAGGCCAATGGTGATGGTTATTAGGTTTTCACATAATAGTCACAGATTAATACCTATATTTTTTGTTCTTATACATTATCACATAATTTAATAAATTTTTTCCCAGATAATTTTCAGAAACACTACTACAATGTATTATGGTTATACTAAAAAGGTGGATCTTGAGAAATAACCAAGGACACAATAATAGAAAAATGAAATACTCTTAAAGTAAGACCTATTGTGGGATTTATTATTAATGGGTGATGATATAGTAACCTGGAAAACCATAGAGGTAAAAATTTAATACCATTTGATTAAATTCCTATCTATGTAGAAGCATGCATATCATTTGAGAGCTAGCAGATTGAAGGTTATTAGTAGCTTGTTGTAGTGATTGTTTGTGTCTGATGGATTTAATACCCTAGATACTCATTTAATGTACTTTATATTGATATTCATTCATTGTATTGAATATTGAAAAACTTCTAATTGCTTCATGATTGTTCTTCGGAATGACATAGTATGTGATAATTTCATATGAGTGTCCATCACATTAAAAGTTCATTGAAGTTCCCCCCTTTGAAGAGACCCCATAAGTAACATGATATTATTCACATAAAATATATTTTATTTCCATATGATAAAATTTAAGGTAAAAAACTAAATAGAATATCATGATTAGAGAAAGAATGTATTTTGATGTAACTTCTCATACTTTGCACCATTGATAATATCAAACGATAAATTTTATGGGAATGAGTCTCCCTAATAATAAATCCATATTTATATGTTTCACTAGATGTTCCTATATGTGAAGGTGTTTATTTATACTTATAAATTTATATTATTATTAATAAATATTTTAATTTTTATACATTATTTTATAGACATAAACCACAGTTATATATTTTTACAGCAATGTAGATACATTTGGTGCTTCATTAATAATATTATGATAATAAATAATGTGAGAAATTATCAGTACCTTATTTTCATTTATAGATGTTGATAACAGAAAATTATTTATATAAATGATATATCATAAATAAATCCATGACCATGTTGTTCTGTTGGGGCATTCTATATTTTTAAGAGAAATGAAAGAGTCATCAAGCACATAGGCTGATGAAACAAGCATGAAAATTGCTGGATGGGAGAGATCATAATAATTTGATTATATAACAATATGCGAATATATATGAGGTATTATGTCATTAAAGAATTAACTCAATAATTTAAATGTCCCTTGGAATGTTTCACGATTCAATCTTTGTAATTTATGAATCTTTCCTTATTCCACTGAGAGAGTGATCTAGTGGGTCACATTATAAGTTCACCACGAATCTCAGTAAAATAATATGTTATTATTTTATATTAAAAAATGATGAATAAATTTTATTTCAGCATTTATTTTAGTAATTATTAATATTTTATTGCTCATATATATTATGTCACTAGTTATTAAAGAAAATATTATGTGAGAAAAAATAATAATAATAATTTATCTATCGATTATTATGGAAAAAATATATAATTTTTTGAAATTAAATAGTTTATATTTATTATTAGAAAATGTCATTTATTCAAAGACTTATAAATATTGTGCACTAATGGAAAATATATTCTAATGGTTTGGTGAGAAATAATGAACATCTAATGCTATTTAATTTGAAATTCATGGGTGTTCTGCTTGCCAAGAAATGATAAGAATATTAATATTATTATTTTCATGGGATTCAATATTGATTAAATAAATTATAAAAGAGAATATATAGAATTATTTATATCTAACCCAAGAGCTATATATACCCAATAATATTATTTTCCATTTGATGTAATTTTATTCCCCTTGTGTACATTGAAAACATCACAGATTCATCCCAAGTCGTGGTATCACACTCTCCACGAACACTCCCAATAATGGAGAATAAGATTCCACCACCATCCACTCCCTTTTATAGAGAATTCATAATGAAATATTAGAATGAATTTATCAGGATGATCAAATATAAAGGATCAAAGTGAACAGAATCATTGTGCTAACACCAGGAGATCCCTGTAATTGTGTTCCACGATTTGTGGAACACGTGTTAATCGCTGATAGAGGTAATCATCCTCTTATTCCTACATTTCATATTCGACACAACATAGCTCTATTTACAGATCCATCAATGATAAATTTTTTTATCAAAATGTAATTCTTTAATTTCTTATATTATTTATAAATAATATGTGATAATCGTGAAATTTATTATGTTATTTTATACCTTTTTATCTTTTTTTATTTAATTCCCTTTATAAAGGAATTCATAATCATTTAAATAATGGATTAATCATTAGTATTGAAAAAAAAAGTTTGAAATGACCCATCACATAATTTCACCATGCCAAGAAAATTCATTTTGAATTAAAAACCCCTTAAAATAATTGCATCTTATTAAAGATTATATATTATTAAAATATTGATATTCGAAATTTAACATGTAAATTTATAATTGTAATAATAATAACTATGTATTATTGTACGCAGATAATATATATTTTCATTACCTTGGGAATGAAACATAAAATAGGTTGAGATCAGATGATGAGTAATGGTAAATAAGGGAGATATGTATGAATAAACATGACCATAATTTTATGAGAATGTGATTAGAAAAATAGAAGATCATACAATTCATATCATATATATTAATCATTGAAAAAAGGTGTTCATTTAATAATGCATCGATCGTAAGTATATTGTGATCATAATCCAAGAAATCATAAAATTTTAATATAACATGGAATTTTGGCATACACTAAAACCCACAACATCATTATCTATAAGTACATACACATTTCTAATACTTATTTGGGAATTCATAGGACCTAAAAATTCGATGTGTGGCACACCACCTTCCCCAATCATAACCCTTTCATTGAAATGGATCTAGTTTCCCAATATTTATATATTGTATCAGGTTTCCCCATTATACTATTATTGATCGAGTTTCCACCACATCCCATAGTGTATCTGGTTTCGCCGTCATTCCAGATTGAAATTTTGATAGCCATTTTCTATATTTATATTGACTACAACTAGTGGGAGAGACACACCACCATTTTTAGTTGCAATCCATTATTGATTAGGGATTTTATTTCTTCAACTACCTATATTTGATAAATCCCATATTCATTATTCCCATCATTATATCATGATATATAAAAAATTAACATACTAATATTAGGGAGATATATTTCCCACCATTCATTTATTCATGTTTCAAATGATATTAAAACATTCCTCATATCATGAACCATATAAAGAGATGGTTTTCAGAATAACCATATCATAACCAATATGATAAAATGTGTATAATTAACATTTCATCACAACATAACCTATAGAGAATACATGTGTTTCATAATCATTTCATCAAATCATAAACCTTGAAATGAAGCAGGTGTCAATGTCAAATAACCCATGAATGATAAATGGGTTGTATTAACATCATTATATAAAAAAATAATCCATTATAGAATTTATATGAATGGAATTTCTAGATCTTATCCCCAATGAAACATAAAACATAAAAAAGAATGACATAATATACGGATAGGTATTTCCAAATATTAGTTGAATAATTTCATAAGCTAAATAACCTCTATTTGAAAATACTTTTCATAAAACCAATTGAAAAGTAAATTTCTAATAAATAAAACAATAAAAACTCATTTAAAACATCTATTAAGGTAAATATATTTACCGGTATTAAATATTTTTTTACAAAGAAAACGTTTTTATTATAATTTTCTATTAAAATAAATTAGAAAAAATATAATGTAACAATGAATATATTTTGAAATCCTTTTTCCTTAAAAACACCACGAAAACAAGAAATATAATAATAATAACTTTGAAAACAATCGTTATTGAAAATAATTTTCTTTAAATATTAGTAAAAGAAGCATGAAAGAAATATAATCACTTTTTAAAAAATAAATGTTTTCATGAAAACAATTTTTCATTAATAATATTTTTAAATCCCAAAATATCTCTAATATTATAAAGAAAAATTTATTTTAAAAAAGTAAACTTCTAAAATTATAAATTCATCAACAACGAAACAATGTTAATTATGATAACTAAGTCCACACATGTGGAACATTTTTTTTGTACGTTAAACTTTTTAAAAATGAGCCTGATCAGAAAGTGATAAGAATATTAATTTAAATAAAATTGTTAAAATATAAAACAAGGGTAAAATTTTACTTCAAAAAGTAGGATATTACTAAAATATTTTATAATATTTTTATAAAACACAGTTTTGAAATAAAGCATATTTTCAATATAAATGAGAAATAATGTAAGTTTTTTATAAAATCCTTTCATTAGTTATCTTAAATACAAAAGTGGAAAACATATACAATTATTGGGTTATAACATTCAAATATATATGTTCAATAAATTCATGATATTTTTGAGAGATTGATCATATTATTTTATCAATTGAACCATAATAATAAATAATCTCAATAAATGATGAGAATGAAGCTATAATCCTTTACCAATTTGTTATCATTAAATCTTAACATAATAGAATGAATAACCTACCTGAAAAACATTATCATTAAAAATGAATAATAATATTATTACATATAAAATTTATTATATACACCTCATAAAGAATATTGGTGCGTAAAATGGATTTTTCTCAAAGAAAGAAAATATAAAAAAATGTACATTATCGATTTGATAACTTTTGAAACATAAACCCAATGAAATTAATATCACCAAATGAAAATGTAAATAACCAAAATGTAATTGTAATAATAATAAAATACATCCATGTTCAGTATACACACCACACGAATGAAATGTGTGGTGAATAATACATGTATCATTGTGAAATAAAATATGAGATGAAATTCCCATACCTTACATCATGACTCTCTTTGTACTCATAAAAGCCTATTATACAATTAATATATATTTATTTGAAATCCTATATATAGAAATAGTCTTTTATCAAATACCATATATATTTTAATTTTTACTTT